>CM035416.1:28446067-28891067 GCA_020310875.1 Ceratopteris richardii
GTCTATCTATCTCTTTGTATATCCATCTTTCTGTCTGTCAGTCTGTCTATCTGTCTCTCTATCTATCTATATATCTATCTATCTATCTATCTATCTATCTATCTATCTATCTATCTATCTATCTATCTATCTATCTATCTATCTATTTGTCTGTCTCTCTGTCTGTATGTCTATCTATCTCTTTGTCTATCCATGTGTCTGTCTATCTGTCTCTATATTTGTCTCTCTATCTATCTCTCTATCTATCTCTCTATCTATCTATCAATCTATCTATCTATCTGTCTGTCTGTCTATCTGTTTATCTATCTATCTATCTATGTATCTATCTATCTATCTATCTATCTATTTGTCTGTCTCTCTGTCTGTATGTCTATCTATCTCTTTGTTTATCCATCTGTCTGTCTGTCTATCTGTCTCTCTATCTATTTCTCTATCTATCTATCTATCTATCTATCTATCTATCTATATCTATCTATCTATCTATTTATCTATCTGTCTATCTATTTATTTATCTATCCATCTATCTATCCATCCATCCATGTACCTGTCCATCAATCTATATATCTATTTATCTATCTGTCTATCTATCTATTTATCTATCCATCTATCTATCCATCCATCCATGTACCTATCCATCAATCTATCTATCCATCTATCCATCCAAGCATATATATATATATATATATATATATATATATATATATATATATATATATATATATATATATATATATATATATATATATATATATATATATATATATATATGTGCGCACAATGATCGGCTTGTTCCAATGCAAAGTAATCATGAGGCGAATGACGGTGTATCATGTACGTGTATGCATAATGTACATGTATAATATTCAAAATTAATATACATACTCAACGAACATACATACGTGTGCGAACACATATACACCCATAATATTGTCTATTCTGATAGATAGACAGATAGATAGACAGACAGACATGTGTATGTATGTACGTATGTACATGCGTTCATATTTTTATTTATTTAATTATTATTTTTTAATTTGTGATTGCGCGCTTGTGCATATGTAGATATGTTCTTACATATGTATGCGTATTTATCAGAATATTATGGGTGTATATGTGTTCGCACACGTATGTATGTTCGTTGAGTATGTATATTAATTTTGAATATTATACATGTACATTATGCATACACGTACATGATATACCGTCATTCGCCTCATGATTACTTTGCATTGGAACAAGCCGATCATTGGGCGCTTTCGTGTCATCGCTCTCGTGTGCAACCTTAATGCGCGAAAGAGTGCAGATCTCGCTTCTCCATCCTTTGTCATGATACTTTGCAGCACCAGCAGCAATCACCATAGCTGCTCCAAATTCAGTCTTCACACAAAGCCAGCATGACCTATGCCGATAGCATGGGTGATAAGAGCTGCGCTTAAAATATTTGATGGTGACAACATCAATGTTAATAATGACACGGAAAGGATGGTTTTCACATAGATAATTTAGTAAGAGTTCTCTCTCTCTCTCTCTCTCTCTCTCTCTCTCTCTCATATATGTGAATGACGTCATTTAAAATCTTCGCGTATATCCTTTCCATGAGTATGTCTGTAAGGAAAAGAGAAGTGTTAAATTCTTCCACGCTCTAAGAAATACAAAACAAACGGGTCTCCAAAAGTGTGCTTCACAAGTGATTTATGTGAATCGACTGCCATACTCACGATCAAGAAAGTACGTCTAATAAAGAGTCTCTATCATTGGTTTCTGATAGAATCTGAGGTGTGTTTATGTTTAAATTTTACAAGGCCATAACTTGATTCGAAGCATCTGAAAACTCAGGTTGAATTTTGAAGCTGATCTTTGGACAAATTTCAAGCAGTAAGGACTAAACTCGATATCTACAATGGGAGCTCGAAATGTGTGTTCTTGCTGCAAAAAGAGTAAACGATTTCCCCAATCTGACTAACAAATATACCAGAATATTACAAAAATTTTTAACTTCTTTGTGTTTCATGAATCATATCTTTGGCTCTTTCACAATTAATTATGTTAAAACCATCTTCAAGGGTGTTAAATTCAAAACTCAATAGTTGGTGCATTAATTTGGTTCAAAGATGAAAATTCTTATGTACTGAGAATGAAATAAGCTTCACCTCATAGACTTGCGGTATGAAACATTTCAAAATGTGGATGATTCAAGGTCGTCTTTGTGCCTCACCTACATGATCATCGACTATAGTAAAAAATAATAAAAGAGAAAACGGAAAAGAAAGCGAAGAGAAAACGGAAAAGAAAGTCAAGCAGAAAGGTTTGTTCATCAAAGAAAGAATATTTACTCAATCAATGGTTAAATAACAAACTTTAACCATTTTCTTCAGTCGACTCACATAAACTTCTAAGTTCATCTAGATCATTTCATGTGTTCCTCTTCTGAAATCAGATAAGCATATGGCTTCGCGTCTTGTATTTCTAGTAGATGATAACTTGCAATCCACATCTGACCTTAGACGGTTCTTCATATATCTTTAACCTGGTGAAGTCAATGACCCTCACTCTGGTTAAACAATTCAACACCTTCAATAAAAAGGGGATACTTTCTTTGAATTCTCTTTCAAACAAAGAGCCCTGAATTTTCGCATTCATAAAACCAAATCAACAAAGAGTATGGAAAATTCAATCAAGTAGAAATTTTCATTGAGATTTTCTGATTTGTCTGTGATTTATACTGTACCAATCCGTTGATGTAAGGAACTCAGAAAATCATAATTGTGCATGTTGTGAACCATCACAGCTACACATGAATGTTAGTAGAATCACATAATACGCAACTATTCACAATCTTCTAAAAGCAATAGGACCAGCATACGTTGAATCAGCTACATAATCCTCCAAAAATGTCAAAGCCAAAGCTCTCCATTGCTTTTACACATCTGAAGGTGGACATGGTTATACTGGTTGAATTCATGACAGAATGCAACTGAATGAAATCAGCTTACCATCTGGCCTTGCATCATACAGTCTCTTACTCCATAAGGTCACCGGATCTGCATCAGTGAGCATCAGGTGATTAGTTGCATTTACACACCCAAGGTAAAATACTCCTCAGCCTCTCATGATGATCCACGTCATAAATGTTAATGAGGTACAAACTTTTCTCTTCTACCATAGGTTCTGACACAAAACACTATCTGTCAAACATGTTGAATACCACATTTTACCTGCAAGGGCACAATACCCCGCATCCATAGAAACAGAACACATGAAAAGCACGACATAAACCACATTCAGTACCACCCTGAAACAATTTCAGAACAAAGTGACCACCTCATGATGTAAGGCTGAGTCAGTACCCATGTCCACACGCAGAAGCAAGTATAAGAAACACTGGTTTTGAACATAACAACATCATACTCCAGCCCTGGTATAATCGAAAGGCAGATCCTTGGATGCACAGTGTGTAACATGAACATTCATATGGTAATGACGAGTAGTAATCATTTTCCTTGCTTGGGGCAAAATACAAAGCACTGGCCAACCCACTATGGGCCTGCCAATATGTCTGTAGATACTATATCACCTTGTCGATAGGTGACTTATGCTAAAGATTCAATTACCTTCTTGAAAGGCAGCTGAACGAGCATGAGCTGCTGGATTTAAGTGTGGTGAAGGTTGCTGATGTGATTCTGAATTCTCGTCTGATTGACGTATAGATGTACATTTGATTTGAGATGCATCAGACTTCGGTTGAAATGCATCAAAATATTCGGTACAGCATGAAATACTTGACACATTTGCTGCCTCGATATTTTGTGAACTACTTGTATTAGATGCTTCTTGCACATGCTCTCTTTTGAGTGGCCTGGAATCATTATCCATTTCTTGGCCTGGGGATCCGGGACGCTTGTTGGAACCATTTCCTGGATTCAAAACCACATTTGTTGGTGCATTTACAACTGCATTTGTCACATTCCATGCTGCGTTCCATGGCAAGCTCCATGCATATGGATTCCAAACCTGTGGAAAATGAACAAAGTTAGCCGTCACTGCTGCCATGACGTTTGGGTCAATCTGAGGCACCTGACTATTTCCAGGAATAACTGTTGCTCCCATAGCAGCAGCAGCAAGTGCTGGGTGAATAGGAGGCATACTACTGGCCATCGGTGGCATGCTAGCCATTGCATGCATGGCTACTGCAGCAAAGGCTGGGTCGACTTGAGGCACAACAGCAGGAATAGCAACACCACGACCATTCATAACAAATGGCCACAGAAAGGGCGGGCACATTGATGCCCCTAGTGCTGCCATAGGGTTTAAAACAGCTGCTGTTTGTTCCGTTGTGGAAGTGGGAGGTGGCTTTGCGTTTTGTCTGCTAGACTCTGAAGCCGCTTCCAGCCCAGAAGAACCTAAATTTGCTGTAACTGAAGAGCAACCCGTAGACTCATCGCGATCTGTGTTGCATTGCAGAGGCCGTGGATCTTGTTGCTTGCAAGCATTTTCCGATGGTTGATGGTCACGAGAGATGTCGTGAGGAGAGGAATATATCTGGTTCTCTTCCTTAATTCCTGTGCTTTTAGGATGATTAATGCCTAGAGAAAGGGAAGTTTGTTGCTTACTGATTTCTGTGAATCCTATAGTGTCCACACCTTGAGAGCCTACATAAGCTCGACTTTGCGTTCTGTCTGCTGCATCGTAAGTGCTGCCTGGATGAGGCTTTGATGCCGATGGAGTCGTTATCTGCGACTTGCTTTCGACAACCTGTACGGGTGTTGCTTGTGGAACAGGTTTCGTTGATTCTCCAAGCTTGCCATCGCCATAGCTATAACTTGCATTGTGGTTGAACGATAAGACGCTTGGAGGATCGACAGATGAGTACACACCTTGATCCGGATGAAAAGAAAATATGTTCGGAAGAATTTCAGACTTCGTCGAAATCACTTGAACACCCTTGTTCTTTCGCTTGCCTGATCCAACAGGCACGTTGCGCAGAGAGCCTCCAGCTGTCCAATATCTCTGGCAATCTCTGCAGAAATGGCGTGGCTGGTTTACATTATGGTTGTTGTAATAACAGAACTTGGTATTTGAGCTTTGACAACGAGGACATGGCACTGGAGCGCCATCTCTTGCGGTGCCATTGCCGAGTGGGGGCTTGTCCATGGTCTCTCCAGATGCACTACATGTAACCGAGCAGCGAGGTAAGTCAGTAACGAAGGGGAATTAGTTCTAATGGACTAACCACAAGCCGAACCGAGCTAGGACAAGAAAAAAGCTGAACTCGAGGATGTAAATGGCTATGGCAGCTGAGAGGAGGCAGGCACCTTTAGGGTTTTCTGCAGAAAGACAGACGCCCAAGTTGAAAAATTACTCCGAAGGCGTGCTGAACTTGACCAGCAGGGAGGGAAAAAGGTCGTGTGACGGGGTAGGGTAGTTTTTTTTTTTTTTTTTTTTTTTTTTTTTTTTTTTTTTTGTAGGGCCCAAATCCCAGAGATCAGAGCCACTGGGCTGATGAGATGTACGCGTTTGGGGCGTCGGTTTTTATCACGTTTGATAAAATTGCCAGCTTGTCTATATTGAGTTCTTTCTGGACTATTTAAATTATTTTAAGCCTCTCGTGCCCCTGACGTGGCAGAATGTCATCGTGACGTGGCCAAAGTCATCTGACGTGGCCGAAACCTGTCCCTCTTGCTGAGACGAGAAAGGCAAATTTTGGACCGTCCGATGCTGCCGAGATCGAACGGCACTGCAAGCTGCACGCTTTTCGGGGCTTTATCTCGAGAGTAGGCTTTTTACTTTTCGGTCGACTTTGCCGTAGTCTTAAATCATATTTTCTACGTGGCAAGAAATTATGCGTCGAGTACGGTCCTTTGCTTTTGTGTGACCTGGCGCCATTTTTTTAAAGAAAAGCCATTGAGATAAATGAGAATCCGACAGGTGTCCTTTTCGTTGTTCCAATTTGCACTCCCCAAAGGGTGCTTTTTGGCTTTTTTTATTTTCCTTTGGCTAGCTTTTTTTCAAAAGAAAGGCCCTGCTTTATCTGCTTTCCTGTTTGTAAAGGTGGCCCTCTCCACGAAAGCTTCTTGAAAAGCCCCCCTTTTCCTACTGCCTTTATTCTCCGACCTCTACGACCTCGAACAGTAGTCATGTATTTAGTCTTTCCACATTAAAAAGGAAAAAAGAAAAGCTAAAAGCATCGCTTTGTTTTTAAAAAATCGCCGTTGATTTGAAAGAAACAACATAACCTCCCTCAACCACCCATGGTTTTGAGGCCGCTCTAAACCACCCCTCAAAAGACCCCAAATGTCAAAAGGAAAGAGCTTTGAAGAAGCCCCACACAATTTGTGATTCGTGAATCCCAAATGGTTCTTTATATGCATGTGGACTACACTTGCCTTTTTGCTTTTCCTAGACAAAAAAAAGCCATGGTAACCACCACAATATGGCTTTTTCTTTGAGTAATGCAAGGGAATAGTTACATAGCAAAGCAACAAAATATGGAGGTGTTTCTTTGAAGCCAAGTTTCCATAACACATCTCCTCTTATATCAAGAAAAAAATTGTAAAACAATTCAACACACTCACTTTGTTTTGGATATTTTCTTCTATTTCATAGCTCTCAACAAACTTATTTGGAATACTCTTCCAATTAAGAGGAACCGATATTTTCTTTTCTATTGGAAAACAATCTTTCTTTTTCACCACATTTCTATTTATCAATTCAAAAAAAAAAAACTCATATTGGAAACATTCTTTTGGCAATAAGATTTAATCTCTTTATTGAATAAACTCAAATCATACTTCATGGAATTATGCAGAAACAAATTATTTTAGGAATAGCCAAACCTTTCTCATCTTCCTTAGGATGATGCAATGGATCTCTTCATTAAAATCATGCATTTCATTTTCTTTCATCTCAACTTTGTTTAATTATATTCAAATCATTTGTAAATAAATTCTTCAAGTTCATTATTCTTATCCAAATCATTGTCAAAACAATCATGCATTCTACTTGTACCATACAAATCTTTTGCATATTTTTTTCATGAGTAGCCATTTCATTATATTCATTCAATTTACAATCAATTAACTCGTTAATACGTTTGGTGCTTCCATTGGTTTCAAATGATTCAATAAGACTAAGTGGACTACATTCATTTTCAGTCATCTCCTACTCAACAAAATCATATGCTAGCAAAGAAATCTCAATCAATTCACCATGCAAATAATTAGGAATGACTATCATTTATTTAGTCATAAATTCCATATGTAAGAAAGGAAATTTTCCTTTCAATCTCTTCATTTGCTTACTCTTCATATTGGTCATATGCATCCGAGTTTATGTCTTCTTCATGAAGATTTGAATCATTTTCATCACTTCTATTTGACATAGATTCAATTGGATCAACCTCATTTTTATGTAGGTCAATGGTTCCCCTCTCAATGAATGGCAAAGTTTCTATCATATCCCTTGCCAAATCCCCTTTTTCATCCTTGAATTTTAATGTGGTACCATAGGATCAGATTTCATGTATGAACGAGTCTTCATAGTACTTTTCTTTTTGTTGTAAACATTAGCTCTAAGGGCTCATCATTACACTAAGTATTCATCTTGGATGTCCACCTAGATTGATTAGAAATCCTATGAACCACTTCTCTCACTTTTTCCCAATCATTGGTTGGATAGGGTCTTCAAGGCCAGATTATAATCTTTAGAAATCCTATGAACCACTTCTCTCACTTTTTCCCAATCATTGGTTGGATATGGTCTTCAAGGCCAGATTATAATCTCTGCATTGAAGAAATAATTCTACCTTTTTTTGCTCAAAGATCTTTAGTCTACAACACTTAGTTGCTCAAATATTTCTTCTAATTCCTTCAATAGTTCAATAAGAACTAAGACTTTGTTTGGACAACTACTATATTCATCCTTGAGAATTGGTTTTAACTCATCCCAAATAATCACTTGGCTTGTATGAGACTCAATCATTGACTTTACATTTGGCACAACAACTCTAAGAGATTTTGGAAGTTTTATCTCACATGCATTCCATAAAAATTCACGTATTTTTCATATATCTTTAAGAATTTAGATATGTTTAGCCCATTGAAATATCTAATTTCTTCTTCTATGGCTTACATAGCTTGAACAACTTGGTTATAAAAATCATTTCTCTTTTGGGAAATAACCACTCCCTAGTCTCATCATTTGGATCAAATTCTCATCCATAAGGTCAAAGTATGAGAAGGATGTGTATTGAACTGCATACAAGATTCTAAAAATTAATCTTCAACCTATAATATGATCATCAATTCATCATAAATCCAATAAATCATTCAAAGGATAAATCAAATTATTTTTCAAATATCATTTAACAACTTTAATCAGATCATGTTATTTAGTCTTTAGGATCAATTACTAGTAATCATCATTCATTTTTTAATCACAATCATCGATGTCTCGATATTTTCTCTCAAAGAAGATAATCAAGCATATTTTTATCCATCTAATCATAAAAACCAATCAATGCCCGTTTTCGTAATAATCTATCACCGTTCGTGAATCCCAATCAAAGAGAGAATCAATCATCAATTCTCTCTCTCTCTCTCTCTCTCTCTAATTAGTCTAGTAAAAAAAGACTTTTCATCAAATGAATCAAATAAAATCTGTTTTACCAACGGATAAAAATTGTTTGCTAGTGAAAAAATATATTATATATTCTATTTAACTTGAATCATTAAAACAAATTTATTTTCTCTTTATGGTCAG
The DNA here is from genome assembly GCA_020310875.1 of Ceratopteris richardii. Taxonomy (NCBI): domain Eukaryota; kingdom Viridiplantae; phylum Streptophyta; class Polypodiopsida; order Polypodiales; family Pteridaceae; genus Ceratopteris; species Ceratopteris richardii. Next base: position 28,454,825 of record CM035416.1, read on the forward strand.
ATTCTACACAGTCATCACTCATGATAAAAACTAAACAAGAAATACATCACGATCATGAAAACACTCATGTAGCCATTCAGATTTAAACCAGCATCAAGTTTTACCTAAGTTTGAATATCATAATAAAAATTTATAAATCGTTCAAAATAAATAATTTACAATCAATTTTTATCATGAAACTTTTATTGAGTGTTGATTATGATGAGACATTTGCTTCTACGTCCAGGATGATTGTTATTAGGTCAATACTGGCTCTAACAGCACATTTTGGTTGGCATATATATCAACTTGACATTAAGACTGCTTTTCTAAATGGTGATTTACATGAGGATGTGTATATTCAGTAGCCAGAAGGTTTTGAAGAGACAAATAAAAAACACTTAGTGTGTAAGCTTATAAAAGCTTTGTATAGTTTAAAACAAGCACCTAGAGCATGGTATGAAAAGACACATACATATCTTTTATCCATTGGTTTCCATAACTTAGATGCAGCTCCAACTCTTTATGTTAAAGTTGAAACAGGTATGATGATTATAGCAATCATTTATGTGGATGATATTATAGTCACAAGTCCCAGAGATGAAGATTTGCAGATGTTCAAAGAACAATTAAAGTAAACATTTGATGTGAATGATATAAGCATTTTGCATTATTATCTTGGGATTCAGTTTTTGGTTTGAGATGAGTGTATCTACATGACACAACAGAAGTACATTGAGAAACTTTTGGAGAGGTTTCAGATGAGTGATTCTAAACCTATGCAAACACCTATGGATCAGAACATGTCTTTACAAATGGTAGCAGATGCAGAGCCATTTGATGCTACTCTATATAGTCAAGCAGTTGGTTGCTTGATATATCTTTGGAATACATGTCCTGATATACAGTTTGCAATTTCTCAAGTACCAAGGTTCATGCAAAATCTGACAGTGTTACATTGGAAAGCAGTAAAGCGGATCTTTCGATATTTGAAGGGAACTTCAAATTTTGCTATGGTATTTTCGAAATCTACATATTTGTTACTAAATGGATTTTTAGATTCTGATTGGGCAGGTGATAGAGACACAAGAAGAAGTACTAGTGGATTTTGTTTTTATCTTGGAGATTGTCTTATCTCATGGCTTTCGAAGAGACAACCCACTATTGCCACTTCATCATGTGAAGCTGAATATCGTGCAACATTTATAGCTACTCTAGAGTCAGTTTGGTTGCAGAAGATTTTCTATTATCTTGATGTGAGAGTACATGAACCCAGTCAGATATTTTCAGATAGCCAGAGTGCTATAGCTATAGCTAAGAATCTAGTGCATCATGCAAGGACAAAGCATATAGAGGTACACTACTACTGGTTTATGCCAAAGTACATGAACCCATTCAGTTATTTTCAGATAGCCAGAGTGTTATAGCTATAGCTAAGAATCCACTGCATCATGCAAGGACAAAGCACGCCGAAGTTCGCAATTAGGATTTTTGATGATCGAACATGTAGCTTTCTTTTTGGTATGTGCTTTTGGAGGAGTATACAACAACTATGTAACAACTCAAGGAGATCAAGGAGGAAGAGTCTCACACTCTTGAGGAGGTGGAGATTTGGTGAAGGAGAGGCTACTCTCTTGGAGTAAGAAGTCTTCTACAAGGTGGTGGTAACTATCTTTTGTGAGTTAACCTTATATTTTGTTTTTAGGGTTCTCTACCCTAATCTCAAAATTAGGGTTGGTTGATTTACAATTTTGTTACACTATTTTTTGGGAATAAGGTTAGCTTCATTGCTTCGTTCACTTCACACACTTAGATTATTTTGACATAATCTAAATTTTGTATCATCATCTTCTTGGATATTCTTCCATTAGTGAGTGCACCACTTTATATGGATGAGTAGTACTCCCATGTTGTAATTTGGACATCTAATTTTTAGTGAGTAAGGTTCTAGCTTATGTTCTCTATCCTTGTCTCAAGATCTCTTTCTTTCTATCTCTCACTTCTCATCTTGTCAATTAAGTTGTGTATGCTCAAAAGGTTTTAGTATTGGAACGATCCTGGGGCCCCAAATTCCAACACGCTTCCATAGACCTCAAACTCCAATAATTGGTATCAGACTAGGTTGCCACTTCATCTAGGGCATTCAACATGCCTCCATTCATAGTCTCAGAATCGCACAAAAATTGGTAAGCATACTCAGGGCGAGTTCAAAACAACTTTGCTAAGTGGTGTTGAAATCACGATATGAGCTTTTTTTTATATAAAGGAAGTTCGGCAATAGCCTACTCTCCCGGACTTGAATTAAATTAAGAAACAAAGGTACAATAGAAGGGGACTAGTGCCCACGGGACCCCCCAAATCCCACAAAGCAGGGGAAGCTTGATTGAATCCTAGGTTGCATTACAGAGAAGGTTAATCACCCTCTCATCGCCCTCATGCGGGGCCCACTTGGGTTTGAGCTTGTTGTTGATCAAAAGGAGGACTTGATGGTGCTTGAAGGGGGGGGATTTCTTACTGTTAACAATCCTTTTGCCAAGGAGGAATAGTGATTTCTCAATCGACCACTCCCTGGGGGGATCGCCGAAGTTGAGAGCACACCTCTCCTGCCATATTTTCCACAGGACTTCCCCTCTGATGGCGTTCCAGAGTGTCGCTGAGCAGCCGATCGCTTCTCCCAAAAGGACTTGTTTCCAACTAAGCTGTTTTTGAAGTCTGATTTTCATTCCAACCGTCTGCCAGATTCTGTAGGAGTTGGGGCAAGTAAGGAAGACGTGTGGGACATCTTCGATAGCCCGGTGGCAGCGTTTGCACCAAGGAGGGATCCCACAAAGTTTGCTAGCCTTATGGTTGGTCCAAATTCCTCGATGAAGAATTTGCCATAAGAGGACAGACTTCTTAATCTCTATAAGGGGGTGCCAGATACCCATGAATTTCATGTCCCACCGAAGCCGCGTCCAAGACAGGCACCACTTCTTGTTGAGGCTGATCTGGTGGTCAGCCGTTTCTTTGATGTTCGGGATTTTGAGTAGGCTATTTCCATTGTGCCATTTGAGACCAAGCGAGTTCGGTGTGTCGTGTCCCATGAGAAGGCGAGTCTTGTGACGATCCCATGCGAGGCATCTGCTTTGCAAAGTGTTCCATTCTTCGTAGGAGATGTTTATGCGAGGGTCAATATCCTCGAAGTTGATCCAGCTGTTGGTGTCTTGTTTCCAGAGGTGTTTCCATTTTTTGAATCCTTTGTTCCATAACTTCTTGGCATTTCGAATGTTCCACGACTCCACACTCCGGATGCCATGTATCGGAAACCAGATAGAGTCGTTTTGTCTTATTCCGGCCGCCCACTTCCAGTCCTCACTAATTCTTGTGAAGCTTTTGACTTTATTCCAGCCCTTCCAAAGGGAGCACACGAGATTCGAGCCTTTCAGGAAGAAGGGGATCGGGGAGAATAGCAGTGTCATGATGTCAAGATTCTTCCAGTTTGGGAACCCCATGAGGGCCAACTCATTCTTGTTTCTGAAGATCAGCTTGGCCCACGAGGCCTCCCTATTGCACCAAGCCTTAATCATCCATTTGGCTGCCAGTTTGTTAGCCATACACCCAATGTCCAGGATACCAAGCCCCCCGCTATCTCTAGGGCTAGTGCAGATGGCCCATTTGATTTTAGGCACCCCCCTTCTGTTATGATCGCCCGTCCAAAGAAAATTTCTACAAATACTATTCAGTTTGGACAGGCCTTGCTCATTCGGTCTCCAACAAGAAAGGAAATAGATGGTAGAAGAAAGGAGGAACGTGTTGATAACCATCGCACGCCCAGCGAGATTGATTTGCATACCTCTCCAATAGTTAAGCTTGTTTTCGAGTTTGGCCAACACCCAGTTCCAGTGCTGCTCCATAGAGACGCCAAACCCCAAGGGGATTCCAAGAAGTCGAAAGATTTGGCCCTGCGGAATGATTTGACAGCCATGGTCAATGAGAAGGCCAGGATGATGTCCCACAATAGCCCTAAAGGCAGTCTTAGAGTGGTTGATTTTGGATCCAGAGGCTTCACAAAAGGTAGCAAGACACCTCCAGAAAGTCTCCAGGCTGGTATTATCATTGTGAACGAACGCGTTCATATCATCGGCAAAAAGTCTCATGATGATTTGACTGTGGTCATGAGGCAGCCGGAGGCCTTTGATATTGCCAGCCTCCACATGATGTGCCACAAGTCTGCTCAGCCCCTCAGTGGCGATGGCAAAAAGAAGGGGGGCCAGAGGGCACCCTTGTCTAATAGATCTTCTAAGATGGATCGCCTTCGAAAGTTTGCCGTTAACGTTAATTTGGGTCGTTGCGTTTCCGAGAAGGGTCGCGATCATCTTGGTGAATTTCTGACTACATCCGAGATCTTGGAGCGACTGCACAATATAGTCCCATTCTAGCCTGTCGTAGGCTTTGTCAAAGTCGATCTTGAGGAAAACCACATCTTGATTAGACTCATTTGCAAATTGAATACCTTCCCAAATATCCATAATGGTTTCCAGGATAGACCTGCCTTTGATCAAACCTTTTTGGTCCTCACTAAGCCAAGATCTCAGGTGGCACGAGATTCTGTTGGCAATGACTTTGGCGATGATCTTGTATCCTATTTCGAGCATCGTAATAGGCCGCCAGTTCTCGATTCTGTTCTTTTCCCCCTTCTTGTGTATCAACTTGATAATTCCATTATTTAGACAAGAAGGAAGAGCACCAAACTTTAGCGCTTCTTGCCAAACCATCCGAAGAGGGGTGGCAACCACCAGCTTGAAGGATTTAAAGAACTCGTTAGTGAGTCCGTCGGGTCCCGGGATTTTACCGAGGGGGAGGGCATCAATGACCTCAATGATTTCTGATTCAGAGATAGGGGCATGAAGCAGGGAGTGGAGGTTGGGTGGTATCCTCCGGGGGGAAACCCTAGAAATGGTAGCCATACAGTCCCTTCTATGGTGGGAGAGGGGGTTCGAGGTTCCCAGGAGTCTCGTGAAGTGCCCTTCGATGATGCCAAAATTATCTTCTTCCGAATTGCATACATTGCCATGTGGATCTAGCAGTAGGGGGATCGATTCTCTGTTGTGTTTCCTTTTAAGGATACGGCACATCTCTTTGGTGGGTTTGTCGGCTTTGCCAGCCCACCACTCCTTGAAGAAGATTTGCAAGTTTTTCCTTTGTATTTCTTCCTCGTATCTCAACACTGCTCTGATTTTTCGGAGACCTTTCTGGGCTTGGTGTTTTCCTTTGTTCACTTCCTCCTCAAGCCGCCAGAGTCTGTGGTAAAGAGCTTCCCTACGAGCCCGCCGCACAGTCTCGAGCATCTTCTTAGTTCTGATCATGATCTTACGAGACTTGTCGACCGCACTTCTCCAGCACTTGGCTGGGGCCAAGCCAGAGGCGAACGCCACCTTCCACACATCGGCAATTTCTTGATGGACGGAGGGGAGAGAGAAGGTGGTTGCGTTGGCATGGAACCACGGAGCCTTGCGGATCTTGTTGGAAGGTTGAAAAGTGATAACGATCGGGTAGTGATCAGAGATAGTGAGGTCAGTGCGTTGCGTGATGGTAGGGTGGCCCCACTGATGAGTAAAACTCTGAGAGATGTAGCATCTGTCGAGTCTAGCTTTCCTCAGGTCCTCGCCCGCTTGGAGATTCGACCAGGAAAAGCCATTCGAGTCTTTGAATTCAACCAAATCCAAGTGAAGTTTGGTCATGTCCCACGTTTCTTTCTCCCGACTGTCGATGACCCTGCCCTTGCCCATCCATCTGTCCATAGGGTCCTCCACCATGTTGAAGTCTCCACATATAAGCACGTTGTGGGGAAGCGAGTCTAAGGAGGCCCAAGTGTTCAGTCTCTCCAAATCCCCGTTAGGGGCGTACAAAGAAACCATAGTAACACAAAGAGGAGCACCAAAAGAAACAGCAATCCAACGGTGACTTACATCTTCAATGGAGTTCTCAAGCTTTTCAAACCAGAGTTGTTTAACACCGATAACCGTTCCTCTAGACCCCCGTTGGTGCTTCGTAGGGATCCACACATGGGCCGAGGAGACCTGTCTGAGCCGTTTCTGGAGGTCTTCTCCATCAATTTTAATCTCTTGAATACATATAAGGTCTGGGTTTAAGCTAATGTCGCGAAGCCATTGACCAATGATGGTCGCTCTTGAGGGGTCGGTTAGCCCTCTAGCATTTAGCGAGATGACAATCATTTTTGTATTGATCCCTCTTTGCGGGAGGGATCTGATCCCGACTTAGAAATCGGTTCTTGTGGGGGCTTTTCCAACGTAACTCCATAGGCTGTTTTCCTTTGCGGGATGCCCCTTGTTGGGGAGACTTGGGCCCTGTGCTCGGCACCGTTTCCGGGATCGTCGATCCAATGATGGAACTTTCACTATCCATGTTGTCTTTGTTACTAATGGTGAAACCATCTTCTTTGCTTGTAGTGTAGCCCTCCTGGGGGGTTTCTTTATTGTCAGGGATCTCTAGGGCTTTGTCGTAGGTGTCTACCTCAAGTAGCTTCCCACCTGGGTAGTCAAGCTCATTGATCTCCTTTCCTAGATTGCAATACAAATTGCTATAGGGGGTAAGTGGCAGGTTGTTTCTCTCACCGTTGGCCCTAGGGCTTCTTTTCCTTCTTCTTCTAACTTCAATAAAGCCATCAGCATCAACTTCTTGGTCGAGTGGGTCAAATCGCCAATGTTGTCTTGAGCAGTTTTGGAGACTTCTTGAAATCGCTTGTTTTGCCTGAAGGGGCAATCTTTAATCCTGTGACCTTGTTGGCCACAACGAAAGCACGCGTTGGGAAGGTTTTTGTAGCTAATGTCCTGCTCCTAGACATCTCCTTCGCCCATGTCCACTTTGATCATTGAGGGAAGCGGCGAACTGAGGTCGGCCTCGACACAGATTTGGGGGTGCCACCTAGCATTGAACGAGTGTCTTGCACCTTCATAGATGAGACCACCAATGTCTTCGCGTGAAGCCAGCGGCTTGCCGATAGGAGAGACAATGTCCCACACGAAGTTGTACAAGAAGTAAGGAAGGTTAGGGAGCTCAACCCAAAGAGGGTACCGAAGCGATTTCGATTTGTCGAGAGTAAAGTCCGGGGACCATCTGAATAGGGTCGCTCGACCGAACTGCCAGGTGCCAACGCTTAGGGCTTGGAACGCCATCTCTTCATTTTCAAAGACGATATGAGCTTGTTTTGGCCTCCGAATGCACTATTTAGTGCCCATGTAGGTAATTTTGTCTTTTTATGCCAAAGATCTATACACATTTTGGTTCACTAGTATAAGCATCTCGAAGTCTACTACAGGTTTAGCAGAACTTGACAGGGTAATTTTGTTCAACTTTTTGAGATACAATCATTTTTTTGCATCAGAGTATTTTAGTTAGTGGTCATGGCTGAAAGCAATGATGTATTTTGTATGTTGGTTGTTGAGGATAAGTTGGATGCTACCAATTACCCATTACGGTCTTATATGATGCATCATGTATTGGTTATAAAAGGATTGTGGAATATGGTGTAGGGTGTTCAAAAACATCTTATTACACCTGCAAATATAGTTACTATAGCTGATGCAGATGGCCTAGAAGATGGTGATATTCTTCATGTTCCTATTCGTGATGCGATTTCTATTGCACCTATAGAGCAAATTCATTGGGATGGAAAAGATGCTCAAGCACATGCATTGATAGCCTTTTCTATCAAACATGCCATTATTCTTCACATTCGCTCTTGTAGAATAGCAAAGGTGCTTGGGATACGCTTACCACTTTATACCAGGCAAGGAATGAAGCTCATGTTGTTTACCTCCGAAAACAGTTGGAGAGAAAGCACATGAATGAAGGAGATTCCATGGATAGTTTTTTGACAAAGATCAAAGATTTGAAGGAGGAGTTGATTTTTGCTTATGAATTCTTGCCTGATAGTTCACTTGTGCAGACTGTTCTGAATGTTCCTCCAGATTCATATCAGAGTTTTGCTTCTACTCTTCAATTGACAATGAAAGGCAATCCAAATGCGTCCACGTTTGAGGAGTTAGTCTCTATTCTGTTGCAGGAAGATCAGTCTAGGCAGAACAGGTCCATTATGCATGTTGCAGATCAAGCTTTCCTAGCTACTTAGAAGGGCAAAAGTAAATGGATCTCTTCTACTAGTAAACAAAAATTTGCTAATTCTGCACAATCAAAGAAGGATGACAGACACAAGAAGAAAACAGAAAAGCAAATTTTTTTTTGCAAATGCTATAAAGTAAATGATCATGTCATAAAGAGTTGTCCAAAACTGGATGCAAACGAGGCAAAGAAGAAAGAGGTTGGAATGGTTGTTGCAGAGGCCTCTACACCAAAAACAGAGTCTATTAATCTTATGTAGAATGAAGAATGGACATTTACCATTGTTTGTAGTTTTGACCCATCTTCTCATGAGCAGTGTATGTCTGTGGTAGACTCAGATGTTTGCTACTTTGATAGTAGGGCAACCAAACATATTACCTCACAACATAGCTTCTTCACTTCACTTGAGTTTGCCCCTATAGGAATATTGTCACATGCACCAACAACTCCTCTTATCCTATCATGGGAGTTGGTAAGATCATTATGACTACTATTGATGGCAATTCTTTTACATTGTCAGATGCTTTATTTGTGTGAGGGATCAAGAAAAATGTGTTATTAGTTTCAACATTAGCCAAGATTGGCTTGGTCGTGAAATTTGTTGATGAAAGATGTATAGTTCATGATCTATCAAATGTTGATGTCATTATTGCATCTCAAATTTTATGTCATGGGTTGTATAAGCTCATAGACTATGAAAAATCTATGAATGATTCAGCATGTGTAGTACAAGATTCTCAGGCTATGTCAGATGCAAAGCTTTGGCATGCACGCTTTGGTCATCTAAAATTTGCTAGTTTTCCACGCCTACAAAAATCTAAAATGTTTTCCTCTTTGCCCAAACTTGAGTCACCTAAAAAGCATGTTTGTGAAGGCTGTATTTTGGGCAAAATGCAACATTCCTCCTTCCCAAAAGATGGTTCAATTTGAGCTACTCAAAAATTGTAGGTTGTTCAAGGTGATGTCTATGGTCATATGCAGGCACCTTCTTTTGGGAACTACCTTTACTTCATGCATTCATTGATTATTTTTCTAGGCATGCATGGGTGTATCTAGTGAAAGCAAAGTCCAAAAGTTTTATGTACTTCAAACAGTTTTTGGCTTTGGTTGAAAATCTATCAGCATGTAAAATGGGCACCTCCATTCCGATTGAGGGAGGGAATATATGTCTTCTAACTTTAATGCATTTCTGGCTGAACATGGGATAAAACATCAGTGTACAATACCATATACACCTCAACAAAATGGAGTTGCTGAAAGGAAGAACAAGTCACTCATGGAGATGGCGAGGTGTATAGTCAAGAGTCAGGCTTTACCACATAGTTTCTTGCTTGAGGCTGTTATGTGTGTAGCATAGGTACTTAACAGGTGTTCCACTAAAGCATTGTAGTCTATATCTTTATATCAGGCTTGGCATGGTCGTAAGCCATATGTTGCTCACCTGTGTGTTTTTTATTGTCTGACATATGCATTAGTGTTTGAACAACCACGTAGGAAATTCGATGATAAAGCAGTGAAATGTATTTTTGTTGGGTATAGTTCTGAATGCAAAGACTATCATCTATATCATTCATAGCCTAAATGCATTTTTGTTAGTTGTGATGTTGTTTTTGTGGAAGATGCTATTCAGCCATTACTTTCATGTACTAAGGAGACATCTATTAGCTCCAAAGACATGTCTGACGGTTTGCTACCTCTTTTTACAGGAGGACAGTCTAGTGTTGGTCCTAATGAGGCAACTTCTCAACCTTTATAGGTTTCATGTGCTGATGCAGATCATTCCATTTCTCATGCAAATTTACATGATGCACTTGTTGATGAGAGAACTAATAATGAGGAGGCAAAAACTATGCCAAAATGGTTGGTGCAAACTTGTGTGATAACAAATTAGATGCACCTCTATCATATCATACTCATTCTGGCTCTCATACTCCTTCTTTTGCATTAGATTGCTATGCTATGGCTGCCTCTAGTCTTTGTGATGAGAATGAGCCTATTTCATTTGATGAAGCACAAAATTCAAAAAATAGGATGGCCGCTATGCAATCTGAATATGATGCTATAATGAAGAATGGTACCTGGTCTTTATGTGACTTGCCTCCTAGCAAGAAGGACATTGGTACTAAGTGGCTATACAAGCTGATGCATAAGCTTGATGGAACAGTTGACAAATATAAGGTTAGGCTTGTTGCAAAGGGTTATGCTCAAAAAGAGGCATTGATTTTGATGAGACCTTTGCTCCTACTTTCCAAATGACTACTGTTCATAGCATCTTTGCACTTCCAGTTCATCATGCTTGGAATGTACATCAGTTGGACATTAAAACAATATTTTTGAATGATGACTTGCATGAAGAAGTGTATGTTTTTCAACCTCATGGATTTGTGCATAAAGGGCATAAAAACAAAGTGTGCAGGTTGAAAAAGGCATTACATGGTTTGAAACAAGCACCATGTGCTTGGTATGAAAAGATACATGCCTATCTAATTGCACATGGTTTTGAGAACATTCCACATGAGATCACCTTATATGTTAAGCATGCAAATGATGTGCTTCTGATCATTGTTGTCCATGTTGATGACACACAGCTCACTGGTCCTCATGAGAAGCATATTACTGATTTTGAGGCTGAGTTGCATGCCTCATTTGAGATGTCAGATTTGGGGCATTTGCATCAATATTTGGGCATTCAGTTTATGCAAGTTGATGAACGGTTTTGGTGTGCAAAACAAGAGGAGCAAGGAGGAGATGGAGAGATAGAGAGAGAGAGGAGAGGAGAGATGCACACATATGTGTGGGAGCCTCGAAACCCACATAATGATCTTCGTTGAGGCAATGCATTACATATGATGCATATATATGAATATAGGGGTAAGGCCACATGATCCTTATCCCCAACAATCTCCCACTTAAGGGTCAATGTGACCATAAGTGGTAACACATACAAAGAATGATGTAGGCCTATACAATAATGTATAGGAAAAATATGGATCTCTACCAATACTAATCAGCCTACATCAATTGCCTCAAACAAGGTGTATCCATGCACCTCAAACTGCTCTAGACTCATATTGACAAGAGTCGAGCTCACATGTGATTGATGCAAGAACTGATGAAGTTCCTACAAAGCTCCCACTCGCTCTATGCATGTGGCAATCATCGAACAACTGACAAATCCAAGTGCAAATGCTTCAATAGCAACTGCAACATTTGGTCTCGAGCATAATAACTCGTACATCAGACCCTTGAACGCTAACGAAACCTGCACTATCCTGGCTAACCTAAGCATGTCAGTGATGCCTATATCCAAGGCACTAAAGCACCATCATCAAGACCAACATGTCCTGATATATCTGTGTCAACATCTAGCATGAGCGAATCCAAGAATGACTACATGATTGCTGAATCATCAACATCCAAATCATCCATCCCATCAACTAAGGATGTATCTAGATGTGCATCCTGAGAGATGAATTGCTCTACCATACACTCTGTATCATAAGAGCTATCTTGCTCTCACACCAAGTATATCATTGTTGATGTGTAAAACACCACAAGAAATGAATTAACGTGACACTAGAACACCTCTATGGTCACCATTAACTCATTGCCACTCCAAACTTTGAGAAATGATAGCCAAAACCAAGAACTTTGCTTCTTCATATTTTTCTAGTCACTAAAATGACATACCTTTAGTATTTTGCTAATTTCTCTTAGCTCAAGTATTATTTCTCCATGAAACTTTATAAGCTGAAACTATAAGAGTAGAGCTTTCCAACAAGCTATCATCTGCATCAAAGGGATCTCTAGAACTCAAGTTATGGCCTTCACAAGATCACCCTATATGACTTCCAAAAGTGGAATTTTTTCCTGTTTTAGTAATCCTGGGTGTCTAAAAATAAAAAATTCGATGCCTAGCATCGAATTTCAGTCAAGGTCGATGCCGGGCATCGACTTTGAGCTTTTTTTCCTCTTTTTCTGCACCAGAAATAGCTTCTTTTACACACACATGAAGAAGACCACTTGTATGCTAGAAGTCGATGCCGGACATCGACTTTATGCTGAAACTCGATGCCAGGCATCGAGTTGCTCCACAAACCTCATGTTTTTAAAAGATTCAACAACAGTTAACACACAGAGAATGAAAATAATGACTTATCAGCACAAACTCAATGCCAGGCATCGAATTGCTTGGAAAACTTGAACTTTTGAATTCATCACATAGTAGGCAAGCATGGAGATGATGGAGAGATACTCATACACAGAACTTTACTCAGTTCTTTCTCATAGCTATGAAAACTCAGAAGTTTTACAGATGCTTTATCACTCAGAGAAGCCTGACTATACTCAGTCGTATAAAATGAACTCCTTCTCTCTTTCTATCACTCTCTTCCACTTCTTCTCTCTCTCCGCGTCAGTTGATACAAACTAACTTATATAGATTTTTGTATTCTCGTGATTTTAAAAAACTTCTAGAACTAAAGTGAACTAACTTTACAAATATGATACACTTGTGAATTTGTCCCTTCACATAGGCATGGGGTTTTCTTCCTAAGATTTGACCTTCAAATATATGTCCAATTAGTGATTGTTTCTCCAACAGCTCCCCCTCAATCACTAATTGACATTCCCTGTTTCTTCATATCATCTTCTTTTCTTTTACTCCTGCCATGCTTTTGAATCTGCTGGTCTTCACACCATCCAAGATCTTTGTCATTATGTCTGCTAACTGATCTTTAGTAGAAATGTACTCCACTTCAATCTCCTTCTCCATTACCTTTTCTCTGAGAAAATGATACTGTATCTCTATGTGCTTTGTCCTTGCATGAAATACTGGATTTGCTGCAAGATAAAGTGAACTCATATTATCTCCATGTATTGTAGGTGTACCTTGATCAATGCCCAAGCTTTTGAACAATGTCTGCATCCATATGACCTCCTTAGCTGCTTCCACAAGTCCTTTGTACTTTGCTTCAGTTGATGCTACTCTTGGTTACCTGCCCAGTCTGAGTCACTATAGGCTCTCAACTTCAAATCTGATGTAAAAGGATAATATAATCCTTCCTTTATAGTTCCTTTGATATATCTGAGAACTCTTTGACCTGCAATCCAATGTGGGTCCTTTGGACAATGCATGAATTGTGACAAAACTCCCACTGCATAACTAAGATCAGGTCTTGTTAGTGTAGCATAAATCAAACTACCCACAAGAGATTGATACTTCCTCATATCTTTGTATTCTGCACCATCATATTTACTGAGCTTGTGATTAACTTCAAGTGGAGTTGAAGCTTCTCTGCAATTTTCCATATCAAACTTCTTCAACAAGTTCAGAAGATACCTTTCTTGTGACACATATATGCCATGATCTGTATAAGTAACTTCCATTCCAAAAAAGTATGACAACTTTCCTAGGTCACTGATCTTAAACTCTTTCTCAAGTAATCTCTTTACCTCCTTGATTCCTTCATCTGAAGTACCAATGATTATAATGTCATCTACATAAATACAAATGTAGATTGTACCTTCCTCTATTCTTTTGATAAGTAGACTTGAATCTGCTTTTGAACTTTGATATCCAAGATCATTGAGATACTTCACCAGTCTATAGTTCCAAGCTCTTGGAGCTTGCTTCAATCCATACAATGCTCTTCTCAACCTGCAAACAAAATTTGGATACCTGGAATCTATAAACCCTTGAGGTTGTTCCATGTATACCTCATCTGATATGTATCCATTCAAGAATGCATTCTTTATATCCAATTGACTTAGAGTCCATCCTTTTGAAGCTGCAGTAGCAATGATTGTCCTTATAGTTGACATCTTAGCTACGGGACTGAATGTCTCATCATAATCTATGCCATAGGTCTGGGCATAGCCTTTCACCACCAATCTAGCTTTGTATCTGGCTATACTTCCATCTGCAAGCTTCTTCACTTTATAAACCCATTTATTTCCAATAACTTTCTTACCATTTGGTTTAGGAACAAGTTCCCATGTCTTGTTCTCCTCCAGTGCATTAAACTCTTCCTTCATTGCTTCTTCCCATTGCTTCTTACCTTTAGCTTCATCATAGTTCTGAGGTTCTTCATCATCTTTGACCATATATGCATAGTTCTTCTGAGTTATGTAAGAAGTATCATAAGAATACCTTTCTGGTTGCCTTCTAGTCCTGCTTGACCTTCTTGGTTCACATTCTTCATAAGTTTTTGGATACACCTCTTCATCAAATATAGGAGCTTCTTCATTCCTTCTTGTTAATCCACTTCTGGATGTACTTGCTTGCATATAGTCTTCATCTCTATTTACCTGCACAATTGATTTTCCTTTCTCACATCTTCTTACCTCTTCTTCAAATTCTTCAGCTGTATGACTTTGATCTGCATACCAAATATGATACACTTGTGAATTTGTCCCTTCACATAGGCATGGGGTTTTCTTCCTAAGATTTGACATTCAAATATATGTCCAATTAGTGATTGTTTCTCCAAAAATCATCATGCTCCACATGAGCTAACTGCACAATATCAATACCAAGGTCAAAGTGATGATCACACTCTAACTGAGTATCATCATTATGCTCTAGATGAGCATCCGCATCATGCTCTAAAGCATCCAACTGATCATCCAAAGTGTGCTCCGTAAGAGCATCCACATGATCAATCAAACCATGCTCTACATAAGCAACATGAGCATGCAAAACATGCTCTACATGTGCATCCATATGAGCATCTAAATCATGCCATACATGTGCATCATGAATGTCAATATACCTATGTATAGGTAGACAAAGTAACTAATGGAAATACACACCAATATAATGGCAATACACCTCCCACTCAAGAATGAATCCTGCATGATGGTCTAATCTGTCACGAATAACCAAGTCCAAGTAAATAGAGATAGGCAATGATCCAAAGCTATCACATAAGCATAAAGGATATACTAGAGTACTCTTCTAGCATAAAAGCCAACAAATTTTGGCAGCATCTCCTTTGTAAAATAGACTCTAAAACAAATAAACCATGTGGGAATCACCATCTACATATGCCAAGAATCACACTAGCAAATAAGATATTAAATCAATGACCATATGCTAGGTGACAAATGGATGTGCAATTGAGGATCCAATCCGAATCATGTGTCTGCAAAGAAAATAGAGATACACGTACCAACCAAGATCCAAAATCAACTCTCATAAGATTATGTGCAATCGGCAAGTAAATCCACCAAGTGGCATAAGCAAGATATAGACTACAATGCCACTATACATCCATCGACAATGCTATGATCAAACTCATGATGACATAAATCTCAAAAAAAGGTATACCACAATGTCATCTCACATGCCAAACACATGACAAGATCATGCTCTACTCTCATACCCAGGAGCTACCACACTGATCATACATGGACAATGCCTTCAAGCTCTAAAAATAAGAGCTCTCACACCAAAAAATCTCTCTCGAAGAAGTTCCACAACAAAATGAACCTCCAAAATCAAGGTTTTTGTGATGAAAAAATGTTGCTCTATGTTTTGTTGTTTCCGAGATGATAACCTCTGATTTTGAAATTTATATCTTTAGCAAACTTGAAGAACTCTTTCTTCTCTACATAACGATATATAGATCCCCTCAATGGGAGGTGTGCAGCTCAAGATATACACAAAACAAGCATCTGCGATCAATTTCACCTTCACCTACAACACTGCTACTCTGTATTTTGCAATTTTAGCAACGTAGAACTCAAAATTTGGATCTATATTCTTTGAAAATTGTATTTTTCCAAGCTACAGATAGCAGGTTGAATTGCTTGAATCGGACTTGTCAAACTCAAGTAACAACCCAAAAATCACCCTGTTGTCCAAGTGATTGTAGATTCATCTTCTACATGAGTCTGCATTTTTTGAATTTTTAGCAATTTAGAACTCCAAACCAGGTTGTACACTCTTCTGTCAAGTTGTAACCCTCTATTTGAGCTACACTCAGAACTTTGAAATGCACCAATTGGAACTTTGTAGCTTGAGTTATGGCCAAAATACTGAGTAATTGTTGAGAGGTGCTGACCTGCACTTTCACCTCTTGTGACCTAAGCTTCCATTGAAGCTTCTTGCACACCGGCCTTCAACAATCTTTGATACCAATGAAGGGTTCTGGTGTGCAGAACAAGAGGAGCAAGGAGGAGATGGAGGGAGAGAGACGAGAGGAGAGATGCACATATATGCATGGGAGCCTCGAAACCCACATAATGATCTCTATTGAGGCAATGCACTATATATGATGTATATATATGAATATAGGGGTAAGGTCACATGATCCTTACATCCCCAACAGTTGATGACGGAATAGCTATGTCAAACCAAATATATTGACACATTATTGCAACATTTTGGCCTTGAAGACTGCAAACCTATTGCCACTCCTATGGAGATAGGTTTATGATTGAGTCTTCATGATGTTGGAGATGCATTTGATGTTGTTCTCTATCAACAGGTTGTTGGATGCTTGACTTACTTATGCATTATTTGGCCAGATAGTTGTCTCACAGATGAGCAAGTTTATGCATTGCCTAAGTGTCAAGCATTGGCAAGCGGTTAAACACATCTTTCGCTACTTGAGTGGTGTCCTACTACTTGGATTGTTTTATCCCAAGGGAGGATCACCACTACCAGATTTACATGCTTTTTCTAACTCTAACTAGGTTGGTTGTCATGACACTCGTGTTTCCACTAGTGGCTTTTGCTTCATGCTTTGTAACTCATGTATATCTTGGTTGAGCAAGATGCAACCTACTGTGGCCACTTACAATTGTGAGGCTGAGTGTAGGGTAGCTTTCACAGTGATTGTTGAGTGTGTGTGGCTCAAGCCTCTTATGGATGATTTGGATGTTGGTCATTCTTCTATCACCACCATCTTCATTGACAGTCAGAGTGCATTGGCAGTTGCAAGGAACATTGTGTTCCATGCTCGCACTAAGCACATTGAAGTGCACTATCAATATGTCAGGGAGAGGTTCTCTATTAGAGACATGAGTTTGGCATATATGCCCACACAGGAGAACATTGCAGACCTTTTTATAAAGGCTCTACCTAGGGAGAAATTTGAAGCTTTTTGCAAAGCTTTGGCCTTAGTTCCTTTTGTAGATTGATTCCACATAGCTTGGCACTTCCTTATACGTGACTACAAGCTCCTTGTTCATTTCATCACTGAAGTATTTCGATGCCGATGCACCATAGTGCACTCTCCTTCTCGAGAGCTCCACGACAATATGCTCGGCATAGAAAACCTAGCTCTTGAGGGTGCACACAGTACTTCGCACAAACACTGCTGAATACACAGAAAACACAGTACACATGGAGCACGAAAATAGACTTCTTAGGTCTTACAAATGCGATCAAACTTAGATTCTATGATTAACCAGGCCACTATATGTTTTATTAAAGAACATATACAAAGCAGTGTCTGGTGGCCATTTGGCCTTTCACATGGACTCTAATGATAACAATCTCCCACTAAAGGCCAATATGGCCAAAGTAACTATGGGAGAAAAATAAAGAATGATAAAGAATACCTGAGTGTACGTATACAAAGTATACCTCCCACCTAATAGGCATGTTACATAGAATACAAGTGATTGTGTAAGATCAAGAATCAAGTAACCCCCATCAAGTGACAACATTGTCAAAAGCTATCTTGTGGTAGAGCTTTAGTCAAAGCATCTGCAGCATTATCTCGAGCGTGAACCTTCTCAAGAATAATGCACTCAGTGGCTAAGCAATCTCTAATGAAGTGATACCTCACCTCAATGTGCTTGTTCTTTGCATGATAGACCGGATTCTTAGCCACAGCAATGGCACTCTGACTATCACTGAGCAAGCGAGGTACATGCTGAGGTAAACCCATATCACAAACAAGATGAGAAATCCACAATGCTTCCTTACATGCCTCACTTGCTGCAACATACTCTACTTCTGTGGTGGAAACAGATGTACATTCTTGAAGAGGAGATCTCCAAGAGATAGCACCTCCAGCAAAATGAAAAATGTACCCTGATGTACACTTACAATTGTCTACACAACCACCATTATCAGAATCTATGTAACCAATAATGGATGCTTTCCCTCTACCTAAGCACACACACTTGTCCTTGGTGCCACTCAGATATCTCAAAATCATCTTGAACGCTTCCCAATGTTTCTTGCCAAGATTAGACATATATATGCTCACAACTCCCACTGCAAATGTAATGTTTGGTCCCATAGCTACCATAGCATACATGAGACTGCCAACATCAGATTGATAGAGAATTTTGGTCATGAATTCCTTTTCCTCATCTGATTTGGGGCAATCATCCATGCTCAATTTCACATATGTGGGTAAAGGTGTACTCAATGCCTTTCCACCCTGCCTATTGAACCGGTGAAGTACTTTGGATATGTACTCACTTTGAGACAAGTATATGCATCTTTTACTCCTATCACGAGTAATGTGCATGCCAAGAATATGTTTGGCATCCCCCAGATCCTTCATATCAAATGTCTGACTCAACTCCTTTTTGAGAACTGACAAATCATAAGAGGACTTCCCAACAATCAACATATCATCGACACAAAGTATGAAGCATATCAAGCATATCAAGCTTTCATCTGAGCATCACTTTGTGTAGAGACAATGATCCTCATTGCTTCGAGAATAGCCTTGAGATTTCATAAAATCTTCAAAGCTTTGGTACCATTGTCTAGGGGACTGTTTAATTCCATACAAGCTCTTCTTAAGCTTACAAACTAGACTTTCCTTGCCATGAACTACATAACCCTCTGGTTGTTCCATATAGATATCATCTGTAAGATCTCCATGCAAGAAAGCAATTTTCACATCCATTTGGACTAGCTATAAGTCCTCCATCGCAACGAATTCAAGCAACATGCGCACGGTAGTCATCTTGATCACAGGAGAGAAGATTTCCTCGAAATCAACACCATGTTGTTGCTTAAAACCCTTTGAAATGAGTCATGCTTTATACTTTGGAGAAGCACTATCTGATGTGAATTTCAGCTTATATACCCATTTACATGGTAAAGCTTTGCTGCCCTTTGGCAAAGTTACTAAATCCCAAGTACCATTCTTGTGAATAGAATCCAACTCACTGTTCATGGCATGCTCCCACTTGACATGATCCTCTGTCTGCATAGCCTCTTTCTAGCAAGAAGGCTCACCGGCATATGTTAGCATAACAAAATCTAAACGTGGAACATGCCTATTAGGTGGATGTGAGACACGTGTAGAACATCTCAATGGTTGTTGAACAAGAATATGTGCCGACTGATCTGATGAACGAGATCGAAAGGCTGAATTGAAGAGTCAATGTGCATTCTATGCACATTTCTAGTTTGCTTTCCATATTGACAATGCTCACAAAATGAAAAATCGGAGAAAGATAACACAGGTAAGTGGCCAAAATGAGAAATATTTTCCATTCCACTATGAGATATATAGCCCAAACGACCATTCCAAATACAAGCCAGAGGCTGTTCAGTAGCACCAAACAAGTGTTCTTTCTGTGATACAAATAAAGGATAAAGTGAACCAACTTTGCTTCCTTTTGCAATAACCATATTGCCCTTTGATATGCGAAAGGACTGAGCATAGAAGACCACCTTGTAACAAAGGTCATCAAGTTGATCGACTGACATCAAACTACGTGATAATTGAGGTACATGGCGTACATTATGCATAATAAATTTTGAACCATCAGTGAGCTGCACAACCACATCTCCAATCCCCACAACATCACACTGGTAAGAGTCACCAAGTTTCACGGTACCAAGAGACTTTGCTGCATAATTAGAGAACCATTCTCTATGTGGTGTCACATGGAAAGAAGCACCAGAATCTAGAAGCCATGTGTGGGAAAGAGAATCAACCATAAGTGCCTCAGATGGCACAGTACTACCAAGTATCAACACATCAACATCATCATAAATAGCATTAATTTCTTCAATCTTCACAGTCGAAGTAGATGGTGCAGGTAATTGTTTAACATGCCCATCAACATTCCTTGAAATCCCATTTACTAGCTTCCATTGCCTGCTTTGAATCAGCACATCTTTAATCTGATTCTTGCATAAAGCAAAGTTTGTGCCATCAAATTTTCGCATCTCAAAATGGTCTTTGCCCTGCAAGTTATAGCTCCTCCTTGAAACACTTGCACTAGACCCTGATCCACCAAAATGTGTCGGAGACCTCTGATGCCATGATGGTAGAGAACTGAATAGAATGACATTGGAGCTAGAAGAGTCCAAAGACCAACGAATAAGTGTATCAAAGAGTAAATCAACCACTTTATAGTTGACTAAACCAAGAATCTGGAAAAATTTTGCCAGAGTATCCTCTGCAAAATGAGCATATGACCAGTGTCAAAATATTAGAAAAACTGCAAGTACTGACATGTTTACCTGCATAGTGAATCACTGACCCCACTGCATAAAATCAGTTACCCAATAGAAGCCAACTAGGCTTATCAAGCACCTACGAACAACTATCATACATCTCCTGGCGAGGTTGGGTAAGACTTCCACCTACATCACCGAAGAGACCCCGACATCTAGGTGTCTCCCAGTTAAGAAAACCTCACCACGACCCTCTTTTTCAAACGTAAAAGGCTTTATGCAAGAAGGTAACTGCTATATCAATGACCACATGGATGTACATAAGCGGTATTCACAGAAGCGTACATGGTGTGTATGTGCTCAATATATGTAGTAAAATGACACTAAAAGGCTGAATGCACAGCCCAAAAACTAGCCAACAACACCTGCAAGTGTCTGCCAACTCTGATGTTTTAGGCTCAAAGACCTGCATAAATTTGCAGCACTTGCTCCCACCAAAACCAAAAACCTTTCTAGAAACCTATAGTTTTGCAAGTGTGGCTGAAAAAACAGCCCCAAAGGTTGATATTTATTGTTGGAGGTACAAAGAACACTCTTCTTGATGTTCATGGACCTGTGTGAAGAGAACTATGTGCAAAAGTACTCCAAAATAGCTCCAAAAGACACCCAAAAATGCTTCGAAAATAGGGTTTGAAAGCAAAGAATGAAGCTTTGAGGGACCAAAACATGTTCAAGGTAATGTCAACCTTAGTCTTACCCCTTCCTGAGACACCACAAGAGTGTAGCTTAGTGGCAAGAGATTTCCACAGTTAAGTGAGCTTTGGGGGGAACAGTATTGGGATGGGTGACCTCCCGGGAAGTACCAAGAACCTCTATCTTCCTTGATCGTTGAGGTTCTCCCTCGCATGCAGCCAATGGCGCCAACGGTGACTTCGATTACTCGGATGACAAGGTATGCCAAGGTCTATGCCTTGGTCGCCTCCTTAATCGTAAGCCTTGGAGAAAGCCTCAGGGGGGTTGCTCTCCTTCTCGAGAGCTCCACGACAATATGCTCGGCGTACAAAACCGAGCTCCTGAGTGCACACACAGTACTTCACACAGACACTGGAGAATACACAGAAAACACAGTACACAGGGGAGCACGAAGATAGACTTCTTAGGTCTTACAAATGTGGTCGAACTTACAGTCTGTGACTGACCAGGCCACTATACATTTTATTGAAGAACACATACAAGGAAGTGTCCAATGGCCATTTGGCCTTTCACATGGACACTAACGATAACAATCACTTCCAGGGGGGAACTCTTGATATATTTAGGTAGTGATGTGTCTGAACACATTAGAACCGTCGGGGAACTTTTTTCCCTCTTTAGGAGGTTTTTTCCCCCTACTTGCATCACCTATAAATAGATTTAGTTTGTGGGTGATAAGGTTATCACTTATATCACCCATAAACTAAATCTGTTTAGTTTTGATGTAGCTTTTGTGGAGGATGTTAATCGTTTACTTTCTTGTATCAAGGAGACATCAATGAGCCCAAAGAATGTGTATCATACATTATTGCCTCTTTTAAATGGAAGGCGTTCAAATGTATCTCCCAGTGAGGCAATTTCTTACCTTATGCAAGTTTCAAATGAGAACACAAATCATTCCATTTCTAATGGAAATATTCAAGATTAACTTATCGATGAGAATATATATATTGATTAGGAAAAATCTATATCAAAATGGTTGATACCGACTTTGAGAGATGTAATTTGGATGCATCTTTGCCTTATGTTGCTCATTTAAGATTCAATGGTGCTTCATTTGCATGTGAATTTTATAAAAGGGTATATGTAGCTTTTTTTATGAGAATGAGTCTATTTGCCTTCATAAAGCAAAAAAACTTAGAGAATTGGATAGCTACTATGCAATCAAATTTTGATGCTATTACATAGAATGGTACTTTATCTTTATGTGACTTGCCTCTTAACAGGAAGAGTATTGCAACTAAATGGATCTATAAGTTGAAACACAAGCCTAATGATATTATTGATCATTATAAGGATAGGCTTGTAGTTAAAGTTTGTGCCCATGAAAATGATATTTATTTTGATGAGGCCTTTTCACCTACATGTCATATAAAAGTTGTTTGTAGCATGTATGCACTTGAAACTCGTGATGGTTGTACATCAATTGGACACAAAATCTACATTCTTGAATAGGGACTTGCATGAAGCCATGTATTGTCGCCTCATGGTTTTGTGCAAAAAGGGTATGAAGGCAAAGTATAGAAGTTAAAGAAGGCATTCTATGGATTAAAATAAGCACCGTGTGCTTGGTATGAGAAGATACATTCCTACTTATTAGCACATGGATTTCCAAAAAATTTTATTGGAGTTTGAGATTTGCAAAAGCACATGAGCAACACAAGGAAGAAGAAGAAGCTTGGAGCACCACATAATACATAATATATTACCAAGTGAATGTAAAAAGATAGATAATTGACCCATTAGGGCTATAGGCATATATACAAGCTAGGGAAAAAAGTGGCCCATCAGTCCTAAGTGAGTTCACACACATCATTATTAGGATAGATCAATGAATCCTCCCTTGGAGTGATGTGGTGAACAAGGAGTTGGCACTCATGTATAAGAAAGTGCTAATCTATGGAAAGGGATCAATCCACAAAAGTGAAACAAGCACAAAGCTTTTTGAAAAGCTTCAAAATTCTCTGTAGGGAAAGCCTTTGTGAAAAGGTCTCCAACATTATCCTTTATGGGAAGATAAGTCAATTGATCTCTCCGGAAGAGAACCTCTCCCTGAAATAATGATAGTGCACCTCAATTTGCTTTGTGTGATCATGGAACATAGGGCTCTTCCTGATTACCAATGCACTTTGAATGTCAATGAAGATTATGGTGGTAGAAAATTGACCAACAACCAAATCAACCAAAAGGAATTTGATCCACATATACTCAATAATCACTCTAAAAGCTAACCTATACTCAGCCTCGCAACTAGAAGTGGGCACAATAGGCTATATCTTACTCAACCAAGATATGCATGAGCTACCAAGCATGAAGCAAAAACCACAAGTAGACACATAAGTATCATAGCGACTAGCCCAAGTTGAGTCCAAAAAAGCATGCAAATCGAGTGAAAATGATCCCCCCTTGGAATAGAAGAATCCAAGTAGGTGGATACCACTCAAGTAGCGAAAGATGTGCTTAACCACCTATCGATGCTTGACACCTGGGCAATGCATAAACCTGATCATCTGAGCGATAGCAAACTGAATATCAAGCAGAGTTATGTATAACTAAATCAAGCATCCAACAACGTGTTGAAAGAGAAAAACATCAAACGCATCTCCAGCATCATGAAGAATCAATCATAAATATATTTCCATGGGAATGGCAATAGGTCTCCAATCTCCAATGCCAAAATGTTGTAATAATGTGTCAATATATTTTGTGTGACACAAAATTATTCTGCCATCAACTTGCATAATGATTCTCATTAGGACTAGTGAGCCACATGTCATCAACATATACAACAATGATCAGAATTACATCATCTGCATGCTTAACATTTCCACACAAAACCATGGGGCTGAAAAACATACACTTCTTCATGTAAATCACCATTCGCAAATGCAGTTTTAATAGCCATGTGATGTAAATTCCAACCATGATGAGTTGAAAGTGCACAAATGCTATGAATGGTGGTCATTTGGCATGTGGGAGCAAAGGTCTCATCAAAATCAATGCCTCTCTCTTGAGCATAACCCTTGGCAATAAGCTTAGCCATATACCTATAAATTGTTCCATCAAGCCTACATTTCAGCTTGTATACCCATTTACTGCCAATGGCCATTTTTCTTAGAGGGGAAATCACATAAAGACCAAGCATCATTCTTCATAATAGCATCATACTATGATTGCATAGGAGCCATCCAATTTTTTGAATTTAGTGCTTCATAAAAAAAAAATAGACTCATTCTGATCACAAAGACTAGAGACAATCATTGCATAGCAATCTGATGCAAAGGAAGCACTATGAGAGCCTAAACAAGTACTTATGATAGAGTTGCATCTAACTTGCTATCTTTCAACACCAACCATTTAGGCATAGTTTTAGCCTTTTCTATGCGAGCCCTCTCATCAAATGCATCATGTAAATCCACATCAAAAATGGGATGGTATGGATCATCATTTCAAACCTATAAAGGCTAAGAGATTGCCTCATTTGGACCAGCACTCGACTTTCCACTTATAAAAAGAGGGAATAAAGGTATCATGCACATTCTTCCAGCATACTAATGTCTCCTTGGTACATGAAAGTAAGGTTGAATTGCATCTTTCAAAAAAGAAATATCATGGCTAACCAAAATGCATTTAGTCTATGGATGATATAGAAGATAGCCTTTGTTTTCCAAATTGTACCCAACAATAATACATTTCACTGCTTTATCATCCAATTTTCTATGTTGTTGTTTAGGCACTAATTCATATGCCAGATAACCAAAGGCACATAGATGAGAAACAAATAGATTGTGACCATGCAAGGCCTCATATGGAGTGATCAATTGTAGTGCTTTGGTAGCATACCTGTTAAGCCAATATGTTGAACACATAATAGCCTCAAGCCAAAAGCTATGTGGTAAAGCATGACTTTTGACCACGCACCTCGCCATTTCCATGAGAGGCCTATTCTTTCTTTCAGCAACTCCACTTTGTTGATGTGTACTGCATTGTACACTGATGTTTTATCCCGTACAGCCAAAAAATGCATTAAAATTAGAAGACATGTATTTCCCCCTCAATTAGAATGGAGGGTTTCCAATTTCCATGCTGATAGATTTTTAGCAATAACCAAGAACGACTTAAAGCACATAAACACCTTGGACTTTTCTTTCAATGGATACACCCATGCATCTCTAGAGAATTCATCATTAAAAGTCACGAAGTACGTGTAGTTCCCAAATGATGTCTGCATAGGACCATGTCATCACTATGAACAAGCTTCAACTTGTGAAAACTCAAATTGAACCATCTTTTGGGAAGGAGGAATGCTGCATTTTGCCCAAAAATACAGCTTTCACAGACATGTTTACAAGGTGCTTCAAGTTTGGGTAGAGGGGATACCAATTTAGATTTATGTAGGCAAAGCAAACGAGCAAAATTCAGATTGCCAAAGCATGCATGCCAAAGCTTTGCATCGAAGATAGCCTGAGAATCTTGAATTGCACATGTTGAATCATTCATAAATTTCTCATAGTTTATGAGCTTATACAAACCACTAAATAAAATGCCATAAGCAATAATAACATCACCATTTGAGAGATTGTGAATTGTACATCTATCGTCAACAAATTTGACAATCAAGCCAATCTCGGCTAATGCTAAAATTGACAATAGATTTTTCTTGATCCCTAACACACATAAAGCATCTAACAATGTTAAAGGACTACCATCAATAGAAGTCATAATGATCTTACCAACTCCCATTATAGGATAAGAGAAGATGTTAGCACATGTGACATTATTCTCTATAGAGGAAGGCTTAAGTGAACTGAAGAAACTATGTTGCAAGGTAATACTATCA
This sequence comes from Ceratopteris richardii, assembly GCA_020310875.1. Lineage (NCBI taxonomy): Eukaryota > Viridiplantae > Streptophyta > Polypodiopsida > Polypodiales > Pteridaceae > Ceratopteris > Ceratopteris richardii. The sequence continues at coordinate 28,480,906 of CM035416.1, forward strand.
AAGTACTTAACATCTGAGTCTACTACAGATATATATTGCTCATGAGAAGATGATGCACAGTTGCAAACAGTACTAAATGCCCATTCTTCATTCTGAACAAGATTAGCACAGTCTATTTTAGGTGTAGAGGCCTCTGCAACAACCATTCTCGTCTCTTTCTTCTTTGCCTCTTTTGCAACCAATCTAGGACAACTCTTTATGACATTGATCATTTTCCTTATAGTACTTGCAAAATTTCTTGTCCTTTTTTGTTTCGTTGTCATCTTTGCCTTCCTTCTTCGATTGTGCAACATTAAAAAAAATTGGCTTACTAGTAGATGATCTCCATTTACCTTTGCCCTTCTAACTAGCCAAGAAATCTTGATCTTCAACATGCATAATCGACATGTTCTACCTGGATTGATCTTCCTATAGAAAAGTAGAGACTAACTCCTCAAGTGTTAAGGCATTCAAATTTTCTTTCATCATCAATGAAAGACTAGAAGCAAAACTTTGATTTGAATATGGAAGATCTTTAAGAATAGTCTGCATAAGTGAACTACCTGGCAAGATTTCATCAACAAGAGACTTCTCCTTTGAATCTTGAATCTATGTCAAAAAATTGTCCATAAAATCTCCTTCATTCATATGCTCAATCTCAAACTATTTTTGGAGGTAAGCAACATGAGCCTCATTTCTTGCCTGATATAAAGTTTTAAGTGTATCCCAAGCATCGTTTCTTGCCTACTATAAAGCTTTAATTGCTATCTTGCAAGAGTGGATTTGAGGGATAATGGCAAGTTTGACAGACAAAGCTATCAATGCATGTGCCTAAGCATCTCTGCCATCCCAACAAAGTTGCTCTATAGCCATCATTTTCAACGCCATCTGCATCATCTTCAATAACCATATTTGTAGTTAAATAGTACTTTTTTCAGCACCCTACACAATATTCCACAACCCTTTTGCTATCAATACATGAGGCAGCATATATGACCACCATGGGTAATTAGTACCATTCAACTTATCCTCAATAGCCAACATATGAAATACATCATTGCTTTAAACCATGGCCAATTACTAAATACCTCAAAATTGAGTGTATCTGAAAAAATTACTATGGCCAACATATGAAATACATCATTGCTTTAAACCATGGCCAATTACTAAATTGAGTGCATCTCAAAAAATTGAATAGAAACACCATGTGAAGCCCACTAAAACTCTAGAAAACTTTGAGGCACTTGTACTGGTGAACCGAAACCTATGTATATGTTTGGCACAAAAGGACGAAATTCTTGCACAATCACTACAACAATGCATTCAAAGGCCAAAATGAGCTCAAATTAGAATCTCGATGCCACAATGCAAAGACATTTTGTACTCTTAATTTCCCCGAGTATGCTCACCTGTTTTTGTGCGATTTTAAGACTGTGATTGGAGGGGTGTCACCCTAGATGAAGCGACAACCTCCTCTGATACCAGTTGTTGGAGTTCGAGGTTTGCAAAAGCACATGAATAGAACAAGGAAGAAGAAGAAGAATCTTGGAGTGCAACACAATACAAATGCATTACCGTGTGAATGTACAAAGATAAGTGACCCGTTAGGGTTATAAGCAATATACAAGCCGGGAAAAAAACTCTTGAGGAGGGAAAACAGTGTCACGACAGTCCTAAGTGTGTTCGCACACATCACTACCAAAAGATATCAACAAGTGCACCGAAAATCCCTTGCATGTGAAACATGCGGATGATGTGGTTTTTATCATTATTTGAGATGCATAATTTTTATTTTAAGTCTAATTTGCATGCCTCATTTGAAATGCCAGACATGGGGCATTTGCATCATTATTTTCACATTCATTTTGTGCAAGTTGATGGTGATAGTGCTTTGTATCAAACTAGATACATTGAGATATTATTGAACATTTAGCCTTGAGAATTATAAACCTATTACCACCATCATGGAAATAGATTTATAAATTGAAGTCTTCATGATGGTAGAGATGCATTTGATGTTGATCTCTTTCAACGAGTTGTTGTTTGCCCTATTTATATATGCATCACTCAACCTAATATTCATTTTTTTCTCTCAGATGATTAGATTTATGCAAAGCCGAGCAGTTAAGCATTGGCAAGCAGTTAAGCATATCTATCACTACTTGTCTGGAACTCGATAGCTTGGGTTTTTTTCTCCCAATTGGGGAGCAATATTGCCAAATTTACATGCTTTTCTTGAATCATATTGAATTGTTTGTTATGACATGTGTGTGTGTGTCTAAAGTGGTGTTTGTTTCATGCTTGGTAGCTCATGCATATCTTGGTTGATCAAGAACAAAAATGTTGTGAGGTTGAGTATACGGCAACTTTCATAGCTAGTGTTGAGTGTATGTGGCTCAATGCATTACGGATGACTTGGGTGTTGGCCAAACTTTTGTCATCATTATATTTACTAACAATCCAAGTGTATTAGCAATTTTGAGGAACCAATTGTTTCACACTCACAATAAGCACATTGATGTGCACTATCATTATTTCAGAGAGAGACTCAGTATTGGAGAGTTCAACTAGGTGTATGTACCCACATAGGATAATGTTGCAAACCTTTTTACAAAGGCTTTGCCCTGTGACAAGTTGGAAGCTTTTCACAAATCATTGGGCTTACTCCCTTATATGGATTGATCTTAGTCCATATTGGTTGACACTTCTATATATATGAGTGCCGACCCCTTGTTCAAGGAGGATTTGTTAGTGTACTCTAGTGGTGATGTCTATGAGCACACTTAGAATTGTCATGGAAATGTTTGCCTCTTGAAGAGTTTTTTCCCCTCGTCTGCATACACCCCAATAAACCTAAATGGATACTTATCTTTGTACATTTGACATGGTAATACACCATGTATTGTGCTCCTAAGCTTTTTCTTCTTCCTCTTTCTATTTTGGTGCATTCTGGATTCGTGAACTCCAATAGGTTTGCTACTTGAATTTGCTACGATATCAATGAACCAATGGACTACAAGATCCTATGTAGAGTTATACTCACAAGCTTTAGAAGTTGCTTAGTGCAGTCAAAAGTGGTTCTACATTCAAGAGTTCGTTGACCAATTTTATTACATCAAAAGTTCTTCACAAACGTATTTGATTGTTCAAGATGATCTTGGCGGATTTTCTTGTTGAAAATTTTATGCACTAAATTCTTCAATTAGTGCTCCATGCTTTTGCTTCAATTCATACTCCAATTCAAAGTTTGGAACTTGATTTCCAACATTCATTATCCTATTTGTCTCTATCTTGGAACAAAAAGTGTCTTCACCTTCTAGCTTAGCATCATTCAATTCCCTTGGCATAGCAAGCACTAATCTTTCTGAGCACTAGAGGACGATCTTCAATCTTTTACATAAAAAATAAAGGAGGCTCTAAACTCTAGCATGTATAAAGCATGGAAAGTTCCATATCATTTTTGAGGTCAAATCTTGGGAGTTTCTAATCCAAAGTCTTGAATCGCAGGTTATTTTATGTATTTTTCTTTCTCTTTTTATTTGGACAATGGAACCAGATAGATGTACGTGTTTACATATCAATCTCTCCCAATCCTCAATTTCTACATAGTATACCCAAATTGTATCACTCATGTTTTCAATATCAAAATTTCATGGAAAATGGAAACTCTCAAACTTCATTATTGCACCTATTTTGGTATATGAAGGATGCAAGATTTCCACCTTTGTGCACAGGTCCAAGACTTGTCCTAGTTATCATACCTTGATCACGAATAGATCAGACCAATTAAAAATATTTAAAGCTAAATACAATCATATACCACACAAATACAATGTCTTCTTACTAAAATCTATGAAAGATCTCAAAAGACTTGTTATGATATGATAGTCAAAATAGTGTTCATCAAAGGAGTGTTTTTCAACCAGACAAAGGCAAAAAAAAAAAGTAACATTAACAATCAGGATGTGACAATGGTGTCTTTAGTGAGTGTATTAACTTGAGCCTTTTTCTTGTTGTTTGAATTTCATATGTTTTTTTCCCATATATAAAGGCTCTTTTTCGTGGTAGATCCAAAATTGGTATTGCGAAAAATCTAATTCATTTTGACCAAGACAATTTTGAGGTTGGGTATCTAATAAGGCCAAAAATTTTAGCCCCAATTTCTAGTTAATATCTAGTTAATCTTTTGGAAGAGTAGATTAATACAATGAAATCCTTGTGGCATAAAGGTTTCCCCATGTCAATTTTAACAAAGAAAAACACCTATTGATCCTTTTCACAGGCCCAAATATCAACTACAAAGCCCTTAAAGAAAGATAATGATTTACTGTGCACACCTCTTTTGTTGACTTTAATTGGCACCTACAATTCCAACAAATAAGGAAAGATCATTATATATTTTTTGTTTCAATGGATTTAAGTTATTGTTCTACTTTTATAAGCATGTAGATGAAATCATGGAAACAATTGGGAAACTACTCACAAGACATGAATATTCAACATGACCAACTATATATGATATCCTTGTAGACAATAGAATAAACTTTCTAAAGGTATTCTTGTTGCAATCAATTGAAGAGGAGTATTTCAAGAACGAGGTACTTTATGAGGCGATCCCAATTGTTTGGATAATGGAAATGAGAAAAAAAGTTTATCATGAAATTTAAACCATTAAAAGGACATGGACAATGAGAGTTTTTTTTTTTTTTTTTTTTTTTTTTTTTTAGAGCCGGGGATGGGCCTCAAGAGGGTAACCCGCTCGAAAGGCAGAATCTATCCGCCCACCATCTTCCGAAGAAGACTTATATGTGACCTCCCAGCACAAAGCCAGTGATCTATTGATATTGGAGAATCCGCGCACTGAGATACCCAATGCCCCGGATACGACGCTGGAGTATGGACGACTATTAGCAGAGATAAACACCTGCTAAACTACCTATTCAACGTGTTCCCTTCTGCGTTCAAAACAGAAAAGTGTGTGCGGCATGACATCTGAATAAAGCTTTTTAGAGATTATATAAACACTTCAATCCATGTGATCAAATCGTTTTGTTTTCTTCACATGAACTGACTTATGGTACATACTGATGTTGAGAATTTTCAACATACAGATTCAAAAACAAGGTGGATTTGGATTATGATACCTCTAGACCTTCAAATGGACAGGAATCATTCCAATGCACAAAGAAAAAACAACGTTTTAAGAGAACGACACGGCTCAAGGTTTTTCATGCCAAAACGAACAGATATTTATACTGTTCCATGTTACAGTAGAATGTCAGATCAGGAATGCTTTGTGAGGTACTCATTTGTCGCAGGCTGGAGGTGGGACTGTGGCACCTGCCTGGTAGCTCCAGGTTTTCATGCCAAAACGAACAGATAATTGAATGTACTGTTGCATGTTACAATAGAATGTCAGATCAGGAATGCTTTGTGAGGTACTGATTTGTCGCAGGCTGGAGGTGGGACTGTGGCACCTGCCTGGTATCATCAACTTCACATAAAACAGATCATTTACAAAGAGCACCTCACGCAAAATGGTTGTAATGGGATCGTTGTCAAATAAAGACTTCAGAAGGTTATTTTACAATATAAAGAAACAAAATTCGATTACGACATTCACCTCACAAACATGGTAACAATGGTAGTGTGAAACTGAATACATGCTATAACTCTCTCTTACTGTTCCATGAAGATAAATTATCCATTGAAACCGCACATAGATACTTCCAGTCCCATTGATGGCAATACTAACATCAGTCAAAGAGAGAGTCCAGAGGATTATTACGAATCGAATCAATTATTGATTGAGAAGGGAGAAATGGCTACCGAAGGAACAGTTAATTCAGTGCAAACCATAACTCGTGTAGTTTTGTGAAGCAACATATTTCCAATCATACATGCAAACCTCATATTTCCATATGAGAGGGGGGGGATCCAAAGGGAAACAAAATAAGACGCCTGTGAGCTGGTTCAGAATCGCCCATCTAGCGTAGAAAGGGAAACGTGTAATGATGAATAGTATTTCATATGGAACATGTGAATCTGGCTCATAAGTACAAAATACCAGTATATACTCCAGGATCTGAAGATAATGTATTATTTTACCACCCCGATTAAGGGAGGAGAGGAAAAGGACTATAATCCTTTGACAACGCTCAAAAGTGCTCAACTTTCCCGCAAGAAATAATAGATTCCAAGTACAAACCCATTAAACACCACAAAAGAACCAACCATTGGAACATGCAGATCAAAAAATTGCGAGTTTCAAAGTTAAATCTTAACTCAATTGCGGTATGTGCTGATTTCATTTAAGCTACTGATAAGTGACCAATGAATACACGAATAAGCTACAAGATGGAGCGCGAACCTTAACAATAGTGCATCATGAAATGAACCATTGCACGGAGACATGCAACCACTTATGGATGTCGTAATGTAGTTATGCAGTTTGAGACCACGGAATGATGGTTCCCAAATCTATACAGCTTTATAAACTCAAAATGCAGCGGCAAGTTTCTAAAATGCCACTAAGATTGAGTCTATAGCAGATTAGCAGGATAAATACAATGTTTTCACAAATCTGAACTTATTAGCTAGCACTTTCATAAGTGTTACAAATTCTCTTTTACATTTTCTGCTATCAAAGGTAGATCTTCTAAATCAACAATCCATGGATCTTCTGATGTATGCATTGTTAGAAATATAATGGCCTCTTTACACTCCATTGCATTTAGGAACACGAATTAGAAAACTTTTCACTGCAAGTGAGGATCGAACTTACTTTCAGTTGTGTTGTTTGCTCAATATAGACCCCGGGTCATGGCCTTCACACTCATTTCAGATGTTATCTCTGCAAAAGATTTACCTTCTTATGTAATTAAGATACCTGAGTCGCTTAACTAAAAATTTTCCTTGATTTTTGTCTCTTTCGTACAGATAACATAAAAAAGATAACCTTGATCCATGCAGAATCTATTGCGATGGCAACTGATTGTTGCCTTCACTTTCCTTTTTTTCTCCAGCCATAAGTTTTTCATGCTTCTTCTTGATGAATATTTGCTTGAGCTTTTCCCTGTTCTTCTGAGCTATAATATGTCATCTTTCCTTCAAAAATGCTGCTTGTTCTTTTGCCTCAATTGTTTCCTCATTTACCTGCCTGCAGAGCACAAATAATGAATGAGAAAATAATTTGACAGTTCAAATTGAAACCTATATCTGATAAAAGCATATACAACATCTATTACAGATGCCCACCCAAAAATAGCAGTAATAAAAATAACAATCTTTTTCTTTTATCAGGTTATTGTGAAACCATAGTACGAACGAGAGAATTAATTCGTGAGAATTAATTCGGGAATTATTCGTTTAATACATTGAGGCCCAGAATAAAATCGAGAATTTTATCCATCTAGAGAGAACTTTATTTTTTACATATAAAGTATATATATATCTCTTTCAATCCCATGTATGAAATCATGAATATATTGCATAACTTAACAAAATACTTGCATAAAAACATATTTAATGCTCAAAATAACTAAATAATATGCTCACAATCAATAAAAGAAGACCCCGAACGATTCCAAAAAAAAAAGGTATAAAATTCGTGCAGGGAGAATTAATTCGTTAACGAATAATTCGAATTTTATATGGATCTATAAATTCGCAAATTTTTCAGACTATGTGTGAAACAGATAGTCTGATTTTCGGAATATTGTAAAATGCTATTCCTCTTGCTAATTATGTTGATAGCGAACCCAAGTAATTCCCCCAAAAAACTAGGATAGCTTGGGGATTTTTGTTTCTAATAGAACCTTTGTATGATTTTAATTTACCAACCTTAAAAATTTCAAAAGAAAAACTGTCTTGAACTTTGCCTTTCCACTTCTTGGTCACTTGCCTTGCTCTCAACCTTGGTATCTTGAACCTTGCCTTTCCGCTTCTTGGCCACTTACCTACAGACCTGCCTTGCTCTGAACCTTGGTCTCTTGAACCTGGTTCTCACCCTTGCAAGACTTCTTGGTCCTCAATCTAGAGCTTCCATTTGAAAGTTCATTCCGAGAGCTTTCCAAGGGTATCTTACACATCTAAATCCGACCTACGGATTGTGATCTACACTCTAATCTTTGTTGGGATCTCTTTGAAAGCGACATGCACACCTTCCATTCACCTTGCCCAGGCCTACTTCCTAGGCTCTGATACCGATTGTGGGGATTGAACTCATGATCTACTAGCTAGGAGTACAATGGGCTAACCACTTACCCCAAAAGCCATGGTTAAGGATTACTTCCTAATCCTCCCTCTTAAGGTGTGGTTCAACCAATAAGGGTAAGTTATAAACTCCATTGAATATGCAAAATTGACGTTTTAAAAGGTGTTACATTTAAGAAATACCAAAAAATAGTGGACATTCATAAACTCCTCTGAATTTGCAAAACACTATGGAGATTTACCCTGCTATGTCAGAAGAAAATGTCCTCCATATAAATGTACAAGCATACTAGAATTTGCACCATACATCTATAGTGTAGTATTTAATAATCCAAAAAAAAAAACATCCTATTGTTCCCTTTATTTTATCAAAAGATCTTTCAAAAACTTGCAGCGGAAGAAAGAGATAAATTTATTTTAATCAATGGGTTATACTTCTAGAACAACTGGAACTTACTTCTGGAATGTATATCCCTTCTACACTTAAAGAGGCAGATAATCCAAGTTGGAGGTAAGACCAAATAGAAGAATATGGTGATTAAGGTTGATCATCACATATGCCGATAAGTAGGGTGGCACACATCATTATCCTTATACAAGACAGGGATTACATGTTAAGCTTTCCCTACTTTGGGTATAACTACCTACATATGCGAGACCAAATGAGTTCAAACAGTAAAAGTATTCACCAACTCTTTTGTGCAAGGGTAAACATTCCAACAGTGATTGATGCAGTAGGGTACCTGGATGAGCCTGAAGAGTCGTATAGCTTGCCCATTTTGATATATCCTCGTTGAGAAAACCTTCCTATTTCTAAAAGTTGGGAGAATATGGACGGGTGACATTATCATGCAAACATCTGTGTAATAGAAAGACCAAGGAATGTGTATACTTACTACTAGAATAAACAGTGGTTTGATCAATGTTGAAGTCCAAAAGATAATGCATCAGTCTCCATGCAAGGTATATCAGAGAGGAATGGGGTAAGACTGAAGAGTTATAGGAGGTATCCTAACATTTCCAGCTCTGCATTCATTTTAAACAAGAGGCTCTGAGATGTTTTTCAAGGGCAATCAATGGCAGGGAAATTTTGGTTATGGCTGAGAACATAATATGAGGACATACATGACACCTCAAGAAATTGTATGTCTGAATGTCAAGGCTTCATAAGAAAGGACACTAGAATTTGTAATTGCGCCAGATTTTACTACTACTTACAGTTAGGCACTAAGTGAGGGAATTGAGTTCAGATTCCATACTTATTACATTCGACTTTGAGTACCTTAATATAAAGTTTAAATAAATATATAAACAAATGTATATTTACATTTACATGCAGGTATTCCTATACAAACAACGGTACAGATGGGAATGCATTATGACTCTTTCTGTATTGTTATCAGAAAATTAAGCCATAAACAAATAACTTCGTTTTAAGTGTCAAGAAAGCATGAATACTTCAGTGAGCTTAATGAGACATATCATGCCAATCTATTTCATTTATAGTTATGAAAACAAAAGTATGTACAATAAATATTGGATGCCTAAATTGCAACCAATTCAATCGTGTAAAAAGTTACATGATATATGTTTCTCAGCATTAAATTGATAATTATGAATAACTAAGATAAGGACATAATACCAATCGATAAAATTATATGTGCAAAACCACGATATAAATAATCAACTATACATAAAATAAAACAGTATATGTAAAAATAAATATACATACTTGTGCATAAATATAAAAATATATGAAAAAAAATTGTCTATAAGAAGTTAAAAATGACTAAAAATATGTGTATTTGCAGTAATAAATAAAAATTCCTAAAATTCTAAGCTTATCATTTGGATAAGATTTACCAATCAAAGAAAAATTAAACAGTTTAAACACTAAGAGATTAATAAATTTATAACTTCTTGCATTTCTAACTAATATATCCCCTCAATTAATGTTCGAAAAAGGCTTCTGCAAGATGCAAAGTGGTGGGTAGATAGGTAGGTAGGGGAGAATAGCATATCTTTTTGTCAATAAGTAGGTAGGTATGTACGCATGTATATATGTATGTACGTACGTACGTACATCTCTCTCTCTCTCTCTCTCTCTCTCTCTCTCTCTCTCTCTCTCTCTCTCTCTCTCTCTCTCTCTCTCTCTCTCTCTCTCTCTCTCTCTCTCTCTCTCTCTCTCTCTCTCTCTCTCTCTCTCTCTCTCTCTCTCTCTCTCTCTCTCTCTCTCTCTCTCTCTCTCTCTCTCTCTCTCTATCTATCTATCTATCTATCTATATATATATATATATATATATATATATATATATATATATATATATATATATATATATATATATATATATATATATATATATATATATATATATATACACACACACACACACATACATACATGTATACTCCAATTAATCCAAGCAAACCCCAAATTCACCTCCAAATGAAAGTGCAACTATAAGCTCATGTTAGTCAACCACAGGATTTCTTTTTTCCAATGAAAAGATCCTTTCATTAGTTAAAACCCAACCACAATCAAAAACTGCATACACAGGGACACATCACCCCACACACCCACCCATCACCGTGAGAGACCTAACTCCTAGAGGAGGTTTTTTTCTTTTTTTTTTTTGGGGGGGGGGGGGGGGGGGGGGGGGAGGGAAGCCAAGCAGGAGGCCGGTAGCTCCAACAGATAGTATCACCTTGAACAATAAAGAAGGGGCCTTTCTTCCAGAGCTGAAGAAAGACATGCCGCTGCCCTAGAGACAACCTAATTGCCCTTGCAAAGTGTGGATCAGCTCCAACCAGAAGTCCCGAATGTTGGAAATTAGGTAGGCCCATAACAAATTCCACAGGTTCCAAGATCTACAAACACGGATTCCAAGATCTTCGAATATTGACAGATATGAGCATACATCACTTAATCATACAATGATGAGACAAAGACAGAAGAGAGATTAGACAACATGTTCAAAGTGTTAGGTAAGCCACTACTTACTCACACCATCATATATACAAATGTCAATCTACAATGTGGGAGTCAAAACCTCAACCACTCTATCACTCTATGTGAACAAAAATAGATGGAAGAGTGTATGTACAGAATTTACAAGAATATTCAGATGTAGGGACAAAAATCTGAATATGTATGAGGTGTAGGACCCGATAGGTTGTAGAAGAATGAATAAGAGTGACTGAAAGAGGAAAGATCAGTTTGAAACTAATATTCAGCAAACCCTAATCTGAATTTAGACTATGGAAGACCTTAAATCAGATGTGTGTATGATAGATCACATACTTATAGAATTAGCATAGAATGCTAACATGTTCTGGCAGAAATCCTCATACTCATGTGAAAACACCTTCTCTAACACCTCATCTGATGCATATAGCATGCATGTACTAATTCTCCTTTATGGATGCCACTGCTTCCATGTATGCCGAATAGGACTCCTCTAGATATGGATGCCACCACCTCCATAAGCTCCAAGTAGTACCTGTGTGCATAAAGAGAATATGTACCTGAATAGTTAACATAAGATGCAATCTTATGTTAAGCTCCATCCAACATCTTTGAAGTACTCTATAATCTTGATGTAGAAGACAATCTTCAAATACATCATGTAGATGGATGATCCACACCACCAATCTGCTGATAAGTAAGTCTTCTCCATAAACAAGAAAGTGAGCACACTTCTCTCCAAGAAGAACTCCATGGCCTCTCCTAATCTTCTTCAAAAGTTGCTCCATAGCTACCCATATGTGCACCATGGCTGCCCCATGTGTGGATCAGCACAACCACCTCTAAAATCAGCCAAGTGATGGTAGAGGATGGATCAACAAGTGACCATAGCCCTATTTATATAGGCCTTTTTCATAGCCCTGTTTATATAGGCCTTTAACTCCCATGCAAAAAATCTATCAAATAAAGCTGAATCGCTGCTGAAAAGCTAGATTGCTATTTTTAATAATTCCATCACTAAAAATTGCTTTAATTTTGCGTAACTTTTTAGCTATCGCCAAAAAAGTCTTTTGACAAGATTTTGCTTTATTTTAACCACCTCATGAATGACTTTATCATATTTTTATGACCTATAAGCTGAGAGCTCTTAAATGAGGTAAAAACCCTAAATCAGCAGAAAATTAGGGTTAGGGCTTTCTCCCAAATCTGACCTCTGATGACTGAATGTCTTATACCATTAGAAAGCTCTCATCAAGCTCTACAAGATAGGATCATAAAAATTTTACCCAAATTTTGTGCAAAAAAATGACTAAGTACCAAAATTAGGGTTTCTGCCCTAATAGGGATTTGGACTGATGTGACATTGTTTTCCAACAATCCCCCCTTCAATGTCATATTGGTACAAACTGAACTGGATATGTAACTTCATTCATCTGTAAATTGACATAAGCTTCAAACTTGTCCTTCATAATTGACCTTCAAACTTTATCTTCAAGATTGTTCTTCAAAACTGAATTTAAACTTCTTCAAACTTCAAAAATCTGAATTTGCTGAAGATGAACCATAATACCTGAGAAAATATGCAAATAAGATATCCAATAGTGTTAGCATACATCAAGCAATGACAACATATGTAGCATGAATTGACTCTGAATTTGCTATCTCCTGAAATAAGTCTTCTCAAACCTGTAAGCATACACTAGGATCCATATATTTACATTTATCTTAAGAAAAGTTTCTGAGCGTACTTCTGTTGTGTCATGTAAATACACTAAACAGAATCAGGAATTGAATCCTAGGACTTGTGACGGACAACTCACAACTTAATGTATTATGAACACTAGCTGGTTCATCTCTAACTATACTCAACTCTCATGAGTCTAACCAAAATTTCATATCTATGATGTCATCTTGTCTTCATCCTTGTTTTATCTGTAAGTCCTTCATACCTCTTTCCTTCAAAGTCTTGTATAATCATATATGTGTGCACCTCATAAGTATCAGACCTCTCTGAAATATCAAGCTTCTTTGCAATAGAACTTTGGAACTTTCTCCAGAACAGGAACACCCAACAAGAACTTTCTCCAGACATTCTCCTTCTTCCTTCTTCTTCAAAAGTTGGAGCATAAAGAGAAACTCACAAAGGTAATATAGGAATACCTGTAGGTATGATTCTGCATTTTTTCACATATAGCTAAAAATAATTCTTCATGTTTCATCACCCCCTTGGATGATTTAACACTAGCATCCAAACTTCTTCAAAGTATATCAGACTTAATGAAATTTGGAACGTCTTCCTTCTTCCCAATAAATCTGATCTTCAGTGATTTAGCATTGCTTCCATAACATCAATACCTGTGTCTGAAACAAAAATCTGAATCCTTTTTATTAGCACTATAGTTGCCAATAGCTTTCACTACCACTCGTAAGCTTCCCATAATATAGAATAAGGTTAGTTGATCCTATTACATCAAAAATCTTTGATGAAAGCACTTTAGGATTCATAATCCACTGCAACATAACAAGTATCTTCTTCTATTTCTCTGCAACACTAATCTGATAGAATCTGAATATTTGACTTACTTCTTACAATGCTAAGAACTTTACAAACAAAGAATAGACATCTGACTCAAAAATACTCAAGTCTCAAGATCATTCAAGATTATAGATCTCTCCAACAAAATACCTGTGTAGAATCTGCTCTCATCAAACCTTCATGACTGAATGTTTGATTTGCTACCTGAATGACTCTAAGTATCCATGCTTCTTACATAAAGTTGTAAAACTTTTCTTCAACTAAATCCTTCCCAAGAATCTGCAACTTCTATTGAAACACAAGTGGACAAACTCTCACCTTGAGAACTCCAAAATTTTGCAAGTTGATACTTCATATATTCATATTTTCCCCGTGTGAAATGTGATAGTATCTCCTTGACTTTCTTTTGGCTAACTCCACTTCTCAATCAAGTGATAGGATCTGATGGAACACTTTTTTAAAACAAGCATGTATCCAAAAGTCAAGACAAACATAGAAAGTAGATTCTCCATCTGACTGGTACATCAAAAAATCTGAATTTTCTGAATTTTTTTGAAAATACTAAATTTTCTGAATTTTTCTGAAAATACTGAATTTTTTCGAAAATACTGAATTTTCTGAAATTTTTTGAAAATACTAAATTTTCTGAATTTTCCTCCTAAAAAACTCTGAATTTTCTGAGTATACTGAATATGAGGTAACTTTTCCAAACAAAAACCTCACTCCAAGCCTCCGACATCTGCTACAAATACTCTTTTACCTCAAGAGTTAGGTAAAGAAGAAAAATACTTCTTTGCAACTTGTCATATACCAAGTAGCTCTGAATTGACACTCCAAGAATTCTTTGAGGGAACATATAAGCTGCTTGCTCAAAAGCTTCAACTAGAACATAACTCATACATATACGAGTCAAAATATATAAGCTGTCTTAGACATCTGCTCCTTTTCTTTCTCTTAATGCAATTCTTTGTCAAAACCTACTAAAACATGACCAAGTATAATACAAAACAAGAAACTGCTTCTTCTTTAAACTATCTTCTTCACACAAGATGTTTTCATAGACTTGTCTTTGGATGTAGAGAATAAAAGTAAGAAAAGTATATGGAAAATATAAGAGAAAAGAAATAAGTCTTACTTTCCCTTTGGAATTGTTGGACCTTCTTCTGTATCTTTCTTCCACTTGATGATATCAACATCTTCAAACTTCTCTTCCATACCTTTTATTCTCTTCATCTTGAAGTAGCAAGCACTCTTAACTTCTTCAAATAATTTTTTCTCTTCCTCTAGTGCTAAGAGTAAGAGACAAAACAAACATGGTATATAAATGAAAGTGAACGTAGAAGCATGTTTTATCATCTCCTCATATGCTGAATCAATACTCTGCTTCAAATTTGACTGATATGACTGAATTCACCAATCTTTTTCTTAAGATGGCTGAATGCTGAATTACCTCTCTAGATACAAAATCTGATAAAAAAACTTCTAACCTTGTATTGGCTGAAAACAAAACTGATCTAATCTCCAAATTTGTCTTCTTAGATGAGCTTTCTTGCCATGAAAGAGATCTTCAATCAAAACTGTCAAGAACAACCTCTAGAGTCTAGATACCTGATTTGGTGTAGCTAACGCTTTAACTTTCAGAGTAATGAAAGTGTTTAAAAACACTTCTTGAATCCTTCAAATCTCTTCATAACTTCTCTTCTAAGATATGACCTGCAAAGGACAATCTAATAGTAGAAACTAATACCTGTGATTTGATGTTGATATGGTTCCTTAATCTTCTCCAAACCATTGTTTTTCCTTGAATTTGAAGTAGCCTTCTCTTCATCAAGCCTTGGTCTTCACACAATATTTTTGTAAAGCATTTTCATTCTTCCAAAAGTATTTGACTGCTAACAGATCATCAGCTTCATACTCCACACTCATAAATAAACATGTGACTAAATTGTCTAATTCCCAAATCTCTACTCATCTAGATTACATGTGTCTGTCATATGTCATATGTTGGAAGTTGCTCTAAAACCAATTGTTGGTAACCTCGGAGATCTGATACCAAATGTTGGAAATTAGGTAGGCCCATAACAAATTCCACAGGTTCCAAGATCTACAAACACAGATTCAAGGATCTTCCAATATTGACAGATATGAGCATACATCACTTAATCATACAATGATGAGACAAAGATAGAGAGATTAGACAACATGTTCAAAGTGTTACGTGAGCCACTACTTACTCACACCATCATATATACAAATGTCAATTTACAATGTGGGAGTCAAAACCTCAACCACTCTATGTGAACAGAAATAGATGGAAGAGTGTATGTACAGAATTTACAAGAATATTCAGATGTAGGGACAAAAATCTGAATATGTATGAGGTGTAGGACCTGATAGGTTGTAGAAGAGGGAATACGAGTGACTGAAAGAGGAAAGATCAGTTTGAAACTAATATTCAGCAAACCCTGATCTGAATTTAGGCTATGGATGACCCTAAATCAGATGTGTGTGTGATAGATCACATACTTACAGAATTAGCATAGAATGCTAACATGTTGCTGATAGAAATCCTCATACTCATGTGGAAACACCTTCTCTAACACCTCATCTGATGCATATAGCATGCATGTACTAATTCTCCTTTATGGATGCCATTGCCTCCATGTATGCTGAATAGGACTCCTCCGGATATGGATGCCACCGCCTCCATAAGCTCCAAGTAGTACATGGGTGCATAAAGAGAATACGTACCTCAATAGTTAGCATAAAATGCAATCTTATGTTAAACTCCATCCAATATCTTTGAAGTACTCCATAATCTTCATGTAGAAGACAATCTCCAAATACATCATGTAGATGGATGATCCACACCACCAATTTGCTTGTAAGTAAGTCTTCTCCATAAACAAGAGTGTGAGCACACTCTTCTCCAAGAAGAACTCCATGGCTTCTCCTAATCCTCTTCAAAAGCTTCTTCCATAGCTGCACATATGTGCACCATGGCTGCCCCATGTGTGCATCAGCACAACCACCTCTAAAATCAGCCAAGTGATGGTAGAGGATGGATCAACAAGTGACCATAGCCCTGTTTACTTTATATAGGCCTTTAACTCCCATGCGAAAAATCTATCAAATAAGGCTGATTTAGGGTCTTCCATAGCCTAAATTCAGATTAGGGTTTGCTAAATGACTTTATTTTATTTTTTAACCACCTCATGAATGACTTTATCATATTTTTTATGACCTATAAGCTGAGAGCTCTTAAATGAGGTAAAAACCCTATATCAGCAGAAAATTAGGGTTAGGATTTTCTCCCAAATTTGATCTTTGCTGATTGAATGTCTTATACCATTAGAAAGCTCTCATCAAGCTCTACAAGATAGGATCATAAAAAATTTTACCCAAATTTTGTGCAAAAAATGACTAAGTACCAAAATTAGGGTTTCTGCCCTAGGAAAACCTAATGAGACTGCAGAGGACCCCATATCCGCTGCTAGAAGGTAGAGAGAAACTCCTCCGAGAGCCCATACCGACTCCATGCCTCAGTTGCAACGCGAGTGACAAGGTGACGCGATGGAATGATCCTTCGCCCCAACTACGCAGAATATTGAAAGAAAGGAATAGTGTGGCTGCCCAATGGGGAATAGGATCATGCCACTGCCACTCCCTTGGATCTCAAAGAAGGCGGGACAACAGTCGAGCCTCCTAGACCCAGAAACGCATTGTGGTGAGCCCGAATGTCCTCGAGGTTAGGATCAATGTGCGAGTCACGACCACGAGTGCCAATCACCTGAATTCACTAAAAAGTGAAGTCGACGATGATCTCAGACTCCTTCGGCGTAATCATTATCAGTCCCTCCACACCAATCTCAAAGGAGAGAGTCCCATCCTCTCAGCAAAGCCCCATGCAACAATCAAGACCTACCTTGGTCTAAGTGAAGGCACCCAACCATGCCGCCGAAGGCGAGAGATTAGACTAGCTCCCCAATCCCTCAGAACAGAAACCTCAATATCCATGAGCATTTGAGGCACGCCATTCATCCTCATACAACGGTCCTTCTGTTGTGCCTCGATGAGATTCCTAAAACTGATCCAATCTACCACAATGCACCCAAGACTTCTTGCAAACTCATCCCAAGAAACATGAGGCCGGGAGCCAATCATGAACCCTCTCTCCATACGAATGAGAGGATTCCAAGTAATGGGCTAGCATAGCTTCTCCTCAAAACATGAGGGAGAGAGCGGGATAAGAGCATGCCACAACTGCTCCAAAGATCTCAAAATATTGCAAGCAAAACAATCCTCACTCAGCCTCGAGAACCCCGTATGCCTCATCTCAACAAAAATCCATATGATCTCAGGCTTCCAAGGCCCTCCAATAGCAGGTGCAAAGAGGCCCAATCTCTGACGAAGAAAATCCTTCCAAGGTTCTGGGCCAAGATGCAAACCCCGAACAACAAACTGAATATAATACAAGAATATATTTTTGATACAAGAAGCCCCACAACCTGAGACTGATAGGTATAGATAACTCAACTAGAGATGATACAGAAGATCCCACAACCTGGGGCCGTAGATATGAAGCCAGATCTTTGGATTACAAAAACTCTCTTCAAGGAGATGAAACACATACAAGGAGTTACTAGAAAGGATCTCCTACTATGAGATTACAACAAGACACAACAGGATGTCCAAGAAACTAGACTAGATAAGACTAGAACAAGGCACAAGCATAGAACATGAACTGGAACTTGGAAAGTACTTACTTGGAGATCGCAACTCCTTGAGCTCCTAAGACTAGTATTGGCAAGACTCAGAATATATGCGGCCAACCCCTCCTTATATAGGCTTTCAAGGGCGGTTATGAATTGATGATGTCATCGATGATGTCATCAACTCGAAACAAGACCTCTGGGTGTCAGAATCAGGCAAGTAGATGGTTGATCTTAGGGTTTTCACACGTTTCGAACGTGGTAGTAGCATTACTTATCCAAATTTTGATCCAATCATGAGATATAGAAATTCACATAGAATCTAAGATTAAGGATGGCTTACTTTGTGTCCATGACATCACCTCCCCCTCAAGTGACGAGTTTCGCAAGGAATGGTTATGTGAATATGAAATCCTCTAAGGCTTGAATCTTTGTAGCTCTTGGTCTTTGTAGAGTTCTTGATATGTGGTACCGGAACATGATAATGATGGATATCCATAATGAAACTGAAAGGAATTCGTAGTTTATCTAGGTGGAGAATCAACTACATCTTTTAACTTTGATGATGATTCCTTTGATATGGTATGGTGATTATGGAAGTCCTAATTCCAATTTGTTTCTTCTTCTTAGGACATTTGAATACCATATGATCATGATCTCCACAACAAAAGCATAATCCATTGTCTTTTCGATCCTTTCTTTCCCTTAGCATAAGTCTTCTGACCTTGATGTTATCTAATTGCATGGGCTCTGATTGAGATTCTTCCAACATATTTTGTTGAGGAACTCAAATAGATTCGTATTCTCAATCTTGAGTAGAAGTCTTCTTCTCTTGCTTTCTTTCGAACAACCTATTATCACACTCGATGGCTTGGTTCATGAATTCATTCAAAGTATTTACCTTGGGCATGGTTAACATGAGGTTCTTGACATCATTACGTAGGCCCCATCGAAATTGGTTAATGAAATAATCTTCATGCCATGTGGGATCACAAATGATTTGTCTGAATTCTGATGCATAGATAGCAGCAGATCTATTTCCTCGATGTAGCTTCCTTAGCTTTGACTAAGCAACGCATGAACAATTGTTATCTCCAAAAGAGGATGTCAATTCTCGAACAAAGGCCTTGAAATCATACAAAATATCCATGTCCTTCTCGAAGATAGGTGCAAACCATGAAAGAGAAGGACCACATAATAGAGTTCCTATGAGTCCCACTTAAGAAGCATCATTTGGGTACATGTCGGGTTGCATTCTTATGAAGAGCTTAACCTTCTAAAGAAATCCTCTAAACTTTGATCTTGTCCCATCAAATTTCTCAGGCATACTCACTTTTGGGCTTTTCTTCATATTGCTTGCCATGGGGGTACTTGAAGACGATTAATTTACTATGATCTGTAGCTCTTGGATTTGACTTTGAAGTTCTGCAATTACATCTTGAATATTCTCTTCTTGGTTTTCTTGTATCTCTTCGACTTTTTGAATGACTTTAAGTGCTCTTCACCAATAATGCCTCGTCTTGATGAGCATAGTCTTGCCAAAATGTCAAGGGAGCACTAGATTGTGCCCTCTGACTACACTAGACAAGATTTCGGAATTACATTTTGATGACAAGATCACCCCCGTAGTGAAATAATACAAGAATATATTATTGATACAAGAAGTCCCACAACCCGAGACTCATACGTATAGATAACTCAACTAGAGATGATACAAAAAATCCCACAACCGAGGACCGTAGGTATGAAGCAAGATCTATGGATTACAAGAACTCCCTTCAAGGAGAATACAAGGGATAACTAGAAAGGATCTTGTACTACGAGATTACACAAGGACACAACAAGATTTCCAAGAAACTAGACTAGATAAGACTAGAACAAGGCACAACACTAGAATTGGAACTCGAACTTGGAAAGTACTCACTTGGAGTTCGCAAGTCCTTGAGCTCCCAAGACTTGTATTGGCAAGACTCAAAATATATGTGGCCCACCCCCTCCTTATATAGGATTTCAAGGGTGGTTACGAATTGATGATTTCATCGATGATGTCATCGACTCGAAACAAGACCTTTGAGTGTCAGAATCATAGTTAGCCAGGTACGATCCGTACGACACGTACGATACGTATTAGTACTATACTAGGTACGTACTAATCATGAGGTACGAATCCGTACGATATTAGTACGAAATTTTTTTTCTCTCTTTTTTTCATATTTTTTTTGAAATTTCATAAGTTATATGTAAAATCATATATACATAGGTAATCTAGCAATGATGGATGTGAAATATCACTATAATATATATGTCATATATACATGACGCATGTAAGTTATGCCAAATGCGCAATGTGCATCTATGATTCAGTCTTCAGACAATGACAAAATGTGTAACATTATCATTTATGCAATGCAATTTTACTAATTTGCATTTTGTGCATTGTGCACTAGGCAATGTGCATTTACCATTCAAATTGTGCATCATTTATTTCACGACTTTGGACTCACATGTGCATTGTAATTTATGCATCATCACTTGTGTAGCATGCTATGTGCAATAATGGTGTCAATGATCAACAATCAAACTTCAAAGTTTCAATCAAAACATATAAATTATAACTTATAAATTATAATCATGGCACATGCCTTGAGTCACACAAATTATAATACATCATCATCATCAATCATAACTCATGAGTCATCAATAAATTATAATCACTAATGTCCACTGACCACAATCATAAAAACAAATGCCAACTATCATAATGTCATAATGTCATAATGTCATAAATGTCAAATGATAAATCATAAATCACAATACATATGAAACGTGAATCATGATCATCAATGATCACTCAATGTCATCATCGGAGTCATCTAACTCATCTAAAGAATCCTCTGATATCATCTCATAAGTAGATTACACTGAACTCTCTATGGGACTAATAATATTCCCCTCATCATCAAACTGAGAGGAATGATGTCGAGCAGGTAAGATCGTCCTCCTCATATATGTGGTCGTATGTAGGGGTGCTCTGTCGCACCGGCCTCCTCTCCATGCATACTGGTGGAACTCGATCCACGTCGAATGATCAAGCCCTTCCCACGACCACGGACCACTCTGATGCCTCTACTGGTACTGGTACGGCTCCGAGTTTGCCTCACATCTATAGAGGATAGCTCTCTATAAAGCTCAGCAAATAGGAAGTCCTCATCATCCTCATGCATCTCATCTCCTGGGCGAAGCATGGTGCTCAATAATGGCCAAAATGTATCTACATCAACCTAAAATAGAAAGAAATTTCAGATAGTCATTAAAAATTCATACATTATAATTTATAATGTATAATTTATATATAAAAATTAAATTACACTTACTTGCTTCAATGTCTCCATGTTTGGTATGTTCTCCAACATCCTCAAGTTAGTACGGCAATAAATCAACTTCTCCATCTGCTCAGAGCTAAGTCTATTCCTTACTTTTGTATGAATAAGAGAAAAGGCACTCCAATTTCTCTCACAGGCTCAGGATGAGCAATCCTATGAAAGAACCCTAATAGCATATGTAGATAAAGTGGAGAAGCTGAATCCAAAATTCTGCCACCAAAAAAGAGGCTTCACCATCAAAGCCCTATCCCAACATGAAGGGAATGTGAATGCCGAGTTTCCTCTCTCATCCAAGTAACAACTGATCTGCTCTACATCTCATTATGCAAGTGAGAGGGAATAACCCGTGACATGCATGAAAGTCTATCTGAAAGTAACTCGATATCTGTATATAGCGCGGGGCTTTTAAATGCAGGATGCAATAGACCCGCAAATCCATGAATGGGTCTATGCATCCATGTCCATCTCCTCAATGTCACCTAATGAAAAAAGAAATAGCTTATAAGTGCTTCAAAATTATCAATTAAGGAAATGCAACATGCTTTTCAATTTAGTAATTTACAAATGACAATATTTCTTACCTCAAGCACCTCATTGACTTGCTCCGTAGTGACAAGAGTGGCTGCCCTAATATCATCTATGGCTCTCCTCATCATATGTATGAGGAGCCCCAATGTGGCACCCTCACAATCTGTCATGCGTAAAACTCTATAAATAGGTGTCAAAATATTTAAGACAGCTTTCACATTCTCCCAAAACTCCTCATCCAAGCATAGCCTCTGCATGCTCTTTGATTCCTCCAATGAGCTCTCATCCCAATCATTCCATAGAGGAGAGACCACTGTCTGTCTAAGAGGGATTCTGACCTCAAGAAGGCGTGAAAGCACAATCCACATATATGCAAAGCGAGTGGTAGCGGGCTTTTTGATTTCAAGTTTACTATGCTCTCTAAACATGGATAACACTTTCCCTTTTTGTGTGAAAAATATCACCATGCTAGAGGCTTTTTGTGTGCAAGCCTTTACCCATGAAAGCTTCCCTGCGAATAGAAACATCCACACATACATCATGATAATGATTCATGAAAGCCAGAAACATATTGCCACATGCCACATGCACATGCCACATGCACATGCACATGTGTCATGCACATGCACATACACATGCACATGCACATGCACATGTGTCATGCACATGCACATACACATGCACATGCACATGCACATGCACATGCACATGCACATGCACATGCACATGCACATGTGCATGCATGTGCACGTGGATACTAGATCTACATGATTCATGAAGCATGATAAACTTTAAAAACTTTACATAAAAAATAGAATTACCTATATCCTCCATCAATAGATCAAGGCAATGTGTAGCACAAGGAGTCCATACAATATGCTTATATTCTTCCTCTAAGAGCTTTCCCATATGCCGACAATTGCTCGCATTGTCGGTTACAACTTGCACAACATTTTCCACTCCCACCTATGCATATATATATATATATTATCAATGATCATTAATGAAAAAAGCTGAAAAATAAAAATTCCAAAAATAACAAATAAAATTAAAGATTTTACCTCCTCTATTGCTTTCTTGATGTGCCGATATATGAAAGCTCCGATGGTCGTCTTGCCTTTCTTGCCCACCTCTACCGCACGTAGAAAAAATGTACCAATTCGGCATGATACAAGAATGTTAATCATGCTCCTATTCTTTCTATCTCTCCATCCATCGGAGAGGATCGTGCATCCATATCTAGACCATTTCTCTCTCATAGGAAGAAGAGAGAGATCAATTTTCTTCTTCTCTTCATCAATTTTTCTTCTTCTTAAATCTGAATAAGAAGGCCCCGTCCATCCTTGACATGGGCCCACCTCCGAGATTGCCTTCACAGTAGCCTTCCATTTCTTTGGATTCAAAAGATTAAAAGATAAATTTTCTAGAATAACCAATTTTGTGATCTCGGAATCCGCAATCTTTTGCTTCTCCTTGAGCCATGTGAGAGATGTCCTCGTATGCCCCAGAGCATCTCCTAATTCACCTTGCCTTTGATATGTAGAAGTTCTCACCGTTGGTGATTGTGAAATATTTGGTGTATTTGATGCTTGAAAATGTAATTGGGCATCTTGTGATGTTTCGGGGACATTTGAGTGGGTTGATGGTTGAGGAGGAGAAGCATTATACCCTCTTACATGTGAAGGGCCACCGGATGAAAGGCCCAAATGCTTACGTCTAATATCATTGGCAATGTGGTCCGGTATTTCTTTACATGCCACCACTTGCCCGCCAACCTTTGTGAGGTGTTGTATGAGCCTTGTAGCTCCACTAGTGTACCTCTTTCCACAATATTTGCATGTCCAATGGTGTGAATTGGACTTCTTGGTGTCCTTTTCAACACAAATGCAATGGAGAGTGAAAGCTTCATGTTTATCTTTCACCATTGCTATTGGACAATTAAGGGTTGCACATAAAGTAAAATGTGGTGTGTGTGAAGCTTGGAATGCTAAAAGAGATAAATGGAATGATCGGCAAGATGAGGGAGGACCCTAGGTAGGCTTTAGAGAAGCTTAGGAGGGTAAAGAGGAGGTGTAGGACCACCTCAAATCAAGCAAAAGCACACAGTCGAAGCGCGGGAGCCAAAAACCCGAGAGCGAGAAGGTTCAAATGAACCGTTTCACGCGTCAAAAGCCGAGTAAGTAATTTTTTTTTATTTTCGTACGAGTTCGTACGAGAACGTACGAGTACGTATGGTACGACTTGTCCGTACGATTTTACTCGTACGCGTACGAGTACCAACTATGGTCAGAATCATGCAAGTTGACAGTTGAGCTTAGGATGTTGGCACATTCCAGATGTGGTAGTAGCATTATTTTATCCAAATTCTGATCCAATCATGAGATATAGAAAATCACATATGTTACCGTTAGTGTCCATGTGAAAGGCCAAATGGCCACCGGACACTTCTTTGTATATGTTCTTTAATAAAATATATAGTGGTCTGGTCAGTCACAAACTCTAAGTTCGACCGCATTTGTAAGACCTAAGAAGTCTATCTTCGTGCTCCCTGTGTACTGTGTTTTCTGCGTATTTTACAGCCTCTATGCGGAGTACTGTATGCGGCCTCAGGAGCTCGGTTTTCTACTCCGAGCATATCGTCGTGGAGCTCTCGAGAAGGAGAGCGCACTGTGGTATTAGAGTAGTTTGAGGCAAAAGCTTTGTTCCTTCTGTGCGAGCGAAGCGAGCACCCCTCCCAAGGCTTTCTCCAAGGCTTACGACTAAGGCGGCGACCAAGACATAGACTTTGGCATACCTTGTCATCCGAGTCACCGAAGTCACCATTGGCTGCGCGCGAGGAAGGACCTCAACAATCAAGGAATATAGAGGTTCTCGATACTTCCCGGAAGGTCACCCATCTAAGTACTGTTCCCCCCAGAGCTCGCTTAACCATGGTAATCTCTTGCCACTAAGCTACACTCTTGTGGTGTTTTAAGAAGGGGAAAGACTAAGGTTGACATTACCTTGAACAAGTTTTGGTCCCTCAAAGCTTCATTTTTGCTTTCAAAGCCTACTTCTGAAGCAATTTTGGGGTGTTTTTTGGAGTCATTTTGGAGTACTTTCGCACATAGTTCTCTTCACACAAGTCCAAGAACATCAAGAAGAGTGTTCATTGTACTTCTCAGACAATAAATATCAACCTTTGAGGCTGTATTTTCAGACACACTCGTAAAACTACAGGTTTCTCGAGAGGTTTTCGGTTTTGGTGGGAGCAGTCGCTGCAAATTTATGCAGGTAATTTAAGCCTAAAACATCAGAGTTTGACAGACACTTTCAAGTGTTATTGGCTAGTTTTTGAGCTGTGTATTCAGCCTTTTAATGTCATTTTACTGCATATATTGAGCACATACACACCATGTACACTTTTGTGGATACCGCTTATGTACGTCCATGTGGTCATTGATATAGCGGTCATTGATATAGCGGTTACGTTCTTTGCATAAAGCCTTTTACGTTTGATAAAGAGGGTCGTGGTAAGGTTTTCTTAACTGGGAGACACCCAGATGTCGGGGTCTCTTCAGTGATGCATATGGAAGACTTGCCCAACCTCGCCATAGGAGATGTAATTGATTATATGCAATGGAGTCAGTGATTCACTATGCAGGTAGACATGTCAGTACTTGCAGTTTTATGATACTTTGACAATGGTCATATGCTAATTTTGCAAAGGATACTCTGCCAAAATTTTTCCAGATTTCTGGTTTAGTCAACTATACAGTGGTCGATTTACTCCTTGATACACTTATTTGTTCGTGTTTGGACTCTTCTAGCTCCATTATCATTCTATTCAATTCTCTACCATCATGGCATCAGAGGTCTCAGGCACATCCGGTGGATCAGGGTCTAGTGCTAGTGTTCCGAGGAGGAGCTATAACTTGCAAGGCAAAGACCATTTTGAGATCCGAAAATTTGATGGCACAAACTTTGCTCTATGGAAGAATCAGATTAAAGATGTGCTGATTCAAAGGAGGCAATGGAAGCCAGTAAATGGGATTTCAAAGAAGCCTGCTGACATGGATGAAGATGATTGGGATGAGTTAGATGAAATGGCCAAGTCTACCATTCGCTTACACCTGGCAGATAATGTTTACTTTACAGTATTAGACTATAGTGTTGTTTCTCATCTAAATGAGTTTGATGCCATATTCTCCCAATTACAGGCTCAGAAAATGGATATGGATAATGAAATGAAAGCAATATTGCTGTTATGCACCATGCCATCATCACGGGATACGTTTTGCACAGCTATTAGCAACAGTGCACCTCGTGGTAAACTCGTCTATGATGACATATGTGGAGCACTCTTGAGTGAGGAGATTCGTAGAAAATCTATGGCTGGCACTCAGAGTGGAGATGCATATAATGTTCGTGATTCTTATCAAGGAAAGAATCAGCAACGTGGCAGGAGCAAGAACGAGGAAAAGAATGGTCAACGGAATAAGAGTAGAAGTAAATCAAAGAAGAGGGATATCGAATGCCATTATTGTCATAAGAAAAGACACATGAAGAAAGATTGTTATGCATTAAAGAATGCTAAAGGTAAAGGACAAAATGTTGATGGCATGTTAAACAGTTACCTGCACCATCTACTTCGACTGTGAAGATTGAAGAAATTAATGCTATTTCTGATGATATTGATGTGTTGACACTTGATAGTACTGTGCCATCTGAGGCACTTATGGCTGATTCTCTTTCCCACACCTTGCTGCTAGATTCTGGTGCTTCTTTCCATGTTACACCACATAGAGAATGGTTCTCTAATTATGCAACGAAGTTTCTTGGTACCGTGAGACTTAGTGACTCTTACCAGTGTGATGTGGGGATTGGAGTTTTGGTTGTGCAGTTCATTGATGGTTCAAAATTTGCTATGCATAATGTACGCCATGTACCTCAGTTATCACGCAGTTTGATGTCAGTTGGTCAACTTGATGACCTTGGTTACAAGGTGGTCTTCTATGCTCAGTCCTTTCGTATATCAAAGGGCAATATGGTTATTGCAAAAGGAAGCAAAGTTGGCTCACTTTATTCTTTATTTGCATCACAGAAAGAACACTTGTTAGCTGTTACTGAACAGACTATGGCTTGTATTTGACATGGTCGTTTGGGCCATATATCTCGTAGTGGAATGAAAAATCTTTCTCGTTCTAGCTACTTACCTGTGTTATCTTTCTCTGATTTTTCATTTTGTGAGCATTGTCAATATGGAAAGCAAA
The DNA here is from genome assembly GCA_020310875.1 of Ceratopteris richardii. Taxonomy (NCBI): domain Eukaryota; kingdom Viridiplantae; phylum Streptophyta; class Polypodiopsida; order Polypodiales; family Pteridaceae; genus Ceratopteris; species Ceratopteris richardii. Next base: position 28,508,475 of record CM035416.1, read on the forward strand.
CTAGAAATGTGCATAAAATGCACATTGACTCTTCAATTCAGCCTTTAGATCTCGTTCATACAGATGTGTGTGGTCCTATGCCCACTAGGTCCTTAGGTGGTTCTCTTTACTTTGTCACTTTCATAGATGATGGTACTAGAAAAGTCTGGTTATATCCTATCAAATCAAAGGATGATGTATTCCCTACTTTCAGAAAATGGTTTGCTTCAGTTGAGACTGAAAAAGGAACTAAGCTTAAGGCTTTACGTTCAGATAATGGGGGTGAGTATACCTCACATGAATTCAGCCTTTTTTGTCGGTCTAGAGGGATTCGTAGAGAGTTTACAACTCCTTATACCCCAGTACAGGAATGGTGTAGCTGAGAGGATGAATAGAACTATTCAAGATAGAGTAGTCTCTAAGTTGCATCATGCAAACCTCTCACAAGGTTTTTGGGAAGAAGCAGTATTGACTGCAGTTCATGTGATTAACCTTTCACCTAGTACTGCCAAAGGTCTGAAAGTGGCACAAGAGTTATGGACAGGGAAACCACCATATTATGATCATCTTCGAGTTTTTGGGTGTGAAGCATATGTTCATATACCCAAGAATCTTAGACAAAAGTTGGACCATAAGTCAAAGAAATGCATTTTTCTTGGATATGGTCGAGAAGGACAATTTGGATATCGCTTATGGGATCCTGAAACACGGTCACTGATCAGAAGTAGTGATGTCATTTTTAATGAGTCTAAGATGCATAAACAGCCCATTACGGAGGTTGAAGTGAGAAGAGTGGTGTTTGAGGATACTAGTCCTCCGGTTAGCATGCATAAAAATGCTGCACATAGGGATGTTCAAGAGAATGTCCATTCAGATCAGTCTGCACATGTTCCTGTTCAGCAACCATTGAGACGTTCTGCACGTGTCTCACATCCACCTGATAGATATGTTCCAGGTTTAGATTTTGTTATGCTAACAGATGCCGGTGAGCCTTCTTGTTACAAAGAGGCTATGCAGACACAAGATCATGTCAAGTGGGAGGCGTTCCATGAAGAGTGAGTTGGATTCTATTCATAAGAATGGTACTTGGGACTTAGTACCTTTGCCAAAGGGCAAGAAAGCTTTACCATGTAAATGGGTATATAAGCTGAAATTCACATCAGATAGTGCTTCTCCAACATATAAAGCACGCCTTGTTGCAAAGGGTTTTAAGCAACAACATGGTGTTGATTTTGAGGAAATCTTCTCTCCAGTGGTCAAGATGACTACTTTGCACATGTTGCTTGGATTCGTTGCAATGGAGGACTTAGAGCTAGTCCAAATGGATGTGAAAACAACTTTCTTGCATGGAGATCTTACATATGAGATCTATATGGAACAACCAGAGGGTTATGTAGTTCCTGGCAAGGAAAGTCTAATTTGTAAGCTCAAGAAGAGCTTGTATGGACTTAAACAGTCTCTTAGACAATGGTACCAAAAGTTTGATGCTTTTATGAAGTCCCAAGGCTATTCTCGGAGCAATGAGGATCATTGTCTCTTCACAAAGAGATGCTCTTATGACAGCTTAATATGCTTGATACTTTACGTCGATGATATGTTGATTGTTGGGAAATCCTCTTATGATTTGTCGATTCTCAAAAAGAAGTTGAGTCAGACATTTGATATGAAGGATTTGGGGGATGCCAAACATATTCTTGGCATGCCCATTACTCGTGATAGGAGTAAAAGATGCATATACTTGTCTCAAAGTGAGTACATATCCAAAGTACTTCACCGGTTCAATATGCAGGGTGGAAAGGCATTGAATACACCTTTACCCACATATGTGAAATTGAGCAAGGATGATTGCCCCAAATCAGATGAGGAAAAGGAATTCATGACCAAAATTCCTTATCAGTCTGCTGTTGGTAGTCTCATGTACGCTATGGTAGCTACGAGACCAGACATTGCATTTGCAGTGGGAGTAGTGAGCACATATATGTCTAATCCTGGCAAGAAACATTGGGAAGCAATCAAGATGATTTTGAGATATCTGAGTGGCACTAAAGACAAGTGTCTATGCTTAGGTAGAGGGAAAGCATCCATTATTGGTTACACAGATTCTGACTATGCTGGTTGTGTAGACGATCGTAAGTCTACATCAGGGTACATTTTTTATTTTGCTTGAGGTGCTATCTCTTGAAGATCTCGTCTTCAAGAATGTACAGTTGTTTCGACCATAGAAGCAGAGTATGTTGCAGCAAGTGGGGCATGTAAGGAAGCATTGTGGCTTTCTCGTTTTGCTTGTGATATGGGTTTACCTCAGCATGTACCTCGCTTGCTCAGTGATAATCAGAGTGCCATTGCTTTGGCTAAGAATCCGGTCTATCATGCAAAGACCAAGCACATTGAGGTGAGATATCACTTCATTAGAGATTGCTTAGCCATTGAGAGCATTATTCTTGAGAAGGTTCACACTCGAGATAATGTTGCAGATGTTTTGACTAAAGCTCTACCAAAGGATAGCTTTCGACACTGTTGTCACTTGATGGGGGTTACTTGATTCTTGATCTTACACAGTCACTTGTATACTGTGTAACATGCCCATCAGGTCGGAGGTATAGTTTGCATACTTACACTCAGGTATTCTTGATCATTCTTTATTTTTCTCCCATAGTTACTCTAGCCATATTGGCCTTTAGTGGGAGATTGTTACCGTTAGTGTCCATGTGAAAGGCCAAATGGCCACCGGACACTTCTTTGTATATGTTCTTTAATAAAACATATAGTGGCCTAGTCAGTCAAAGACTGTAAGTTCGACCTCATTTGTAAGTTCGACCTCATTTGTAAGACCTAAGAAGTTTGTCTTCGTGCTCCCTGTGTACTTTGTTTTCTGCGTATTCTACAGCCTCTGTGCGGAGTACTGCGTGCAACCTCAGGGGCTCGATTTTCTACTCCGAGCATATCGTCGTGGAGCTCTCGAGAAGGAGAGCGCACTGTGGTGCACGCCATCGAAATACTTCAACATAGAATCTGAGGTTCATGAAAGTTTACTTAGTGTGCATAACACCTAATCTCTTAAAGAACTTTAGGGACTGACTTTAGGCTTTGTCAAGTTACTCCATAACACACACATACATACATACATACATACATACATTATACATACATGCAAACACACACACATACATATGTATGTATAAGTCTCAAAAATTAAAGATAGTAAACAAAAGCACAAGTACATCAAATTATCCAACAAGAACAAGATGACATTGCACAAAAGAATGAAGATAGAATAAATCATAAAAAGTACATGGAAACGAGGAAAAATAAATAAAATTGGAGGAAAATGGAATAAAAAAATAATCAATAAATGTAGAAACAAAATAAATAAATAAATAACATAATGAGAATAAATCTCTTTCCAAAAGTTTGGTCCACCCTTTTTCATGACATTGAACCAGAATTTTTTAATGTACCTTCAACTTATGTCTGTTCAAACAAGAAGTGTCATATTTCCCAAACTCACATCAAAAATGACCAAAGGTAGGTGCAAACTTTAATAGAGAGACCGTTTATATGAAAATTTCTAATAACGCTAACAAGCTAAGTTTATATAACTTTTGGAAGTGACAGACAGAGCCCTTTCTCATTACCCCTTTCACCAAAGCTCTTTGACTTTGAAAGACAAGAAAAAAAGCTTCAGTGATCTAATTCTCAAATATTTGAAGAGTACAAATAAAAAGATGGTACTTATTCCACTAAAGCCTTGTGCTGTCGAGAAAGCCAATACCGCTTCGTCTGCCTGATGATGACTCAGGCAGAGATTGATCCTTATTGTCACCCATAGTAAGCTTAAGATCTCCAGATCCTTCCTCTTCTAGAATTTTGAATTCATCTTCAAGGAATCCTTTTCTTAAAAAGTCAACATTGTACTTCTCTTTATCTTCCTCATCCAAAATCGCCCCCCTAACAAGTTTGTCGCACAGCTGAGCCTTTTTCTCTAACGCAGCATAACTGGCAGAGCCAACATTCTCAGCTTTCAAATTGGAGTTTGTCTCTGTAATGAGACGGATTGCAATCGAAAAATATCCCAATTCTTCACTTCTTGCCAGTAGCACACACGAGCATAGGAATGAGCTAGGAATGTATTCTATTACCTTTGCAAACAATAGAAAAAATAAAAACAGGAATTCAATTCGCATTTCTTATGGATCTTTCAGTATCATGTGATTCCAATCCGCCAACAAGATGCAGCTGGAAAACGGGGAGGCAAGATGCGAGAGATTGCCCCAAACTCCGCATATACATGAGCAGGAGTACAATAGTGATTTGTACATACAACGCAACGCGTCGTGCATTAAAAAATGCAAATAACGAGAATGAAAAATTTAACCTGTTGCAACGCTCTTCAACTCCTGCATTTTTCTTGGAAAAAGTATCGGTTTTCTAGCGGGGACGATGAAGCATCGGGATCTCCATCTTTGAAACGTCTTCGGGATCTCCATCTTTGAAACGTCTTGCATCGTCCTGGGTACGGTAGAGCTAAGCGCGGAGCTCGATGATGGATGAAGCACCAACTCCCTCAATTACCTTCCTCTTCTTCGGCATCACGGATGACTCCGTAAGCGATCCCAGAAATTCCACCCGCCGCTCCATCACTGTCGCTGTTGACTGTTCCTCCATTTTCGCGAGCCGGACACCGGAGCTATTCGTGAGAGTCGAATTCAGGGGCTATGTAAAGCTCCACTAGCGCTAATGAGAGCGTTAGCTTCCGCGGCCTGTGTTTGGATTGCAGCGCATATTCTTTTTTTTTTTTAATATAAAGGAAGTTCGGCCCTTTTTTTTTCATGGAGGTTCGGCCGAGGTTTACTTCTCGAAGTTTTAACTTTGAAATTGTAATTGTACAATGAAGGGCATAGTACCCATGGGACCTTCCTTACCCCACAAGAACAAGGGTTTACATAGTTGGGTTAAATTGTGGTCACATCTATCGCAGAGCAGGACAAACAGTGGCACATCAACCACAAGGTACAACTTTCCAAGTTAAACATGCCCCTTACATGGTGTCAGTGGGGGTTGAACCCTCGCCCCTGTCTCAAGAGGAAGTTCGACCTTAGTCTACTCTCTCGGACTTGTATTAAATAAAAAAGAAAAGAAAATTACAAGTGAAGGGGATTAGTGCCCATGGGACCCCCCAAGTCCCACATAGTAGGGGTAGATCTTATAGAGTTTAGATGGCATTACAAAGAAGGTTAGTCACGCTCTCATCACCCTCATGCGGGGCCCACTTGAGTTTAAGCTTGTTGTTGATCAGAAGGAGCACTTTATGATGCTTGAAAGTGGGGGATTTCTTACAGTTGGCGATTCTTGTACCGACGAGGAACGGGGATTTCTCAATCGACCACTCTTTGGGAGAGTCGCCAAAGTTATAAGCACATCTTTCCTATCAGATCTTCCAGAGGACCTCCCCTCTGATGGCATTCCAGAGAGTCTTCGAGCAGTCAATCACGTCTCCCAGCAGAGCTTGTTTCCAGTTGATATGCTTTTGAAGTCTAATTTTCTTTCCGACAATCTGCCAGAGCCTGTTGGAGTTGGGACAAGTAAAGAATTGTCACCAATGCCTTCAATGGACTTGCAACAGTGCTTGCACCAGGGAGACGCCCCACAAATTTTGCTAGCCTTTAGGTTGTTCCAGATTCCCCGATGAAGAATTTGCCATAGGAGGACAGACTTTTTGTTTTCTATGAGAGGGTGCCAGATAACCATGAACTTCATATCCCACTGTAGTCGCGTCCACAACAAGCACCACTTCTTGTTGAGGTTGACCTGATAATCAATGTTTCCTTTGATATTCGGGATTTTTGTTAGGCAATTACCATTATGACATCTAAGACCCAGCAGGCACGGCGAGTAATGTCTCATGAGAAGAAAAACTTTAGAGCGGTCCCAGGCAAGATGTCTGCTTTGTAAAATATTCCATTCTTCATAGGTAATGTTGACGCTAGGGTCAATACCTCGAAGTTGATCCATTAGTTGGTGTTGGAAAACGACATCGATCGACAATGAATGAATTCGTAGTGCCGGAGTAGAGCAATTATAGGCTCATAGTGCCGACAATGGTTCCTACGTGGGTTTTTTTTTTGCATTGTTTGTGTCCAAAGGAAATAGCTTCCAAAGCCTGCATAGCCTAGTGGTTTGATGCTTTGAGTTTCTCGGAAGAAGACCTGAGTTCAAGTCTTGGCTGGACATATCTATGAGTTCCTCAAAGATGGATGCCTCTACCTTGTAAGGTCGAGTACGTGAGTGTGTTTCCGATTCATTGTAATCTCAAAAAAAAAAAGACTTCCAAAGCAAAATTCCCTGCTATATGAGGCGAGGGAAAAAAACCTTCTAAAGAGGCAAAAAAGGGCCCCACAATTCTAAGTGCATTCACACACATCACTACCAAAATATATCAACAAATCCCCCATGGGAGTGATGTGACGAACAAGGAGTTCGCACTCATGTATAATGAAATGCCAAGCTATGTGGGAAGAAATTAATCCACGAAAGGAAATAAGACCAAAGCTTTGCAAAAAACTTCATAGTTCTCCTTAGAAAGAGCCTTTGTGAAAAGGTCTACAACATTATCTTTTGTGGGCACACAAGCCAAATTGATCTCTGCAACAGAGAGTCTCTCCTTAACATAATGATAGTACACCTTAATGTGCTTAGTGCAAGCATGGAACACAGGGTTCCTCGCAACTACCAATGCGTTTTGACTGTCGATGGCTATCAATAAAGATGGTGGTGGTAGAAGATTGACCAATACCCAAATCAAACAAAAGTTGTTTGAGCCACACACACTCAACAATCACTATGAAAGCTACTCTATACTTAGCCTCACAACTAGAAGTGGCCATAATAGGTTGCTTCTTTTTCAACCAAGATAAGCACGAGCTCCCAAGCATGAAGCAAACATAGGAGTATCATAGAAACTAGCCAAATTTTAGTCAAAAAAAGCATGTAAATTTGCTGGTAATGATCCCCCCTTTGGGATAAAAACAATCCAAGTAGTCTGGTACCACTCAAGTATCCAAATATGTGCTTAACTGCTTGTCAATGCTTGACACATGGGCAATGCATAAACTAACTCATGTGAGAGACAAAAAATTGAATATCAGGTTGAGTTATGCATAAGTAAACCAAGCATCTAACATCATGCTGATAGATAACAACATAAAGTGCATCTCCAACATCATAGAGATCAACATAAAATGCATCTCCAACATCATGAAGACTCAACTGTAAACCTTTTTCCATGGGAGTGGCAAAAGTTTTGCAATCTTGAAGGCCAAAATGCTAGAATAATGTGTCAATATTTTTTTTTGACACAAAGTTATTCCCCCATGAACTTGCATAAACTAAATGCCCAAGTAATGATGCAAATGGCCCAAATATGAGTCACATATCATCAACGTATACAGCAATGATCGAAACTACACTATCTGCACACTTAACATATAAGTTGCTTTCAATTGGATAGTTCTCAAATCCATGTGCTAGCAAGTAGGCATGTATTTCTTCATACCAAGCACATGGTGCTTGCTTCAATCCATACACTGTCTTTTCAACCTACACACTTTTTTTTATGCCTTTCTACACAAAACCATGGAGTTGAAATACATACATTTCTTCATGTAAATCACCATTCAGAAATGCACTTTTAAGAATCTCATATGAATCAAGGACAGAAGTAATTTTAAACTTCCACAAGGTGTAATTCGTACCGATAGGTTTACCTTCCATGAAGGTTGGTGGTCATATGGACAATGTTGGGATAAGCAACATCATCGTTGCTCCTACTTGTGCTCCACCTACTCCTATTGAAGAATCAACTTGATTCACAGTTGTAGATGTTGATGCACCGCTTGACATCTTCTCTCTTTTATCATTGAAGCCTTTGCAGCCTCTATGTTTCTACTTTTGCACCCCTCATAGCCTCCTTAGCTCTATTACCATGTAAGAAATAGTAGCATAGCAGAATACACCATAGACGGGGTTGAGAAAAAAATGTAGACAAAGAGAAACACAAATTGAGAGATAGGGAACTCAAATCCTCAAATTCCAAGAATAATGTAGCTATAAAGATGGTGTTGTCCACTTGTGTGCTCCCTATATGGAGTTTAGATGGTGATCTAGACATACTCTAGATGAAGGGCTTACTAGTGCATGATGCTATGTAGAGCTATACATGGACTATGGTTATATAGCTTTTACAATGTGAGTTGGTATAGATAAACATAGTGGCGAGAGACAAAATGGTCAGAAAAATATATAATCTATCAATAAATCCACAAGGGGAAGTATTGCTGTCTCTACCTTATAGGGTTAGGGGATAGGCCCCGCCACAAGGCCTTTATTTTTGCATTGAATGGCAATTCAATGGCCAAAAGTATGCCCTACCTAAGCTAATGGATAGAATCACAAAGGTCATATAATACCATCAATGGTTACACATGGACCTCATCTAACTTGGGAGTTAGGGTTCCATAAATGTATGAGTTCTCAAATGGCTTCTCCTCATAATGGGGGCCTTACAACTTAGAGCATCATGGACGATTTGTGGACAATTGAGGGTGGATTATTGAGTATATTTAACACCAAGTATGTGGATTGCCCCTTCACGTGATGATAAAGTGGAAGTTGTCTTTCCCTCTTCCATTGCATGTGGCTTCTCCTCCTTAAACACGACTTTGCAACTTACCCTGATCTTCTTAGCCTCAAGATCATAAAGCTTATAAGCCTTATTATCCTTGTTGTAGCATACGAAGATACATGTGATTCTTTTTGGTTGAAGCTTGTTTCTCTCCCTATCTGGAACATGTACATAACATTCACTTCCAAATACTCTGAAATGGGAAACAATCAGCTTTTAACCAATGTATGCCTATTGTAGAGTCTTTCCATCAAGTGCCTTGTTGTAACTCTGATTCAAGATCTAGTCAACAATTTGATGGCCTTTATACAAAATTGATTTGGCAAACCCTTTCCCTTCAATATGCACCTTTCCATCTACATTGTGATTCGATTCCCATGTTTTGCAACACCATTTGGTTGGGGCTACGTGCCACTGCGAGTTGATGTTTGATTCCTAGCCTAGGTAGACTTTACCCAATAGCCATATATAAAGTATTTCGATGATGATGCACCACATTGCGAGCTCCACGACGATATCCTTGGAGTAGAAAACCGAGCTCCTAAGGCCGCACACGGTACTCCGCATAGAGACTGTAGAATACACAGAAAACACAGTACACAGGGAGCACGAAGATAGACTTCGTAGGTCTTACAAATGTGGTTGAACTTACAGTTAGTGATTGACGAGGCCACTATATGTTTTATTACAGAACATATACAAAGAAGTGTCCAGTAGCCATTTGGCCTTTCACATGGACACTAACCATAACAATCTCCCACTAAAGGCCAATATGGCCAAAGTAACTATGGGAGAAAAATAAAGAATGATAAAGAATACCTGAGTGTAAGTATACAAATACCTCCCACATGATGGGCATGTTACACAGTATACAAATGGCTGTGTGAGATCATGAATCAAGTAACCCCCATCAAGTGACAACAGTGTCGAAAGCTATCCTGTGGTAGAGCTTTAGTCAAAGCATCTACAACATTATCTCGAGTGTGAACCTTCTCAAGAATAATGCACTTAGTGGCTAAGCAATCTCTAATGAAGTGATACCTCACCTCAATGTGTTTGGTATTTGCATGATAGGCTGGATTCTTAGTCAAAGCAATGGCACTTTGACTATCACTGAGCAAACGAGGTACATGCTGAGGTAAATCCATATCACAAGCAAGACGAGAAAGCCACAATGCTTCCTTAAATGCCTCACTTTTTGTGACATACTCTACTTCTATGGTGGAAACAACTGTGCATTCTTGAAGATGAGATCTCCAAGAGATAGCACCTCCAGCAAAATGAAAAATGTACCCTGATGTAGACTTACGATTGTCTACACAACCAGCATAGTCAGAATCTGTGTAACCAATAATGGACGCTTTCCCTCTACCTTATCATAGACACTTGTCCTTAGTGCCACTTAGATATCTTAAAATCATCTTGACTGCTTCCCAATGTTTCTTGCTAGGATTAGACATATATTTGCTCACAACTCCCACTGCAAATGCAATGTCTGGTATCGTAGCTACCATAGCATACATGAGACTAGCAACAACAGACTGGTAGGGAATTTTGGTCATGAATTCCTTTTCCTCATCTGATTTGAGGCAATCATCCTTGCTCAATTTCACATATGTGGGTAAAGGTGTACTCAATGCCTTTCCACCCTGCATATTGAACATGTGAAGTACTTTGGATATGTACTCACTTTGAGACAAGTATATGCATCTTTTGCTCCTATCACGAGTAATGCGCATGCCAAGAATATGTTTGGCATCCCCCAAATCCTTCATATCAAATGTCTCACTCAACTTCTTTTTGAGAGTTGACAAATCATAAGAGGACTTCCCAGCAATCAACATATCATCGACATAAAGTATCAAGCATATCAAGCTTCCATATGAACATCTCTTTGTGAAGAGACAATGATCTTCATTGCTTCGAGAATAGCCTTGAGATTTCATAAAAGCATCAAACTTTTGGTACCATTGTCTAGGGGACTGTTTAAGTCCATAAAAGCTCTTCTTAACCTTACAAACTAGACTTTCCTTGCCAGGAACTACATAATCCTCTGGTTGTTCCATATAGATCTCATCTGTAAGATCTCCATGCAAGAAAGCAGTTTTCACATCCATTTGGACTAGATCTAAGTCCTCCATTGCAATGAATCCAAGCAACAAGTGCAAGGTAGTCATCTTGACCACTAGAGAGAAGATTTTGTTGAAATCAACACCGTGTTGTTACTTAAAACCCTTTGCAACAAGTCATGCTTTATACTTTGGAGAAGCACTATCTGATGTGAATTTCAGCTTATATACCCATTTACATGGTAAAGATTTCTTGCCCTTTGGCAAAGGTACTAAATCCCAAGTACCATTCTTGTGAATAGAATCCAACTCACTCTTCATGGCACGCTCCCACTTGACATGATCCTCTGTCTGCATAGCCTCTTTTTAGCAAATAGGCTCAACGGCAACTATTAGCATAAAAAAATCTAAACCTAGAACATATCTATTAGGTGGATGTGAGACACATGCAGACTGTTTCAATGATTGCTGAACAGGAATATGTGCAGACTGATCTGAATGGACGTTCTCTTGAACATCCCTATGTGCAACATTTTTATGCATGCTAATCGGAGGACTAGTATCCTCAAACACCACTCTTCTCACTTCAACCTCCTTAATGGGTTGTTTATGCATCTTAGAATCATTGAAAATAACATCACTACTTCTGATCACTGATCGTGTTTCAAGATCCCATAAGCGATATCCAAATTGTCCTTCTTGACCATATCCAAGAAAAATGAATTTCTTTGACTTATGGTCCAACTTTTGTCTAAGAATATTGGGTATATGAACATATGCTTCACACCCAAAAACTCGAAGATGATCATAATCTGGTGGCTTCCCTGTCCATAACTCTTGTGCCACTTTCAAACCTTTCCCAGTACTAGGTGAAAGGTTAATCACATGAACTGCAGTCAATACTGCTTCTGCCCCAAAACCTTGTGAGAGTTTTGCATGATGCAACATAGAGACTACTCTATCTAGAATAGTTCTATTCAGCCTCTTAGCAACACCATTCTATATTGGCGTGTAAGGACTTGTAAACTCTCTATGAATCCCTCTAGACTGACAAAAAAGGCTGAATTCATGTGAGGTATACTCACCCCCATTATCTGAACGTAAACCCTTAATCTTAGTTCCTTTTTCAGTCTCAACTAAAGCAAACCATTTTTTGAAAGTAGGGAATACCTCATCCTTCAATTTGATAGGATGTACCCAAACTTTTCTAGTAGCATCATCTATGAAAGTGACAAAGTAAAGAGAATCACCTAAGGACCTAGTCGGCATAGGACCACACACATCTGTATGCATGAGATCTAAACGCTGAATTGAAGAGTCAATGTGCATTCTATGCACATTTCTAGTTTGCTTTCCGTATTGACAATGATCACAAAATGAAAAATCGGAGAAAGATAACACAGGTAAGTAGTCAGAACGAGAAAGATTTTGCATTCCACTACGAGATATATGGCCCAAACGACCATGCCAAATACAAGCCATATGCTGTTTTGTAACACCTAACAAGTGTTCTTTTTGTGATACAAATAAAGGATAAAGTGAGCCAACTTTGCTTACTTTTGCAATAACCATAGTGTGCTTTGATATGCGAAAGGACTGAGCATAGAAGACCACCTTGTAACCAAGGTCATCAAGTTGTTCAGTTGACATCAAACTATGTGATAACTTTGCTGCATAATTAGAGAACCATTCTCTGTGTGGTGTCACATGGAAAGAAGCACCAAAATCTAGCATCCATGTGTGGGAAAGAGAATCAGCCATAAGAGCCTCAGTTGGCATAGTACTATCAAGTGTCAACACATCAGCATCATCAGAAATAGCATTAATTTCATCAATCTTCACAGTCCAAGTAGATGGTGCAGGTAGTTGTTTAACGTGCCCATTAACATTTTGTCCTTTACCTTTAGCATTCCTTAATGCATAAGAGTCTTTCTTCATGTGGCCTTTCTTATGACAATAATGGCATTTGATATCCCTCTTCCTTGATTTACTTCTACTCTTATTCCTTTGACCATTCTTTTCTTTGTTCTTGCTCCTTCCATGTTGTTGATTCTTTCCTTGGTAAGAATCAGGAAAATTATATGCATCTCCACTCTGAGTGCCAACCATAGATTTTCTATGAATCTCCTCACTCAAGAGTGCTCCACATATGTCATCATAGAGGAGTTTACCACCAGGTGCACCATTGCTAATAGTTGTGCAAAACGTGTCCCATGATGATGCAAGGTGCATAACTACAATACTGCTTTCATTTCATTATCCGTATCCATTTTTTGAGCCTGTAACTAAGAGAATATAGCATCAAACTCATTTAGATGAGCAACAACACTATTTGTGTCCTTCATACAAAGGTCATATAATTTTCTCATCAGATAGGCTTTATTTGATGTCGTCTCTTTTTCATATGTATTGCATAACTTCTTCCAAAGCTCCTTTGCACTTTCACATTCTAATATTGTAAAGTAAACATTATTTGCAAGGTGCAAGCGAATGGTAGACCTGGCCATTTCATCTAACTCATCGCAATCATCTTCATCCATGTCAGCAGGCTTCTTTGAAATTCCTCCTCTTATCTTGTTATGGGAGTTGGTAAGATCATTTTTACTACTGCTGATGGTAGTTCTTTCACTTTGTCAGATGCTTTGTTTGTGCCAGGGATCAAGAAAAATCTGTTATTAGTTTCTACATTGGCCAAGATTAGCTTGGTTGTGAAATTTGTTGATGACAGATATACAGTTCATGATCTATCAAATGGCAATGTGATTATTGCTTCTGGCATTTTATGTCGTGGGCTATATAAGCTCATAGAGTATGAAAAATCTGTAAATGATTTGGCATGTGCAGTACATGATTCTCAAACTATATCAGATGCAAAGCTTTGGTCATCTGAATTTCGCTAGTTTGCTACACCTGCAGAAATCTGAAATGGTGTCCTCTTTGCCCAAACTCGAGGCACCCGGAAAACATGTTTGTGAAGGCTGTATTTTGGGCAAAATGCAGTGTTCCTCCTTTCCAAAAGACGGTTTAGTTCGGGCTACTCAAAAATTACAGCTTGTACATAGTGATGTCTGTGGTCCTATGCAGATTCCTTCTTTTGGAAATTGTCTTTACTTCGTGACTTTCATCGATATTTTTTCCAGGCATGCATGGGTATATCCATTGAAGGCAAAGTCCGAAGTGTTCATGTGCTTCAAATAGTTTTTGGTTTTGGTTGAAAATCTGTCAGCATGTAAAATGGGTACCCTCCGTTCTGATCGAGGGGGGGAATATATGTCTTCTGATTTTAATGCATTTCTGGGTGAACGTGGGACAAAACACCAGTGTACAATGTTGTATACACCTCAATAGAATGGAGTTGCTGAACAAAAGAACAAGTCACTCATGGAGATGGCTAGGTGTATGGTCAAGAGTCAGGCTTTACCACATAGTTTCTGGCTTGAGGTTATCATGTGTGCAGCATATGTACTTAACAGGTATCCCACTACAATGCTACAGTCTATCACTCCATATAAGGCTTGGCATGATCGCAAGCCATCTGTTGCTCATCTGCATGTTTTTGGTTGTTTGGCATATGCATTAGTGCCTGAACAACATCAAAGAAAATTGAATGATAAAGCAATAAAATGTATTTTGTTGGGTACAGTTTTGAAAGTAAAGGCTATCGTCTGTATCATCCACACACTAAACGCATTCTGGTTAGCCGTGATGTTGTTTTTGTGGAAGATGTTATTCAGCCATTGCTTTCATGTACTAAGGAGACATTTGTTAGCTCCAAAGACATATATGATACTTTGCTGCCTCTTTTTACACGTGGATAGTCTAGTGCTGGTCCTAATCAGGCAACTTCTCAGCCTTTGTAGGTTTCATGTGATGATGCAAATCATCCCATTTCTATTGCAAATTTACATGATGCACTTGTTGATGAGAGAACTGACATTGAGGAGGCAAAAACTATGCCAAAATGGTTGGTGCAGACTTTGCGTGACAACAAATTAGATGCACCTCTGTCATATCATACTCGATCAGCTCTCATAGTGCCTCTTTTGCATTAGATTGCTATGCTATGGCTGCATCTAGTCTCTGTGATGAGAATGAGCCTCTTTCATTTGACGAAGCACAAAATTCAAAAAATTGGATGGCTGCTATGCAATCTGAATATGATGCTATAATGAAGAACGATACTTGGCCTTTATGTGACTTGCCTCCTAGCAAGAAGGTCATTGGCACTAAGTGGCTTTACAAGCTCAAGCGTAAGCCTGATGGAACAATTGCCAAGTATAAGGCTAGGCTTGTTGCAAAGGGTTATGCATAGGCAAGAGGCATTGATTTTGATGAGACCTTTGCACCTACATGCCGTATAACTACTGTTCGGAGCATCTGTGCACTTGCAGCCCATCATGGTTGGAATGTACATCAGTTGGACATTAAAACTGCATTTCTGAATGGTGACTTGCATGAAGAAGTGTATGTTTTTCAGCCCCGTGGCTTTGTGCAGAAAGGGCATGAAAACCAGGTGTGCAGGTTAAAGAAGGCATTATATGGTTTAAAGCAAGCACCACGTGCTTGGTATGAGAAGATACATGCCTATCTAATTGCACATGGTTTTGAGAATAGTCCAACTGAAAGCACCTTATATGTTAAGCGTGCTAATGATGTGCTTCTGATCATTGTTGTCTATGTTGACGACATGCTGCTCACTGGTCCTATTGAGAAGCATATTGCTAATTTTAAGGCTGATTTGCATGCCTCATTTAAGATGTCTAATTTGGGGCATTTGCATCACTATTTGGGCATTCAGTTTATGCAAGTTGATGGTGGAATGGCTTTGTGTCAAACAAAATATATTGACACATTATACAACATTTTAGCATTGAAGTTTGTAGGCCTTTTGTCACTCCTATGGAGACAGGTTTACAATTGAGTCTTCATGATGCTGGAGATACATTTGATGTTGTCCTCTATCAGCAATGTGTTGGATGCCTTATTTACTTATGCATTACTCGGCTAGATATTTAGTTTGCTGTCTCACAAATGAGAAGGTTTATGCATTGCCCAAGTGTCAAGCATTGGTAGGCAGTTAAGTGCATCTTTTGCTACTTGAGTGGTACTCAGCTACTTGGGTTGTTTTATCCCAAGGGGGGATCACTATTGCCAGATTTGCATGCTTTTTCTCACTCAAACTGGGCTGGTTGCTATGACACTCGTGTGTCCACTAGTTTATTGAAAAGCACAATAATAATGACGTTAGAAAAAATATTTTCAATAGCAAAAATTGAATTTAAAGAAAATTTTATTAAATTAATTAAAAGAAAGAGATTCCCTCTTTCACAAGAGGTAGAGATGCAGGATGTTGCCGATGTAACTTAGTTAATGCATGAATCTCTTTCTTCTGACTCAGAGGATAAAGAGAAAAATACCTGTAATGTCAACAAAAATTTCTTAGGGCCGATTGTACCAGATGAAGAAACCAAAAAATCAGAGAGCAATTTTAGAAAAAGTTTTTGGGAAGGAGGCACACCTAAGATAAAAATTAACTTAGGTGATTAGAAGAAATCATATTCTGCTTTAGCCCTAATTGATTCTGGGTCAGAAATCAATGTGATTTCAAAAGAATTAAATGATAAGTTTAAATGGCCTATTGATAAGAATCATGGCTGGATAATGAGATATGTGGATAATGGTTGTGGATCACTCCTAGGAGCATGTGCTCATATACCTCTAATGATAGGTGGAATCTCTAAGACATTCCACTTTTTCATTCAGGACAATTGCTCCTATGAAATTATCTTAGGTCAACCATTTATATGTGAAGCTAGAATGGAGATGAAAGTAATGGATGACGACTCTGCATATGCAAGAATTAGATCTAAGGATGATTTACAATCACTCCAAGTTATGATAGTCAGCCCTAATCATGTACGAAATCGAGAGCAAATTAGAAAGACTCCCATCCGTTCTCATGAGAAGGTACATGAAGATCATATGCATCTTCGTGAGTTCAGAACTTACTATGATCAAAATTTTTCCTATATGCCACTATTGAGCGAGAAAACATTGGTCCTTGAATTGATGTCTCGCACCCGTCTGTAGATATTCTAGAAAGTTTTGCATTATATTTCCCTTCATCGTATTTGCAATTCATTCATTATAAAGAAATTCCTAAAAAAATTATAAAACATTATGAAAATTTTTATGAAGATAAAGGACTCATTTCTTCTGATGAACACATTGAACATGTAATTGAAACTTTATCCTCAAATTCATTACTTGAGGAACTTCAAAATGTTTTGCACGGAAAAGAAACTTTTAGATTTGTACTTTTAAATTCTATCGAAGAATAAGATCTTATTATTAAATTTGTTACGAGTGATGAAAGTAAAGAAGCGAAAATAAACACAAAATATAAAACTGTTGATAAAAAAATTAAACCAATTGCCCAGCCTTTACCAAAAGGGAGTGAAGAGAAATTTAGACAAGTTTCAAAAGATCCTTATTTAAGAGATTGCACAAATATAGGTCATACCTTCACAGATGAAACTTTGAAATTAATCAAGATAGGAAATGATGATAATTTTTTATTACCTGCTGAACGTGACTTATTCCAAAGAGTGATTAAAAATCATGGAAAGGCTTTTTCATTACATTCCCATGAGATAGGTTGTGCAGAGCCACAAATTGCACCACCAATGATTATTTATACTGTGCCTCATATCCCATAGAATCTTCGTCCCATACCTGTTCCGAAAGCCCATTTACCAGAGTTAATGAGGCTTCTTAAAGAAAAGATTCACATGTGGATTCTTGAGCCATCGTCTGCACCCTACTCTAATAGGTGGTTTACTGTTCCCAAGAAAAATGGAAAATTACGATTTATACAAGACTTACAACCTGTGAACAAAGTTACGATTAGGAATGTAGGTACTGGCCCCATTGTAAGAGAATTCGCTGAAGCATTTTCTAGTCATGCCATTTACTCAATGGGAGATTTAGGCTATGACCAATTTCAGCTTGCTATTGATAGTAGGGATATCATGACTATGAAAACTCCTTTAGGCTTAGTCCACATGTGCACTTTGCCACAAGGAGCTCCTAATTCAGTAGCGCATATGATGAACGCCATGAATTCTATTTTACATGACTTCATTCCTAATGTAACTATGCCCTTTATAGATGATATACCTATTAGAGGATGTGTAGAGAATGCGAAAGATGAAACTTTAGATTCTTCTAATTGTAGGAAATTTGTTGTAGACCATATCTCTGACTGTGAAAGGATTTTCAAGAGATTTGAAGAGGTTGGTCTTACATTCCCCATTGAGAAATCTGTTTTTGGTGTTAATGACGTACTCATAGTTGGTCATTTATGTGGACATTATGGTCGGAGGCCATATCCACCTAAGATTGACACCATAAACAAGATTTCTGAGACATGTAGCAATATAAGTGAAGTGAAATGATTTCTTGGTGCTTGTGTGCTTTATTCAATTTAGATTCCACATTATGCACATGTTGCTAACTATCTTTATGCATTATTAAGAAAGAATCGAAAGTTTTTATGGACTGAAGAGCACTCAAAAGCTATGAGGAAACTAAAGAGATTACTTCTTAATGCTCCTGTTTTAAAACATGTAGATTACTTGATCAAAAGCCCATTATTTTGACTGTTGATACAAGTTCCATAGGCATAGGATGGGTTATTGGCCAGGACGTTGAAGAGGGAAAAAGATATGCTGTTAGATTTGGAGCTAACATATTACATGAAACGCAAAGAAATTATCCACAAATTAAATAAGAACTCTGGGGTTTAGTCACTGCATTAAAGTCTGATAAAGAGTATTTTATAGGAGCAAATGTAATTGTAGAGACAGATTGTTTACCACTGATAGGAATGATAACAAATTGTTCTTCACCTAATATTGCTATGCTTTGATGGATTTCTTACATTAAATTTATAAATCCGGTTTTAATTCATATTGCAAGAAAATCTAATTATGTTGTTGATATGCTTTCTAGAGCTAGGTATGATGAAGATGAAGAAGTAGAATTAGATACGAATGCAATTAATTATGATTCTCACGCATATGTGTATGAACAATTTAATATTGATGAATATGAAGGAGAGTGGCAAGACATTGGGAGGTATCTAAGTACTTTGATTAGATCACCTACATGGTCGTCAAATAGATTTAGGAATATTAGAAAAAGAGCTTTCAGTTTTTTCTTAAAAGATGGACTAATTTGGAGACATGCAAGGAGGAAGATTAAATTTCCACAAAGAGTACTAGGAACTAGGCATCTTCGAATGCAAGTCATGAAACATATGCATGATGCTTTATGGGCTGGACATAAGGGATTTTTGGCTACTTATGAGAAGATTAAAGAAGGTTATTGGTGGCCAGGCATCTATGTTAATATAAAGAATTATATGAATTCTTGTGACGTATCTCAAATACATTCATCTGTGAAGCATAGGGATCCTTTACACCCTACCTATCCACCGTGTATACATTATAAGTGGGTAGTTGACTTAGTGAATATGCCCAAAGGTATAGATAAGATGAGATATATAGTTCTTGCACAAGAATATCTTACTAACCATGTTGAAGGCCGAGCCCTAAGATCTAAAACAACTTTTAATGTATGTAAATTTCTTCTTGAAGATGTAATCTCAAGATTTGGTTATGTAGAAAAGGTAGTGGCTGATAGGGGAGAATTAGATGCACAAGAGACTAGAGATTTCTTTGCTAGGCATGGAATTCTTTTAGCTCTTACCATTGCTTATAACCCTGAAGCTAACAAGAAGATAGAAAGAGGGAATTCTCCGATTATTAAGGAGATTTTTAAAGCTTTCAATGGAGAACTTAAGAATTGGCCGAAATTTCTTCCATTTGCATTGTGGGCTGATAGAAGTACCTGCACGGGGTATATGCCGGCAGAGTTAATGTACTGCCAGAAGCCTATTTTTCCTATGCATACTCAAATCCTTACTTGGGCTACTCTTCCATGGGAAGATAATCTGCCTACTAAAGATTTATTAGCTCTAAGAATTGAGCAACTTGAGCAAGGGAATGAAATATTAGAAGAAGTTGTAGCTAAATTGGAAGCTTTTCGACTTAAGAACAAGAAATATTTTGATAAGTCACATAGGTTAAGGCCAAAGCCAATACAAATTAATGATTGTTGATATATTTAGGTAGTGATGTGTGTGAACACTCTAGGACCGCCGGGGTACTTTTTTCCCTCTTTAGGAGGTTTTTTTCCCCCGGCTTGTATATACGCCTATTGCCCTAATGGGCTACTTATCTTTGTACATTCTCTAGTAATACATTCAGTCTTGTGTGTTGTGCTCCAAGCTTCTTCTTCTTCCTTGTGCTGTTCGCGTGCTTCCGCAGACGTCTAACTCCAACAATTGGTATCAGAGCAGGTCGTTGCTTCTTCTAGGGCGCCGTTGACACTCCTCCGTTTGCAGTCTCAGATTCGCACAAAATTTGGTGAGCATACTCCGAACGCACTATCACAGCGCTTGTGCAGGCTATTTCGTCCTTTTGTGCCAAAGGTATATACCAGTTTCTGTTCGCCAGTTTAAGCGTCTCGAAGTCTGCTACAGGTCTAGCAGAACTCGTCTGGGCAGTTCTGTTCAACTTTTTGAGATACAGTCAATTTTCTGCATCAAGGTATTTTAGTCACCGGCCATGGCTGAAAGCAGTGATGTATTCCGTATGTTGGCTGTTGAGGATAAGTTGGATGGTACAAACTACCCATTATGGGCTTATATGATGCGACATGTACTGGTTGCAAAAGGATTGTGGAACATTGTGCAGGGTGTTGAAAGACGTCCTGTTACACCTGTAACGACAGGTACTGCAAATACAGGTGTTGGAGCTGATGAAGATGGTGTCGAAGATGATATTCCGCAGATTCTTGTTCGTGCTGCTATTTCTGTTGCACCTACTGCAGAGCAGATTCGTTGGGATGGCAGAGATGCCCAGGCACATGCATTGATAGCCTTGTCTGTCAAACGTGCCATTATTCCTCACATTCGCTCTTGCAGAACAGCAAAGGATGCTTGGGATACACTTACCACTTTGTACCAGGCTAGGAATGAGGCTCGTGTTGCTTACCTCCAAAAACAGTTGGAGAGTGAGCACATGAATGAAGGTGATTCTATGGACAGTTTTCTTACAAAGATCAAAGACCTGAAGGAACAATTGATTTCTGCTGATGAGGTTATACCAGATAGCTCACTTGTGCAGACCATTCTGAATGGTCTTCCTGATTCATATCAGAGTTTTGCCTCTACTCTTCGGTTGATGATGAAAGGCAATCCGAATGCCTTGTCATTTGAGGAATTAGTCTCTGTTCTGTTGCAGGAAGATCAGTCCAGGCAGAACAGGTCCATTATGCGTGTTGCAGATCAAGCTTTCTTGGCTAGTCAGAAGGGCAAAGGAAAATGGAGCTCTTCTACTAGTAAGCAGAAATCTGCAAATGCTGCACAATCGAAGAACCAGGATAAAGATGAGAAGAAATCAGAAAAGCAGAAATTCTTCTGCAAGTACTGTAAAGGAAATGATCATATTATAAAGAACTGTCCAAAACTGGCTGCTAAAGAGGCAAAGAAGAAAGAGGCTGGAATGGTTGTTGCAGAGGCCTCTACACCAAAAACAGAGTCTGCAAATCTTGTGCAGGAAGAAGAATGGGCGTTTACTATTGTCTACAGTTTTGACCCATCTTCTCATGATCAGTGCATGTCTGCAGTAGACTCAGATGTTTGGTACTTTGACAGTGGGGCAACCAAACATATTACCTCGCAGCGCAGTTTCTTCTCTTCACTCGAGCCTGCCCCTACAGGGAATACTGTCACATGCGCCAATAACTCCTCTTATCCTGTTATGGGAGTTGGTAAGATCATTCTGACTACTGCTGATGGTAGTTCTTTCACTTTGTCAGATGCTTTATTTGTGCCAGGGATCAAAAAGAACCTGTTATCAGTTTCTGCATTAGCCAAGATTGGCTTGCTTGTGAAATTCGTTGATGACAGGTGTACAGTTCATGATCTCTCAAATGGCGATGTGATTATTGCTTCTGGCATTTTATGTCGTGGGCTGTATAAGCTCATAGACTATGAAAGATCTGTGAATGATTCGGCATGTGCAGTTCATGATTCTCAGGCTATGTCAGATGCAAAGCTTTGGCATGCACGCTTTGGTCATCTGAATTTTGCTAGTTTGTTACGCCTGCAGAAATCTGAAATGGTGTCCTCTTTGCCCAAACTTGAGGCACCTGGAAAACATGTTTGTGAAGGCTGTATTTTGGGCAAAATGCAGCGTTCTTCCTTTCCAAAAGATGGTTCAGTTCGGGCTACGCAGAAATTGCAGCTTGTACATAGTGATGTCTGTGGTCCTATGCAGACACCCTCTTTTGGAAATTACCTTTACTTCGTGACATTCATTGATGATTTTTCCAGGCATGCATGGGTATATCCACTCAAAGCAAAGTCCGAAGTGTTCATGTGCTTCAAACAGTTTTTGGTTTTGGCTGAAAATCTGTCAGCATGTAAAATGGGCACCCTCCGTTCTGATCGAGGGGGGGAATATATGTCTTCAGATTTTAATGCATTTTTGGCTGAACGTGGGATAAAACACCAGTGTACAGTGCCGTATACACCTCAACAGAATGGAGTTGCTGAACGAAAGAACAGGTCACTCATGGAGATGGCGAGGTGCATGGTCAAAAGTCAGGCTTTACCACATAGTTTCTGGCTTGAGGCTGTCATGTGTGCAGCATATGTACTGAACAGGTGTCCCACGAAAGCGTTGCAGTCTATCACTCCATATGAGGCTTGGCATGACCGCAAGCCATCTATTGCTCATCTGCGTGTTTTTGGTTGTTTGGCATATGCATTAGTGCCTGAACAACATCGCAGAAAATTGGATGATAAGGCAGTAAAATGTATTTTTGTTGGGTATAGTTCTGAAAGTAAAGGCTATCGTCTGTATCATCCACAGACTAAACGCATTCTGGTTAGCCGTGATGTTGTCTTTGTGGAAGATGCTATTCAGCCATTGCTTTCATGTACTAAGGAGACATCTGTTAGCTCCAAAGACATGTATGATACTTTGATGCCTCTTTTTACAGGTGGACAGGCTAGTGCTGGTCCTAATGAGGCAACTTCTCAGCCTTTGCAGGTTTCATATGATGATGCAGATCATTCCATTTCTGATGCAGATTTACATGATGCACTTGTTGATGAGAGAGCTGATATTGAGCAGGCAAAAACTATGCCAAAATGGCTGGTGCAGACTTTGCGTGACAGCAAATTAGATGCACCTTTGTCATATCGTACTCGTTCAGGCTCTCATAGTGCCTCCTTTGCATCAGATTGCTATGCTATGGCTGCATCTAGTCTCTGTGATGAGAATGAGCCTGTTTCTTTTGATGAAGCACAAAATTCAAAAATTTGGATGGCTGCTATGCAATCTGAATATGATGCTATAATGAAGAATGGTACATGGTCTTTATGTGACTTGCCTCCTGGCAAGAAGGCCATTGGCACTAAGTGGGTATACAAGCTGAAGCGTAAACCTGATGGTACAGTTGACAGGTATAAGGCTAGGCTTGTTGCAAAGGGTTATGCGCAGGAAAGAGGCATTGATTTTGATGAGACCTTTGCACCTACATGCCGTATGACTACTGTTCGGAGCATTTGTGCACTTGCAGCCCATCATGGTTGGAATGTACATCAGTTGGACATTAAAACAGCATTTCTAAATGGTGACTTGCATGAAGAAGTGTATGTTTTTCAGCCCCGTGGCTTTGTGCAGAAAGGGCATGAAAACCAGGTGTGCAGGTTAAAGAAGGCGTTATATGGTTTAAAGCAAGCACCACGTGCTTGGTATGAGAAAATACATGCCTATCTGATTGCACATGGTTTTGAGAACAGTCCAACTGAAAGCACCTTATATGTTAAGCGTGCTAATGATGTGCTTTTGATCATTGTTGTCTATGTAGACGACATGCTGCTCACTGGTCCTCTTGAGAAGCATATTGCTGATTTCAAGGCTGATTTGCATGCCTCATTTGAGATGTCTGATTTGGGGCATTTGCATCACTATTTGGGCATTCAGTTTATGCAAGTTGATGGTGGAATGGCTTTGTGTCAAACGAAATATATTGACACATTATTGCAGCGTTTTGGCCTTGAAGACTGTAAGCCTATTGCCACTCCTATGGAGACAGGTTTACGATTGAGTCTTCATGATGCTGGAGATGCATTTGATGCTGTTCTCTATCAGCAGGCTGTTGGATGCTTGATTTACTTATGCATTACTCGGCCAGATATTCAGTTTGCTGTCTCACAGATGAGCAGGTTTATGCATTGCCCAGGAGTCACGCATTGGAAAGCGGTTAAGCGCATCTTTCGCTACTTGAGTGGTACTCGGCTACTTGGGTTGTTTTATCCCAAGGGGGGATCACTACCGCCAGATTTGCATGCTTTTTCTGACTCAGATTGGGCTGGTTGCTATGACACTCGTGTGTCCACCAGTGGTTTTTGCTTCATGCTTGGTAGCTCATGTATATCTTGGTTGAGCAAGAAGCAGCCTACTGTGGCCACTTCCAGTTGTGAGGCTGAGTATAGGGCAGCTTTCACAGCGACTGTTGAGTGTGTGTGGCTCAGACGCCTTATGGCTGATTTGGGTGTTGGCCAGTCTTCTGTCACCACCATCTTCACTGACAGTCAGAGCGCATTGGCAGTTGCGAGGAACCCTGTGTTTCATGCTCGCACTAAGCACATTGAGGTGCATTATCACTATGTCAGGGAGAGGTTCTCTGCTGGGGAGATCAGCTTGGCATATGTGCCCACGTAGGAGAACATTGCAGACCTTTTCACGAAGGCTCTGCCTAGGGAGAAGTTTGAAGCTTTCCGCAAAGCTTTGGGCTTACTTCCTTTTGTGGAGTGATTTCCACATAGCTCGGCACTTCCTTATACATGAGTGCCAGCTCCTTGTTCACCGCATCACTCCCAAGGGGGATTTGTTGATATATTTAGGTAGTGATGTGTGTGAACACTCTAGGACCGCCGGGGCACTTTTTTCCCTCTTTAGGAGGTTTTTTTCCCCCGGCTTGTATATACGCCTATTGCCCTAATAGGCTACTTATCTTTGTACATTCTCTAGTAATACATTCAGTCTTGTGTGTTGTGCTCCAAGCTTCTTCTTCTTCCTTGTGCTGTTCGCATGCTTCCGCAGACGTCTAACTCCAACAATGATTGGGTTTTAATTTATGATAGTACGTTTGATTCTCAGTATGATACTCATAGGAAATTAAAAAGGCGTTGGTTTGGACCTTATGTGGTAATCAAAGTTTATGATAATGGAACATATGACTTACGTGAATTAGATGGTACACCTCTCAAGAACTTAATTGCGGGCAAAAGGATTAAATTATTCAAGCAAAGAAATGATGCAAATTATGAAGTAATGTATGATGAAGAGAATGACTGATTTATGTATGGATGATTTCCTTTAATGTGGTTTTCTTTTGCACGATGAAGAAGAATATTTGGTTATGAAACTAAGTAATTTTGTATGTCTAGCTATTTTGTTTTAGCAGGACTTTGAAGATGATCAAATTATAGGTTTATGAAGAATTTAAAATGAAGTTGAAGAAAAGTTAATTTCAAGTCATATTTATCTATGTTTTTTAAAATATTTATATTTTGATTTATGTATGTCACTTGCATTCATATTAAATTTAATTATAAAAATTTGGGATGGGGCTTATTAAAATATGAAGGGAATCTATTTAGCCATACTAGGAAAACAAGCATGATTTATATTTCTAAATTTATAGATTGAGTGGGATTTGTTATGGATAGAAGGATTTGTAGTTCATTTCAGATAATGGAAGTAATTGTATATGTGTACGAGCATATTGATGCATGATCCTTGTCTGTGACATCCTAGGTCTTTCTTATACATGCATCTAGAACCTTAGCTCGAATTAAGGGGTTAAGCCTTTCCCCTTTGTTGAAGGCACGGAGATCTGATAAAATAAAATAAAAAGAAAAAGAAAAAGACGGCTACGATGAGATAAAAAAGGACACGTCGCAAGTAAAGGGAGAAGTTACAAGACAGGAGTTTGTGAAAAACCGTAAGGAAAAAAGAAGTCACGAGAAGAGAGAGCGCAACCACCGCAAGAAGGAGGTAGAAGTCCTGAGAAGAGAAGCAGACTTGATGAGAGGAAGTAGCGTCATTACAGTGGAAAAGAAGAAGTTCTCCTGACAAGGATTTGGGAGGACCGGAGAAAGTCTGTCTTCACAGAAATGACTATGACTTTCGTATCTGATGTAACTTTGTGATGAATGCTCCAGTATGAAATCTATGAAGTTCTTATACATGTAAAAATCTGTATTCGCGATACTTATGTTTACCAAGGAAATGAACAGCAGATGTTTTACAAAACAGTAGTTCTTCTCTGTATTTCTTCAAATCTTCTCTGTTAAGTTTAATGAGAGATTCAAGTAGTCTACATAGAGGCGCAACGTAATTCATATGACTGTGAGTGTGTAAGAAGCTAGAAATCTTGGAAGGTGGTATCTGAACAAGTGACAGAGTAAATTTGACATAGTAGAAGGCACCAGAACGAAACATTTCGGTGAAATTCCGGTGGATAACTAAATGCAATTTTCGGTGGAAAATCTCTGCGTATGTAGAGCAGTGCCAATAGGAAAACAAGTATTTCTGTTTGTTCTTTAATTTGATGTTGTGTTGAACCTCGAACCCTCAACACAATTGGCGATCCTACTGTATGGCTGACACAGCCTCAAGAAATGCATGAGGGGCAGGCACAACCGTTTTGGTAAAGTATATTTTACAAGGGCACAGGCAAGTGCAGCAAACGTGGAGACATCTTCAGATTTTTACGAGTGGTACGAGGCCGAGGAGCAGGAAGCTCTGGGCACTGACAAGGAACAGGGAGAAAAAGGTGCAGCAGAGGTAAGGTTAGTGGGCGGCATACTTGGAGCGTTATTCCTCACAAAAGCAACTGTAGGGGTAAGAAGACGACTCCAGTTCGATCCACTTGCAGGGGCGACCGATCAAAAAACTAGGCGCACACCTCAACCACAGCCAATGGCTCAACCACCTCCTAATCCTAAAGTCAAAGCCGCTCATTTCAGTGGAACCTCTAAGGAAGATGCTGATTGCCATGTGGCTCAATTCAAAATAAAATGGACAGCGAATGGATATCCAGCCATGTACGGTGATGATATTAAACTTCAACAGTTTGCAGCCACGTTGGAAGGACGAGCTATGAGCTGGTTCAGTCAATATGGCATTGCTCATTTTGCCACATATGATGATTTAAAAATAGCATTCTTGCAACGATTTAGAAAAGAAAAGACGCCTTCCGATGTATTAAGGAAGTTGAGGGCTATCAGACAAAAGACCATGCTAGTGGAAGACTATGCTCAAAAGTTCCGGACTTTAATGGAAAGGTTGCAAGGTAATGAACGACCTACTGATGAGATGTTGGCAGGATTTTTTTTGAAAGGATTAAGGAGCACAATAAGACATGCAGTGGCCAGTGTGGACATTGCAAATGGTTTTGATGTGTTAGTATTAGCAGCAGCGCAGGTTGAAAGAAGGTTTGGACGAGCCAAAAAGAAGCAGTCTAAATCTGGTTCAGAGGTTGAATCGGATTTAGCTATGGAGTCGGGCAAGAGTTCGAGTGATTCTGACACTGATGACTATGATGATGAAATAGTAAAGACAAAGCATCGTAAGCATAAAGCTAAGCACAGTAAACAGGAGGAATGGATTAATAAGTTAAAGAGACATGGATATTCTATACTAGCTCCAAAGGAGAAACGATTTTGTGATATATGTGACAAAGAGGGACATACAACAACTCAGTGTTGGTATAACCCTAAGCATAGAGGGCAAAGTTCTTGGCAAGACAATAGAAATTTAAATGACGTAGCGGCCAATCAGGCTATTCCCATCCCAGGGCGAGGTAATTTTCCGAGACAGCAGCAAGGGAGACCCCCATGGAGAGATCAAGGCAATCAACAAGGGAATAACCAGCAAGGCAATCACCAAGGTCGACCACCAAGGGTAATGCCTTGTGGGTATTGTTCAGCTCCTGATCATTGGATAGGGCCGAACTGTCCTTTGTGGGTAAAGCATCGTGAAGAAAGAGGTATACCTGTCATTCGATATAATCAGCATAATCAATAGGGACAACATCAACAATAGGGGCAGCAGGCGGCTCAGGCGAATGCAATGCTGATAGAATGGCCAGAGCAAACGGATAGAGCCCATGATGCACCCGGTACTTCTGACCGAATGCACGTTGAGAAGACTAACCAATGGCAGTGTGATTGTAAACAATGTGGGAAAGTTAAAGAAGCCGAAGTGTTGGCAGTGACAAGATCAAGGAATAAAGGCCCTATTGATTGGCAAGAACAAAGACGAATTTGAGACAAGGTTTTGAAGCAGGTTCGAGATGAGTCTTCTAATCAGGCGATGGGTGGAGGTCAGACTGAGCAACAACAGGGTGTGAAATTTATACCTCCCATCAAGGAGTGGGATAAGGCGTCGGATCAGCAAAGCTTGGCAAATGATTGGTTTGATGAAATCATTAGCGCCCCAATACAATTGTCCTTGGATCAACTGTTATCATTGGTACCGGTGTTTTGAGAGAAATTGTTGAAAAAGCTACTTGGGTATCATGCAGAGCCCGAAGTTAGATCGATCCCTTCTATCTCGGCTAACAGTATTGACCCAACAGACGTGGATTTTGTAGTACCAGTCATTCGGGTGCAGTACAACCACCGGCGATTTGCAGAAATATTACTTGATGGAGGATCAGGAGTAAACATATTACCTGAGCATATTTTCATTGAAATGGGAAGAGGGGTATTGGCTCCAGCACCGTTTCAGGTAAAAATGGTGGATCAAACACGAGTACAACCAGTTGGCATTTTAAAGCAACAACAAATTATTATTTCCGGCATGACATTTATGGTTAATTTTGTGGTCATCCGAATGTGTGAGTCCACATATCCGTATGAGATGTTGTTGGGGAGACCTTGGTTTCGGCTCGTGAAAGTCAAGCAGGATTGGGGCTTGAATGTAGTAATGATTCCCAAGGGTAAAAAGCAGGTGACGATTCCTATGCGTGGACGAAAAAATATGTCGGTACAGGAAAAACCACTTATGGCTCAGACCATTAACTTGGCGGATGAGATTGAAGATGATGAAGAGGAAAAGTTTTTGCAAGCAAACCCAACGGTGGTGCCGGTATTAGAAGTCGATGTTGAAGGAGTATTAAGTAAGGATTATAGTGGTGGGTTGAAAGTAGAAGAGCCAGTTCCGGGTGAACAGGTGGCAGGTGCCTATTTACAAAAGATGTTTGACCAACGTATGGACATTCCGGTGCAACAACAGATGGAACACTAGGAGGAAGAGATAATTATGCAGGTGGAAAGGATGTACGATCAGAAATATGCAGGTTCTATGCGGGTGAAGGAGGAGGAGCTTCAAGAGGTTAATTTAGGGACAGAAGCTGAACCCAAGATGGTGCGGATTGGTAAAACATTGGAAGGACAGTTTAAGGAGGATCTTATTTGTCTGCTTAAAGAGTATGTAGATGTGTTTGCTTGGGATTATACTCAAGTAAAAGGCATAGATCCGCAGTTGCATCAACACAGGATTAATTTGAAGGCGGATGCAGTACCTGTGGCGCAGCAAAGATATAGAATGAATCCTAACTTTGCTAAATAAGTGAAGGAAGAGATTGATAAATTGTTGGCAGTTGGATTTATCAAACCGGTGAATCAGGTCACTTGGCTATCTCCTATCATAGTGGTCCCTAAAAAGAATGGGAAGCTCCGAATTTGTGTTGATTATAGAAAGTTAAATGCGGCAACTATTACAGACCCGTTTCCTATGCTGTTTTGTGATGCAGTGTTGGATGCGATCGCAGGCCATGAAATGTATAGTTTTTTGGATGGATTTTCTGGTTATAATCAGATCAGTGTGGCTGAGGAGGATCAGCACAAAACAACATTTATTACAAAATTTGGAGCTTATGTGTTTATGGTCATGAGTTTTGGCTTGAAGAATGGACCGCCATCGTTCAGTTATGTGGCCCATAAGGTGTTTGAACCTTATCTACATGACTTTATGCAGGTATTTGTCGACGATTTTTCGATTTTTGGTGAAATGATTAAGCACTTACTACACCTGAAAGCATGTTTTGAAAGATGTCGGCAGTTTAGGATGGTATTGAATCCATTTAAAAGTGTGATTGCGGTCAGAAGTGGTATTTTATTGGGCCATGTTATATCACAAGCAGGAATGGCTATTGATATTAAGAAAATTGAAGCTATACGTATTTTTGATGTGTTCTGTGTTTTCTAATGAGTCCAAAAGAAAAGAAACTAGGAACATATCTGAAAAAAATAGTTTTGAAGAAAACACTATAGAATAAATAATTAAAGATAGGATTACTAAAGAGACATTAATTTCTCCTTCATATAACCATTGCTTAACTAAATTCATAACTCTAGTTTCCATAGTACCACCAGAATTCCCTGAATATCAAACTAATGAGAATTTTCTGCCACCTTTAAATAGCCCTGAAAACCCTAATCCAACTGAAAATGAAGTAGAAGAAACTATTAAAGAACGTTTATACGAAGAGTCATTAGTTTTACAGTCTTACCAAGATGCTGTTGCAAAATATAGAGCGGCACGTCCTTACGGTCCTTACTTGTATAAACGATTAAAGTTTTTTTTCTAAATCTGACTTTAGTTTATATTAAAATAGGTAATGAAAATTGATTGTTTCATCAAAAACCCCTTTTCTTCAAGTACCCGAGTCAGCTCCAGACACCCAGCGTGTGCCAACCGATCTGCGGATGACCTGATCCATCATCCAAGCATCTCCAAGACCCGACAACACCATAAAGTGGTGGTGAGAGTTTGCTTAATTATAGTCAAACCACATGTTTATGATCATGCATGTGCGGTTTCTCCTACATTTATTCATCAAAGGTCTCTTGTAATCTTTTGAGTAACTTTGGGAATTTTCCTTACTTCTCCAAAATCCTTTGAATCCCTCAAATTAATTTTTTAGGATTGCTTGAACTTCATTGTAGTAGACTTATTTCGTGGACTAGATACTTCAGACTTGGCTTGACTTTAGGCTTCCTAGTCAAGAAATTCACCGAGTTTTCATTAGCCCAAGTAATCCAAGTCGACCATATTCAACCATATATGCAAAGCTAGCAATTAGACATACTCCAAAAATTAATCGATTAGATCTTAATGTATTCTCCTAACAAGCAAACCCAAAATTGCTAATGCATCTTGTTGTAATGTGCTCATTCCAAAGTATCTTTTGTTTGCATCAATCATCCCTTCTATGCCAAATGCCTTGTGGCCACTATAGTTACGAGTCACAAAACTAATCAACATAGGCTGAGCAATCCATGTCTTCTCAATGGTTGATTGAGACCATAAATTGGCCGACCCAATGCTTCATGGAACAATGTCTATGTCATGACCATGTTTAGACCAATGACATTTTCATGACCACGTCCTACATCACCAAATGACATGCCATAACTCCCCTTCAATCCTTTGGTTCACCTCCCTTCAAACTTCCTTTTCTTCTTGAAATATAAGTTCAAATTCTCCTTCAATCCTTATATCCACAAATAGTATGTGAGGAAGAAAAAAATTAAGTTTTCCTCCCCATCAACCTTGGAACATCAACCAATTTTTATTGTTTTGATTCATATGATCACAATGGCACACCAAGGAGGTAACGATAGGGGGAGATGGAGAGGGAGAGGGAGGGAGGGGGAGAGGTAGAGGGAGAGAGAGAGATCAATGTCAATGCATTCATGAAGAGAGGAATATGCATATATATATATATATATATATATATATATATATATATATATATATATATATATATATATATATATATATATATATATATATATATATATATATATATATATATATATATATATATATAGAGAGAGAGAGAGAGAGAGAGAGAGAGAGAGAGAGAGAGAGAGAGAGAGAGAGAGAGAAAGAGAGAGAAAGAGAGAGAGAAAGAGAGAGAGAGAGGGGAGAGAGAGATAGATAGAGAGAGAGAGAGAGTGAGTTACAAACCTTCAACCACAAAGCTTACTAGCTTCAAGTGATGGGATCAGCTTCAATTGTCAATCCAAGTACATAAACTCAACTATTTTGTGGAGACATCTCACTATGAATATATGAAGACAAAAAATATCTCCCAAGCATGAATCAAGCACATACACACCCAAAATGTCCCACTAGGTAGATATGTCCTTGGGAAACCTCAAGACAACATGGAAGCTCCAAATGAAGAAGGAAATAAGAGAAAAGTCCTTAACAAAGTGAATTCATGATATATCATTCGAATCACATTAAAAAAGTGAGTACGACTTAGGGCTTTTATCTTTTATACTCAAAAGATTCACCCTTCTCCCACTTATTTGGCCTAAAAATCTCAAAAATAGTCCTTGAAGCTCATAAACATCCGATTCAAGGAGGCTAGCCTATCAATCAAGAGGTTGAAGGACTACTTGACCGTCATTATGACGTGAGTGGGAAGAAGCTATGCAAGTGGAAATGGATGCAATTGAGAACACTACAAGAAAAAGGGGGGCGTAGCGACGCCCCCGAATCGGGAAAAAAACGAAAACCGTCGCATAAGCGACGGTAAAAATTTCAGATTTTTTTTTTTGGCCGAGCATCGTCGCATAAGCGACGATAGCGTCGCATAAGCGACGCTAAACCAGAAGCGTCGCTAGTAGCGTCGCAGGTTAGCGACGCACTTACCGACGATGGCAAACTGCAGAGCGTCGCATATGCGACGCTCTGGAATGTAAAAAAAAAAATTCAATTCTCCCGGCACATTTGTGCCGGGCCTTGAACGCGAGGAAGAATATAGACCGAGAGAGAGAGAGAGACATACAGCGCGCGAGAGGGAGAGAGAGAAGCGAGACATACACAAGGTATGCGCACACACACACTCACACACACACATATACACGCATAGACACACACACACATACGCAGACACACACACACATACACACAAATACACACATAGACACACATACACAAGACGCGCACACACATACACACACATAGACGGTCACACACATACACACACATATACACTCACAGACACATACACACATAATGATGCATCCACACACATACACACATAGACACACATATACACACACACACACATATGCATACACACACATAGAGAGACATACACACACATACACATACATGCATACACATACACACATAAACACATACACACACATAGACACATACACACATAAACACATACACACTCATAGGTACACACACATACACATAGACACACACACATATAGTATATACACACACATGCACACATAGACACATACACACATACACATGCATACACACACATACACATGCATACACACATACAGACACATATACACACACATACACACACATATATGCATACACACGTGACACACATAGAGAGACATACACACATAAACACATACATGCATACATTTGCATACATAATGCATATGCATATGCATATAATGTACATACATACTTACATGCATACATAATGCACATGCATAGATACATACACACACAGATACATACACACATAGACACATACACACACATGAACACATACATACTCATAGATACACACACATACACACACAGACACACATACACATAGACGCGCACACACATACACACACATAGACGCTCACACACATACACACACATATACACTCACAGACACATACACACATAATGATGCATCCACACACATACACATGCATACACACATAGACACACATATACACACACACATATGCATACACACACACATAGAGAGACATACACACACATACACATACATGCATACACATACACACATAAACACATACACACACATAGACACATACACACATAAACACATACACACTCATAGGTACACACACATACACATAGACACACACACATATAGTATATACACACACATGCACACATAGACACATACACACATACACATGCATACACACATACACATAGACACACACACATACACACATACACATAGACACACACACATACACACACATACACACATAATGATGCATACAAACACATACACATGCATACACACATACAGACATGTACACACACATACACACATAATGATGCATACACACACATACACATGCATACACACATACAGACACATGTACACACACATTCACACACACATTCACACACATTCACACACATTCACACACATATACATACATGCATACATATTGCATATGCATATGCATACATACATACTTACATGCATATGCATACACACACATATGCATACATACATACTTACATGCATATGCATACACATGCATATGCATACACATGCATATGCATACACATGCATATGCATACACATGCATATGCATATGCATACATAATGCATATGCATATGCATACATAATGCATATGCATATGCATACATAATGCATATGCATATGCATACATAATGCATATGCATATGCATACATAATGCATATGCATACATAATGCATATGCATATGCATACATAATGCATATGCATATGCATACATATGCATATGCATACATATGCATATGCATACATAATGCATATGCATATGCATACATACATACTTATATGCATACATAATGCACATGCTTACATACACTGTCATAATGTATACACACACACATACACACATAGACACATACACACATAATTATGCATACACACACATACATATGCATACACACACATATGCATACATACATGCATACACATACACACACATAGATACATACATACACACTCATAGACACACACACATACACATAGACACACACACATATACACACACATACACACATAGACACATGCACACGTAATGATGCATACACACATACACATGCATACATAGACACACATAATAATGCATACACACACATGCATACAAACATATACACACATATACACACACACATGCATACACACATATACACACACATATACACATATACACATATACACATACACATGCATACACACACACATGCATACACACATACAAACACATATACACACACACATACACACATAGATACATACACACGTAATGATGCATACACACATACACATGCATACATAGACACACATAATAATGCATACACACACATACATATGCATACACATACATATGCATACATACATGCATACACATACACACTTAGACACATAGACACACATAGATACATACATACATATAAACACATACACACTCATAAACACACACACATACACATAGACACACACACATATACACACACATACACACATAGACACATGCACATGCAATGATGCATACACACGTACAAATGCATACATAGACACACATAATGATGCATACACACACATACATATGCATACACACACATGCATACATACATGCATACACATACACACATAGATACATACACACACGTAGATACATACATATACATAAACACATACACACTCATAGACACACACACATACACATAGACAACACACACATATACCTACACACATACACACAGATGCATACACACACATACACATGCATGCACACACATACACATGCATACACACACATACACGTATATATATATTGATTTCTAACCATTTTGTTTTATATGTTAGGTATTATGGATCCCAGTAAAGAGAGAAAGGCGAAACTCACTCTCATAAAAAGTCTTATGAGAGCAAGAGTTCCGTCAGATACTCTAGGGGCCATAATGCGGGACTACGCAGACATGTCCGATGAGGAGCTGGATTATACGATCCAGATGCTTACGCGATCAGACGAGGGCTCTTCTGCGGATCCACATGCAGGAAGAGAGCTATCTGCTCATAGGTATGTTTTTTTTTATAATTTTTTTTAATGATATTATAGCACATATTTTTATTTATTTCTATCTATCTATTTTTAGGACACCTATACCACCTCCAGCACGTGATAGCAGAGCAGAGTTGCCTATGAGGACATGCATAGGCACCTTAGGACTAGAGTGCGACATAGAGCCGGAGGGGAACATTGTGTACATAGGGAATGGATTGGAGTTCAAGAGAAGAATGCGGGCACTATGCGACTCTTACCTGCGCTTTATCCACTTACCATGGAAGTAAGTAAAAGTTTTACATATAAATTGAAATGTATATCTTATGTTTTATTTACATTATGTTTTTTATTTTTGTAGTGAGCATGATGAGAGGGATAAAAAGTACGTGCTTAGTTCACTTGAGACAGAGTTTGGGACAGGATGGTCCCTTAAGTGGTGTTTAAAAGAGATGCGGACACTTATGGCTCATCGTCGCGACAATGCACGGTATGTATGTATATGAGAGAGAGAGAGAGAGAGAGAGAGAGAGAGAGAGAGAGAGAGAGAGAGAGAGAGAGAGAGAGAGAGAGAGAGAGAGAGCTATGTATGTATGTACGTATGTATGTATCTATATATGCATCTATGTATGTATGATGTCATTCCTAAAATCTATTACTCTATGTTTACTGAAAGGCATGTATATTAACTTATATATGTATCTAATATACATGTTTCTATTTTTGTAGTATGTATGTATGCATGTGTATCATGTATGTATACATCTATGTATCTCGACAAAATTGAAGCTGCATATTTACAAATCATGATTATCTAGAGATTAGAATCTGAATTCTGAAGTGTGTGATAACTGAAATCTGAAATCTGAATGTTCAGCTGCATATTTATATATTTTATGAATCTGAATTTTGAAGTGTGTGAACTGAAATCTGAAATCTGAATGTTCAGCTGCATATTTATATATTTTATGAATCTGAATTCTGAAGTGTGTGAACTGAAATCTGAAATCTGAATGTTCAGCTGCATATTTATATATTTTATGGCTGTTTTCTGTTATATTATATTATATATTATTATTATTATATATATATATATATTATTTTCAGATTTTTTTAATACTTTTTTTCTCACACGTATGATATCACGTATGGTATTTTTTTTGAAATTCCATACTTTTTTCATACTTCCATACCCGTATGCGTTGGAAGTATGTTTCACGTATGGAAAAACTATGTATGTATGTATGTATGTATCTATATATATATATATATATATATATATATATATATATATATATATATATATATATATATATATATATATATATATACATATAAAAAAATCTAAAATAAAAATGTATATACATATACATATAAAACCTTTTAGCCATATGTTTGAAGTATATATACACCTCCGACGTCCTACTAGAGAGATGTCTCTCCTCCCAACCTTATGCCTCTATATATAGCTACTCGAATCAACGAGGATCATGATTCATAATATATGTAAAGATATATACACATCATGTAGATAGGATACATAAATATAAAATGGAGTAGATATATTATGCTTCACACATACATGCCTAAATGCACACATAAATATATATATACATACTAACATATTTACATGTACATATTTACACATACATGTACATGCCTACATGCACACATAAACATATATATACATGCATACATATTTACATGTACATATTTACACATAGACACATATACATATATACATGTACACAATTATAAACACTTGCATATATTACGTACATGAATACATGTATACATATATCACACACATGCAAACACATACATATACATGAAATACATATATATGCATACTAATATATGTATACATATAATACACATGAATACACACACATATGCATACATACATGATAAAAATTTACTCCTCGAAGATAAAGCTATATATAAAATAATTAGGCATACCCCCGAGCTTCATGTTCTAACTTAGAAGAACATGATTTCATCTCTCTAGTAGGATTCATCGTTATTCAAGTTAATAAAAAAAACCTATTATATATATCCATTCAGAAGCTTCAAGTTACTATCTAATCTGCTCATATGTTTTCATTATTGCCATCATTTTGGTAAGACATCAATATAGTCTCATCTTCATTATCCTTATTGATTTCATTTATTTCTTCTATTGTTAAATCTATGTTCTCATGAATCACATCATCTATTGGTGGATTAATATCTATTTCTGGTAATTCCTCTTCCTCATCAGTAGAATCAGCATGTAGAGAATTATCCTCTTCATCAAAAAGATTAGTATCATTATCACGTATAATGAGTCTAATTTCTATTCCAGATGTTGATGTATCAGTATCTGATGCTGAATCATCAAGAGGACTTTCTTCAATCTCTCTAACAATAAACTGTTCAAACAATGACCTACCTCTAGGTTGCACATGAATGACTTGCCACCAAGGATGAGCATCTGGGTTTTTATAAAAAAATGCTTGTTCAATATGCCTAGGAAGAATATATGGTTCTTTAGTAGATCGCATTACCTTGGAAGAATCAATTGCCCAAAACCCAGATAATTCCTTTCTTATTGTAGAATTACTACCTTTATACTCCGCTCGATACCAGTCAACCTTCAAAATGACCTATCACAATATATAACAACAAAAACGTCCCATTATTAGGTGCTTAAAAAAAAACTAACTCTAAAAAAAATATATAAACTTTTTTCTACCTGTTTGAATGTACGAAATGAAATTTCGTAGATACCAACAATAGTTCCTACGTAACCAAGTTCGCCATCTATAAGGTTCGTGTCTTTTGAGCTAGCACGTGATAGTTGCTTGAAACAAGCAACAATACTAGAATCCTCTGTTTTACGTAAAGAATCAATGGATTTGATTCTAATATGCTGTCCAAAAGCCCACATATTAGTGAACATTCGAGCCTGCAAAATAAATTGAATTAGTAAATAGAAACTAACATACATATATGAAAAAAATAAAATATATATTTTAATAAAATTACCTTTTGTTCACAACCCATCATTAACTCTCTTTGCTCATCTGAGATTTCTTCATTATTTGCGTTGGCGCGTTGCAAATGACTATATAGCCAATCCGTGAAAGAAGGTATATCTGTAATCTCATTATTATCGAGATTACGTCTAGATCTTTTGTTTTTTCGCCTTTTACTTTGGAGACTTTGAAGTTCCTCGTACTCGCTAACGAATGCTTGCATGCATTCGCTATTATATGCTACAAAAGTGGAAACATCATTTTTTTCTTGAAATGTAAATAAGAATGGAACCCCCTTACCTGATAATACCTCATCGGTTATTTTTGAAGAAGACTCGTTGGTCCATGCACGTGGAGTTTCTTCATGAACTCTTTCAAGGTACTCACTAACGTAATACATGCACTCTTCAAGCATCCAACCCTTTGCCATGGATCCTTCTGGTTTTGCTCTTTGTCGCACATAACCTTTTAGTATTCCCATAAATCGCTCGACCCAAAACATCCATCGAGTGTTGACAACACCGGCAATCTCTATCTCATCTACAAGATGGACTAGTAAATGAACTTGAATATCAAAAAATGAAGTAGGAAGTTCTTTTTCCATCAAACATAGTAGCTCTTTGCATTCACGTTTTTTTTGTGGGATCGAATTTTTATCGATCTCTTTGGATGTAATCCACCTATACAAATCATAAAAACAATTGTAAAGAAGTTAATTAAAAAATAAAAGATATCCAATATTCAAACATATTAAATATAAAAGTATCATAATTACCTTATAAGTGATCCAAGACGATAGATGACATCTCGTACTCCTTTCGTTGTACATCCATCGATAACCAAAGGTAAAATATGTTTCAAAAAGTTATGCCAGTCATGGGTCTTCAATCCAGATAAGCTCTTATCATCCATAGTAAACATGTTTTGAAACGATGCTCCATATCCTGTAGGAGTCTTGATCAATTGAATTCTATTGTTGATAGTTTGTATCTCTTTTGTCGTAAGTACCCAAGGAGCAGATGCATAAGTCGTTTCTTGTCGATGTCTATCAAAAACTGGCCATAACTTTGGTTTGGATTTTTGATCTTTCAAATCATTTCTTGATGTTGTGGTATCTTTTAGTCCAAGAAGATGCTGCCATAGTGAATAACCAATATTTTTGAATATATGCATAGGATCAAGAAGATGACATACTTTTAACTCTTTCCAATACTCCAAAGAATACCATATTGATATGTTCTCTGCGAGTGCCAATTTCCCTTTACCTTTGTTCACATACTCATTATCTGAATCATCACTGAAGATTTCTGCTTCTGGATCTATCAGAGGTCCATCTGTCCATTTTTTATACCAATCCATAGGCGTCATAGGTTTTGGACACTGACCTGTTTCAAGCTTTCCATTAAAATGTATCGCTTCTCTTTTAGATCTTAATGGATGATCATCAGGCAAGAATCGTCGATGTCGAAGATAAATATTTTTGTTGAGATTCTTACTATAGATTGATCTCAACCAATCACCACAATATGGACAAGCTTTATAACCCTTAGTAGATATTCCTGCATCATGGAAAATGATGAAAATATAATTAGATTAAATCATATTTATTTACATGCATATTGAATAAAAAAATTACATCAATACCTGAACAAACGCCATATCCAGGAAAATCGTGAATAGTCCAAGCCACAATACCACGAATCGTAATATGTCTTTCATTGATGCTTTTTGATATATCAATGACATTAATACCTCTCCATAACTCTTGAAGATCGTCAATGAGAGGAGCAAGATATACATTCATATCTTTAACTTGTCTTTTGCCTGGGATTAAAAGTGAAAGCATTAAATGTTCCTTTTTAATGCTAAGATATGGCGGAAGATTATAGTTTATGACTACCACTGGCCATGTTGACCATTTACTGGATTTCATGGAGAATGGATTAACCCCATCTAATGCAACTCCTAACTTTAGATTCTGTGGATTTTGTGCAAATTCAGGCCATGTAGAATCAATATGCTGAAAAGCAACACTATCATGAGGAATTCTGATTATTCCATCAGTACTTTTGTGATCATGTCCCCAAGTCAAAAGCTTTGATAATTCGGGGCTTTGAAACATATGTCTAATCCGTGGAGCCAATGGAAAATGTCTCAATACCTTATTCGGGATTTTACCTTCTTCACCCTTATATCGAGGAGATTGATATTTGGGACATGTCAAAGACTCTGCATATTCACCTCTATATAAAATACAATCGTTAGGACATGCATGTATACATTGATAATCCATACCAAGATTGTTGATTATCTTCTTCATTTCATCATGTGAGGTAGGAAGAATATTTTGACTTGGTAAAAACTTTTCAGATAATAACCTGTAAGTTTATCAAAAAAATGATATATTAAAGAAAGTAAATAAATAAATATACATATATATATATATGCATATAATTTTATATATGTGTATGCTTATGTGCATCTTTCAAAATATTCGTAAAAATTTTGATTGTTTGGATGGCAGGATACGATTGTTTGTTTTGGAGGATATGAAGTATGTATCTTCATTGAATGATTTGTCGATTCACGCATATGTTCAGTTTGAAAGTGTGAGAAGCGGATTTATAATTTGTATTCAAAGAATTTGACACTGTTTATAGGCCATACGATGGTGACCTGGATGAATCGCATGCACAGAGGTTACTCAAGATAGAGCAACCTGATTATAAGGGACTAGTACTAGCAGGATTCCTGGGGTATGCAGTAAACCTCTTGCATGTATATGTGTGATCCTCTCAAGCCACCATGATTTCCACTTTGTATCCTAAACTTCAAATGCGCCTCATCATTGACATGCAAGAGGTTTACTGCATACCCTAGGAATCTTGCTGGCACTAGTCCATTATAATCAGATTGCTCTATCTTGAGTAACCTCTGTGCATGCGATGCATCCAGGTCACCATTGTATGGCCTATAAACAGTGCCAAATTCTTTGAATACAAATTATAAATCCGCTTCTCACACTTTCAAATTGAACATATGCGTGAATCGACAAATCATTCAATGAAGATACATACTTCATATCCTCCAAAACAAACAATCGTATCCTGCCATCCAAACAATCAAATTTTTTATGAATATTTTGAAAGATGCATTAATAGTTTTAAAAGATGCGCATATATATAAGTAGATAGAAAATTGAAAATTATACCTTAATAGTGTCGAAACAGATATATTACTCCATCCAAAACGATTTTGAAGGTTGAGAATAAGTAAGCTTGCACTTAGTCGTGTCAAACGACTTCCTTCATATACATGCTTTAGACATTCCTCTCGAAGATATTTCTCATTTTTAGAAATATCCATGCTCTCACTGTCATTTTGATACCAATCCTCAATAAAATCTACCATGCCATCATCTTCATCATTGTCACACAAATCTTGTACTTTATC
Source organism: Ceratopteris richardii (assembly GCA_020310875.1). NCBI lineage: Eukaryota > Viridiplantae > Streptophyta > Polypodiopsida > Polypodiales > Pteridaceae > Ceratopteris > Ceratopteris richardii. Next base: position 28,550,703 of record CM035416.1, read on the forward strand.
ATCTTTTGAATATAGATCTTTCAACTTTGCATATTGCACAGGATTAGTTTTGCGTAGCCTCCTCATGGAAGCTTCTGATAAATGAGGTCTTATTGGTAATTGTGAATGTTGTGGACGAATATCATCAACATCATACGTTGGAATCTACACATATAAACAAAACTCATTAGTATTCCATAAATGAATAAAAATTAAACTTCAAATATAAAATTAAGTATATAACTTATTAAATATGGATAGAAAATTTTTATTCTCTCTAGCTAAAAGGTGCTCTTGGAGGTCTACGCCATCCATAATTCACTAATAGTTCATCACCAGCATGTAATGTAGTAATAGCATTGACAACTATGTATCTTGATACATCTCTACTCATGTATGGTGATTCATGACTATTTTCACGCTCCTCAAATGTGCAATTAGTCCTTGAACTATTATGTAACCCTCGACTACTATTTATTAAACCTGCTATATTTCCATGTGTGTAAGGTCTTCCATCAATATATAATCTTTCATTTTCTGCATGTAAAATCCTTCTACTAGTAAGAGATGCTGCGTTCAAGCATATTCCATAAGTACTCATGCTTTGAACATAACGTGAAAGTCGATGCCAATCTCCCCATCCATATATAGGACCACAAAATGACATAAGAGTGACTTCAGAGTTCGGAGGCACATACAAATCCTCTACAATAAAGAGACCACGACCAGCATTAGTAATAGTGGATGGAGCAATCATATAGCGATTACCCCAAAAGTTGAAAACCTCTCCATCTAAAGGAAGTGGTCCTCTATTCCATCCTCCATATCTTCTTCTATCATATGTTTGTACTAAAGAACGATCACGAGCTGGCAATGGATAATCTCCAGCCGTTTCATTCTCTAAACCAGGAGGTAGAGGATTTCTAGAAACCTCTGCTTGTAATTGATGAACAGCAAGTCCATGACGTGTACGAGGTATATTAACATTATGAGAAAAATCATTATCATCATCATCATCGAGCAAGTATTCCTGTATATCAATAATAATTTGATTTTATACATGGTTTTTAAATAAAAAAATGACATTAATATATATAGAAAATACATACCCAAGCATTATCACGTTGACTAGGTGATGGTGCATGCTCAAAAGTACCATACTCTGCCTCATGTTCAATACATTCCAATCGTGGTCTTCGATACGTGCCATAACAAGAGTTACACCAACATATAATATGCTCTTGATAGTAAAATTCATCATAATTCCTATCGGAGGACACATGTGAAGTCGTTGCATGGGTAGGAGGTGGTGGAGTACCCTCTGATTGATCAGAATCTGCACATCATAAGAAACATAAAAAAAATATATAAGTTATGTATCCATCAAATATAGTTAAAATTAAATATTTCATATACTTACAGTATAAAGTCGTTGCACGATGAGGAGACGGTGGTGGAGTTCCATCTGATTGATCAGAATCTACAAATAATGGTATTTGATATTAATAATTTGATTATCTACATAAATAAAAAATTCACATATACATATTTACACATACACACATATTCACATATACACATTTATACATACACACATATTCACATATACACAACACATATTATTGTGGGATAAATGCATGTATTTTGTATGAATGTGTATATGCATGCATGTGTGTGTACGTATATATGTGGATATGTATATGTGTGTTTATGTTATATGTATGTATATGTGTATATATATACATATATGCATGCGTATATGTTTGCATGTATATGTGTATGTGGGTATGTGTATGTGTATGTGTATGTGTATATGTGTGTATAAATGTGTATGTATTCTGACTTTTTTTTCTGTTTGAGATTAAATTAACAGGAGATATTGTATTGTGGGATAAATGCATGTATTTTGTATGAATGTGTATATGCATGCATGTGTGTGTACGTATATATGTGGATATGTATATGTGTGTTTATGTTATATGTATGTATATGTGTATATATATACATATATGCATGCGTATATGTTTGCATGTATATGTGTATGTGGGTATGTGTATGTGTATGTGTATGTGTATATGTGTGTATAAATGTGTATGTATTCTGACTTTTTTTTCTGTTTGAGATTAAATTAACAGGAGATATTGTATGGTCGAAAAAAATAAGAGGCGAGCTAACATACCACCTGAGTCGTGGCAGTTTTTTCGTAGACAGCTACGTCTTCAGGAGTCATTTCCTCAGCAGAAGGTACACAAATTAATAGTTTATATTTATAATTTTTAGATATTTTAGTAATTTTTTAATTTAATTTATGTATTTTTTTCCTTGAATAAACAGGCTGCTGCAAGGAAGAGAGTGGAGTCGGGCCACACATCGCACTTAGGCCAAATGGGCCATAATGGTTTTGTAGCTACGTTTGTAAGTATATGTGTTATTGTGAGTATATTTTTTATTTTAGTTAAAATGCAAGCAACTAATGTTTTTTATTTGTTTCATTGCAGCGAAAGGATTATGGCCGATATCCTACGAAACACGAGATCGAGTATGCTACACATTTTGGATATCGGCGTTTGAGCGAGTATATACAAGATCATCCTGATGCCTTTGTGAGTATTTTTAAATTTTATATAATTATTTTGTTGTTATGAATGTTTTAATTATTTTATTGATTTATGTTTGTTATATGTAATACAGGAGTATTATGGGGAGACAAATATGGATGAGGTGGAGAGACAGACACAGGAGGGACGATCTCGATCGTCACAGGGTGATCATGAGGATGAGGATGAGGAAGATCCATCTGATCATGATATTGCTGATGATGATGATGATCATGATGACGATGATTAGGATTTTAGACGTTGATTATGACATTGGATTATGTATTTACATTGATATATACATATATTTATCTATATATTTTTCATTTCAGTCATGTTTTGAATTGTGTGTATGGTATTAAGTAATGAAGAGTTTTGTTCTATTGATTTTTATTATTGTTTATATTAAGCATGTGTTTTAATACTTTAATTATATAATTCATTCATATGTGTGTACCTAAGTGTATATATGTGTGTGTATATGTATGTATGTGCATGTGTATGTGTGTGTATATGTATGTATGTGCATGTGTATGTGTGTGTATATGTATGTATGTGCATGTGCATGTATAAGTGCATATGTGTGTATGAGTATGTGCATGTGCATGTGTATGTGTGTATATGTATATGCATGTATATGTATAACTCTATGTGTATGTGTGTGTATGTGCATGTATATGTGTATATGTGCATGTGTATGTGTGCATATATGTATGTATATGCATGTGCATGTATAAGTGTATATGTATGTATCAATATGTGCATGTTCTTGTGTATGTGTGTGTATATGTATAACTCTATGTGTATGTGTGTGTATGTGCATGTATATGTGTATATGTAGGTATATGCATGTGTGTGTGCTTCTTCGTCATGTATAAGTGTATGAGTGCATATCAATAAGTGTGAGTATGGTATGTAATGAAAATAACACAATTCAAATGATCTACAAATAATAGAAATTGTACTTACAATTGTGATCCATAGTTTTTGCTTGGTTAGCTTCTTGAATAACCTGCAATAAAAAGAGAGAAGAGAAAGAGAGGAGAGAGAGAGAGAGAGAGAGAGAGAGAGAGAGAGAGAGAGAGAGAGAGAGAGAGAGGGAGATCTAGAGAGAGAGAGAGAGAGAGAGATCTAGAGAGAGAGAGATATCTAGAGAGAGAGAGTGAGATCTAGAGAGAGATCTAGAGAGAGAGAGAGAAAATTCAAAGAGACAAAGATGTAGAAAGAGAGAAACAAAGACAGAGGGAGACAATAACAGAGAGCTTAAGCAAAACAACAATTCTGCATATACTTGCTTCAGTTCGTAAGCGCAGCGCAATTGCGAACGTTGGAGAGCTCTTCGATCGGATGCGTGAAAATGCCGATTGCAGAGCCTCCAACGTTTTAATTTTTGTCCGTCAACAGATCGTCGCATAAGCGATGCAACGCGTCGTCGTATAAGCGATGCAATAGACCGTCGCTTATAAACCGTCGCATAAGCGACGCTTTTTAGCGTCGCATAAGCGACGCTAAAGAGCGTCGCTTAAGCGACGCCATTAACAAGCGTCGTTTATGCGACGTTAGACATATACCGTCGCAAATACCGTCGTTTTTTGCGTCGTATAATCGACGGTCCGCGCTCGACGGTATTTCCGACGCAAGTTGCAATTTTACAGCGACGAAATTCTGTCGCGTTAACCGTCGCTACACGCCCGTATTCCTTGTAGTGGAAGAACAAGACTTGGACCCTTGTTCCTAAGCCCACAAATCATCAAGTCATAGGAGTTAAGTGGCTTTATAAAGTTAAGTCAGATGGCACATTAGACAAGTATAAAGCAAGGTAGGTAGCTAAGGGATACAAGCAACAACATGGTATTGTCTATGAAGAAACCTTTGCTCCTACTGCAAGATTCACAACCATAAGAATCATCTTAGCACTACGTGCTCACTTGAAGTGGCCCATTTACTAGCTAGACGTCAAAAGTGCATTCCTCAATGGAGATCTTCAAGAAGAAGTATATGTTGAACAACCTGAAGGCTTCAAGATCAAAGGAAAGGAAGATCAAGTATCCAAACTTCACAAAGCACTTTATGGACTCATGCAAGCTCCCAGGGCCTGGTATGAAAAGATTCACAAATTCTTTGAAGCTAAAGGATTTCACAGAAGTAATGCAGATGCTAACCTCTACATGTATCAAAAGGAGTCCTTAGTTGCCATCATCATCCTCTATGTAGATTAATTGCATCTCCATTTTGTATTTAGGAGACACTCCATTTTTCCTTTTTATTTGGCTACCTTGCCATTTGCTTCTACCAGTTGCATTCATTCTCCTTTTAGGGGAATTATCCCACATGAGATGTACTTTTGAGAGCCCCTCCCAAATCTATATAAGGAGGGCCTCTCCCTCCATTTGTACTTGGTTAGAAGCTTGAGGAGCCTACTCCATGCTCTTGGCAAGCTCATTTCTAATCCACATGAGTTTACCCATTTCATGGTCTACTGCTTTTGAGTCTCACACACTCTTTCTTTTGTGAGTACACTCTTCTTTTCATTTTGCTTCCGCGCATGCACTCTCTACAGTTATGACATGCTAGATTCGGCCATATCAATTACATAGCTCTCAAGCATGTCAAAGATTAAGGTATGGTGGAGAGTTTGACTACTTTTGCTTTACCAAATGATGTAGAGTCATGTGAAGGATGTCTTGAAGGAAAGCTTCACAAACTACCTTTCAAGAAACATGGATACATCACGGCCACAAGGAAGTTGCAAGTCATACGTTCAGATATGAATAGTCCAATGAGAACAGATTCTATTCAAGGTTACAGGTACTTTGTTATGTTCATTGACGATTTCTCAAGATATTCGTGGATTTACAATCTTAAAGTGAAGTCAGATGTTTTTTCTACTTTTAAGAAGTTCTTAGCTATGGTTGAAAATGAAGGTCAATCAAAGATCCAACTTTTGAGAAGTGAGAGAGGAGGAGAGTACATGTCAAAAGACTTTAAGTCTTTTCTTGAAGACAAAGGTATCTCTCATCAACTCATTATTTCTTACATTCCATAACAGAATGGTGTTGCATAGAGAAAGAATATGATACTTGTTGAGATGATGCATAGTATGATGTCATCCAAAAAGCTTTCTCCCAAGTTTTGGTTTGATGCATTACATATAGCTAATTAAATTTTGAATAGGTCTTCCACAAAAGCTTTGAAGATCATTACACCTTATGAAGATTATTATGGGAAGAAGCCCAATGTGAGTTACTTCAAAGTTTTCGGTTCCCAAGATTATGTTCACATGGAGAAGAAGTATCATGGTAAGCTTGATGTAAAATCCAGTAAAGCGATCTTTACTAGTTATGCAATTGAAAGCAAATGATATAGATTTTATGTTCCAGATATAGGTGATATCCTACTCTCATGCAATGCATATATAGCAAAAAGTCAGATTTATGATAAGAAGGAAGAGATTTTAGATTTCATAAAAGCAAATGACTATGCATATTTTTGAAGGAATTTGGATTCTTATATTCCGCCATACAAGGGGGGCGATGAAGCTACTCAAAACCAAAGAGATATAGATGAAGAGAGAATTTCATTACCTACATAGTCCATCATCAATACCTCTTGAAGTTCCGACTTATGAAGTTGGAGAAGGTTCCAAAGTTCCAAAAGAAGGAGATACTAAAGAACTAGAAAGGATATTACCACTTTTTAAGGATACGCCAAAGTGGTTATATCAAACCTAGAAGGACAATGACATAAAAGAATGCACTGGAAAAACTAGAAGTCAAACAAGGGGACAACAAGAAGACCATGTAAATTATGTAGAACATTTTGAGATTCATAATTTTTAGCTCTTACTTCAGTTGAGAATGAACTAGCTAGTGTTCGAGATGCACTACAAAGTGATATGATTATCACAAGTCCCAGGATTGATTCCAAGTATAGAGATGAGTGTATCTACATGACATAGCAAAAATACATTGAGAAATTATTAGAAAGGTTTGAGATGACATATTCCAAGCCTGTGTAGACACCTATGGATGTCAATGTATCATTACAATAGGAAGGAGATTCAAAATCATTTGATGCTACATTATATAGTGAAGCAGTTGATTGCTTGATATATCTATGTAATACATGTCTAGACATTGAGTTTGTAATTTCTCAAGTATACAAATTCATACACAACTAGCTCAAGATTCAATGAAAAGAAGTGAAGAAAAAGTCACAAGAAGTTTTGCAGGTTATTGAACCTTGTACCATTGTGACATTGAAGGGGGGATTGTTGGAAACAATGTACAATGGTCCATGGTCCAAAACAATGGGTGGAATAGAAATATCATGATTATCTTCTAATGAATCCTACAACAAATTGGCATGGCTACGTGGATAAAGCAAAACCCTCCCATATGTGTGACCCAAGTTCAATCCTTGAGAGATGCAATGGAAGCACCATGAAGAAATAGTTTTAGATGAAGATTTTCACAAAAGCTTTCTTTTGGCGCCAACTTTCGTGGTAGAAGTTTAGTGGTAAAATCATAGATTTTTTAAGAAAGATGTGACGATTCAATGGCAAAAGCCTTTTAGAGTGCTTTTGGAGGATACTTCAATGCTATATAAGAAGAACCAAGCTCATAATCTTCTTATCTTCTTAAGGAGCTCTCTCAAGTGCTCAACACAAGGAGGAGATCTTGGAGGCCCTCTTGGAGGGAGTGTTCTCACACACTTGGAGGAAGTGTGCTCTACATCTGGAGACATCTGGAAGAGTTCATGTCAGCTTACCATCAACATCAGTTGTTGAGTTACTGTGAGTAACAAGTCTATTTCTATTCTCACTTGTTCATTCGCTAGTTTTTTATTTAGATAATCAAAGTTCAGGTTTGCTGTAAAACAATTCTATACTATTCATATTCTCCATATTCACACACGCACACAATCTTCATACCTCTTAGGCACTTAATTTCTTGTATCTTGTTCCTATTTCTGCCTAAATTGTCAATTTGTATCACATATACACATTGTAATTTGACATTGGAATATAGATAGCGTAGGTGAGCCTCATAACTTACCGTACACTTATAAAATCTTGTCTATTCTCTCTCTATCTCTCACTCATCATCTTTTTGAGTCTTAAGGCATTTATGCTAAGGTTCATGTGTTGGAAGATCCTGTAAACCTGTGATTTATTGTTATTGTGGCCCACCCCACTTCCAACACACACAAGGAGTGTCAGATAAGCCCCCACAAGGTAATAAGTCTAAAGTTTTGCAAAAAGATTTACCATATGCCAAATGAAAACTATTCATAGCATTTTTGCACTTTTATATTGTCATGGTTGTAATGTAAATTTATTGGATATTAAAACTACATTTCTAGATCGTGATTTACATGAAGTGTATGTATTTTCGCCCCTTGGTTTTGTGCAAAAAGGGATGAAAACAAAATATGCAAGTTGAGAAATGCTTTGTATGGATTGAAGCAAGAACCACATGTTTGATATGAAAATATACATGCCTACTTGCTAGCACATGGATTTGAGAACACTCGAAGAGAGAGCACCTTATATGCTAAGTGTGAAGATGGTGCACTTTTGACCATTGTTGTATACATTGATGATACGTTGCTTAGTGGTCCTAAAAAGATGTATATCTTATTTGCATGCCTTTTTTTAGATGTGAGATTTGTGGCTTTTGCACCATGCATTTGGTTTATGCAAGTTCTTGGGGGAATAACATTGTGTAAAACAAAATACATTGATAAATTATTGCAACATTTTGACCATGAAGATTGCAAACATCTTGCTACTCCCATGGAGACAAGTTTATGGTTGAGTCTTCATGATCTTGGAGATGTATTTGTTGTTGTTCTCCATCAGTAGGCTATCAGATGCTTCATTTACTTATGGCTAACACAACTTGATATTCAGTTTGTTGTCTCTCAGATAAGAAAGTTTACACATAGTCCAGGTGCCAAGCATTGAAAGATAGTCAACCACATATTTTGATACTTGAGTGGTAGCTGACTACCATGGTTGTTTTATCCCAAGGGGGAATCTTCATTTCCAAATTTACATGTTTCTTTGACTCAGATTGAGCTAGTTGTTATGACACTTTTGTGTCCATTATGGTCTTAACTTCATGCTTGCTAGCCCATGCATATCTTGGTTGAGCAAGAAGCAGCCTTTTCTGGACACTTCTAGTTGTGAGGCTAGGTTTAGGTTAGCTTTCCATATCTACTATTTAATGTGCATGGTTTAGATACCTTTTAGATGATTTGTTTTTTGGCAAGTCTTCTTCCACCACCATCTTTATTAAGAATCAGAGAATGCTAGCAATTGTGAGGGACCCTGTGTTCCATGATCACAAAAAGTACATTGAGGTGCACTATCCTTATGTTAGGGAGAGACTTTATGTTGGAGAGATATGTTTGGCTTATGTGCCCACATAGGATAATGTTGCATACCTTTTCATGAAGGCTGTCCCTAGGAATACGTTTGAAGCTTTTCACAAAGCTTTGGATTTACCTCATTTTGTGAATTGATTTCATACCACATAGCTTAGCACTTACTTATACATGAGTACCAACTCCTTTTCATTGCATCATTCCTAGTGGGTTTATTGATATATTTTGGTAGTGATCTATGTGAACAAACTTAGGAACATCGAGGCACATTTTTCCCTCTTTAGGAGGTTCCCCATAACATGTATATATGCCTATAATTCTTAAGGGCTACTTATCCTGTCTTGAACATCAATTTGATAATATACTCATTGTTTTGCTCCAAGATTCTTATTCTTCCTTGTATTGTTCGTGTGTTTCTGCAATCCTTAAACCCCAACAACTTTCATTTACATTTTTTCTTGTGTTTTTAGTTGTACTTGTGATGACTTGAAAAATAGATGCTTGATTATCTCCAACACTTCTAGATAAATCTAGAATATTGACTATGCTTGGGGAAATGTATATTTCCATTTTTTCTAGATTGAAAGGAAAATATCTAGAGTCCACAATTCTCACAAAACCTTGTAGGTATATTTGGTAATGGACTAGGTGGCCAAAGATAATTTTTAATGAAATGCTCTATACGAAGCATGTAACATGCACCTCTAAGTTTTGTTATCCTAGGCTTCACTTTCTATGAGGTTGATCCTTTTGCCATGCACATTGAGTTTGAACATCTTGGATCATGATAATAACAAGTATTCTAATGACGTTTTGTGTTTTCATATATGCAAGGAAATCCCTTTATCAAATTGATCTATAGGTGGAGGTGGGTTTATTGGCACTTAGTTGGTTAAGGGATTGCCAAAGTTCAATAAAGTTCAAGATGTTTTCCAATCTTGTACTCGAGGCAAGCAACATCGAGCTCTAATACCAAAAGAGGTTTGCATCTGAGCACAAAATCCTCTAGCCATTGTTCACATGGATCTTTGTGGAACTATGAATACACCATCTTTGAGTGGGTTGCTTTACTTCTTTCTCTTAGTACATGACCAAGCCATACATATTTGGGTGTATTTACTCAAGTCAAAGCAGCTACCTTTTCCAAATTCAGAGAGTGGATCTATCAGGTTGAGAATGAAGCATATATGATAGTCAAGACTACCATATTTGATGGTGGTGGTGAGTTTATAAATCACGACTTTGACAATTTCTTGAAGTAGAAAAGCATCAAATCGTCAGGTCACACAACCTCATACTCCTTCAAAAAATGGGGTAGTAGAAAGAAAGATGCTTAGTGTCATTGAGATGGCATGAAGCTTGCATCATAACAAGGCTTTACCTTTTAAATTTTGGGCTGAACTTGTACACATTTCTATACATATAATTTGTAGATGCTTTAGAAGTGCACTTCATAATCAAAGACCATTTTGAGGTCTACTTTGGTATAAAGCCAAATGTCATGGTGACTTTTCTTTAGGTTGCCTTATAAGTGGTATGAGAAAAATCTCTACCATTGCTACTAAAGAAATTTGGGAAAAATGGGGAAAACCTACATTAAGACCTAATATAATGAAATTACATTTGGTAGATGGCCTTGTAGAGTGCCCCCCCTAGGATTGTTGGAAATGTAACCTTGACTACTTGTGAAGTAGAGCTTGAACATACCTTAGCCATATGTCAATTTGGAAAGGCAAGAAATTACAAGATGATATTAGGAAGACCATTTATGTGCCAGTTGAAAGTAGTGCAAGATTGGGGAAGAGATGCTATATACCTTCAACATCAAGGCACCATTACCAAGATACATCTCTAGAATTTCTCTTATAGGGATGTGCCTCCTCTTCAATGGAATCCCATCCATAAAGAGGAAGAGGACATATCAATCCATAGTGCAGGAACTAGTGATCAATCTTGGATGAATGAGGATACTCAACTACAGATTTGCAAAGCTGCCCTAAGAGAGGAAAAGTGGCTCTAACATTAAAAGCCATGGCAAGAAGAAGAAAGAACAATAGAGCATCTAGATTATATGCCTAAAATATTTCTTGATGAAGCATTTAAACCTCATGGATGGATGGAAATATTGGCTACCTTAGACATTTGTGTGAATGAGGAAGTACTTACCATGACTGAGTGTGCATATGAGGAAGATTATGTCTAAAGTCCATTCATGGTCATGATCAAAGAAGAAGAAGAAGATGATGAAGAAGAATATTGTGACTATGAGAGCATTATAATGGAACCTGAGTTCAACTCAGAAGAATAATACTTGAAAGAAGTTGGAGTAACGACATTGGAAGAAAATTGCAATATCTTCTCCATAAGCCTAACCAATGCACCAGTAACTTTCCAAAGATTGATTTGTCACATGTTCAAGGAATTCCTAAGGAAGAGTATGGAAGTATATGTTGATGAAAATTGCACCTAAGCTTCCCAGACATATGCTAACACACCTGAATTAAGAGGCATCTTTGGAGAATTTTGAAAATATTGAGTATGCTTGAATCTTGAGAAATGTATCTTTATGGTGCGACAAGGAAAGATACTTCAACACATAGTATCCGAAAACGGTATCCCTATATATGAAGATAAGATCAAAGTAGTTATAGAGTTACCAAGACCCAAGAATGCTAAGGAAGTGCAAGCTTTTATGGGACATTGTGGATATTATTGTCGATTTGTCCACATATATGCTATCATAACCAAACCATTGTATGGTTTGCTAATGCAATTCATATGGAGTGATGAATGCGAGCAAGCATTCAATGAATAGAAGAAGGGATTGATTTTTGTACCCATAGTGAAAGTGCCTAACTGGAACAAGCCATTCCATATTCATGTGGATGCTTCCAATTTTGCCATTGGATGTATATTGGCATAACTAGTAGATGAAGGCAAACTAGATCACTGTATTGCATATGGGAGTAGAAAATTGAACCAAGTTGAACAAAATTATACTCCTACTAATAGAGAAGGATTAAGGATGGTCTAGATAGGGAAGAAATTCTGACATTACTTGCTAGCCAACAAATTCAATTTTTTCATCGATCATCAAGCTTTGTTGTACTTGGTCAACAAAATGTGCAATCCAAGAAGGCTAGCCAGATGATTTCTCTTATTAATGGAGTTTGATTTTAAGGTAGTAGTCAAGAAGGGAAACACTCACATTAATGGCAATCATTAAAATATCAAGGTTGACCCCTGGAGAACCACCAAAGGGTGTAGCTGATGAAAGGCCAAATACATGTTGAACGTAGAAGCATGTCCATTATGGACTGAAAAATTGCTACCAATTCTTACACATGGGCCAAACTATCAAATCAACCCTAAGAAGGGAAAAGCACTTTGGAAAACAAGAAACCTTCACATAGTGGTAGGTATCTTATACGTCAAAGATTCCAATGGAGTCCTATTGTGATATGTAGAGGATGAAAAAAGAGAAAACCTGATCCATCAGGCTCATATTGGAAAATTTACAAAGAATAAATAGAACTACCCAAGAGTTATGAATTTTAGGAGTATATTGTCCAAACATGCATAAAGAAGTACCTAAGTGTGTGTCTAATTGCAACTTATGCCAAATCTCTTCAATAGAAGAAGATTCTTCCATAAGTTATTCTACGATAGCACCTAAGTGGCATAAACAAATGAGAGAGTTCTTGAAATCACAAACATACCTTGAAGGAGCAAGACTATCTAGAAAACAATACCTAGAGGAAAAAAGTAAAGACTATGTCATAATTGGAAAAAAAAACTTTTCAAACGAGGAAAGGAAAATCAACTACAAATATGTGTTCACGAAGGAAAGTACCTTAGAATATTGGAAATGGCTCATGCACGAGCAGTTGAAGGTCACTTTTGAGTTGATAAGACTGTAAATATGATTTTGTTTGCAAGATTATGCTAGTGGCATACTCTCCATATTGATGCAAAAACTTATGTGAGAAGTTGTGATGTCTATCAACAAATTGGATATCCAATAAAGATAGATGATATGCCCTTAAAACAGATGGTTTGTGTGAGAGCTTTCTCAAGATGGGGAATATATTTGATTGGATCAATTAGTCCCTCGCCAAGAGGATCTCATGCTAAATACATCATAGCAGCTACTGACTACTTGCCAAAGTAGCTAGAAGCCAAGGCCACTAAGACAAGTGATGCTCAAACTACACTACAACTAGGTTCGGAATTGAACACATTTGTGCTAGGTTTGGACTACCTATTGAGATAGTTAGTGATAGAGGTACACACTTAATTAATGAAGTCATTGAATCCCTCATGAATGAGTTCTTGGTGATTCATAAAAAATGTGCACCCTAACAAGCAAATGGTCAAGGAGAGAGCTCAAATAAGGTTTTATGACTAGATATTCAATAATGGAAGATCAAATTGGGATGAACAATTGCACCATAGAATTTTGACGTTTAAAGAGGCATACAAGAATGCCATAGAAACTACACCTTTTAACATATTATATGGAGAGAATGCAATTCTTTTGATTTACTTCTTAATCCCTACTCTTCGAGTAGCCAAAAAGTATGAGTGGACACGCAACAACTTGTTCAAAGAATTTTATCAAATAGAGAAGTTTCGTGAGATTAGGTTACAAGTAGTAGCAAGAATCTATGCTACCAAAAAAACGTGAAAGGCCTACTATGATACCCATACTAAAGACAAATGTCTTCATGTTGGGGATTTATTCTTGGTGTACATTTTGAAGCCACATTCAAAGAAACTCCAAAAAAGAGGTTATGGTCCTTTGATCATGAATTGAATTTCTTCAAGTGGAGCTATTAACTTAGCTAAATTGGATGGAGATATTCTCCCAAATTACATAAGCAAATGTTGAGTAAATAGATATATTGAACATCTCATAGACCGGATGTTAGCTAGAATCTTAGGAGCACAAAGCCCTAAAAAAGAGAAAGAAAGAATTTGAGAGGAAGCTGTTGATATATTTAGGTAGTGATGTGTGTGAACACTCTAGGACCACCGGGGCACTTTTTTCCCTCTTAAGGAGGTTTTTTCCCCCCGGCTTGTATATATGCCTATTGCCCTAACGGGCTACTTATCTTTGTACATTCTAGTGGTAATACATTCAACATTGTGTGTTGTGCTCCAAGCTTCTTCTTCTTCCTTGTGTTGTTCACATGCTTCCATAGACTTCTAACTCCAACAATTGGTATCAAAGCAGGTCGTCGCTTCATCTAGGGCATTGTCTATAGCTCTCTGGTTGCAATCTTAGAATCGCACAAAATTTGGTAAGCATACTCAAGGTGTTTCAGAGATCAAAACGGCTTTGCTTTGTGGTGATGAAATCATGATCTGAGCTCGTTTTGGCCTCCAAACGCACTATCACAGTGCTTGTGTAGGCTATTTTGTCTTTTTGTGCCAAAGGTATATACCAATTTCGGTTCGCAAGTATAAGCATCTCAAAGTCTACTACAGGTTTGGCAAAATTCATCTGGGCAATTCTATTCATCTTTTTGAGATACAATCAATTCACTGCATCAAGGTATTTAAGTCACTAGCCATGGCTGAAAGCAGTGATGTATTTCGTATGTTGGCTATTGAGCATAAGTTGGATGGTACCAACTACCCATTGTGGGCTTATATGATGCATCATGCACTGGTCGCAAAAGGACTATGGAATATTGTGCAAGGTGTTGAAAGACATCTTGTTACACCTGCGAATACAGGTACTGCAAATACAGGTGCTAGAGCTCATGGAGATGGTGTTGAAGATGATGATATTCTGCAAATTCCTGTTCATGCTGCTGTTTCTGTTGCACCTACTATAGAGCAAATTGGTTGGGATGGCAGAGATGCTCATGCACATGCATTGATAGCTTTGTCTGTCAAACATGCCATTATTCCTCACATTCCCTCTTGCAGAATAGCTAAGGATGCTTGGGATACACTTACCACATTGTACCAAGCTAGGAATGAGGCTCGTGTTGCTTACCTCCAGAAACAATTGGAGAGTGAGCACATGAATGAAGGTGATTCTATGGACAATTTTCTCACAAAGATCAAGAATTTGAAAGAATAGTTGATTTCTCCTGATGAAGTTATACCAGATAGCTAACTTGTGCAGATCGTTCTGAATGGTCTTCTTGACTCATATCAGAGTTTTGCTTCTACTCTTTGTTTGATGATGAAAAGAAATCCAAATGCCTTGTCATTTGAGGAGTTAGTCTCTATTCTTGTAGGAAGACCATTCTAGGCAGAACAGGTCTATTATGCGTGCTGCAGATCAAGCTTTCTTGGATAGTCAGAAGGGCAAAGGTAAAATGGAGCTCTTCTACTAGTAAGCAAAAATCTACAAATGTTGCACATTCGAAGAAGGAAGACAAACATGAGAAGAAATAAAAAAACGAGAAATTGTTTTGCAAATACTATAAAGCAAATGATCATGACATCAAAAGCTGTCGAAAACTCGTTGTTAAAGAAGCAAAAAAGAAAGAGGCCGGAATGGTTGTTGCAGAGACCTCTACACCAAAAACAGATTCTGCTAATCTTGTGTAGGAAGAAGAATGGGCGTTTACTCCTTTTTGCAGTTTTGACCCATCTTCTCATGAGCAGTGCATGTCTGCAGTCGACTGCATGTCTGCAGTCGACTTAGATGTTTGGTACTTTGGGCAAAATGCAGCGTTCTTCCTTTCCAAAAATGGTTTAGTTTGGGCTACTTAGAAATTACAGCTTGTACATAGTGATGTCTGTGGTCCTATGCAGACACCTTCTTTTGGGAACTATTTTTACTTCGTGACTTTCATCAATGATTTTTCCAAGCATGCATGGGTATATCCATTGAAGGCAAAGTCCGAAGTGTTTATGTGCTTCAAATAGTTTCTGCTTTTGGCTGGAAAATTTTCAACATGTAAAATGGGCACCCTCTGTTCTGATCGAGGGAGGGAATATATGTTTTTTGACATTAATGCAATTTTGGCTGAACGTAGGATAAAATATCCGTGTACAATTCCGTATACACCTCAATAGAATGGAATTGTTGAATGAAAGAATAGGTCACTCATGGAGATGTCGAGGTGTATGGTTAAGAGATAGGCTTTACCACATAGTTTCTGGCGTGAGGCTGTTATGTGTGCAGCATATGTACTGAATAGGTGTCCCACTAATGTGCTCCAGTTTATCACTCCATATGAGGCTTGGCATGGTCGCAAGCCATCTGTTGCTCATTTGTGTGTTTTTGGTTGTCTAGCATATGCATTAGTGCCTGAACAACATCACAAAAAATTGGATGATAAAGTTGTAAAATGTATTTTTGTTGGGTACAATTCTGAAAGTAAAGGCTATCGTCCATATCATCCACATAGTGATAGCTCCTTGCTCACCACATTACTCCCAAGGGGGATTTGTTGATATATTTAGCTAGTGATGTGTGTGAATACTCTAGGACCACCGGGGCACTTTTTCCCCTCTTTAGGAGGTTTTTTGCCCCCGGCTTGTATATATGCCTATTGCCCTAATGGGCTACTTATCTTGGTACATTCTAGTGGTAATACATTCAGCATTGGGTGTTGTGCTCCAAGCTTCTTCTTCTTCCTTGTGCTATTCGCGTGCTTTCGCAGACGTCTAACTCTAAGAGAAGCTAGAAAAGAGGCCCTAAAGAGAATAAAAAAAAAAAGTAATGGATTAATGAGGTGAGAGATATCTCAAGGGTGAAGAACCAATTCTAATAGTCAATTACCAAACAAGGAACATAAAAAAGCTAGGTAATATGCAAAGACAACCCTATCTAAACCTAGGGAATGGAAATGAAGAATACCACTTAGTGGATTCTTTAATTGACACAGGAAAAACCCTAAGCAATGTTTGTGCTTCCTTATTGGATAAACTAAAGATGATGATCACCCCAATAGGGGCATATATGATTGGAATTGGAGGCAATTATATCAAATGCGTAGGAAAAGTAACCTTATCTTTACACCTAGGAAACAACACCATGCAACATAAAATTTTAGTCTATAAAGATTCAAATTTTCTAGAAGAGCTCACTTTAGGTCAGGATTGGATGTACCAAATTAAGGTTACATTGAATTTAGCCCAAGGGTTTATTGCTACCAAGATAGGACATAGAGACATGTTTAATCTTCTTGAGGAAAGACCTCTAACTAAATCTAACAATGAAAACCCTGATGTGTCAAACTTTAGTCAGTGTCCATGGCTGAAAGTAGTGATGTATTTCGCATGTTGGTTGTTGAGGATAAGTTGGATGGTACGAATTACCCACTATGGGCTTACATGATGCATCATGTATTGGTCACAAAAGGACTGTGGAACATTGTGCAGAGTGTTGAAAAATGTCCTATTACACTTGCACTACAGTTATTGAAGTTGATGCAGATGGCATCGAAGATGGTGATATTCTATGGATTCTTGTTCATGCTGTGATTCTTGTTGCATCTACTGCAGAGAAAATTTGTTGAGATGGCAGAGATGCCCAAGCACATGCATTGATAGCCTTTTATGTCAAACGTGCCATTATTCCTCACATTCGCTCTTGTAGAACAGTTAAGGATGCTTAAGATACATTTACTATATTGTACCAATCTAGGAATGAGGCTTGTGTTGCTTTCTTTTGAAAACAGTTGGAGAGTGAGCACATGAATGAAGGTGATTCTATGGAGAATTTTCTAACAAAGATCAAGGATTTGAAGGAACAATTGATTTCTGCTGATGAAGTCCTTCCTGACAGTTCACTTGTTCAAATTGTGCTAAATGGTCTTCCCAACTCATGTCAGAGGATTGCTTCTACTCTTCGTTTGATGATGAAAGGCAATCCAAATGCCTTAACATTTGAAGAGTTAGTTTCTGTTCTGTTGCAGGAAGATCAGTCTAGGCAAAATAGGTCTATTACGTGTGTTGCAATCTGCAAATGCTGCACACTTGAAGAAGGAAGAAAACTACGAGAAGAAATCAGAAAAGCAGAAATTGTTTTGCAAATAGCAATCTGCAAATGCTGCACACTTGAAGAAGGAAGAAAACTACGAGAAGAAATCAGAAAAGCAGAAATTGTTTTGCAAATACCCTAAACCCAAAATAGATTCTGCTAATCTTGTGCAAGATGAACAATGGGTGTTTACTACTGTTTGCACTTTTGATCAATCTTCTCATGAGTAGTGGATGTCTATAGTAGACTCAGATGTTTAGTACTTTAATAGTGGGGTGACCAAACATATTACCTTGCAGCACCGTTTCTTCACTTCACTAGAGCCTGCCCCTATAGGGAATAGAGTCACATGTGCCAACAACTCCTCGTATCCTATTATGGGAGTTGGTAAGATCCTTCTGACTACTACTGATGATAGTTCTTTTACATTGTTAGATGCTTTATTTGTGCTAGGGATCAAGAAGAATCTGTTATCAGTTTCATCTTTAGCCAAGATTGGCTTGGTTATGAAATTTGTTGATGATAGATGTACAGTTCATGATTTGTCAAATGACGATGTGATTATTGCTTCTGGCATTTTATGTCGTGGGTTGTAAGCTCCTAGACTATGAAAAATCTGTGAATGATTCAACATGTGCAGTACATGATTCTCAGGCTATGTCATATGCAAAGCTTTGGCCATCTAAATTTTGCTAGTTTGCTACGCCTATAGAAATCTGAAATGGTGTCCTCTTTGCCCAAACTTGAGGCACCCGAAAAACATGTGTGTGAAGGCTGTATTTTGGGCAAAATGTAGCATTCCTCATTTCCAAAAGACGGTTCAGTTCGAGCTATGATGAAATTGCAACTTGTTTAGAGTGATGTCTATGGTCCTATGCAGACACCCTCTTTTGGAAATTACCTTTACTTCATGACTTTCATTGATGATTTTTCCAGGCATGCATGGGTATATCCATTGAATGAAAAGTCTGAAGTATTTATGTCCTTCAAACAGTTTCTGGTTTTGGCTGAAAATCTATCAACATGTAAAATGGGCACCCTCCATTGTGATCGAAGGGGGGAATATATGTCTTTTGACTTTAATGCATTTCTGACTAAATGTGGGATAAAACATCAGTGTACAGTGCCATATACACCTCAATAGATGGAGTTGTTGAACAAAAGAACAAGTCACTATGGTCAAGAGTCAGGCTTTATCACATAGTTTTTGTCTTGAGGCTGTTATGTGTGTAGCATATGTACTTAACATGTGTCCCACTAAGGCATTACAGTCTATCACTCCATATGAGGCTTGACATGGTTGCAAGCCATATGTTGCTCATCTGTGTGTTTTTGGTTGTCTGGCATATGCTTTAGTGCTTGAACAATATCACTAAAAATTGAATGATAAATCAATGAAATGTATTTTTGTTGGGTACAGTTCTAAAAGTAAAGGCTATCGTCTATATCATCCACAAAAAAAATGCATTCTGGTTAGCCGTGATGTTGTTTTTGTGGAAGATGCTATTCAACCATTACTTTCATGTACTAAGGAGACATCTGTTAGCTCCAAAGACATGCTGATACTTTGTTGCCTCTTTTTACAGGTGGACAGACTAGTGTTGGTTCTAATGAGGCAACTTCTTAGCCTCTACAAGTTTCATGTGATGATGCAGATCATTCCATTTTTGATGCTGATTTACAAGATGTACTCGTTGATGAGAGAACTGATATTGAGGAAGCAAAAACTATGCCAAAATGGCTCGTGCAAACTTTGTGTGACAGTAAATTAGATGCACCTCTGTCATATCATACTCATTTAGACTCTCATAGTGCCTCTTTTGCATCAGATTGTTATGCAATGCTACCTCTAGTCTTTGTGATGAGAATGAACCTGTTTCATTTGATGAAGCACAATTCACAAAATTGGATGGCTGCTATGCAATTTGAATATGATGCTATAATGAAGAATGGTACCCGGTCTTTATATGACTTGCCTCCTAAAAAGAAGGCCATTGGCATTAAGTGGGTATACAAGTTGAAGCATGAGCCTGATGGAACAATTGACATGTATAAGGCTAGGCTCTTTGCAAACGGTTATGCACAGGAAAGAGGCATTGATTTTGATGGAACCTGTGCACCTACATGCCGTATGACTATCGTTCATAGCATTTGTGCACTTGCAACTCATCATGGTTGGAATGTACATTCATTGGACATTAAAATTGCATTTTGAATGGTGACTTGCATGAAGAAGTATATGTTTTTCAGCCCCATGGCTTTGTGCAGAAAGGGCATGAAAACCAGGTGTGCAGGTTAACGAAGGCATTATATGGTTTAAAGCAAGCACCATGTGCTTGGTATGAAAAGATACATGCCTATCTGATTGTGTTGAACGATCAGAACCCGCAGAGCATATACACACAAAATAGACAAGAGATAAGAGAGAGTAAAGAGACGACACAAGATTGGGTGCAATCTCCCCCCACATGCTCTCATGGACACTCTATGAGAGCATGCGTATTTATAGAGCAATTCATATTATGTCCTTGATGGAAGATACATGAGGGCCACACTAAAAATAGTGTGCTTTTGCTTTATTTACAAAAATAGCTAAAAATAGCTAAAATAACTATCTTCTAAAAATAACTCCAAAAAGTATTTGAATAAATCCTCTTCCGTTCACACTCGTTCACACTTGAACTTGTTCATACCCTCATGGATCTCCACCTACTAAATCAAAACACAAAACACATTAAAATCCTCAAGGCATTAAACCTTCATTCCAAATATTCCATAAAGTATAAAATGCCCCCCAGTTGTCGAGCAACTGACCTCAGTTGATAAGAATAAAATAGAACGCTTCGAATTTGAACGCTGGAGATTAGAACCCGGAGCTCATCGAGTAGCAGCGCAAGTAAATCTCATATAGCAAGAAAAGCTTAAAGATGGCATCATGAGAGGACGCGAGTGCGTCAGATGGATATCCCACATATCACAGAAAATTTCAGAATCATATATATATAGAGACTGCGAAAACACCAAAACAGTGTGTGCTCTCCCTTAGTGGTTGTTAAGCTCCGCAGAGGCGGGCAGCGCTTCTCCAAATCAAAGATTTTGCTTCATGATCACTATCCTCTTGGCTGTTGTACAATACAACCATTCACGCAGCGCTTCGAAGAGAAGTTGATGTAATCCGTGAACGCGAGCTGCAGCTTGTTGAAGGAGAAACAACAAATCAAAATCATCTCACCTGGGTTTGCGTGTGACCAAAAAGCTCACGCAGAAAACGATGGAAAATACTTGTTGCACCGATCAGTGTTACGAGAGGAATAAACAAAAAAATTTAAGGTATATGCTCATGGTTAGAGTGCGCCAATCAACAGAGATATTAGAGTGCAAAAGCTTCAAAAGAGCAGTGTCAGATGAGGTCGAACTCTGTCCTATAAGTGTTAGGGGTTAAGCAGAACTGTCAAACAAATCATCAACACAGAGCATCAGATCCCTACACCTTTCCCTCATGCGTTAAGACATAATTCTTCAGCATAGACTATGATCGGCGTCGTTATTGTTGATTTATGTTCGCGCATAAGCATCATCTGACAGCAACGACGAAGAAAACTCCGAAAAAAAAAATTTATGTAATTCTGATCTGATTGCTGAGGCAATTCTAACACTATATCCGATAGAATTCTGACGCCGCTGGCTATGATAAAATTTGATTACATACGTGACCAAAACTCTCTGAAGATCTGATATGATTCAAGCCCACCAACAAGCCGACGTTCTTCCGACAGTACCCGCATCAAATCGACTTAGTTCCTTGACGCCACTGTATGCATGGCCCGCGAAAGGAGTGAAGAGTGCCTCCAAAATTAACGCTACGTTATGCTCTCTAACGCATATCGCTCGCAAACCATGCGCCTGTAGATGCATACGAAAACCAAAGAAAAGTAAAACTAAATTAAATTAAATCACCCGTCTCCGCTGAACGAGGGAGTTCCATGAGTCTGGCATGATGCATCCACGTGGCAGTAATACAGTAACTGCGTTATCTGCTAGAAGACAACGAAGACGCTACGGACTTCTCACTACTCTCTCGTGCTTGGCGCAGATGGCAGAATGCAGGCTCATCATGCGCCATGATGCTCTCTCTGTCTTCTTTCTCAAGCACAGACACGTGGGCCTCGTGCATACACGCCTGGCAGCCCTTCGGAGAACTCTGCTCGCAAAAACTCCGAAATCTTTTTCTTCTGCAAACCATGGCCGACGATGGAAAACGCTACATGAAACTCGTTCACTAAGATGACGATGCCAGGGATGATGATGGCGATGTACAAGCTCACATCAGATACTCTGCGGACATCTAGGCTCTGATACCACTGTTGAATGATCGGAACCCGCAGAGCATATACACACAAAATAGACAAGAGACAAGAGAGAGTAAAGAGACGACACAAGATTGGGTGCAATCTCCCCCCACATGCTCTCATGGACACTCTATGAGAGCATGCATATTTATAGGCAATTCATATTATTTCCTTGATGGAAGATACATGAGGGCCACACTAAAAATAGTGTGCTTTTGCTTTATTTACAAAAATAGCTAAAAATAGCTAAAATAACTATCTTCTAAAAATAACTCCAAAAAGTATTTGAATAAATCCTCTTGCGTTCACACTCGTTCACACTTGAACTTGTTCATACCCTCATGGATCTCCACCTGCTAAATCAAAACACAAAACACATTAAAATCCTCAAGGCATTAAACCTTCATTCCAAATATTCCATAAAGTATAAGAGATTGCACATGGTTTTAAGAACAATCCAACTGAGAGCACATTATATGTTAAGCATGCTAATGATGTGCTTCTGATCATTGTTGTGTATGTTGATGACATGTTGCTCACTGGTCCTTATGAGAAGCATATTGCTGATTTGAAGGCTGATCTACATGCCTCATTTGAGATGTCTTATTTGGGGCAATTGCATCATTATTTGGGCATTCATTTTATGCAAGTTGATGGTAGAATAAATGTGTCGAATGAAATATATTGACACATTATTGCAGCATTTTGGCCTTGAAGACTACAAACCTATTGCCACTCCCATGGAAACAGGTTTACAAATATGCTCGATATGCATTTGTTGTTTTGTCTCACAGATGAGGAGGTTTATGCATTGCCCAGGTGTCAAGCATTGGCAGACAGTTAAGCGCATCTTTCGCTACTTGAGTAGTACCCGGCTACTTGGATTGTTTTATCCCAAGGGGGGGTTACTACTGCCAGATTTACATGCTTTTTCTGACTCTTACTCGGCTGGTTGCTATGACACTCGTGTGTCCACTAGTGGCTTTTGTTTCATGCTTGCTAGCTCATGTATATCTTGGTTGAGCAAGAAGGAGCCTACTGTGGCCAATTCCAATTGTGAGGCTGAGTATAGGGAAGCTTTCATAGTGATTGTTGAGTGTGTGTGGCTCAGATGTCTTATGGCTGATTTGGATGTTGGTCAGTCTTCTGCTACCACCATCTTCACTGACAGCCAGAGCACATCGACAGTTGCACTCGTACTAACCACATTGAGATGCACTGTCATTATGTCAGGGAGAGGTTCTCTACTAGAGAGATCAGCTTGGCATATGTGCCCATGCAGGAGAACATTGCACACCTTTTCATGAAGGCTCTGCCTAGGAAGAAGTTTGAAACTTTCTCCAAAGATTTGGGCTTACTTCCTTTTGTGGAGTGATTCCACATAGCTTGGCACTTCCTTATACATGAGTGCCAACTCCTTGTTCACCAGATCACTCCCATGGGGGATCTGTTGATATATTTAGGTAGTGATGTGTGTGAACACACTAGGATTGTAGGGGCACTTTTTTCCCTCTTTTTGGAGGTTTTTCCCCCTGGCTTGTATATATGCCTATTTCCTTAATGGGCCACTTATTATCTTTGTACATTCTAGTGGTACTACATTCAATATTGTGTGTTGTGCTCCAAGCTTCTCCTTCTTCCTTGTGCTCTTCACATGCTTTCGTAGATGTCTAACTCCAACATTATGTAGCTTCCTCCACTGCTCATATCATCATGCTGATGTGCATTGATGCATGTTTCTTTGGTGCATTTTTTATTTTTCTAGAGAGGAAGAACCTTGCCTTCACATAACCTCTAGAGATTTTCCTATGGAGATCTTGTTCATTGGTTGATCACTTTTGATCTTTCTTAAATCAAACACGTCCTCCACGTAGCTACATGCTTGATAGTATGCTTTCAATTGTTGCAATATTCAGATTGATTTTTGATCTTCCATACAAACACAATTTGGAAGTTGATGAGATTCTCTATAATGTGGCCCATGCACGCGAGCTACAAATGTGAACATCTAAGTGTAGTTCAAAAATGGGATGGAAGATCTCATCTAATAAATGCATATTAGGTGTCTTAATCCACCGCTTGTGATCAAGAGTTTTAGCAAGATCCATGTAGTACATGCATGGTAACATCATGGCTCCTCTATTGCAATTATATAGGCATTTTAATGTCTTCAAATTAGAGGGAAAGTGCCAAATAACCGTAAAGTTTCCATGCTCCTCAAGAGTGACCACAACTTGATCAACTTTGTCTCGAAATTATCGATGCTTTTGGGCCAATTTTCATATTCAAGTATTATCTTCAAAAAATATCCAGCTTCGCATTGGCCTCCACTTATTGGATGTACTCTTTTTTCTCTATCCTATAAAAGGCCCTCCTTTTGACCTCAAAATAGCTCTAATGTCCATGCGTATCATCAAACATAAGAACAAAACATATGCTCGATGGTAACAAGTCTACATAAACATCCACAAAAAAATAATAATGAGGTAGAATATATTAAATAAGTTAAAGGAAAAATACGAAATTGAGCTTCATGTGTCATAGATGAATTCCCATGCATAATAAACGTAAAAGATTGCAAGAATTGCCTTCAAGGCCATAGCCAAGGCTTTGGCAAACTGAAGCTCAAATATCCCTCAAGCATGGAACCACAAGGGTAAAAAGGACTTCATAAAATGTACTTCAATATTAAAAGCCATTGTGGATATCTAGGAAATCATATAATTCACAAAAGAATCAAACTTACTCTTTTTGAAGATAGATTTTGACAAATTATATGATAGATTAGAGTAGGACTTGGGTTTTTGGTGGAGGCTCATTAACATGATTTCCACGCTCTTGTACAATATGGACGCTTGAATTAATATCACTGTTCTAATTTCCTTTTCTACTATGCTCAAAAGATCCATCGAATAAGGTTGTCTGTTAGCTCTAATGTTTTTTTCCATTGGAGTTGATAATCTTAGTTTCCTAATAAAGAATAAGATTCAATTGGGGTAAAAAACGAATGTTCCTTATAGTCTTTGCCAATGAGAGTGACATGTCTCTCCATAATGATGATGAATACATTTTACACTTTTGATGATGCCCTTACATTTTTTGCTCTATTTCTAGCCCCATAATTAACAATACCAAGACTAATTTTAAAGCTATCTTACACAACTTCTCGTGTGCTTGGCATATCGATGGGCTTTGATGTTTCAATAAGTTAGAGATGGATGTGGGTTCTAAACAAACTTGAACCCAAGTTGCAATCTTGAAAGGGCATGCAACGAAGTGTGGATGGAAGAGCTATGGTGATCAATACATTTATAAAATCCTCGATCATTTATTTTCTTGTTTGCTAGAGGCCAAAAAACAATGAAGTAACGAAGTTGGAAAGATTGTGCAGAAACTTCTTGTGGATCAAGGATCCTATTGTAAAGTAGCTTGGACAAGGCTCTAAGTTAATAATAACATTAGGTGCTTCTTAAGTATTAGAAAACTAATTCATTTAGCCTAATGGTTAAGTTTCAAGGGTGGGAAGGAAGAGGTCTTGGGTTTAATCCTTACATGCCATGGGGAGAGTACTTGGCCTTGGTTTCAATACCCACAAAGTGCCGTGGCTAGAATATTTTTCATTAGGCTCAATCCCTACGAGTGCAATCTTCATGTATAAGTAGCTCAAACTACTCCAAACATCACCCTTAGCTTAGTGGTTAAGTTTCAAGGGTGGGAAGGAAGAGGTATTGGGTTCAGCCCACATGTGCGATGGGGAGAGTCTTGGTTTCAATCCCCATGAATTACCGTGGGTAGAGTATTTTGCCTTGGGTTTAAATACTATCAGTGGAATCTTCATGTACAATCTTCGATGGAGAGCTTGGTAGGATCTCTTTTTGCTTTGTAAAGACTCCATCAACTCTACTCATGGGAAAGGAGAACTTGGTAAGAAATGTTGTCATTGATTTTGCCCAAATTCAATATTTTCTTATCTTCACCATTTAAATGGAGTTTTAGAAGTAATTTATATGTGCAAAAAGAGACAATATTCTGAGTGCAAATTGCAGGAATCGAACCAAAAACCTTTCACTTGCAAGACTTTGACTATCCAACATGCTACTTGCTCTTGTTGTGATTCAATTATATTGGTGCTTGCACCTCTCTCTCTCTCTATTGCTTCTGAACGCCTTTTCTCCACTCTTTGCACCCACCCATAGCTCAATCCCATGCACTCTGAGCCACATGCTTGCCATCCTTCCATGGCCTCCCTTGAATCCTACTAAGTGTGCCCATTGAGAGGGTGCGTCCTCGGTAGTCCTTTCTATGAGTAGCCTGAATGGATGTTCTCTCCATGTATCAAGAGAGTTTGAGAGTCAAACGATCTATTCTTTTTGAATGAAGTGAAAAGAGAAGAGATATGAGCCTTCCTTTCTATCTCCCATAAGCTCTTTGGATGACAAAAATTTAAGCCATTCCCTTGTCACTCTATGAAGACATGAAGATGCTTAATTGTATACATTACAAAGACATATTACAAGTGCATTTATGAGAAAAATAAAAAACTTTCTAAATGTCATTTTTTCTTGCCATTTTAAAGTATAATTTGTTATCAATATTTTTTTATTTTAGAATTACATGTGTTCCTTGGAGTTTGAATAGGATGTATATTAATCAAGCTTGAGGAAACTATTCTCCAAAGTCATTTGGAAAGCCTCCAAAGTAGCTCTTGCGAACATGGTTTCTAGTCATAAATGCCTAGCTCAACTTTTAATGCATGCTACTCTATGATTAAGAGTTAAAAATCTCAAATATTTTTTTTGTTTATTACAAAGATTCTCTTGAAATATTTCCAATAACATAAAAGATCACTAGAATGAGAAGATTTTTTATTGTTTTGGATCAAGAAACATTTTTCAACAGTCTCTTTTTCATAGTTTTGGAAAGGGAGTTGAAGGTTACACCAACTATCTCTTGGCATGATAATACTTCCAAATGAGGAGTGGAGGAGCATTCCCATATTTTAGCTCCTATAACATGATAATTTATTGCTGGGGCTTAGGAAGTTCCTTGAATTGTATATTAGATTAGTCTTTATCATCGAAAACCATTGTAAAGGCACAAATTATAAGCGCATGTAGACTTGTATTAGGTTCACCCATAAGGGAACCATAATGTAGTATTTGTACATGAGGAGGTGAGAAACACCTACCTTGAACATTGTATTTATATTCTCAAATGAGGAGGTACAGAATGCCTACCTCAAACATGCTATTTGGGCAAGGGAATGAGTGCATTAGAGGGTATGGAAATGGGTCAGTGCACGTGCACATGCACATGCAAAGTTCACCATCAAAATCTAACTAAAAGGGTTAGGAAATGAGAATAAAAGTACAAAAATTCATAAAGGTAAGTATCTTGTAAGTTTTGGACTTATTCCAAGAACGTTAAGGGTTAACCTTAAAAAGAACTCACTTTCAAAAGGTTTTAAGAATCAAATAGTCCTCAACTCATTCCAAAGGGCATAAATTAAGTTAAGCAACAATCATACAATAGTCGTCAACTCATTCCAATAGTGATCATCCAAGTTAAGCAACAATCATATAAATTGTTTACAAACCACATGAGGGTTGAAGAATTTTTTGAGCACGAACACTCCTCCAAGACAAATATGAGTAAGAGAAGAAAGATAAGACAAGTAATTCCTACGTAAGCCCCAAAACCACATGTAGTGCTAATTAAGTTGTATGATTGGTATAACCAAAGAGAGTATTAATTTATTGAGAGATCTCTAGCTTTCGAGAGTCTAAAACGCATTAGTGGATGCTTAGACTCAAGTGGAGAGGGAACTATCTATAAAATCACTAAGGTAAGTCAAGGAGCTTTTTAGATAGAGAAAAGAGATCTAAAAATGAAGACTAAGTCATCAATGATATCATATGATCAATAGGAAATGGTTAGAGTTGGATTAGGATTATCAAAGTCGTTTTGATTGGGACTGCTATAAACCTTGCCAAGATAGTAAGGTTTGGAGAGATGAGAATAGATTTCTCCTCTTAATCATAAAGTCTTGATTAGGATTGGATTTTGGAAAGAGCTTTCCAAGATCAGGTATAAGGGATTCCCAAGGAATCGAGTGTCTAATTTAAGATCAATAATTTAAACCTAAACCCAAGGATGCTAATTTCAATATCCAAGAGTAATATTTTATGCTTTGCATAGTATGACAAAAAATGTTCAAAAACTTGGAGCAAGGTGGTGAGTAACACATAGGATCACTAGCACATTGTTCAATTTCTAGTACATGGTTTTGAATATAAAGAAAATTGAGTTGAAGGAAACGTTGTTGCACAATGATGTTGATGTGGGCTTGATGGCTTGGAAGATTAAGTTTTGCATCAACATCAAAGTGGTTATGGTGGTATGGGACACCGTACTTAAAGGTGATGAATGCTAAAGTTTAATTTCAAGTCTTTGAGTGTCCTAAGTTGGCAAATTATGAAACTCATGTAAAATTTGATTCGATCCAATTGAAGTTGGGTTGAAAAATATGAGAAAACATTTCTTTCTTACATTCTATAGGACCCTAAATCTCGGATTGCAGATAGTAGTACTCTTGTTGAGCAATAGGTTTGTGGATGTTGGTTAGAATTGATCCATAGTAGCTGCAACATCTAAGTTAGATGTTTTGATCAAAATCAAACTCATGGTTCAAGTGAAATTGTGGTTAAAGAGGTGAAGAAAGATGACAACTATGCTCCTTATTTCGGACCATGGGCTCGGGGGAAAATCTATTATATAGTTACATATTGAAGCATATTTTTGAGGAAAAAAATGTTCTTCAAGGGGGGACGATATAAAGTAGGTGGGACATGGTTCTAAGACAATGATAACATTAGGTGCTTCTAGAGTATTAGCCAACTAATTCATTACGCTTAGTGGTTAAATCTCAAAGGTGGGAAGGACGAGGTCTTGGGTTCAATCCCCATGAGTGTCGTGGGGAGAGTATTGTGCCTTGGGTTCAATCCCCACGAGTTCTATGTGGAGATTATTGTGCCAATGGGCTCTCTCGAGCCTTTTTAGAAGCATCCACTCAAGTTAACATGATTTAACTTGAGTTCTATGGGACTTAACTCAAGTGAGGAGTACATCCTATCACTAGTGGACTCCAACAAAAAGGGTAAAAGTAATAGTGGAGATTACAAATGTAAAAGTAGCCCCAATTACTCTAAAGTTCATAGCCCAAGGAATTATATAATGACAGGTTGGGTGGAGAGTTATAGGTCTTTCTCTCTAGCATGGAGACTAGGTGTTGGAAGTGAGGTAGGCCCTTGGCTCATGTCATAGGTCCATGGTTCCATAGTTCCAGTATATACAACATTAATTCCAGCATTCTTCAATATTGACAAAACATGAACTTACCACAACTTAATCATACAGATGATGAGATAAAGATAGAGAAAGAATAGATGACATGTGTAAGGTGTTATGTAAGCCATCGCTTACTCATAGTATCATATATACCAATGTTCAATGTACAATGTGGGAGCCAAACTCTCAACCACTCTATGTGATGAGAAATAGATGGAAGAGTGAATGTACAAATGTAACAAACATATTCAGATGTATGGGCAGAAATCTGAATATACATGAGATGTGTGACCTAATAGGTTATAGAAGAGTGAATATGAGTGACTGAAAGAGGAAGGACCAGTGTGAAACTGATAATCAACAAACCCTCATCTAACCTTAGGCTATGGAAGACCCTAAGTTAGATATGTGTGTGAAAAGATCACATACTTAACAAGTAGCAAAGAATGCTAACAAGTTTGTTGCCAGAAATCCTCAAACTCATGTGAACACACCTTCTCAAACACCTCATCCAAATATGCATAAAGCATATACGTACAGTTTCTCTTGTACCTATGCCGAATAGGACTCCTCCTGATATGAACGCCACTGCCTTCATAAAATTCAAGTAGTACCTGTGTGCATAAAGAGAATATGTACCTGAATACTTAACATAAGATGTAAATCCACCATCCAATGTCTTTGATGTAGCCTGACATCCTCTTGTAGACGATAATCTTCAACTACAACATGTAGATGGCTGATCCTCACCATCAAGCTGCTAATGACCAAGTCTTCTTGCCATGAACAAGAGATAACCTCCTCTCCATGAGCTAGAGTGTGAGCACACCCTTCATCTTCTCCAAGAAGAATCATTAAGAAGAACTCCATAGCTGCTCCTCAACATGCTTCAAGTTAGCACCATGGCTGCCCCATGTGCTAGATGAAACACCACCTCTACTGAGGTCCAAGCTCCAAGCTTGTGTTGAATACTAGGCGAAGGATGAATACAAGTGATCCCAAGCTTGTGTTTCTATAGTTTAGCTTGTCCATTGAAAAGCTCATTAATAAATCTTCTTCGTAGCGATCGTACAGATAAAGCATAGGATTGTAAAAAGCTAAACATCAATCACGAAGAGCTGTTCGGGCGTTGTCCGTTGTTTTCATGATTTCTAATAAAGTTAAAGCATATGTAGATGAGTTGTCCATTGAAAAACTTATTAATAAAGCTTCTTCGTAGCGATTGTATAGATAAAGCATAGGATCGTAAAAAGCTAAACATCAATCGCGAAGAGCTGTTTGGGCGTTGTCCGTTGTTTGCATGCAAATGGCCGATCCTCACCATCAAGCTGCTAATGACCAAGTCTTCTTGCCATGAACAAGAGATAACCTCCTCTCCATGAGCTAGAGTGTGACCACACCCTTCATCTTCTCCAAGAAGAATCATTAAGAAGAACTCCATAGCTGCTCCTCAACATGCTTCAAGTTAGCACCATGGCTGCCCCATGTGCTATACGAAACACCACCTCTACTGAGGTCCAAGCTCCAAGATTGTGTTGAATACTAGGTGAAGGATGAATACAAGTGATCCCAAGCTTGTGTTTATATAGTTTAGCTTGTCCATTGAAAAGCTCATTAATAAATCTTCTTCGTAGCGATCGTACAGATAAAGCATAGGATCGTAAAAAGCTAAACATCAATCGCGAAGAGCTGTTCGGGCATTGTCCATTGTTTGCATGATTTTTAATAAAATTAAAGCATAAAAAAACTTTCGCAAACTGCGCCGGATCGGAGGACTTGAACCTTGGTCGCTTCTTTGGAAGGTCAATTAACTAGCCAAGCGCTCACACGCTGTTGTTGTACAAAGAGCTACATTAAAGCGCTACTCATGCTATAAATTATGAGTTATATGGACCACTTTTGACTAATTTTGACCATGAGATAATATGCTATATGACATTGTATTCCAACAATCCCCCCTACAATGTCATATTGGTACAATCTGGACTGGATCTGCAAACTTCATGAGCTGCAAACTATTACAAGCTTCAAGCTTGTACTCCCGCACTTCAGAACTTGTTCTTCAAAAGTCTTCTTCAATACTGAATTTGACTTTCCTTCAAAATCCTGAACTTGCTGAATATGAACCATAATACTTGAGAAAATATGCAAACTAGATATCCAATAGTGTTCTCATCAAGCAATCACTGCTTGACAACAAATATAGCATGAACTGTCTCCGAACTTGTTATCTCTTGTTTTCAAAAGCCTGAAAACATACACTAGGATCCATATATTTGCATTTACCTTCCAAAAAAGGTTTCTCAACGTACTTCTGCTGCGTCATGTAAATACACTAAACAAAATCAGGAACTGAATCCTGGAACCTGTGACTGACAACTCACAACTTAGTGTATTATGAAAAACGCTGGTTCATGTCTGATTGTACTCAAGTCAAATCAACTCAACTCAAGTGAAATCAACTGAAATCAGCTGAAATATGAGTAAAAATCTATGATGTCATCATGTCCTCATCCTTTAAATCCTTCATACCTCTTTCCTTCAGAACTTGGTATAAACATATATGTGCGCACTTCTGAAATATACCTTTCTGAAATATCAAGCTTCTCTTCAATAGAACTCTGGAACCTTCTCCTGAACAGGAACATCCTAACAGGAACTTTCTCCAAACATTCTTTTTCTTCCTTCTTCTTACAAATGGAACATAAAGAGAACCTGACAAAGGAAATATAGGAATACCTGAAATAGGAATACATGAAGGTATGATTCTGCATTCTTTTACATATGGCTGAAAATAAGTCTTCATGTTTCATCACCCCCTGGATGACTTAACACTAGTATCCAGTATTCTTCAAATTATATTAGACTTTATGAATCTTGGACGTCCGTCTTCATAAATCTGATTTTCAGTGATCAATACCTGTATCTGAAACAAAATCTCTGAACCCTTTTTATTAGCATTGTACACATGCCAATAGCTTTCCATGTCATTCCCCAGCTTTCCAAATTGTAGAATAAGGTTAGCTGATCCTAACATAACAAAACCTTGCTGAAAGCATTTTAGGATTCATAAACTTCTGTAACATAACAAGTATCTTCTTCTATGTCTCTGCAACACAAATCTGATAGAATCTGAATCTTTGACTTACTTCTTCCAATGTTAAGAATCTTCACAAATAAAGGATAGACAAGTGACTCATAAAAAGATCATACAAGATCTATTCAAGATCAATGATCTCTCTTGTGTAGAATCTGCTCTTATCAAACCTTCATGTCTGAATGTTTGATTTGCTACCTGAATGTCTCCAAGTGTCCATGTTTCACATAAAGTTATAACTTTTCTTCAAACAAATCCTTTCCAAGAATCTGTAACTCCTACTTGAAACATAAGTGGACAAACTTCTCACCTTGAGAACTCCAAAAGCTGCAAGTTGATACTTCATAACTTTCATATTTTACCTAGGTGAAATGTGATAGTACCTGCTTGACTTTCTTTTGGCTAACTCCACTTCTCAATCAAGTGATAGGATCTGATGGAACACCTTTTTGAATACAAACATGTATCCAAAAATCTAGACAATCATAGAAAGTAGATTCTCTATTGACTTGTATATCAGCAAGGTTCTGAATTTTCTGAAGTTTTCTAAAAATACTGAATATAGTGAATATGAGGTAACCTTTTCCAAACATAAAACCTCAACCCAAGTCTTCAACATCTGCTACAAAAAACTCTTTTACCTCAAGAGTTAGATAAAGAAGAAATATACTTCTTTGCAACATGTCATATACCAAGTAGCTCTGTATTGACACTCCAAGAATCCTTTGAGGGAACATATAAGCTGCCTGCTTAAAAGCTTCAACTAAAACATAACTCATATACATATGAGTCAAAACATATATCTGCTGCTTTTCTTTCTCTCAATGCAATTCCTTGTCAAATCTACTAAATCATGACCAAGTGTAATGCAAAACAAGAAACTGCTTCTTCTTTAACACAAGATGTTTTCGTAGAATTGTCTTTGGGTGTAGAGGATAAAATAGGAAAAGTATATGGAAAATATATGAGAAAAGGAAGCCTTACTTTTCTTTTGGAAATGATGGATTTTCTTCTTCTGCATCTTTCGTCCACCTGATGATATCAACATCTTCAAACTTCTCTTCCATACCTTTTGTTCTCTTCATCTTGAAGTAGCAATCACTCTTGACTTCTTCGAATGAACTTTTCTCTTCCTCTAAGGCTAAGAGTAAGAGACAAAACAAACATGGTATACAAATGGAAGTGAATATAGAATCATGTTTTATCATCTCCTCATATCTCTGAATCAAAATGTTGTTTCAAATGTCTGAAACGACTAAATTCACCAATCTTTTGTCTGAATGATGAATTACCCTTCTAGATTTACCTTCTCTAGATACATTTGTACCTTGATATCCAACCAACTTACAATAGAAAATTGGCTGAAAATAAAAAACTATTCCCATCTTCACATTTGTCTTCTTAGATGAACTTTCTTGCCATGAAAGAGATCTCTCAAAACTCTCTAGAAAAACCTCTAGATACCTGTTTTGATGTAGCCTTTAACTTTCAAATAATGAAAGTCTATAAAAGCACTCCTTGAAACCTGCAAATCTCTTCATAACTGCTCTTCTAAGATATGACCTGCAAATGATAATGTGATAGTAGAAACTGATACCTGTGATTTGATGTTGATTTGATTCCTTCATCTTCTCTAAACCATTGTTCTTCCTTGAATTTGAAGTAGCCTTCTCTTCATCAAGTCTGGGTCTTCAAACAATACTTTTGTAAAGTATTTGCATACTCTTCCAAAAATATTCGGCTGCTAACAGATTATCAACTTCGTACTCCACACTGATGAATACACATGTGATTGAATTGTCTAATTCTCAAATCTCTACTCATCTAGATTAAGTGTGTATGTCAAATGTTAGAAGATTCTCTTAAATCATATGTTGTAAATCTGGAATTCTAGAAAACCTGGGAATATGAATAAGCCTTAATGCATTGATGCCAAAGATCTAAAGTTCTGAAACCAAAACCTTAGTGCTCTGATACCAAATGTTGGAAGTGAGGTAGGCCCTTGGCTCATGTCACAGGTCCATGGTTCCATAGTTCCAGTATATACAACATTAATTCCAGCATTCTTCAATATTGACAAAACATGAACATACCACAACTTAATCATATAGATGATGAGATAAAGATAGAGAAAGAAAAGACGACATGTGTAAAGTGTTACGTAAGCCATTGCTTACTCATAGTATCATATATACCAATGTTCAATGTACAATGTGGGAGCAAAACTCTCAACCACTCTATGTGATGAGAAATAGATGGAAGAGTGAATGTACAAATGTAACAAACATATTCAGATGCATGGGCAAAAATCTGAATATACATGAGATGTGTGACCTAATAGGTTATAAAAGAGTGAATAAGACTGACTGAAAGAGGAAGGATCAATGTGAAACTGATAATCAACAAACCCTCATATAACCTTAGGCTATGGAAGACCCTAAGTTAGATACGTGTGTGAAAAGATCACATACTTAAAAAGTAGCAAAGAATGCTAACAAGTTTGTTGCCAGGGCCTCAAACTCATGTGAACTCACCTTCTCAAACGCCTCATCCAAATATGCATAAAGCATATACGTACTGTTTCTCTTGTACCTATGCCGAATAGGACTCCTCCTGATATGAACGCCACGACCTTCATAAAATTCAAGTAGTACCTGTGTGCATAAAGAGAATATGTACCTGAATACTTAACATAAGATGTAAATCCACCATCCAATGTCTTTGACGTAGCCCGACATCCTCTTGTAGAAGATAATCTTCAACTACAACATGTAGATGGCCGATCCTCGCCATCAAGCTGCTAATTGACCAAGTCTTCTTGCCATGAACAAGAGATAATCTCCTCTCCATGAGCTAGAGTGTGAGCACACCCTTCATCTACTCCAAAGAGAATCATTAAGAAGAACTCCATAGCTTCTCCTCAACATGCTTCAAGTTAGCACCATGGCTGCCCCATGTGCTAGACGAAACACCACCTCTACTGAGGTCCAAGCTCCAAGCTTGTGTTGAATACTAGGCGAAGGATGAATACAAGTGATCCCAAGCTTGTGTTTATATAGTTTAGCTTGTCCATTGAAAAGCTCATTAATAAAGCTTCTTCGTAGCGATCGTACATATAGAGCATAGGATCGTAAAAAGCTAAACATCAATCGCGAAGAGTTTTTCGGGCGTTGTCCGTTGTTTGCATGATTTTTAATAAAGTTAAAGCATAAAAAAGCTTTCGCGAACTGCGCCATTGCTGATCGGAGGACTTAAACCTTGGTCGCTTCTTTGGAAGGCCAATTAACTAGCCAAGCGCTCACACGCTGTTGTTGTACAAAGAGCTACATTAAAGCGCTACTCATGCTGTAAATTCTGAGTTATATGGACCACTTTTGACTAATTTTGACCATGAGATAATATGCTATATGACATTGTATTCCAACAATCCCCCCTGCAATGTCATATTGGTACAATCTGGACTGGATCTGCAAACTTCATAAGCTGCAAACTATTACAAGCTACAAGCTTGTACTCCTGCACTTCAGAACTTGTTCTTCAAAAGTCTTCTTCAATACTGAATTTGACTTTCCTTCAAAATCCTGAACTTGTTGAATATGAACCATAATACTTGAGAAAATATGCAAACTAGATATCCAATAGTGTTCTCATCAAGCAATCACTGCTTGACAACAAATATAGCATGAACTGTCTCCGAACTTGTTATCTCCTGTTTTCAAAAACCTGAAAACATACACTAGGATCCATATATTTGCATTTACCTTCCAAAAAAGGTTTCTCAACGTACTTCTGCTGCGTCATGTAAATACACTAAACAAAATCAGGAACTGAATCCTGGAACCTGTGACTGACAACTCACAACTTAGTGTACTATGAAAAACGCTGGTTCATCTCTGATTGTACTCAAGTCAAATCAACTCAACTCAAGTGAAATCAACTGAAATCAACTGAAATATGAGTAAAAATCTATGATGTCATCATGTCTTCATCCTTTAAATCCTTCATATCTCTTTCCTTCAGAACTTGGTATAAACATATATGTGCGCACTTCTGAAATATACCTTTCTGAAATATCAAGCTTCTCTTCAATAGAACTCTGGAACCTTTTCCTGAATAGGAACATTCTAACAAGAACTTTCTCCAAACATTCTTTTTCTTCCTTCTTCTTACAAAGATGGAACATAAAGAGAACCTGACAAAGGAAATATAGGAATGCCTGAAATAGGAATACATGAAGGTATGATTCTGCATTCTTTTACATATGGCTGAAAATAAGTCTTCATGTTTCATCACCCCCTGGATGACTTTACACTAGTATCCAGTATTCTTCAAATTATATCAGACTTTATGAAATCTTGGACGTCCTTCGTCATAAATCTGATTTTCAGTGATCAATACCTGTATCTGAAACAAAATCTCTGAACCCTTTTTATTAGCATTGTACACATGCCAATAGCTTTCTATGTCATTCCTCAGCTTTCCAAATTGTAGAATAAGGTTAGCTGATCCTAACATAACAAAACCTTGCTGAAAGCATTTTAGGATTCATAAACTTCTGTAACATAACAAGTATCTTCTTCTATCTCTCTGCGACACAAATCTGATAGAATCTGAATCTTTGACTTACTTCTTCCAATGTTAAGAATCTTCACAAATAAAGGATAGACAACTGACTCAAATAAAGGATAGACAACTGAATCTTTGGAAGGCCAATTAACTAGCCAAGCGCTCATGCGTTGTTGTTGTACAAAGAGCTACATTAAAGCGCTACCTCATGCTGTAAATTGTGAGTTATATGGACGACTTTTGACTAATTTTGACCATGAGATAATATGCTATATGACATCGTATTCCAACACTAGGTGCTTAACAGATCCCAATAGGAGAGGGGTACCTAAAATCAAGTAGGACATCTATTCTAACCCCTAAGGAGTAGGATTTCTCATGAATCTAGATATTGAGGCAAAGAAGCTCGTAGCTAAATATATGACCAAAGATTAGACCAATGAAAAAGAATATTGATTGAACCCGATCATTAAAAATAGTCAAAACTTATTGCTATCTAAAGCCTCAAGATGGAATGGTTTTGATTAACTTAATCTTGTTTTTTACTGTATTCTTATGAGCTCCAAAGGATTAGGACTGGTTCCTCCCCCTACAAATCTTGAAAATGAAGCCTCATTGCTATTTCAATAAATTATTAGAAATGGGTAGATGATTCGATACAAATGATCTCATTTGGTTTCCTATCAATGGCATTAGGGAAGTCGAGAAGGAGAATCTATGAAGAGCCAAAAAACTCTAGTTCGAAGGATTTTTCCAATGAAACCACATGTACAGCCAAAGTAAAAGAGATTTAGTAAGGTTTGAGGACATGAGTACCATTCTTAGAGTA
Organism: Ceratopteris richardii; assembly: GCA_020310875.1. NCBI lineage: Eukaryota > Viridiplantae > Streptophyta > Polypodiopsida > Polypodiales > Pteridaceae > Ceratopteris > Ceratopteris richardii. The sequence continues at coordinate 28,588,810 of CM035416.1, forward strand.
GACTATGATGGCCAGTGTCTGTTAAGGCACAAAATTAGAGTTTGGAGTGAGTTAGAGCTTTGCATGCTTCAAGGACAAGAGATCCGCATCCAAGGGGGCTGAAGTGGAGTAATGGCAAGAAACTTGAAGGAATTTGAGACTCAAGATAACTCTCAATTTTACCAAATGTCAACAATAAATGGAGTATAAACTAGTCTTGGATTAGATGGGAGCTAAATTTTAGAACACTTTGGCACCTTCTTTGTGGAGTGCAAATCAATCCTTCTTTGGAAAATCCTCCATGGTGGGATCTAGACTAACACTAGAGCCTTCAAATTATGAAGTGTTCTATCATGGTGGAAAAGACGACATAGGGAGAGAAGTCATCGCTCACCATTTCTTCTCCTATCTAAAGAACTCCCTTATGTGGAAGGGAGTCAGTGATATCCTCATGTTGGATCAACTGATTAGTTGGAAACAAGATTTGCTTGGTGAACCTATTGGCTACTTGTTATCCCTATGGATATTGAACATTTTTAAGCTTTATTTATAACCTTCTAGAAACTGTTTGGGAATCATTTGTAGATCCCAAGAACCCAAAGAGATCCAAGTACCAAAGACATTATAGTTCTCTAACCGTTTCTTAATAAAAAATTCAAAAATGGGTAGACATAGTTTTTTAGCATTGCTTTCTCTAGAGATTAACGATCGCATGTTTCCTTTCACAAGAAATCTAAGAACATTGATACCTTCACCAAGCCCATTATACAAATAACATGACATAATTGAATCGGTCTAGCTAATGAAATATCCATGCCAATTTGAGGTTTCAAGCACATAAATGGCCTTAAGATACTCTAAAAAATCATTCTAGTTTTTATAATCCATCCTAAACCCATGGGATAGAGCCACACTTGTCCATCAAGTTTGATGGATATGGGAGCGTCCTGCAATGGGGCTCAACCATTCTCCTTTCCGCATAGTCTTGAGAGGATCCTTCCATGGAACTTCAATGAAAGGACATATGACTTTGATTCTTGTGAAAAAAGTTCTAGCCAAAATTAATTATCTTGGGAGTTAGCTATCAATTTACATAAACCATATGGCATTAGATCCGTAGGAAAAAGTATTTATGATATACGTTGGAAGGTATTAATCTATTTGCTTTTGTCTCCATAAGTTTTAACACAAAAATAACTTATATTTACTTTGATAATACAGAGAGCAAAATACTTTGATTATCAATGCTATGTGAAAAATACACAGAGCATCTCATAGAACTCTCTTGGAAAAATAAACAATCTAAATAAACAAATACCTACTTAAATTATTAATTTTTCCTACCAGCTTTTGTAGACAAAAATGCTTACATGTAAAGAGTAAGGAATCCTATAGATGAAATCATATCGTACATGATTATTATGATAACAAATACATCGGGTATTTTGACGAATACATACAGATACACACACATAAATTCACATACCCATACATAAAGTCACATACACACATATCACACACATAAATTCGCATACACACACACAAAGTCACATACACACATATCGGTGTTGGGATTTAGTAGAAGTTTCCAAAAGGTGGGGAAGGGGTTGAAGAATTCGAACCAGATGTATAATCATTGGAAACAAGGAAAAATATAACACAGAATGAGTTTGAAGAAAGAGCTACAAGATGTCCACTCTGTTTGATTGCAAAAAAAGGTACACATACAATCTTCACAATCGCTTTAATATGCAGAGCCTTTGACATTATCTGACCATTCAAAGAATCTCCTAAAGAGCAACTCTATCTAGAAATGATTAAAAAAAAAAAAACAGAATTTTTTATTTTCTGTGACATCTCATCTTCTTCACTTCCTTCAACACGGTGGCCCTTCATAGAGATTCAGCAATGGGGCCTCTACTACCTTCCAAAAAAAGCTAGTAAACTACGACAGATCTTTGACAATCTGAATTGTGGAAAATGTTGTACCTGAAGACCTTTTCAATGGCGGTTTTGTAAAATCCACTTGCTTTCTTGCATGAAAATGCACGTACAATGAAAAGGTACACCTAAATAGATGTTTATTTTTTGACTTGCCATCTATGCTCTTCTTCCTCATATCCTTCTTGCTCCTTCCAACTTACACACGAGGAGATTTCTTGGCTATCTCAGCACGAGGATGTTTATCAATGAGTTCATCATTCTTTTGGGTATAGTCTCCTGGCTTCTTAACAAAGGCACAATAGGTTGCTCCAAAATATCACCTTGTTTTTAAGAGCCATAATCTCCATAAAGCTTGTTTTGTAGTTGCATTCTCTAGTTTGATTGAGTTCATAAAACTTGTTCTGTAGTAGCATTCTCTAATTTGTTCGAGTAGCATACTCCTCATGAAACTGATTGTATTCATTAGATTGTACCGTTGTGCAAATTAAGGTCATATTGCCACATCCATGTGCATCTAGCTTATGACAAGGGAAGAGAAGAAAAGGTACCAATAGCTGTTTCTATTGTATTTGCATACCTCGCACAAAGGGCTACCCATTCAAACTTTTTTGTGAGGACATTGGGAGAATATGACTGGATGGATGTCCCTCCGAGGGCCACATGGCTATGGTAATTTTGGATTTAAAGAAATCAGATGATATTTTTCTTTCAAGTTACAACAAATAAGAAAGAGTATATATATATATATATATATATATATATATATATATATATATATATATTGAGCGTACAATGAATTGAAAACACACTCACACATGCAACCTAGTAAGGTAGAGGCATAGAGGCACCCATCTCTGCGGAACTCAGAGATACATGTCTTGCCAAGACTTGAACTCAGGACTTTGTCTTAGAGACTCAAGGCCTCAAATCACTCAACTACGCGGGCTTGAATTTGGAGAGATATATCGCTCTCTCTATACTCTCTTACCAGATTGATTATGAATTTTGATTGTTTGTGAATTTCTCCTTTAAAAGCCTCTTTCCCTCCTTTTATTCCAAATATTTACTTGCCTTGTTCATAGTTGAAATTCTTGTATGCTCTCGAGATATATGTTGGGCACCTCATGGATAGCACTAGCAGAGTAGGAAATTCGACATTCGAGACCTCCCTAAACTCTTGCTCGTGAGCTTTGAGAAATCCAATAGAGAGAGGTCAAGAGTTAAATTAGAGCAGAGTAGGTATGATGTAGAGGGCAGTAAAAACAGAGTAATGTGACGTAGAGAGAGAGAGAGAGCGAGAGAGAGAGACTGTGTCACTCTTGTCATCGAGGTAGAAAAAGAACATGTGAAACAAACGAGGGACCGATAGGAATCACTGACGGGATACGACGATGGGCCCTCGACCCCCTATTCTGGTCGACGCCGTGCATGGAAGCGGGGTCCAGATAGACCTCTGTGTCTGCATGTAAAGGAGCGCAACGTTGGGCCGCAGACCGTGGAGGGGAGAGGTAAAATAATCTTACCGAATTCGTCACGCTTTCTATGCTGCTACCCACCGAACCTTGTTTGACCAAGCATCAATGGCGGAAGAGAACATGCACGCCGTTTTTCTATCCGTTCGCATTTAACAACGTTGCTGTTCGGCGGTTTGTCCGAGTCTCCAGCCTCCCCGAATGACGACTCACTGACGAGTCCGAACTTGTTTGCGTTCTTTCCTTTGATTGCCGTTGTCGTTCTCTGTCGCTGACGACTCCTGCACAGGAAGGTGAGGAGAAGAAGCATGCTCTGTGGCACCTCGACATGCTGCTTAAAGGCATCCGTGGCAAGGGTCTCGGCAACAAGATCGACCCTAACAAGGGCGCTGGCGCTCTTTCGCAGGTCCCTGCTGATCTAACGTCCGGTCTGAGCGATGAGCTTCTCCTTCGTGTCCTTTCACATGTATCAAACGATCTCTATCCTTGTTCCTTGGTGTGCAAGAGATGGCTGCGTTTGCATGGCATGCTCAAAACGTCCATCAGAGTGAAGGAATGGCAATTCTTGGAGAGCGGCCGCATGATGAAGAGGTTTCCCAATCTGACGGATGTTGATTTGTCGGGTGCATGGCTATCATCCCGATCAAAGCCAAACATGATTCTCTTCACACATAATTTCATAACCATCAATCTCGGTGCCAATGCATATGACCGGGACTCCATTGAAAGATATATCGAAGATCAGCAGGTGTCTCCTTCTTCTTTAGATAAAGGCCTGAAGCTCCTCGCGGACAATTGTCCTGGGCTGCAACGTCTTTGCCTGATCGATGTTAGACGACCAACATATAATGATAACTTCTTTTCTAGGCGAGATGTCTCGAAGGAAAACGGCATTTCTCCAGAACTCAATGATCAGTATGCACAGATGGAAGGAAAGTTGAATTGCAAGAATGTTGATGAGAAGAGTAACAGACAGGTTTCATGGAAACAGAAAGTGGACGTTTCTCCATCAGGAGGATTGACGTACCTTGCCCAAAAATGCCCCACGCTCCAGGAACTGGTGCTGAATCAATGCACCGATGAATCCTTATACGCCATTTCTGCATGTAAAAACCTGCAAATTTTGCGCCTTGTTGGCACAGTAAGCGGGTTTTATTATTGCTCTTTCACTGACATCGGTCTCACCATTTTGGCAAAGGGATGCACCCGGCTTGTGAAATTGGAACTGAGCGGTTGTGAGGCAAGCTATGACGGTATTTCTGCAATAGGTCAGTGTTGCTTTATGCTCGAGGAGCTTACCCTTTCGCACCAAGGGTTCTACGAAGGATGGATAGGGGCTTTGCATTTCTGTAACTGTTTAAAGACGCTTCGTTTAGAAAGCTGTAAACAGATCGATCCCATTCCAGGGCCACCAGAGCATTTGCAGTGCTGTCCTACACTTCAGGTCTTGGAGCTTGTTCGCTGCAATCTGAGAGACAAGGCAGGTTTCTCCGCTTTGGCTTCGGTGGCAGCATCTGTTAAAGAGCTGTATTTTCAAGATTGTTGGGGCCTCGATGATGAGACTTTCAAGCTCTTGGAAACTTGCAGGTATCTAGGCTGTACTCACCATGACTTTGCCACATGCAGAAACAATTGCATGCTCTCATATACTTTGTGCAGACTTCTTGCATTTCTGGGCATGCTCTGGACTGCTCGAATGAGGGTGCATTTATCTCGTGAGCCTCTGCTAGAAGCTTATTTCTGATCTTTGCATTGCATGTGGCTTTGCGTTCTGCTGAATTGTACTTCCATCCCGGCAAGCTTTGTGCATATTTCTTGCATTGTCTGGACTGCCTTTATCTCAGGCGCCTGGGGCAGAAGCATCTTGTTGATCTTTGCTTTGCCTGTTGCTCCTTGTTGATCTTTGCTTTGCCTGGTTGTTCTTGTTGATCTTTGCTTTGCCTGTTGCTTCTCGTTGATATTTGCTTTGCCTGGTTCTTCTTATTGATCTTTGCTTTGCCTGGTTCTTCTTATCGATCTTTGCTTTGCCTGTTGCTTCTTGTTGATCTTTGCTTTGCCTGGTTCTTCTTGTTGATCTTTGCTTTGCCTGTTGCTTCTTGTCGATCTTTGTTTTGCCTGTTGCTTCATCAAGTCCTTGGCATTTTGCAGGCAGGTACGCATTCTGTCATTGGAGGGGTGTGGGCTTCTAACCACAGCTGGTCTTGAGGCACTGGTTATGAACTGGAAGGATCTTCATACTCTCCGGGTTGTGTATTGCAACAACATCAAGGATGCAGAAATCAGTCCGGCATTGGCTCTTACCTTCTCCACCTTCCAGGAGCTGAAGTGGAGACCAGACACAAAGTCGCTTCTAGCAGATAGCTTGCTTGGAACAGGGATCGGTCAGATTGGGGGCAAATTCTTTAAGTGAGGAGGACCAAGTTAAGGCCCTGTAGGGGATTAGTTTACCTTAGCTCTCTTCATGCTCATATGCAATCAATGATGCTTCTATCTATGATCGCTTGAGAGGAGAAGTCTTCTCCATTTTTTAGTGTGCAGATTTGCTCTTTGTCCAGGTTTTGATACTTCGTAAGAGTTAATTATTCTTTGATTCATGTGTGGTGTGTAAAATAAGGTCAACAACTCAAGGAAGTAGGCTTAAACGGTGACATACTTAAGTCTGTAAGCCCAAATGTGGGTTTGAATATATATAAACATTAGAGTATGTTTCAAATAAAAAAGAAAAGAGGCTTTGAATAAAATCCACACAGAAATTTGATGCCTCACAGCTAGTATGTTGGCCACTAAAAAATCTCTGAAGTTATATTCTTGAATGATGGGAACAAATGTCAAACTACAATTCCTACCTTCCCTTCTAGCACTCTCGAATGATATCCTAGGGAAATTGTGGAGGTGGCTTGTGTCAAGTAGCCTTGATTCCATGTTGCTTTACCCTTTTTATGGGAAAATTTTAGATTAGAGGAGTAGAGCACAATAAGCAAGAGCTTCCTAACTGGTTAGGGCTTCATCGCTGGGAGATGAATCCAAAGAGAGGCTTCAATCTATTATGTTTTAGGACATGTTGTTAGGCTCTAGGCAAGATTTGCATGCATATGTGCGTGGGCAGAGGGTCCGTTAGGCCCAAGGTCAGGAGAGCCAAAGCCTATATACAAGAGGCCCAAAGGTGTTCTCTTCATGGTGGCCACATGATAAAATGTTGAATGTTTTTTTTTTTTTTATGGTTCGAATCAAATACTATATCTTATTATTATGATTGAGAGGATTACGGCATTGGGGATGAGAAATCCTATTTCACTACTGCAATCTCTAACATAATATCTTATGCAGCACACCCCACAATAAAACAATATTTTATTCAATATTTCAGATACTTGTATTTTCCAAAAATGTGAGGAATGTAATGTTGGCCATTTTTTCATTGGAGGAGTGCCTAATTTTCACTTATCTTTCCTAAAAGTGAGCTAAAAAATTCTCTAATGTGATCTCTAGATTTTTTTTTTGGGGTAAGAGAACAAGCCTAAGACATCTAAAGCCTTTTTATCTTCTTGGCAAGAGTACTTATGAATTTTGTAAGTTCTCAAATGAGGAAAAAAAGGAAGAGCATTGGCGAGAGAGGTTTTGTGAGAAAACTAACACATGATTCTTCTTATGCGCTAGTACATAGAGTAATGCCTTCATTCTTCAAGATTAGGAGCGCAAGAAGAATAGCTTTGCAAGGACATAAAAGAGAGAGAACAAATCCATGTCTCCAAATAGATTGGGTAGAGAATGAGTTTCATGGGTATAAATATCATGTGAAAAAGGGGTTTGTGTGCTACATTTTGCAGATAAGGAGAGATATGGAGTCCCTACAATTATTGAGCCTATTAAAGGAGGGATGGAGCTCAGGTCCTCTAGCCATTAAGGTAAGCAATACAAGGCATCTTTACTTCGCTTTCCTTCATGAAGAAAGGACAAGGAATTTGTATAAGTAGAAAAGAAGGTCTAAGAAGGAAGAGGGTAAAAGCTCATGGAAAGGATAGAAAAAATTCCACATCATTTCTCGAAGCAAGGAAAGGTGAGTTGAACAAGGTAAATCCTCATGCTTTCTTTTCTATCATGTTTCACATTTATCTTCTCCTTTATCATCTTTACTTTACCTTCCTTCATGAAGAAAGGACAAGAAATTTGTGTAAGTAGAAAAGGAGGTCTAAGAAGGAAGATGATAAAAGCTTATGGAAAGCAAAGGAAAAATTCTAGATCATTTCTTGAAGCAGGGAAAAGTGAGTAGAACAAGGTAAATCCTCATGCTTTCTTTTCCATCATGTTTACATTTATCTTCTCCTTTATCCAAATGATTGGAATGCATTGAATCTCCTTTGGATAGGCTTTGTGTTCATAACATGGTCAAGGTAGTAAATTATAAGATTTATTAAGATTAAAACTTCAAATAAAACAAAAAATTTTAAATACATAGATAGAGAGAAAGATATCTAATTAATCTATGCATAATACTTTCATAATGATTTAGAAGTTTTTCCTCCACTTTGGGAGCCTCCTAATCCTTGAGGGCATGGATCATATGTTCCTTTAAAAATGACAATACTTATAGATATAAACTTTTGATATTCAATGGGTAAACATGAAGAAAATAGCTATAAGGAAAATTAGAAATCATTAATGATGAAGGTGTGATAAAGTAAATGTATGATCTCGATATCTGGTTGGTTCACATAGATCTGAAATCAGACATCGTTTGGTCACTCATGTGTATGGCTAAAAATCTTGAGACTAGACTTATTCATGTGCGCTCTTAAACAAGTGACCCACTTAGCTTAGTGATTAAGCCTCAAGGTTGTGAAGGAGGAGGTCTTGGGTTCAACCCCAATGGGGAGCATGGGGAGAGAGTTTTGCCCAAAGAGCCTTCAAAATTAAGTTAACATGAGTTAACTTGAGTCCAGAGAGGCTTAACTGGAGTGCCAAGCACACCAAACACTATTGCACTCTAGTGGAAGGAGCTAAATTAGTGCTCGAGATTACTTCAACCACTAGTAGACTTTAAAGGAATGGTGGAGATTGCACATGCACTTGTGGACTGTAGTTACATTTATGGTCCTGGTTGATTCAAGCAACTATATATATAGAGGCATATGGCTGGAAGGAGATTCATCTCTCTAGCACATGGGGTCCTAATAGTTAGATTGTTACATTGGTATCAGAGCTATAAGCAAAGCTTCCATGGTGACCATGATGTATCATCATCATCTTCATCTAAGCTAGATTTCATGGTGCTCTTCATGACTTCATTACCCTCTTCACAAGCTTCTTCTGTGGGAAGCTTAGATCTTTCATCAATTATGACTATGAGATGATCTTCACCATTTCAGCCTCTTCAAATTGCATTGATATTTCAAATACTTTCTTTTCTGAATTTGGGATGGCTGCACCTATCGGTGTTAGTCTATTCGGCTTGCTGCTAGAAAGTGTTTTTTTTTTTGGGAAAAAAGAAAAAGTGAGGATGTCCATAGTATAAATTGGTTGCACAAAGTTTTAGTTCTTTCTTTTCGCTTTCCAAATCTTTTGGATTTGACTCAAAGAGAGTATCAGATTCTTTTCACAAAAGTTCAAGGTTAGTCATTGGAAAAAGGTAACTAAATTAAACATCCCAGATAGATGTTCCGTACAAGAACCCATTCAATCTTCAAAAGCCAATAAGTATAAGTTGCCTTATTCATTTGAGTTTGCTTCAAGTTACATAACATAGCTCCAATTACTTTCATAGAGTTTAGTCCACTCTACAAAAGACAAGTTAGGATTTGCTCGTATGGTTGACAATTCCCAAGAATGTAAAATTATCGATTTTGAGAAAAATATCCTATGTTGCACAATTTTCATTTTGGATTCCACTTGTTCAAGATAAAATAGGGTTGAACAAAAGTAAATGGAAAAATTCCTCCTACATTATACATAGGATTTTCAAGCCCATTAGGAAAAAGTGGTCCTCCAATCAGGTGAAAAAATCAAGTAAATGCTGGTTAGCAGTGATCCATAGTACAAACATCCAAGTTGGATGTTTGGAATAACCATACTTCTAGTTTTCCAATTCAAGTTCAAGTGAATCAAGAGTTCTCAAAGTCGTGCTGGGATATAAATCCCAACTAAATTACTGAATCCACGCATCAATGATGCTCAACAATGGATTATTAAGTTGAATCCACCCATTTCACATGTTAGTGCCTAGATTGCACATAGTGAAAATAGTGAATGGGCTAGGGATGTTATTTGATCCACCAGTATTATTCATTCCCTACTTTGTATCTAGATCAGTTTATCAAAGTGCAAAGTTAAATGGTGTTTTGAATAATTTGGGCAAGAATCCCACCATAAAGATGAAACATGTTGTTCCAGTTTAGAACATGAGGGCTCAAAGGATACCTATAATTATTATACATAACTTTATTTTTGAGGATAAAAGTATTTTCCAAGGGAGAAAGAATGCAATAAGGTAACTCTATGATCTAGGTATCCGATCGGTTCAGACAGATGTGAGATTGAACACCGTTTGGTCACTTTTGTGTATGGCCAAAGATCTTGAGACTATACTTAAGCATAACTTCATGTGGGCTGTTAAACAAGTGATCTACTTAGCCAAGTGGTGAAGTTTGAAGGTTGTGAAGGAGGAGGTCTTGGGATCAACCCCCATGGGGAGCATGGGGAGAGAGTTTTGCCCAAAGAGCCTTCTAACTCAAGCTAATGTGAGTTAACTTGAGTCTAGAGAAACTTAACTCAAGTGGCAAGTATGCAAACCACTAGTGGACTCTAGTGGAAGGTACCAAAGCAGTGGTGGAGATCGCTTAAACCACTAGATATTAAAGGAGCGGTGGAGATCACACATGCACTTGTGGACTCTAGTGGAAGATAGTAAAGGAATGGTGGAGATTGCACATGCACTTGTGGAGTCTAGTTCCATTTGTGGTCCTCATTGATTTGAGTAGCTATATATAGAGGCATAAGGTAGGGAGGAGAGTCATCTCTCTAGCACGTGGGATCCTAATAGTTAGTTATTTACAAAAGGAACCTTTAGAGGAGAATTAAACAAATGGAAAAAAAGACATGGTGAATGAAGGAAACACGTAGGAATTTGTAGGGTCAATTGTAATGTATCCCATGCTTGAAGACTTAAAAGTGAACTTGAAAGCCTATCAGTCGAGAATAGTGGCATGAGCCATTCTAGAGCAACATGATAGATGCTACCCTAGAGGAGATCTAGAGAAAGAGAGATTAGAACTTTGCAAAAAATTAATTGAAATATCTTAGATGATGCAAGGAAAATAAATACCATCCATTCCAAAAACTAGGATTGTAGTGGAAAGGTTTCAAGAATGTTTAGAGATATACTATATGACCAAAAAGCATGAGAAGAACTAAACCTAACAAAAGAAGAATTAGGATTGGAAGCAAGTGAAATTGACTCCTTAGTGCTTCAAGTAGAAGCATCTTGACACAAGATCTTTGGGCCAAAGTCTAAGAAACTCGTTGAAAGAAAAATGAAGGGGGATCTCGTCCCTTTATTGAGTTGGATGCTTGTTTGAACCACAAATGATAGAAAAGGAGGAAGAAATGGAAAATCTATCTAATTTAGACTTTGAAGCAGATGAAGCAATTAGCTTAACAATACTTCCAAATTATATGGGAGAGTGTGAGCAGAAGTTGGATTTCTTTCATGCTCCCACCCTAGATATAAGGAAAATGGAACAACAAAGGAAGTTTCTGGAACAATGAAAGATCTAAATAAAGCAAAAGTGCATTGCTCTTTAACCTTAGAAGAATTGTTGCAAGTTAAACCTCAAATGTGGGAAAAGCTAGCCTCTAAGCTAAATATTCAGAATGCCATTAAGGAAAAGGAGAAGGCTAAGGAACTATGGTGAAGATACATATAGATAAGGTAGGAGATTTTAGTGAGGGTGACAAAGGAAATACATTTCTTCTAGTCATTTACAATGTGTACATGACCAAAGCTATATTAGACACTAGGGTAGGAATAGGTATCACCACTACAAAAATTTTGCAAAAAATGGATAGTCTTGAACTAAGGGCAACCAGGGTGAAATTGCAATTAGCAAATGGCCACGTGGAACACCCACTAGGATTACTAGAAAATATAACCTTAACAACTTGTGGAGTGGAATTTGAGCACACATTAGCCATATATCAATTTGGAAAGGCAGGTAGCTATGAGATGATATTAGGAAGACCATTCATGTGCAAGTTAAAGGTAGTACATGAATAGGGAAGGGATGCAATACATCTTCAATACCAATGTACTATGAATAGACTACTTCTTCAAAACTATCCCTCCTCTCCAATGGAACCATCCATAAAGAGGAAGATGACATATTGATTCATAGGGTAGGATTAAGTGACCAATTTCGGATGCATGAGAATACACATTTGTGGATTTGTAAAGCCGCCCTACAAGAAGAGAAATGAATCCAATGTTTGAGGCCAAGGACCAGAAAGGAAAGAACAATCAAGGATCAAGCATAAATTCCACAAATATTTCTAGACAAAGCTTATGAACCTCATGGTTTGATGGATATATAAGCTACCTTATACATATGTATCAATGAGAAATTCATTACCATGAATGTGTGGATGAAAAGGCTTATGACCTAAGTTTTTTTATAGTAATGATCAAGGAAGAGGATGAAGATGAAGAAGATTGCAATAATGAAGGCATTATAATAAATCTAGAATTTGAAGTAGACGAAAAGTACCTAAAGGAAATCAGAGAAATACCCACGAGGGAATATTTTAATATATTCTTAGTAGAAGAGCACTCCAAGAGTGTGAGCTAGGACAATGATGGCATGTAAGGAGAGGATCCATCTAGGGAATATTTTAAAGTTCCAAAAAAATTCAAGCAATATGAAATAGAAGAACAAAAGGTAGCTATTTAAATGCCTAAGAGAGAGGTAGAAAAAGGAATAGCATATGATAATAAAGAACAAACCAAAAAAATAATTGTAAGAAGAGAAAATGATGGAGATAGATGCATCTTCATTGGAAAAGATATCACATTAGAGGAAGAACATGAGGTGGTGTATTTATTGCAAGAGTACCAACCTTTAGAGACATCTAAGAGTACCACTAAAGAGACCAAAATGTCAACAACTAGAAGAATGCCAATACTAACTAACTATAGAGAAGTCATTATAAAGTCAAATTGAATAAAAGCATGTGATTGACACTAAATAACTAAGAAAGAATTTTGATCAATCCTTGAAGATTTATCTGAAAAATTGCAATCAAGATGTAGATCGAAGAGGTATGTGATAACAAATTGCAATTTGAAAAAGAATTTCAAGAGCAAAAGGGTATAGTGCCAGAACAATCCACATTAATATAGTAGCTAAAAGAGGTTGAAAGGACAATGAGGCACTAAAGAAATGGACATGGGTCCATCTATATCACCCGTTCCACCAGGGCACATTGCAGACTGATGTACATCCTCTTTCTCCCTCCATTGTCCCAGTGCTTGTGAAACATGCACAAGGAATATACTCTGATATGCTATATATGCTATTCTCAATACAACTAGACCAAAAGGAATGGCCGATTTTTGTGGCTCAACTTACCCAAGAATTTGAAGATTTAGTGGTCAAATCTATGAAGGATGCAAAGATCAAGAGCAAAGGCTTAGAGAAATCGATGAATCCTTTCAATATAGAATATAGACTCATGAAAGAGTAGACACAAAGATACATTAGAAGATTAACTCAAAAGAATCTGGATGAAGATTTAAACTTCTTAGTCAATACTTTTAATTACACAAACGGGTAATTTAAGGGTATAGATCTAGTGTGGAGGAATAAAATTTTGGAAAAAAATCATATGAATTTTAGTTGGAAAAACATAATTACCATATTGGATGTGACAATAAAATTTACAAAAAAAAACTTGAACATGATCTTGACAGTTAAAAGATTTCAAGTTTGCTAGGTGTACCTTTTTTAACTTCATTGGCATCAATCGAGGTATACAACCATTACCGTTTGACCTATTAGTCACACCAATGTAGCCACTATCATGGCCTATTTTTCTAGATTGATGTTTCTTCCAAGCCCATACTTGAAAACTTTTGAAGAGGCATTCTTTACATGATTTTTTGAGCTTGACTCTGATATTTTTTTGAAGATGAGTTCCATTCTGAAATGCACAATTAACTGCTTATGAACTGCACTTTTTGCTGATCATTATCAGGCACTGAATAATTTAGTTAATCTTGAACAATGGAAATAGTTTATAACTCACTAAGTGAACATTATAAATAATAGAGTGCACATGATCTTTAATGCATGTACATGCCACCAAACAAAGCCTATTGAGCATGATAAAGTTCAGGAGGGACATGTGGAAGCAAGGTGAAGGAAAAAGAAAAGAAGAAGAAGATAAAAGAAGAAAGGAACAATTCATCAAGTATAAAAGAGACAACCATCCATTGCCCCACACCTCATAGGGGCATGTATTAGGCTAAAATATGCATACAAGGTCAATAGAGATTTGAGAACCGATAGGATGTCTAAGAACAATAAAGCAAGCCACAACAGTTGAAGTTTAGAAGTACAAAGGAAATATTTCATAAGATCAGACAACAATGAAGACAATCCTTCCTCCAAAGGAGGTGGAAGGTTGCATCTACCCAAATTCTATGTCAACTTCAACTATTGGTGGTGTGTTAGGCAAACATGAATGAAGCCTACCATGGATCATAGATACTAAGAGGGAAGAGTGTTTCAAAGACTAAGAGGGTAAAGAAGAGAAAGGGAAGAAAGAGTGAAGAAAAGAAGAGGAGCAAAATGGAGGATTAGAGGGCCATAATTTTTTTCAAAGGAATGTCCAAATTTTTAAAAAAATCAACCTTAGTGGATGTATATTAAGGCTCATAAATGCAGTAGAGGAGTCCTCTATTTGCAGAATTCCCAAAAACATGTATTATACCTTTGTATAATGATAGTTTTTTGTAGATATTTCTAAAACTTTCGATCCACTTATGTGTAAGTACTTTTTTTTATTCTGAATAGAGACTAAATTGAGCAACAAAACTCATAATTTCTTTTTCTTGCCTTCTTATCTCCTTCTTTATGATCTTCTAGGCATGTCTATGGTGGATAATGCATGCTTGGATGTGTTTTTTACCCCTTCCTTTCCTTTTTTCATTGTTTTCATGCATGTATGAGGTGTAGGGAGTTGTGAAGAAAAGATAGCTAAATCTTCATGCATGGCTTTCTAGCCATAACTTTGCATAGAAACTCAAAGTGGTGCCAAGATACTTTAATAGATGCAGCTTGTCAAGAGCTTTGAAATGAACCTATTAATAACCATATTTGGACTGGACCTAGGATAAAACATTTTTTTTCTCTGCTCTTACAACAAGTATCATGGAGCATACCTGAGTGTAAAGGGTGTTGGTATGAGGTGACACCTTCCTTGTATACATTTGCTTAACCATTATATGCATTAACCATCTAGTAGATCACATGCTTCTATCCACTTAGCTAGTTCATGCTCTTGCTTTGACAATTTTAACATGTTAGTCAATCGAGAACTTGAGTGTACTTGTAGGATGTGTGAAAACTATCTAGACTCACTTGTCACAATCTATCACAATCGTACGTACAATTACCAATTTATGTCTACAAGTCTATAAACATCTTCATATGCAATACAATCCCAAAACATATGGCCAAATTAATCACAAAAAAAATATATTATAGGTCAATCATGGAACCTATTTGATCTTCTCTGTGTAGCTCTAGGGGTAGATTTTCTATGGCCAATCTGATGTTTCTTATAAGAAATATAAGTAGACATATGTTCATGTTTACACTTGAATGATCAAATTTCTTTCAGTTGGTTGGAAAAGATCTAAAATTATTTTTTCAAACTTGTTATCTCATGATCATTCATTTCTTTCAACATTTTAAAACTAGTATCCCTTGTTTCAGAGATTTCACATATTGCTTGAGTTAGATATAAGATTATTTCAAATTTTGATTGAATAGATGCATTCTCTCTAATTTCCACTTCTTTGAATTTCTTTTCATATTTTGAAATCTTCTTTTCAATTAGTGGATCCACACTAGAATCCTATCTTGCGTGGCGTGTTTTAAGAAGTTATTTTTTGCTATATTTACTAGAGTCATCTAAACAAAGCTCTTTGATTATCTCTTTCTTAAAGTCTTTCTAAGAAATATTTTTATGACCTTGAATTTGATCAATAATTGATCCTTTTGCAATTCTCTCAAAATATGTGATCGTTATATTTTTCAGGTAGACCATGAAGTTGAGTTTGATCTTCAAATGCATTCAAATACTCAATGATGTTTGTACCCATAAATTTTCCTTTCTCTTCAATGATAGATTCAACTATCCTAGATCCTTGCTTTTCTACGATCATGTTTCTAAATATATCTTCCATCTTTTTAGCTTTGGTTTACCCCTTTGTGCACATGCTTTCTGACAATGAATGCTAATGCAAATCATGCAAACTAAAGTAGAAAAATGTTTCTCTAAGAGGTTTTATTATGGTTTTAAAGTGCAAATATGGTATGAAAAACTTGAAAACAATTGAATTTTTGTGTGATTTTTATGCTTTCACTACAAGGAATACGGGCACATAGCGATGGTTAAGGCGACCCAATTTCATCGCTATAAAATGGCAGAAAGCATCGCAAGAAGCATCACACATGGACTGTCGATTAAACGGTGAGCTAAATTACGTTTTTTTTTATGTATGGCGCGACGGGATGTGTGACGCTCCCATAGAGCGTCGCTAAAGTGACGGTTTAAAAAAGCATCGCATAAGCGACACTAACAATGTCGCTTATGTAATGCCAATTCCAATGCTTTTTATCACACCTTACCATCGCTTACACAAGGATCTGTTGACGAAAAAAAATTAAAACGTTGGAGGCTCTTCGATCGGCATGTTCACACATCTGATTGAAGAGCTCTCCAACATTCGCAATTGCACTGCACTTACGAGCTGAAACAAGTATATGCAGAATTGTTGTTTTGCCTAATCTCTATCATATTGTCTCTCTTTGTCTCTGTTTCTCTCTTTCTACATCTTTCTCTCTTTGAATTATCTCTCACTCTCTCCCTCTCTCTTCTCTCTCTCTCTCTCTCTCTCTCTCTCTTTATTGCAACTAATTCAAGAATCTAAATAAGCAAAAAGTATGGCTAACTATTGTAAGTACAATTTCCATTCTTTGTATATCATTTGAATTGTGTTATTTTAATTAGTTAGCATACTCACACTTATTGATATGCACATATACACACACATATATACACACACATACATGTGCACATACACTTACACATACACACACATACACATGCATATGCACAAAATTTTCTACAACCACATAAAAAGACTTGCATGCATGCATTATTGCATATATATACACACATACACACATTAACATATACTTAAATACATGTATATGCACATCCACATGCATGCACATGGATGCAAATGGAAATGCATCCACACACACATGCATGTTTCATACATATACACATGCATATACATATGTTTGTATATGTTTATACACATACACATACATATGCACATATGTATATATACACACACATTCACATATATACACATATATAAACATATATATGCACATACGTACACACACATATAGACATGCACACACACATGCACATACATACATATACACATATACATGCACATACAGACATATACACATACACTTACACATATACATGCACATACATATACACATACACATGCACATGCACATACTCATATACACCCATATACACTTACATATGCACATGCACATACATACATATACACACACATTACACACATATACATCATCATCATCAGCATCATGATCATCCTCATCATCATGATCACCCTGTGATGATTGAGATCGTCCCTCCTGTGTTTGTCTCTCCACCTCATCCATATCTGCCTCTCCATGATACTCTTGTATTACATATAACAAACATAAATATGTAAAACAATTAAAACATCCATTAAAATAAAATAATTATATAAAATCTAATAATACTCACAAAGGCATCCAGATGATCTCGATACTTGTTCAAATGTCGATATCCAAAATGTGTAGCATACATGATCTCATGTTTCATAGGATATCGGCCATAATCCTTTTGTTGCATTGAAACAAATAAAAAAGATTAGTTTCTTGCATTTTAACTAGAATAAAAAATATACTCACAATAACACATATACTTACAAATTTAGCTACAAAACCATGATGGCCCATTTGGCATAGGTGCGATGTGTGGCCCGACTCAACTCTCTTCTTTGAAGCAGCTTGTTTATTTAAGAAAAAAGAAATACATAAATTAAATGTAAAGAATTACTAATTTGTATACCTTTTGCTAAGGAAATGACTCCTAAAGACGTAGCTTTCTACAAAAAAATTGCCACATCTCAGGTGGTATGTTAGGTCGCCTCTTATTTTTTTCCACCATACAATATCTCTTGTTAATTTAATCTCAAACAAAAAAAAAGAATCAGAATACATACACATATATACACACACATACACATACACATACCCACATACACATATACATGCAAATATATACACATACATATATGCATACATATACACATAAACATACATATAACATAAACACACATATACATATCCACATAAATACGTACACACACATGCATGCATATACACTCATTCATATGAAATACATGCATTTATCCCACAATAATGTGTATTTGTGTATATGTGAATATGTGTGTATGTGTAAATGTGTATATGTGAATATGTGTGTATGTGTAAATATGTATATGTGAATGTTTATGTATGTAAATAATCAGATTATTAATATCAAATACCATTATTTGTAGATTCTGATCAATCATATGGAACTCCACCATCGTCTCCTCATCGTGCAAGGACTATATACTGTAAGTACATCAAACATTTAATTTTAAATATATTTGATAGATACATAACTTATATATTTTTTTGTTTCTTATTATAATCAGATTCTGATCAATTAGAGGGCACTCTACCACGTCCTACCCATGCAACGACTTCACATGTGTCCTTCGATAGGAATTATGATGAATTTTACTATCAAGAGCATATTATATGTTGGTGTAACTCTTGTTATGGCACGTATCAAAGACCACGATTGGAATGTATTGAACTGAGGCAGAGTATGGTACTTTGAGCGTGCATCATCACCTAGTCAACGTAATAATGCTTGGGTATGTATTTTTTCTATAAATTAATATCATTATTTTATTTAAAAACCATATATAAAATCAAATTACTATTGATATATAGGAATACTTGCTCGATGATGATGACGATGATAATTTTTCTCATAATGTTAATATACCTTGTACATGTCATGGACTTGTTGTTCATCAATTACAAGCAGAGGTTTCTAGAAATCTTCTACCTCCTTGTTTATAGACTGAAACGGCTGGAGATTATCCATTGCCAGCTCGTGATCGTTCTCTAGTACAAACATATGATAGAAGAAGATATGGAGGATGGAATAGAGGGCCACTTCCTTTAGATGGAGAGGTTTTCAATTTTTGGGGTAATCGCTATATGATTGATCCATCCACAATTACTAATGTTGGTCCTGGTCTCTTTATTATAGAGGATTTTTATGTACCTCCGAACTTTGAAGTCACTCTTATGTCATTTTGTGGTCCTATATATGGATGGGGAGATTGGCATCGACTTGCACGTTATGTTCAAAGCATGAGTACTTATGGAATATGTTTGAATGCAACATCCCTTACTAGTAGAAGGATTTCACATGCAAAAAATGAAAGATTATATATTGATAGAAGATCTTACATGCATGGAAATATAGCAGGTTTACTAAATAGTAGTCGAGGGTTACATAATAGTTCAAGGACTAATTGCACATTTGAGGAGCATGAAAATAGTCATGAATCACCATACATGAGTAGAGATGTATCAAGATACATAGTTGTCAATGCCATTACTACATTACATGTTGGTGATGAACTATTAGTGAATTATGGATGGCGTAGACCTCCAAGAGCACCTTTTAGCTAGAGAGAATGAAAAGTTTCCACCCATATTTAATAACTTATATATTTAATTTTACGTTTAAAGTTTACTTTTTATTCATTTATGGAATACTAATGAATTTTATTCATGTGTGTAGATTCCAACGTATGATTTGATGATATTCCTCCACACCATTCACAATTTCCAGTAAGGACAAGATTTGTGCGACAATGATGAAGATGATGGCATGGCAGATTTTATTGAGGAATGGTATCAAAATGACAGTGAGAGCATTGATATATTTCTAAAAATGAGAAATATCTTCGAGAGGAATGTCGAAAGCATGTATATGAAGGAAGTCATTTGACACGACTAAGTGCGATCTTACTTATTCTCAATCTTCAAAATCATTTTGGATGGAGTAATGTATATGTTTCGACACTATTAAGGTATAATTTTCAATTTTCTATATATATATATATATATATATATATATATATATATATATATATATATATATATATATATATATATATATACACACATATATATAATATACATGAATGTATACACACATATAAACATACACACACATATACACACATGCACATGTTATGAGAGTAAGGTCAAACTCTACATACCTGTATCGAATGAAGATGTTTTGTCCATCTAGCCTTTAGAATTGTCCACCCAACCTTTAGAATCTTCTTGACACATATGTTTCTACTATTTTAGTCGACCTAATACTTGTGCTACTAACTCTTTTGCATACAAATATTAAGTATCAGTTAGCTATGAAGGTATTAATTCATTAGTAAAATGGGAGGACTACAATCTTCTGCCATGTCTTAGCATTAAAAAGGAACGTTTAATGCTTTCACTTTTAATCCTAGGCAAAAGACAAGTGAAATATATGAATATATATCTTGCTGCTCTCATTGACGATCTTCGAGAGTTATGGAGAGGTATTGATGTCATTGATGTATCAGAAAACAACAATGAAAGACATATTACGGTTTGTGGTATTGTGGCTTGGACTATTCATGATTTTCCAGGATATGGTGTTTGTTCAAGTATTGATGTAATTTTTTTATTCAATATGCATATAAATAAATGTGATTTAATCTAATTATATTTTTATCATTTTCATGATGCAGGAATATCTACTAAGGGTTATAAAGCTTGTCCATATTGTGGTGATTGATTGAGATCAATCTAACAAAAATATTTATCTTCGACATCGACGATTCTTGCCTGATGATCATCCATTAAAATCTACAAGAGAAACGATAGATTTTAATATAAAGCTTGAAACAAGTCAGTGTCCAAAACCTATGATGCCTATGGATTGGTATAAAAAATGGACAGATGGACCTCTGATAGATCCAGAATAAAAAATCTTCAGTGATGATGAAGACAATGAGTATGTGAAGAGAGGTAAAGTAAAATTGGCACTCACAAAGAACATATCAATATGGTATTCTTTGGAGTATTGGAAAGAGTTAAAAGTATGTCACCTTCTTGACCCTATGCATATATTGAGAAATATTGGTCATTCACTATGGCAGCATCTTCTTGGCCTAAAAGATACTATAGCATCAAGGAATGATTTGAAAGGTCATAACTCAAAACCAAAGTTATGGCTTGTTTTTGATACACATCGATAGGAAACGACTTATGCACTTGCTCCTTACAACAAAAGAGATATAGACTATCAACAATAGGATTCAATTGATTAGGACTCCTACAGGATATGGAGCATCTTTCCAAAACATGTTTACTATGGATGATAAGATCTTATCTGGGTTAAAGACCCATGTGTGGTATAACTTTTTGAAACATATTGTACCTTTGGTTATCGATGGATGTACAATGAAAGGAATACGAGATGTGATCTATCGTCTTGGATCACTTATAAGGTAATTATGATACTTTTATATTTAATATGTATGAATATTGGATATCTTTTATTTTTGAATTAACTTCTTTATAATTTTTTTTATGATATGTATAGGTGGATTAAATCCAAAGAGATTGACAAAAACTCGATCCCACAAAAAAAATGTGAATGCAAAGAGCTACTATGTTTGATGGAGAAAGAGCTTCCTACTTCATTTTTTGATGTTCAGGTTCATTTATTAGTCCATCTTGTAGATGAAATAGAGATTGCAAGTGTTGTCAACATTCGATGGATGTTTTGGGTCGAGCAATTTATGGGAATATCAAAAGGTTATGTGTGATAAAGAGTGAAACCAGAAGAATCCATGGCAAAGGGTTCGATGCTTGAAGAGTGCATGTATTATGTTAGTGAGTACCTTGACAGAGTTCATGAAGAAGCTCCATGTGCATGGACCAATGAGTCTTCTTCAAAAATAATAGATGAGGTACTATCAGGTTAGGGAGTTCCATTTTTATTTACATTTCAAGAAAAAAATGATGTTTCTACTTTTGTAGCATATAATAGTGAATTCATGCAAGCATTCCTTAGCGAGTACGAATAGGAATTTCAAAATCTTCGAAGTAAAAGGCGAAGAAACAAAAGATATAGACGTAATCTCGATAATAATGAGATTACAAATATATCTTCTTTCACGGATTGGCTATATAGTGGTTTGCAACCCACCAATGCAAATAATGAAGAAATCTCAAATGAGCAGAGAGAGTTAATGATAGGTTGTGAATGAAAGGTAATTTTATTTTAATAGTATTTTGTTTTTTTCATATATGTATATTAGTGAATCAAAGCCATTGATTCTTTACGTAAAACAGAGGATTCTAGTATTGTTGCTTCTTTCAAGCAACTATCACATGCTAGCTCCAAAGACACGAACCTTATAGATGGCGAGCTTGGTTACATGGGAACTATTGTTGGTATCTACGAAATTTCATTTCGTACATTCAAATAGGTAGAAAAAAGTTTATATTTTTTATGATAGACTTAGTTATTTTTTTAAGCACCTAATAATGGGTTTTTGTTTTTGTATATTTTGATAGGTCATTTTGAAGGTTGACTCATTTGAGCCGAGTATAAAGGTAGTAATTCCACATTAAGAAAGGAATTATTTGGGTTTTGGGCAATTGATTCTTCCAAGGTAATGCGATCTAGTAAAGAACCATATATTCTTCCTAGGCATATTGAACAATCATTTTTTTATAAAAACTCAGATGCCACCCTTGGTGAAAAGTCATTCATGTTCAACCTAGAGGTAGGTCATTGTTTGAACAATTTATTGTTAGAGAGATCGAAGAAAGTCCTCTTGATGATTCACCATCAAATACTGATACATCAACATCTGAAAGAGAAATTAGAATCATTATACGTGATAATGATATTAATCTTTTTTATGAAGAGGATAATACTCTACATGCTGATTCTACTGATGAGGAAGAGGAATTGCCAGAAATAGATATTAATCCATCAATAGATGATGTGACTCATGAGAACATAGATTTAACAATAGAAGAAATAAATGAAATCAATAAGGATAATGAAGATGAGACTATATTGATGTCTTACCAAAATGATGGCAATAATGAAAACATGTGAGCAGATTAGATAGTAAATTCTACTCTAGTTATCAATCAATAACTTGAAGCTTCTGAATGGATATCGGATAATAGATTATTTATTCAACTTGAATAACGATGAATCCTAATAGAGAGATGGAATCATTTTCTTTTAAGTTAGAACATGAAGCTCGGGGGTATGCCTAATTATTTTATATATAGCTTTATCTTCAACAAGCAAATTTTTATCATGTATGTATGCATATGTGTGTGTGTGTTCATGTGTATTATATGTATACATGTGTTAGTATGCATATATATGTATTTCATGTATATGTATGTGTGTGCATATGTGTGATATATGTATACATGTGTTAGTATGCATATTTGTATATATGCATATGCATTTGCGTGAAATATTCATGTAATATATGCAAGTGTTTATAATTGTGTATGCATGTATAAGTATACATTTGTGCATGTAGGCATGTATATGTGATGTGCACATGTATATATGTATATGTGTCTATGTGTAAATGTGTACATGTAAATATGTATGCATGTATATAAAATTATGTGTGCATTTAGGCATGTATGTGTGATGCATAATGTATCTATTCCATTTTATATTTATGTATGAGTATCTACATGATGTGTATATATCTTTATATATATTATGATCCTCATTGATTCGAGTAGCTATATATAGAGGCATAAGGTTGGGAGGGGAGACATCTCTCTAGTAGGACGTCGGAGGAATAGATGCAATGTGTACATATACTTCAATCATATGGCTAAAAGTCTGAATTAGAGTTTCTAAGTTAGGGGTTTTAAAACCCTAATATCAAAATTAGTGTTTTCTAATTAGGATTTTTGAAATAGGATTTCTGAATTAGAATATTTATAATAGGGTTTTTGAATTAGGATATATATATATATATATATATATATATCAGTATGCATGTGTGTATGTATGTGTATCTATATGTGCGTATGCATGTGTTGTGTGTATGTATATGCATGTGTATATGTATATATGCGTGTAAATATGATTATGTGAGTCTATGTGTGTGTACATATGATTATGTATGTGTATGTGTATGTGTATGTGTCTATGTGTATACATAATATGTGCGTAACTGCATGCATGTGTATCTGTGTGTAAAAATGTGCATGTATGTGTGTATATGTATAAATGTGCATGTATGTGTATATGTGTGTAAATGTGCATGTATGATGTATATGTGTGTGTTTGCATGTATTTGTACCTCTAGTCTCACTCTTTTCTCTCTCTCGCTCTCATATACATACATACATACATAAACACACATACTCATATCCATGTATATATACATAAAAGCAATGCGTACCGTGCATAATTGCGACGATGATCCATAAGTGCCTAGATCTATTTTATACACCACTTCTGTGACCATCCTGTCCCAAACTCTATCTCAAGTGAACTAAATACGTATTTTTTATTCCTCTCATCATGCTCACTACAAAAATTAAAAAAATCATGTAAATAAAACATAAGATATTTATTTCAATTCATATGTAAAATTTATCCTTACTTCCACTCTAAGTGGACAGGGCGCAGGTAAGAGTCGCATAATGCTCGCATTCTTTTCTTGAACTCCAATCCATTCCCTATGTACACAATGTTCCCCTCTGGCTCTATATCACACTCTAGCCCTAAGGTGCCTATGCATGTCTTCATAGGCACCTCTGCTCTTCTATCATGAACTGTAGGTGGTATAGGTGTCCTGAAAATAGATAGATAAAAATAAATAAAAATATGTGTTATAATATCATTAAAAAAATGAAAAAAAAACATACCTATGAGTAGATAGCTGTCTTCCTACATGTGGAGCCGCAGAAGAGCCCTCCTCTGATCGCTGGGTAACCATCTGGATCGTATAATCTAGCTCATCATCAGGCATCTCTGAGTACTCATGCATGATGACCCCTAGAGTATTAGGCAGAACTCTTGCTCTCATAAGACTTTTTATGAGAGTGAGTTTTGCCTTTCTCTCTCTACTAGGATCCATAATACATGTACATATAAAACAAAATGGATTAGAAATCAATATATATACGTGTACATATGTATGTGTGTATATGTGTATGTAGGTGTATATGTGAGTGTGTGTATGCATGTAAGCATGTATGTATGCATATGCATGTGCATTATGTATGCAAATGTATGCATGTGTGTGTATGTGTGTGTGTATGCATGTAATGTATGTATGCATATGCATATGCATTATGTATGCATATGCATATGCATTATGTATGCATATGCATATGCATTATGTATGCATATGCATATGCATTATGTATGCATATGTATGCATATGCATATGCATTATGTATGCATATGTATGCATGCATGTGTATGTGTGTGTATGTGTCTCTATGTGTGCGTATACATATATATGTGTGTATGTCTCTATGTGTCGGTCTATGCATATATATGTGTGTATGTGTCCATGTGTGTGTATGTGTGTGTGTCTATGTGTGTGTGTGCGACTGTGTGTATATACATGTGTATCTATATATATATGTGTGTCTATGCATGTGTGTAAATGTATGTGGATGTGTGTATGTGTCTGTGTAAGTGTGTATGTGTCTATGTGTGTATGTGTGTGTGTCTATCTGTGTATATATGTGTGTAACTGTATATATATGTCTATCTGCATGTGTATGTGTGTGTGTAAATGTGTGTGGATGTGTGTATGTGTGTATGTGTGTGTGTAAGTCTGTATGTGTCTATCTGTGTATGTGTTTGTTTATATATGTGTGTGTGTCTCTGTGTGTGTAAGTTTGTATGTGTGTATGTGTGTGCGTCTATGTGTGTAAGTGTGTGTGTTTCTATGTGTGTATGTCTGTGTATGCATGTGTAAGTGTGTCTGTGTGTAAGTGTGTGTGTGTGTGTGTAAATCTATGTGTATGTGTATATGTGTGTATGTGTCCATGTGTGTGTATGTATCTATGTGTGTGTGTGTGTCTATGTGTGTATGTGTATGCATGTAAGCATATATCTATGCATATGCATGTGCATTATGTATGCATATGTGTGTGTATGTGTGTGTATATGTGTGCATGTCTGTGTATGCATGTAAGTATGTATGTATGCATATGGATATGCATTATGTATGCATGTATGTGTATGCGTGTGTATGTCTCTTTACATGCCTGTGTATGCATATATATGTGTGTATGTGTGTGTGTCTCTCTATGTGTGTGTGTGTGTGTCTATGTGTGTATATGTATCTGTGTGTATGTGTGTGTATGCATGTAAGCATGTATGTATGCATGTGTGTGTATGTCTCTCTACGTGTGTATGTGTGTACGCATATGTATGCATGTGTGTGTATGCATGTAATTATGTATGTATGCATATGCATATGCATTATGTGTGTATGTGTGTATGTGTGTATGTGTGTGTGTGTGTCTATGTGTATGTGTGTGTATGCATGTGTATGTGTGTGTAAATCTGTGTATATGTGTGTGTATGTGTCTATGTGTATGTATGTGTCTATTTGTGTGTATGTGTATGCATGTATCTATGCAAATGCATGTGCATTATGTATGCATATGTGTGTGTATATATCTATGTGTGTGTATGTGTATGCATGTATCTATGCATATGCATGTGCATTATGTATGCATATGTGTGTGTATGCATGTAAGTATGTATGTATGCATGTATGTGTATGTGTGTGTATGTCTCTCTATGTGTGTGTGTGTATGCATATATGTGTGTGTATGTGTGTATGCATGTAAGCATGTATGTATGCATATGCATGTGCATTATGTATGCATATGTATGCATGTGTGTATGTGTGTGTATGTCTCTCTACGTGTGTATGTGTGTATGCATATGTATGCATGTGTGTATGTGTGTAATTATGTATGTATGCATATGCATATGCATTATGTGTGTATGTGTCTATGTGTGTATGTGTGTGTGTGTCTGTGTGTATGTGTGTGGATGCATGTGTATGTGTGTGTAAATCTATGTGTATGTATGTGTATGTGTTTATGTGTATGTATGTGTCTATGTGTGTGTATGTGTATGCATGTATCTATGCATATGTATGTGCATTATGTATGCATATGTATGTGCATTATGTATGCATATGTATGTGCATTATGTATGCATATGTATGCATATGTGTGTGTGGCATGTATCTATGCATATGCATGTGCATATGTGTGTGTGTATGCATGTAAATATATGCATGTAAATATGTATGTATGCATATGTATGCATGTATGTGTATGTGTGTGTATGTCTCTCTATGTGTGTGTGTGTATGCATGTATGTGTGTGTATGTGTGTATGTGTGTGTGTGTCTATGTGTGTATGTGTGTGTATGCACGTAAGCATGTATGTATGCATATGCATGTGCATTATGTATGCATATGCATGTATGTGTGTGTATCCATATACATGTGTCTGTATGCATGTGTATGTGTGTGTGTAAATGTGTGTGGATGTGTGTGTGTGTACCTGACTTCAAGGAGTTTCTCTCTCTCTCTCTCTCTCTCTCTCTCTCTCGCTCTTTCTCTCTCTCTATCTCTCTCTCTCTCTCTACGCATCCAAATCACGGCACAAATGTGCCGGGAGAAATAATTTTTTTTTTAACATTACAGAGTGTCGCTTATGCGACACTTTGGAACATAGGACGTTGCTTATGCGACGCTAAAGCGTCGCAGCTAGTTTTCCAACGTCGCAAATAGCATCGCTAATTAGCGATGCTAATTGCAATGCATAGTTTTAGTGTCGCATACGCAATGCTGACATCACTTATGTGATGATAGCTTTAAAAAATAAATAAATAAGGTCGTCGCTTATGCGACACTACCGTCGCATAAGCGACGGTTCCCATTTTTTTTTTCAATTCGGGGGCGTCGCTACGCCCCCCTATTTCTAGTAGTGTTTTGAAGTGAAAATATGATATGTGTCTTTCTCAACCTCTGTTAGACCATATCGACTTCAACTTCCCAACTTGAAATATCAGTGTAGGAACCCCAAACACTCAATGTGATATAATCAATCTACCCATAATTTGTTGACTAAGGTAGCACGTTTATTAAGATACAACACGAAGCAAAAAAAGTCCATGCATGAAGGGTAGCTAGCTGCTACAACCCATCAAATAGTCACGTTTAAGAACTACCTATATTCCACTATTCTTTTTTGCTTTGACAAGCAATCTTTTCATTGATCAATGGTTGTGGTTTCGATAAGAAACTCTCACCCATGTGAGATGCTATAGCTGAATCGTTGGGCTCTATTCAAGCGGCTAAGTTGCGTTGATACACTAAATGGAAACATATATGCATGGACATAATTCTGTAGTACAAGTACTCCATGACACTTTTCGATCATGTGTATTTGTAGATCCAAGTTCACTACGATAGAACGTGTGAAGTTTTAGCTCTCTATCTCTCTATCTCTCTTCTTTGCCTCTCTCTCTCTCTCACACACACACACCTGTTGAGCTTGCAAAGTATAGATGATTGCTTCAATAAGCCTCAAATTTGAAATGGATCAATATATCTACAAAGTAGGTGAGGACGATTCCTATCGACATGGAGGATGGGCAAACTATACTTTAAAGTTCACAACTAAAGAATCATATATATGGCAATAGTGACTAACAATAAGATCAAGGTTTGGAACTAGTCGGGCCATTTTTATGTTTACAAAATTATCTAAAAATACATTTTTTTAAATTTTATTTCATATTAAAATTGCCTTCAAGCTAATTTTTTTTCCCTTAATTTTTTCCTTGTTAGTGAAGTGGTCGCTTACTCAGAACAACTATTTGCCTCCATGTAGAATGCAACTTCTACTGAGTTAAAATGTGCAATTTCAGTGGAAGGTTTAGCCAAATTCAAATATGTGAACTTGGATAAATCCACTGATTATAAGGATAGCATCAAGTTCCAAATCCTTGGTCCCATGGCAACAAGGAATACCTTGGTCATGAAGAAAGCCTCATTCCTAATACCACCTTAAGAATTCATTAGAC
Source organism: Ceratopteris richardii (assembly GCA_020310875.1). NCBI lineage: Eukaryota > Viridiplantae > Streptophyta > Polypodiopsida > Polypodiales > Pteridaceae > Ceratopteris > Ceratopteris richardii. The sequence goes on from CM035416.1 coordinate 28,617,828, forward strand.
CCTCAGTCTACTAACAAACTCCATTCAGAACACCAATAATTGCTAAGACATAGTACGTGCAATCAGCCAAACTAGTCATATCTAAATCTACCATCAATGTCAGTGAACTATGAATTCATGAAACAATTCTTACAGCCCATTGAATCTATCCAAAAAAAAAAACTAACAAATACAATGATAAAAAGCTAATTATACGTTGCTTCAAATGCATGCATAGGTATAAAAAGTAACTTAGGACTAGTATTGCAAATTATAAAGAGTAACTTAGGACTAGTATTGCAAAAGGAGTTTTTCACAAAAAAAATAAAATCTAAGTTTTACTATTTGTAAATTACAAATTAAGAGGTATTCCTACAAGGTGTATTTTGAATATTGTGATTTACAAAAAATTGATAGTGGCCTAGCAACTAGGACCCTCTAATCAGCCTTTAACCCTAGTTACACTTCATCCATTGGATCATCAGTAGTTCCTTGGGAATCTGGTCTCTAAGACTAGAAAAATTTATGGTACGAGTTTTTTCCATAAGAGAATATCTCCTCATTTAGAGGAAGAACTTTTAGGTGGAAGATCATTTGAATTTCAAATTCAAATTTGAAGAAACTACCTATAAAAATACATGGAAATCTTGCGGCCAAATACACTCCCTTTGAGAGCCATTCATAGATCATTAGTAGAGTTTGAGTAGCACACTTCATTGCTCGCTCACTTCACTATCATTTGGCATCATTTATTGCCAATGATTTTGTAAAATCATGTTCCATAATACATATAATCAGTAAGCATCTTTGTTGGTTTCTCTGCTATGTCCACTCATTACAGTGAACAGTTTCAAAGGATTTGCTTCAGCCAATTGGGAGAAAATGGCCTTGAAGTGGTCACTAATAATTCTCTGCACATTCCCTAAAAAGTTGAGGGTAAGGATTCAGTTGCTAAATTGATTTCTCAATGTGTAGTTTATCATTTTGAGTTATTTCACTTGGAATCATTAGCTCTCTAAGCTAGTTAGATACCTTCAGAAGGAATTTTTCTAATTGCTATTGTATTGTGAGTACTGAGCAAAACATTCAACAAGTGTCAAGACCAAAATAGCAACTTTTAGGTCATAAGCTAGCTGAAATTTATCTATTTTGATCCAATTATGAAGCTTCATCTCCAAAGTACATAGGCACTTATTTAGTGTCATTGGGAAGCTAAAGGGGCCTACAACACAACTCTGAAGTAAAAGAGGGTAGGTACAAAGCATGGATTAGCAGTACAAACTCATACTCTTGGGATATCCATCCATCTTTCCCAACAATGGATCTCTTTGGCACGATTTCCATTTTTAATCTCTATTCTTATATACAACACATGTAGCTCACAATTGTAGACTTCCATTAGTTTATCTATTCTCTTCAAACCACATCAAAGTTTTGCAAGCTCCCTATATCCACACATGTGCTTCACTCTTGTATTAAGTGGGAAATGTCTCAAACCTCTCCACAATTTTTTATCTCCCTATGGATATCTTCAATTTATTGGCTCCATGTTCTAGATATAATTTGCATTAGCCAAATTACTCTGAAATTATACATGGTCATTTGATCATGCATTATCGCAATCATAATCAAGGAAAACTATTCCCAAAGCCATTCTTTCTTATTTTCTTTATGCCCACATGTTGTTTCCTCTAGTAAAATCTTTTGTAGCATCTATATACCCACCATTCAACTTAAGAATCAATGTATTCACCAACATTTCTATCTATCTATCTATCTTAACCCTAAACCCTAAAACCCTAAACCCCAAAGACCTAAACCCGAAATTGTAAACCATGAAGCCTAAAGCCTAAAGCCTTAACCCTAAACCCTAAACACTAGACCCTAGACCCAAACCCAGAAACCTAAAACCTAAATCCTAAACCTTGAACCCTAAACCCTAAGCCATTAATCCTAAACCCTAAACCCCAAACCCTAAACCCTAAACCCTAAACCCTAAACCCTAAACCCTAAATCCTAAACCATTAATCATAAACCCTAAACCCCTTAAGTCCTAAAACCATAAACCCTTAACCCTAAACCCTAAACCCTAAACACTAAACCCTAAGCCCTAAACTCTAAAGCCTAAATCCTAAACCCTAAACCCCAAACCCTAGACCCTAACCCCTCAACTCTAAAAACTAGACACTAAACCTTAAACCATCAACCCCTCATAAACCCTAAAACTAGACACTAACCCCTCATAAACCCTAAACCATGAAACCTTCACCCTAAACCCTAGACCCTTAACCCTAAACCCAAAGCCCTAAACCCTAAACCCTAAACTCTAAACTCTTAAACCCTGAGCTCAAAAACCTAAACCCTAAACCCTAAACCTCAAGCCCTAACCCTAAACCTCAAACCCTAAACCCTAAACCTCAAACCCTTAACCCTAAACCTCAAACCCTAAGCCTTATATCCTAAACCCTAAACCCAAAGCATTAAACCTAAAACCTAAACCCAAGTCCCAAAAACCTAAACCCTTAACCCTAAAACCTGAATATCTCAAACCCTAACTGCTAACCCCTAAATGTTGAACCCCAAACCTGAAACCCTAAACCCTAAACTCTTAACCCTTTACCCTAAACCCTAAACCTTTTAGATGATTATCAGCTTTGTACATTTAGATGATCCTCCCATCAATAAAAATGAGGTTCATAAATTCAAGTATGTATTAGAACTTACTGCATATAAGAATATAATAAAAATAGTAGATGTAGACAAGTTAGTTAAAATTCTTAAAAATATCTCTAGGAATGGTTTTAACTTATCCGAGAGTGATGGATTAGGACCATTTTGAAGTGGATTGATGTAATTGAATATATATGTGAATCAAACATCTTTTTTTATTATGGTTTTAAATTTAAATATTATGTTAATATTATATAGTTGTCTCTTTCAATTGAAGTGTTATGGTGTTGTGTGCAGTGACCGTATGGATTGTAATGTATAGTGATGATGTGGATTTTAATAATTAACACATACAATTATATGATATGGATTTTAATTTGAATGTTATGATGTGGATGATGTTGATTTAATGTTAATTCAAAGATTATGATATGGGTTGATATTGCAGTGATGATGTGAATCTCAAAACTTCAGAAGTTTAGTGCTATAATATGGATTTTAATTCAAATGTTATCATGTGGATGATATGGATTGAATATTATGGATTGAATATTATGGATTGAATATTATCGATTGAATATTATGTAATTTAAATATTATGATATGGATTGATATATTAGTGATGATGTGGACTTCAAAAGTTAATATGTGCAATGATATCATATGGATTTTAATTCAAATGTTATGATGTGGATGATGTCGAATGATTTTTAATTTAGAAATTAAGATGTGCATTTATATTATGTGGATTTTGATTTAAATCTTATGATGTGGAGTATCGTGATGATATCATATGATGAATGATCAAGTGTTATTATATTATTTGATATATTGTAGTTTTAGAAGTTAAAAAATGAATAATCAACCTGATCATGTTACATCTCAAAGAATTTTAAATGATAAAAATATAATGTAAAATTTTTTCTATCTAAAATATTTTCAATAAAAAATATTTTCATTCTAAAAGATTTTTAATCTAAAAAGTTTTCGATCTAAAATGTTTTCAATCTAAAACATTTTCAATCTAAAATGTTTTCAATCTAAAATGTTTTCAATCTAAAACCTTTTCGATCTAAAACCTTTTCGATCTAAAACCTTTTCAATCTAAAATATTTTCAATCTAAAACCTTTTCAATCTAAAATATTTTCGATCGAAAACCTTTGCGATCAAAAATATTTTCGATAACAGAATTTTTGATCGAAAACGCCTTCGATCGAAAAATCTCTGAATTGTGGTGCAAAAACTATTCGGACTTGTTCGAATAAGCTGATGTGGCACCGAATAATTCGATCGAATAATAAGGGGTCATTGAAAAATTCGGTAATTATTCACGAATAATCAAATCATCGAATAACGAATAATGTAACCTAGATCATAGCTAACCAAAATGTGTTTAGTCTGTGGATGATACAGATGATAGCCTTTGCTTTCAGAACTGTACCCAACAAAAATACATTTTATTGCTTTATCATCCAATTTCCTGTGATGTTGTTCAGGCACTAATGCATATGCCAAACAACCAAAAACATGCAGATGAGCAACAGATGGCTTGCAACCATGCGAAGCCTCATATGGAGTGATAGACTGTAGTGCTTTAGTGGAACACCTGTTAAGTACATATGTTGCACACATAACAACCTCAAGCCAGAAACTATGTGGTAAAATCTGACTCTTGACCATGGATCTCACCATCTCCATGAGTGACCTGTTTTTCCATTCAGCAACTCCATTCTATTGAGGTGTATACAGCACTGTAAATTGGTGTTTTATCCCACGTTCAGCCAAAAATGCATTACAATCAGAAGACCTGACTCTTGACCATGCATCTCACCATCTCCATGAGTGAACTCTTTTTCCATTCACCAACTCCATTCTATTGAGGTGTATACGGCACTGTACACTGGTGTTTTATGCCACGTTCAGCCCCTTTTACATGCTGATAGATTTTTAGCCAAAACCAAAAACTGTTTGAAGCACATAAACACTTCGAACTTTGCTTTCAATGGATATACCCATGCATGCATGGAAAAATCATCAATGAAAGTCACGAAGTAAAGATAGTTTCCAAAAGAGGGTGTCTGCATAGGACCACATACATCACTATGAACAAGCTATAATTTTTGTGTAGCTCGAACAGAACCATCTTTTGGGAACAAGGAACGCTGCATTTTGCCCAAAATACAGCGTTCACATACATGTTTACCGGGTGCCTCAAGTTTTGGCAAAGAGGAGACCATTTCAAATTTCTGCATGCATAGCAAACTAGCAAAATTGAGATGACCAAAGCGTGCATGCCAAAGCTTTTCATCTGACATAGCCTAAGAATCATGTACTGCACATGTTGAATCATTCATAGATCTTTCATAGTCTATGAGCTTATACAGCCCACAACATAAAATGCCAAAAGCAATAATCACGTTGCCATTTGACAGATCATGAATTGTACACCTGTCATCAACAAATTTCACAACCAAGCCAATCTTGGCTAAAGCCAAAACCAATAACGGATTCTTCTTGATCCCTGGCACAAACAAAGCATCTGACAAAGTGAGAGAACTACCATCAACAGTAGTTAGAATGATCTTTCCAACTCCCATGATAGGATAAGAGGAGTTGTTGGTGCATGTTATAGTATTCCCTATAGGGGCAGGCTCAAGTGAAGAGAAGAAACTATGCTGCAAGGTAATATGTTTGGTTACCCCAGTATGAAAGTACCAAACATCTGAGTCTACTACAGACTCTGTTTTTGGTGTAGAGGCCTCTGCAACAACCATTCCAGCCTCTTTTGCAGCCAGTTTTGGACAGTTCTTTATGATATGATCATTTTCTTTATAGTACTTGCAAAACAATTTTTGCTTTTCTGATTTCTTCTCATCTTTGTCTTCCTTCTTTGAATGTGCAGCATTTGCAGATTTTTGGTTGCTAATAGATTAACTCCATTTACCTTTGCCCTTATGATTAGCCACGAAAGCTTGATCTGCAACATGCATGATGGACCTATTCTGCCTAGACTGATTTTCCTACAACAAAACAGAAACTAACTCTTCAAATGATAGGGCATTTGGATTGCCTTTCATCATTAAATGGAGAGTCAGAGCAAAACTCTGATATGAGTCAGGAAGACCATTCAGAACAGTCTGCACAAGTGAGCTATCTGGTATAACTTCATGAGTAGAAATCAAATGTTCCTTCAAATCCTTGATCTTTGTTAGAAAACTGTCCATAGAATCACCTTCATTCATATGCTCACTCTTCAACTATTTTTGGAGGTAAGCAATAGGATCCTCATTCCTAGCTTGGTACAATGTGGTAAGTGTATCCCAAGCATCCTTAGTTGTTTGCAAGAGCGAATATTAGGAATAATGGCATGTTTGACAGACAAAGCTATCAATGCATGTGTCTGGGCATCTCTGCCATCCCAAAGAATTTTCTCTATAGTAGGTGCAACAGAAACTGCAACACGAACAGGAATCTATAGAATATCACCATCTTCAACACCTTTTACATCAGCTTCAATACCTGTAGTTGTAACAGTTGCAGGTGTGATAGTATGTTTTTCAACACTTTGCACAATGTTCCACAGTCCTTTTTCAGCCAATATATGTCGCATCATATATGCCCATAACGGGTAGTTGGTACCATCCAACTTATCATCAACAGCCAACATACGGAATACATTACTGCTTTCAGCCATGGCCGATGACTAAATTACCTTGATGCAAAAAATTCACTGTATCTCAAAAAGTTGAGCAGAACTGCCCAGACAAATTCTGCTAAACCTGTAGTAGACTTCGAGATGCTTATAATGGCGAACCAAAATACGTATATACCTTTGGCACAAAAAGACAAAATAGCCTGCACAAGCACTGCAATAATGCGTTCGAAGGCCGAAACGAGCTCAGATCATGATTTCGGCACCACGTAGCAAAGCTATTTTGATCTCTAAAACACTTTGAGTATACGTACCAAATTTTGTGTGATTTTGAGACTGTGATCGGAGGGGTGTCAATGACGCCCTAGATGAAGTGATGACCTGCTCTGATACCAATTGTTGGAGTTAGACGTCTACGAAAGCACGCGAACAACACATGGAAGAAGAAGAAGCTTGAAGCATAACACATAATACTTAATGTATTACCACTAGAATGTACAAAGATAAGTAGCCATTAGGGCAATAGGCGTATATACAAGCCGGGGGGGAAAACCTCCTAAAGAGGGAAAAAAGTGCCCCGGCAGTCCTAGAGTGTTCACACACATCACTACCTAAATATATCAATATTTTTTAGAGTTCCTTTGAGCCTTCAAATTAGCTTACGACCGATCTTTTAACTATGTCAGACACTAGATCTCAACAGGTCCAAAACTAGGCAAAAACTATAAAAGGAGCTACGGAGCTCACTTTTTGAGGTTGGATTTTTAATGAAACTTTTTATGACGAGCACATAATTAATAGATTCCATTGTTTAACTCTTTGTTTTACCTTGTGTGCACGTGTGTGTAGGTGTGTGCATGTTAGTTTGCTTCTCGCTCATGCACTTGTGTGATTACTTGCTCATGGTCATCATACCACCCTTATGTCTTCTCGGATTAACAATTATGAGGTGGACCTCCTCACATTAGTACTCACCATTGTGCTAGAGTGACACCAAATTTGGTGTTTTTGTTAGGGATTGAGCTTCAAGGATGATCATGCAATGGTAAGACGTAGAGATTTGAAGCGGGAATCATAGGTATATTTCTTTTTTTTTCACTTTCTTACTTTCTTCATCATCATCCCTACATACCTACTCCCTCCCCACCTCCATTTCCACCTTCATAAAAAGTTCACCTCCTTGGTCATATCCCCACTTCCATTGCATTCCCTTCATTTCACTTGTGAGAGAGAGAGATATATATATTGTGTGCTATGTTTTTGTGTTTTTTTTAGTTTTTTGGAAGGTATTAGCGTCAACAACAATAGCAACATCTATAGCATGCACAATATCTCTATGCATGCACCTGAGGGTGAAACTCTTTGTCCACCACCACAAATAGAAAACTAAAGTTTTTGGTAAAACAAAGTGCACCACAATAGAGTATACTATATGCACACCCCAAAAATATGAAGCTTGTTATAAAATTTGCATTTTGTTGTGTCCATCATGATATATAAGTGTTTGTCGTTGATAGTCAATAGACAGCCCCATGATGGACAATTTGTCTATCACAATAGATAGGCAATCCATCATGAAAAATAGGCAGTCCATCGCGATAGACACTCCCCGTGAAAGATAGATATTTGCATGAACTTTAGTCTATCACAACGTATATAGCATGACAAACAAAAGGGCAATAGGCCCTCTCCATCATGTGATAGACATGTGTGTCATGACAAATCTATCCATCATGATAGATAGGCCCTGACAGACACTCTTGTCCATTGCAATAGACAGAATCTCTCCATCACGATAGATAGCTAATTTTGGCCAGTTTTAGGGTTAGAAAGTTAACATAATTTTGAGATAAAATTTGAAATTTTTGCAAGCAATCGGAGCTTCTTGGCAAGGCTAAGGAAAGTTACTATATGGGGTATGCTTGGGAGCATGCTTCTTGGGTGTGGGACCATTAGTACAAACAATCGGCTCAAGGTTGGAAGTCTACAAACTCTCTAGTCAATTTCTAGTCTAGGCTAAGCTTGATTAGCACATTGGGTTAACCTAAGACTACGATATGCATCAAAGTACTCAAGAAGCTTTAAATTCTCAAGTCTAAGGATAATTTATGCTAGATCCAAAATAACCTAAGTATAAAAGAACATAAAGTGCACAAGATGAACATAAATTGCGACAAATTCAAGTACTCCTTATGATGTTCTATTGAAACAAGAAAGTACATTCATAAGAACTTAAAGAGAACAAGTGTTTGATACAAAAGAACTTGCAAAAGGGTTGTACTTGGGAAATTGGGCTAATCAACAAAGCATATGAAAGTGGCAATCACACGGCTAGGTTGCGGGATCGACAACTCAGTGATTAACCTTATGTATTGATATTTGAGACTAGTGATTTAGAAACCTCATTTAGTATGGATATACCCACATTTAGTTCACGATCTTCCTACTTACAAACCCCTGAAGGTTCCTATAAGACTCAATTGGAGTACATAACAATCCAACAAATTAAGTTCTCACATCTATGAGGATGGGTAGAGAAGATTAGTGGTCCAAATCAAAAATCCTGATCAAACCTTCATACTTGAATACCCAATGGTCAAATTTGAAGATGGTTCCTATATTGATAAGCAAGGGACCATCTACATGGTTATGAGCTTGCCTGATTGGATGGATGAATTTTGAATCATCATTCTTGAGTCAAAAATATGAGATCTCGAGCAAGAAACTCTTGGAAAGGAATGTAGAACACTGCATGCTAAATCGATCTTATTAAGAATAATCACACCAAAGTGGATTCCTTAAGATAACAAGAGCATAGAGCTCTTCTTGAATAAGGAGATAGATGAAGATTTCTTGAGATTTAAGCCAAACAAAACAAGTGAGGTAGATGGTGTAACAATTTACTAGTTCAAGGATTTGTATGTCCCAAGGAAAGTAATCTACTTAGAACTTGAGATCCATATGATCATGTAGCAGAGGTTAGACAAGTGTTAAGAGTTGAACAAGTTGAAGACTTGTTCATTCAATATAATAATTTTGTTCTAACTTTAAAGAATACATCCTTGATGTGGTTTCAACTACTGCATCAAGGTCAATTCAAAAACACTGACCAGTTACTGGAAGCATTCATCACTGAGTTCTCAAAGAGTGGCATCAGGCACAACACCTCATCCTTGATTCATAGTTTTAAACAAACACCTCAAGAAATAGTCAAGTTAGCAAGACACGGAATTCAGACAATACCTTGAGAGATGTTCCACCCCAAAGCTACCCACATCATCCAAGCAAGTGGAATTATTTTTGTATGGCTTGCTAAGTGCAAAGTTACAATCCTCTGTATACTTAAAGGGACAGAGAACCATAGAGCAGTGCATGCAAATGTGCATAGACATTGATGATAACTTGGGAGAAGAATTAGAACTTTCAAAGATCTATAAGGATTTGGATACTTCTACTATTTTCACCTCAAAACCCTCAACCTCAATTCATGAATTGGCTAAAAAAGTATCTCATAAATTAGGAGTCTCAAGCAAACACACCCTTAGGATGGTTTTTGTGAAACAGTGTTACAATTGTGGAGGAGACCACATGGCCAATGTTTGCCCAGTCATGACTCGGACCTAAGGGAATCCTAATAGCCAATATTGCACAATAGAGAGAAGGTACACTAATCATAGGGCACAAGATTTCCCTCACAACAAACCAGTGGTTAGAGAAAATTACCAACATCCATATCAATGGCCTAAGAGATAGCAAAATCCATATCAACAACCACCATACTTTAGGCCCTAGCAACCTTATCAACCCCACTAGCAAGCTCAAAAAAGACCTCAACCTGTGCTAGGTAAATAGCGGGCACCTCCTACCAATTTTATTCCACTCAAGTATGCATTGATAGAGGATAATTTGAGTAGATCCCTAGTGCCAACACCCCCACTAATTTTTGAAAGATATCCTAATGCTCAAAGCTTTGACTCAACACATGTAGACAACCCACCAATGTACTTTAAGGATTCACCTGAGCACAACGAGATCTACCCCTATGAAACCCCTACTGAACCAAGTTGGGATTCATAATACTCGAAGGTGACATATGAAAATCCTAATATTGGACCCCAACCAAGGCAAACGAGACCCCAAGCACCTAGAGGCCCATGCTATAGATGTTAGGGAGGTCACTTCATTTGTGATTGTCTAGACCATCTTGGTCAGTGGCTATTCAATGTTTTTGCTTCAAGTTTGATAAGGAACAGCTCTTATGAGACTGCCCTAAGAATCTGGACAATACACAAAAGGTTTGTTGAGCCCATAAAAGTCATATGGGTCAAAATTCAACTGCAGTCCAAGTCAACTGGTCAAAGTCAACAAAGGTCAAGGTCAAAGTCAACAGGTGCAAAGTCAAAGTGCTAAAGTGCAGGTGTCAAAGTGCACAGGTAGTGCACAATTAATTGTCCACAAAGGGTAAATTGGAGAAAGTGGGTTGCAGGTTGCAGAGGTATTTTCTCTAATTTCCCTAAGGTTCAAAGTGTGTTTTTAAAGTGTTTTGGAAGGTTCAGGTGAACCCCCTCTGATGTGCAAAAGTGAAGACTTAAAAGGAAATGTGAAGGTATGTGAAGTGGTAGTGTACGCACAGGTGAAAGTATGGCCCCCCATTAAAATTGTTGGTTTTAGTCTAAAGTCACTACAGGACAAAACAGTGAGTCGTTGGCTGCCACTTGTGAAGACAATCTTGGGACATCAAAGTGAGAACCAAGATACTATTGCAGTTAGAAGCGTACGTGATCGACACACTCAAATCAAGGCAAGGACTATTCTTGGACCAATTCTAGAGTAAGCAAGAGAAGCATACTCTAAGTGAAGCAAGAGAGGGAAGTGCAAGAGTCACTAGTGTGCGACGCAGAGAAGTGGAGTTGAAGGAGTGCATGGAGAGTGACTAAGGGATTGTGCAGAGAGTGCTAAGCTAGTCCCCCAAGGATCTCAAGGTCTCTTTGCAGTGTGTGTGTGCCAACAGAAGGTATTCATTCCTCCCCCTTAGTTGAAGCTTGGTGCAAGGTGTGCACAAGGATAAGATTGAAGCAGGTGGAGGTCTGGTGCAGAGGAGGCCGGCGGCAAGAAGACTTTGGGATATTTGGTATTTTGTAATTGAGCACTCTGTGTGATTGTGCACAGAAGTATTGGCTTGTATTGTGCTTCAAACATTGTAATTGTCTTACTGTAATCAATCGACATAAGCTTCCAAGGTGTATTTCCTCTTCTGGTCTTTTCCTTTTCTCCTACAAACCCTCAAACTCCTTCTTGTCTAAGAATCCCCCAACAAGGTTATACCAATCAATGTTATTGGCTTGGTTGTGGATTCTAGTGGAAGTGTGATAGCTACAACCCCTGTGCAAGTAGTGACTAGAGCTTAAGTGCTACAACAAACTCAAAGCTTAGGTCAAGAGAAAAATTTTTAGATGAGTGAGACAAAGAGCATAACTAAGAAGAGAACGAGAGCTTGGAAGGATAGCCTTCAAAGGATGCAATGACAATGGGCTAGAAAGATGAGTGAATTAAAAGAAAACTTAAAGGAAACAAAAGAAAATTTGAGGGAGATTGCATCCCACACACACTCTCAAATCCCACCTTCTTCATCACAGCAAAACCATTTCCCCATACCATCACTACACAGAGCAAGATCAGTCCTAGCATATCCTACTCCCAAAACCATTCCCCCAAAGATGTTCAAAGCGTATCATGCTAGAATTCAAGAAGGATTGAATGTGGCAGAGTTAGATAAGTGTTATCCCATAGAAGACCAAGAAATTGAAAGGACCAAACTTTGTGTAGAAATGGTAGAACTATCTCAGGCTATGTTCGAGGCAAGCCATCTTTTCAATCACACTAGCTCAACATGGACCAAAGAGATGTACCCCCCTTGCAATGGAACCCAGTCTATATATAGAACATTAGATGAAATAGAGTCGGTGCATTCCATAAGATCAGACTTCTCATGGATGCATGAAGACACCTACTTATGGATGTGTAAAGTTGCAGTGAAAGAACAGAAAAGATTAGAAGCAAGAGTCGTAGGAACTAATGAAAACCCTAGATCAATTCAAGACCCAATGTATGCACCTATTTGAACCCCATGCTTGGGTAGAAATTCTATCCACAATGGACATGTTGTCAATGAGGAGCAATGGACCCCGCATTGCAATGAATATGGCTATGACATCTTGGTTACCACAATAGAACCACTTCTGGGTGATTCAATTATAGAGAATGCGATCCTAGCACATATGCTCTTGCAAAATTCAATGATGAGAATGAGGAAAACATCATCATGGAACCTTTTTGCACCTCTGAGGAAGAGTACCTTTACCTAATAGAAGCTAGGACTTAGGAACATTAACAATATGAACAAGAAAATAATTTGACAATGATTAAGGGCGATCAAAATGACAAAAAGAAAGGAAAGAAACCTATTACCGAGCTAGTGGAAGAAGAAGCACTTTTTGAAGTAGCGGAGAACTTCAAGAAATACAAGATAAAAGATCAAAAGTTCATGATAAGAATGCCTAACAGAGAAGCAATGGTGGGAGAAGCCTATGATAACAAAGAGAAAACAAAGAAAATTATAGTAACTATAGAAGATGGTGAACAAAGATGTAAGTACATAGGATAGGATTTAATTGAAGAAGAAGAACATGAGTTGATAAATCTACTGAGAAAATATAGAGCTATCTTCACATGGAGTTATAATGACTTGAAGGGAGTTGACCTAGACATATGTTCTCATCGAATTCCCATTTCTTTAGAAACCAACCCAACCAAGCAGAAACCTTACATTTACATTGATTATTACGAATCCAAAATCAAAGAAGAAACTGATCGCTTGATAGAAGTAGGATTTATCTATGAAATTGAGCAAACGGAATGGATGTCCTGCATTGTGGTTGTGCAAAAAAAGGCTACATGTATGTATTAACTTGAAAAAGGTTAATGTAGCCACCATAAGAGATATTTATCCTTTTCCTATCACGGAACATCTTTTGGAGTGTGTAGCAGGGAAGGAAGTATAAAGTTTCCTTGACGGATTCTTAGGTTACAACCAAGTAGTCATTGCCCCAAAAGACCAACATAATAAGGCTTTTTCCATAGAATGGAGAATCTTTGCATTTTATGTGATGCCATTCGGGCTCACCAATGGTCTTGCCACATTTCAAAGGCCGATGTGTCACGTATTTAAGGAATTCTTGCAAAAGAATTTAGAGTTCTATGTTGACGATTTGTGGGCTCATTCAAACATTAGAAAAACACATATCCCTAAATTAAAACAAGTCTTTGACAAATGTAGAGAATACCAAGTCTACTTGAACCCAAAAAAGGGTATTTTCATGATCAAGCAAGGCAAGATTCTAGGACACAGTGTCAAAGAATGGGATATCAAGTGATGAAGATAAAGTTAGAGCTATAGCAGAGCTACCTCAAACAAAGAATGTCAAGGAAGCAGAGGCTTTCGTGGGTCACTGTGGATATTACCAATGCTTTATTCACATGTATGCAATAACTGCAGAGCCCTTGTACAACCTTTTGACTAATTTTGAGCGGAAAAAAGAGTGCAAAAATTATTTCGATGAACTCAAACAATGATTGTATTCAGCACCAATTTTAACTACACCAGACTGGACTAAGCCATTCCATGTTCATGTGGATGCTTCCAATTATGCTATTGGATGTGTGATGGCACAACCTACGGGTGAAGGAAACAGTGACCTTTCCATTTCTTATGCAAGTAGGCGGTTGAACATAGCAGGATGAAATTACACCACTACAGAAAGAGAAGGATTAGGCATGGTCTATGCGGTTAAGAAGTTTAGGCATTATTTGCTCACAAATAAGTTTAAATTTTTTATAGATCATCATGCATTACTCTACCTTGTGAATAAACGTTGCAATGTAGGCAAATTAGTAAGATGGTTTCTCTTACTAATGGAATACAATTTTGAGGCAGTTGTCAAGAAAGACAAGTCTCTCCTTAGGGAGAATCACCCTTCTAGACTTACTTAAGGAGAATCCCCACAAGGAGTATCAAATGAACTTCTTGATGCTTACTTTTTCAACTTGGAAGTAGTGCCTACTTGGGCTAGAACTATAGTGCCTATTCTTACTTTTGGACCTAAGCACCCCATGATGAAAGCAAAGGGTAAAAAAGTGGTGAAATTCTAAGAGTATTAGATAATGGTAGGAATCATATACAAGCACATGGATCAAGGAATCTAAGCTTGTTGTGTGGAAGAGGAAGAATATGTGAAATGGTTGCAATTAGCACACATGGGTGCATTCGGGCAACGTCATTCAAAACACTGAACCCTACAGACTTTGAGGGGATTAGGTGTATATTGGCCAACAATGGAAGCATATGTCTATAGGATGTGTAAGGATTGTTGAACGTGTATTAATAGACCTCCAGTGGAACATGCTACATTGCACATATCTTTAATGTTGGATTGGAGTACACTGGTTGAATTTCTAAGGACAAAAACATTCCCTCAAGAAATGACTTTAGCATGGAAGATGTGTCTAGAGCAGGAGGCTCAAGATTATACTCTCATTGGAAATAACTTACACAGGTGAGGAGGAGATGGATATCTTAGACTTTGTGTCCATGAAAGTGAATATCTCAAGATCTTAGAAACTGCACACTAAGGTGTGACAGGAGGACATTTCACACCTGATCAAGTGATCAAGGCTATGCTATTTACAAGACTTTGGTGGCTACATTCACATGGATGCAAACGCTTATGTGAAGAGATATGATATATGTCAATTATCTTAGTATCCGATACGCAAGGATGTGATGCCATTAAGACCCATGATGGGAGGACTTGCATTCTCCAAGTGGGTAATAGACTTTGTTGGTCCTATTAATCCCCTAGCCAAGAGTTCACATGTCAAATATATTATTGTCGCTATCGATTATATAACTAAATAGGTGGAAGTAAAAGTAACTAGAAAGAATGATGCACAAGCAATAACTAAGTTTCTATTTGAAAACATATTTACCAGATATGGATTTCCAATAGAGTTGGTGAGTGATCATTGTACCCACTTTTTGCATGAGGTCGTTGAATACTTGCTACAAGAATTCATGGTCATTCACAAGAAGTTTGCACACCACCCACAAGATAATGGACAACCTAAAAGCACAAAAAAGATTCCATGCACTATTTTGACTAAGCTTGTCAATAACAAACATCCTGATTGGGACAAACAGCTACATCACATTGTTTGGCCATCTATAGTGGCCTATAAAATGGTACTCAACACCACCCCCTTTCAGATGGTGTTTGATCAAAAGAAGAATGCAGTTCTACCCTTGGATTTCTTGATATCGACCCTGAAGGTAGCACAAGATCATCAATGGATTGGACATGAGCTATCTTCTAGGATCTTTGATTTAGAACGATTGGGCGAAACTTGACTGAGAGAAGCTGCCCAGATCTATGCAGCTACGAAAAGACAAAAGGCATACTTTGATGCACACATAAAAGACAAAGCCATGAAAGCACGAGATCTAGTCTTGGTGTATACACTGAACAACATAATCATAGGTTGGAAAAACATGGTTATGGACCCATGATCATCAATCGGATATTCACAAATGGAGCAATCCAATTAGTTACCTTAGATGGTGAAATACTAGCAAGCTACATTAGTGGGTGTAGAGTGAAACTCTACCAAGAACCTTTGATAGAAAAAATGCTAAGTTGATTCAACGCCACAAAAAAGTGCAAACAAAAAGAGAAAGGAATTCGAGAAGAAGCTCAAGTAGAAGCCTTAGAACGTATTCGACGTATGAAGTTGAGAAGACAAGGTAGAGATTCGCCTAGGCAAATCATAATCATGAGGCACCAAGGTATCATATGGTGATGTGCCAAACCAGAAATGTCTCCTCTCACCATATAATCAATAGACATCCTTTTATAACCATAGAAGTAGGACAAGGCATGGGTGCAAAGACTATCAAGGCCTTGATTGACTCAGGGGTGGCCACTAGTGCTGTTAGATTTTCTTGTTGTCAAGACACGGAATTGTGAATTAATCCTATCAAATCTTACCTCATAGGACTCGGAGGAGTGGACATCCCTTGCATGGGGGATCTGGAACTTCCCCTCTCTATTTAAGACATTCATATGACAATTAAGGTACTAGTGTGTCATGATGAGGATCTTATGCAACCTCTCATTTTAGATCAAGATTGGATCTACGATCATGCAATCAACTTGAACCTGAGAAGTGGACTTCTTCAAGTTTGGGTCAACAATCAATGTGTCATGGTCGAACTAGGAAATTGCACCATCTCTAATATAGAAGTTGTACAAATTCGTGGTCCTTGTAGGGTTAATCAAGAAGAAAAAGATGTTGTTCTTGTCCAAAGCTCTATGATGCAGAAGGATGCTACTCTCAAAGAAATAGTTGAAGAAATAATGGAGCTCCCTTTTTTTCAAAAGATTGTCATGATAAATAAAGCAAAGAAACCTAAGAAGCAGTTGGAGAAGATAATGGAATCCCAGAATCAGAACCGAACTTGAAGTACGGTGACTCAAGGTGTGAAGCAAATCTAGAGATGGAAGGGTGAGCATTTGCCTGCTCCCTTGTCAAGACCACCAGTACTTACAAAGTGGTGGACAAGATCAAAGTAGCCAAGGGATGTATCTTCAAGAGCTCAATCTCATGTTCAATCAAGGAGGTGTGTTTACTGAAGGCTCTCCATCAAAGATCTTGGAAACGCCACAATGTACCACTAGAATCTCAAAGGATCCATCATGTGAAGAACCCAAGGAAGCTCAAAAAAGACCCAACTCTTCACCACCCATCAAGATTAAGGATCATGAAGAATTCGAGGTTGAGCATGTCTTAGATTCAAGAATCTCTCGAGGATCATTGGAATACCTTATTCATTGGGAAGGGTATGATGTCAATGATCGTACTTGGGAACTTACAAAAAATCTTCAAAGAGCAACAATCAAGGTTCGTGAATTCCGTAGGAACAATTCAATGAAACCTAAGCTAGAAAACATGGTTGCTCCTCATGGAACTCATTGCTTGAGGGGGAGTTGATGCCATGGACAAGGAAACCATCTTGAACCTTAGACTCCATGTAAATTTACATATCTCATATTTGGTTCATAAGTTAGAGAAACTAACACTTCCATCACATTCAAAATGTGCCAAAACCCCGTGATCAACTGTCTATTTGCCTATTCTGACACTCGGAGGTCTTGTTCCGAGTTTGATGACATGATGGGTGATATCATCAATTTGTAACTGCCCTAGAACTACCCTTGAAAACCTATATAAGAAGGGATTGGCCACATATATAATCAGTCTTGCCAATGCTAGTCTTGGGAGCTCAAGGAGTCGCAATCTCCAAGTAAGTACTTTCCAAGTTCCAGTTCTAGTTCTTGTCCTATTCCTCCTTCTAGTCTTGATTAATCTAGTTCTTGGAGCTCTAGTCTTGTCCTATTGTAATCTTGTAGTATAAGATCTTGTCTAGTTATTTCTTGTATGTAGTTCGTCTCCCTGAAGGGAGATCTTGTAATCCAGATACCTTGCTTCATACCTATGATCCCCAGTTGTGGGATCTCCTATATCATCTCTAATCAATTTATCCCTACCTATCAGTCCTGGGTTGTGGGACTTCTTATATCATTTACATATATTCTTGTATTATTTTCCCTACATGGGTGATCTTGTAATCAAAAGTATAATTCTAAAATCTTGTCTAGTCTAGTCAGAGGGCATAATCTAGTGCTCTACTAACATCCCGTACCACTGCCTTTCCTTCTTCCCCACCTCCCCCTTCCTTCTTCCCTTCATCCCATCACCTTTCTTGCCTCCTTCCCCCATTTTCCCCCTCCTCCTCCCTCTTTTCCTCTCGCTTAAACCCCTCCCTCCCCCCTCCTTTGGTTCTCGTCGATCCTCTCCCCTCCTCTCCATTTTTTGTGGGAAGACAGTGTAGCAGAGGACCCCACTTGGCTTTGTCTCATTCCTCTCTTGTTTCCTCCTTGCATGCGGCAGACATCAGTGGACCCAGAATCAGCCCCTTAAAGAGACTCTTATGAAGTCCCTCACCCACAATGGCTCCATCGCCCATTTGACTCTCCCTTACCGATGAGGGTAGAGTGAGCCTAGTTTCCGAGGTTGAGCACCTTTAGGCCTCTTGGGTTATCTGCAAGATCATTGGTTCATGTCCTATTCATGGCAAACTCAAGAAACTCCTTCAAAGTAGCTTGCTTGCACAGATTGGAAAGCTTGTTGATATCTAGACCTTGGGTCACAATTTCTACTAGGTGGAGTTAGAGACTCTTGAGGCAACCACACGAATGATTTCACTTTCTTCAATTGCAAATGCAGATTACCCAAGCATACATACGACCTTGGGTCCATGGTTTTGATCCTTCGACAGATACATCTTTAGCATTCATTCCTCGGGAAGCACGTGGCTTCCCTATGACGACTTGTTTTCTAGGCTTATGTTGAGAGTATCTTCCCTTCTTGCCTCATATTGGTGGATCCTTAGGTGATTTTCTAAAGATTCCGTAGACAGTTGCCTCTGATGTGGCCAAGCCAATGGGCCTACCTTCTATTTAGATACTTATTATTGACCCAGCAGAGCTTCCTTATGAGATTGAGCTCCCACTATCATCTGGATATTGGTTGATTCAAAGGGTCTAGTACTCTAGTCGGTGCTTTGCTTGTTGTAAGGTTGGAAACCTTGCAAAAGCATGCCCCTCGAGATCCGTGTGCTAGACCAGACTCCTGTCTCAACAGGCAAATCGCTAGCCTCCCCCAAAAGCGTTTCAACACTCCCTCCCCCTCATACTTTTTTGTGCCACTCTCTACAGCCAGGGGAGGGATTTGGATAGCATACCTCCTCTCTCGGAGCAGTTTTGATAGATCCTTCCCCACCTTCCTCTAGCTGGTAACATCCACAATGGCGGTAGCAGTTGGAATGGAAACAAAGATCAACTATCCGACATGTATATGTTCCCACTGTGAACCATTTTAGTGTGCTTCATGAGGAGCCAATTGTTGCCTCCTACACTGAGACAGATGTGGAGCCCCTTTCCTTAGATGCTACACCATTGTCAATCCCTCCTATGTTGGTTTCCACACCGAAGCCTACATGTCCTCCTAACTTTGCATCTCCTAATACTTGGTGCTCACTTGATAGTGGATTCTCGGTGATTCGAGAAGCTCACGAGGGGTGGTGAGCCCAAACACCCCTTGTGATAGTTGGTACATCTCTCATAATCACTATTCCTCTCGACTTAGTGATTTTTTTACTACTATTTGCAAAGGGGGGGATGTTTAGGCTATGAGTTCTCCCATTTCTCAGGTGCTCAGGAGGACTAGTCCCCTTTTACCATTCGGGTTGATGTAGTGGCTCTTGCTTCTCATAGCCTAAAAGCTTTGGACTCAACAGTTGCTTTCTCCTTCCCCTTGTGTAGGGCTTCACAGCGTAATTGGACCTTGGGAGAAGTGTTGTGTTTTCTACATGCTGAGGCGATTGAGTTCTCACATCACCTTGGTAAGCTTGATTATATAGATCTATTTATTCTATCATGGGATACATCACAACTCATGTTCATTCCTGGCCCTCAAGATGTGGTTGTGGATACTCGCATTTCCCCTTGCTACAATGTACGTTCATGAGGAGATAAACACTCAAGAGAAGGTTGTTTAGTTGGGTGAATCTACTTGGTTTAGCCTTTGATTGGTTCTTACAGATCAGTTGGCATTGTGTAGAGGATGCTTGGACTCATACTATTCCCCATCCAAGCCAGCCTCAAAGATGGCCCATTTTACTGCTGCAACCTCTTGGTTCGCTCAATCTCTGTGAGAATTCTCTCATGGAATCTTCAGAGGTTGGGAGGCTCGAACTTCAAGCGGTATAGAGAGGCAGGCGCTCCGATAGTGCTTGGTTGGTGGGCTTATTAATATTTTCATGCTCCAAGAGCACTATCTCTCTTTGTCTGTACTCGGAATTGTGGGAAGCTTTTCCAAAGACACAAGGAGGTCTTTTGATGAGCTTTCTATGGGCCCAATGGATCCCAGGGTGGTGTATGTATTTCGATTGGGGATTCCATTCAGCCCGTGATTGTTGATAGGGGAGGGATTGTGCTTAACAGAGCCGTTTGGATGATTATTCAATGGGAGGGTCTCAGGTATGGATTTTTGAATCTATATGGTCCAAATCACGAGAGTGTACATGCTTCATTTTGGCCTCAGATTGTTGATGCAATGCCTAGTGTGGATGTTTGGTGCGTTGTTGGTGACTTCAACATGATTGAGGCACCTAAGGATAGACAAGGGAGTAACCTGGTCATAGTTCATGGGACTATGCTCTCTGTTTGGGAGAGGTTATGCTTGACTCTGATGCTCCATGATGTATTGCACCTTGAGGGTTTTTCCAGAGAGGTAGTCTTCTTTTTTCCTGCTTGGACAGACGCATTGGTGGGATGAATCTCTCTCAGATTAATCTAACATATGTGAGTGAGACCTTGGCCGACTCTGGGGGCATGATTGGTATTGTGACTAGCTCTTGCATGTCGAATCATGCCCCTATTGTTATTTCCTTTAAGGGGAGTGTTGTTCGCGGTTATCTTGTCATGCATATTCCTAAACACATTCAGCATTATGAGAGCTAGTTGATTGCTGAGATTTGGAGCAATCTATACTAGGATGTTGGTGTCTTGCCGGTCGTTCTCTGAGGGGCTTCAACATATTATTTCTTGCATGAGATGACCACTTGACAACCTTCTAAAATGAAATAAGTTCCTTTTTTGATTCACTGAGCTCATGCCAAGGTTGCTTGGTCTGTCATCACTCTTCCTATGGAGCACGGCCGCCTTGGGGTTATTGATCCCGATTGTCAAAGCATAGCCCTTTTGGGCAAGTTTGTCATTCACGGTTTGCTTCCTAGCCTTTAGCCTTGGAAGGAGTTTCTTCGCAAGAGACTTGGCATGTTTGCTCTTGTTGCGAGTGGGCCATGGAAGCTTGAGGTCAGATGGATCTTTGCTAAGATGCCTGCTTGGTTCTTGAGGAGGATTGAGGATCGCTTCACATGTAATATCTTAAGAACTTGGGAGAAGTTATGTCCTACTCTTATTCAGCTTCTACGTTCCTCCAATGAGTAGCTTCGACAGCCCGTGATCTAGAACCCTATTCTTCGTACCGAGAGAGGATTCATGGTTGGCTCGAGACTGCAATGTTTCTTGGAGGGGCCTTTGCCAAGGACCCCCGGCATAGTGTTGGTGATTGGTTGCAGTTCAAGGGGCTCATGGAGGAGCAATAGTGGGATAGATGTATTGGGATGCATGGGTTTTCTTAGATGATCAGAGATATTGAGTCTGTTGTTATAAGGGATTTGGGGATCCGAACCAACTCGTCCCCCCAGCCGTTTAATTGGGAGCTCTCACTCAGACCGAGGTTTTGATCGCCACTCGGGGTTGTACCCGTGATTTGACTCTCTTCTTTGACATTGGTGAGGCTTGTCAAACAATTAGCAATGTTGAGGAGTCGGAGATCATCGCCAACTCCACCTTTCAGCGGATCGAGGTGGTTGGCACTACAGGTAGAGCTTGGCATACTGATCCTCATCCTGAGGAGATTCAGTCTGACCACGATTGATGCCTCTCTGCTTGGGAGGCCCCGACCTTGTCTTGTTTACAGTGGGATCCTGGTGAGTGGCAGTGGTGTGATCCCTATGCCTCCCTAGGGAGCCCCACTATCCCCTTCTTTCAATATACTGCGCATTTGGGTCAGAGGATCTTTCAATCTCACCAACCTCCCATCTCTGCTAAATCTGAGGCTTGGGAGCATCATGGCCTCTCTTCTGAATTCCCTTTTTCCTTGTGGAAGCATATATGGAGTAGTGGGCAGCCTCATCGGAATGTCCTTTTCTAGTAGTTGGTTGCTCACAGGAGGGCATTGCAGTCCGTACTGGGCTCAATTATGGTGGGCGACCCCGTGACTGCACGGGTTGTGGCTTCCACACTGAGTCACAAGGGGCACTACTTTTGGGGCTACCCGCTATCACAACAGATTTGGTTGAGGATCTTGAGGCTTATGACTTGGAGAGAGGGAACTCAGCTCAT
This sequence comes from Ceratopteris richardii, assembly GCA_020310875.1. Taxonomy (NCBI): domain Eukaryota; kingdom Viridiplantae; phylum Streptophyta; class Polypodiopsida; order Polypodiales; family Pteridaceae; genus Ceratopteris; species Ceratopteris richardii. The sequence continues at coordinate 28,640,275 of CM035416.1, forward strand.
ATCTTGGGGTGCGGTTGCTTGGGGTTTGCTTACTGGCCCAGTCCTCTATTATGAGCACGTGGCTGATCGTACTATCCTCTCAATCTAGGACGAGTGGATTTTTACCACTCAGGGCATTAGCATCTCTTATTGTAGTAGTGATGGTGACCCCTGCTCGAAGATGATCAGTAGCCTTTCCCCATTCGTTTGTTTGGAGAGCGAGATGCCAATGTATCTTTGAGCGACGTTTGATTCCTCCTACTGAGACTACTCGGGACTTCTCGCTTGAGCTTATCCAAAATCTTCAGGGGCAGTTGGACCATCTTCACAGTGAGTCGGATGTCATGACTCGACGGAGGCTTTCCCCACCATCAATCCCTCCCCCCGAGAGCTAGCCATCCTCTTTTCCTTGTGTAGGGTGGATGTGTAGGGTGGTTTATCCCCCATGTATATTTGTACTTGATTCGAGATTGGGAATGTAGCGCTTTGGGCATTTTTCCTATTAAATTGTGAAAGGATGTTTGAAGAGGCTGGGAGAATCCGACAACCTCATTCCAAACAGTGAGGTAGTAGAGAAGTCTTCTATATAAAGAGTGCCTAGTAAAGTGGAAAGATAGTTCAAAAGATAGTGCTTCATGGGAGTGGGTTAGCACCCTTCAGAGACTGTTTCCCACCTTTATGAAGACTTCCCAAGGGTCTTCTTAAGGGGAAGGATACGGAAAAACATCATCGAGAGATGACCATGTACACCAAGTACATGGGGTTCAGTGGGAGTGATTACTACATTCTTTGTCTTTCTCATTTATGCGTTCCACAATCATGTTTGAGGACAAATTTGAACTTAAGGGGAAGGAAATGTTATATGAGATATGAGTTGGGAATCACCTCTTATCCTAATTAAGGATGTATGGCCACTTGGCACACATGCCCCGGTGTGGTTGCATGGTAAGAGAGAGAGAAAGATTTGTAGGTATTTTTGTGTGGCTGGTAGGAGAACGTTAGACAATCTCTCACGCAAAGTGTGCTCGTCATCTTCCTCGAGATTCACACAGAGATCCCGGTGGCAAAATCCACAAGGAGGTCATCGAGAGGGGTCGAATGCCATATTCACCCAATATTACATCACATCACAAGATTATTTTAGCTATTATGTTCTAGGGTTGTAAGACCTAGATACTCTGCTCATTGGAATAAACATACATCTATATGCCTTAGCCTCTAGCTTTTGTCTTAACATGTGGTATGTGTAAATAACACACATTCAAAAAATGTTGAGATTAGAGAGGTTAGGCTTCTTACCATTTGTTCATGATATATTACAGCTATATTGGCTACATCTCCCACAATATGAGTTTGGCACATGCATTTCATTCACGAGTGCCCTTGTTACATCAGCAATATACCTTTTTCTTTTTTCTGCTACCCAACTTTTTTGGGGTGTGTACATGCATGTAAAATGTTTCTTTATGCCGTGAGAGCTCAAGAAGTTAGAAAAAAACATGGGAGAAGTATTCTCCTCCTCCATCAGATCCTAGGGCTTTGATAAACCCTCCTATCTCCGTCTTTGCATGTCTTGAAACTTTTGAAGTGATGAAATTCCTCATACAATAAAGCCATATGATTCTTGTATGATCATGTATAAAGGTGATAAAATACCTATTTCCTCCAAGTCATGGCTCTTTGGTTCATCCTCATAGTGTTTGAAGTTGAGGGATGGTTACCTTGGTTCTTTTTGTTGTTGTTGTTGTTAGAGTCATCTTTGTATCAACAATCCCTTGCATAGTGGCTTGGCTTGCCACATACAAAACACTCATCACTTGATTGATCTCTTGATTGACCTCTAGCTCCTCTTCCATGACTTTTGCCTCTTCCTCTTGAGCTTGATCCTTGATTTGAACCTTTGAACATCCGTGATTTTAATCTGATATGTTTCTACCTCTTCCTTGACCATTTCTTCTCCCGCCTACCTCTTGAGTTACCTAGATAGAAAACTTGTGCATCCTCCTCTTTGGTTGAACTTCCTCCCAAGTTTATTTCCTCCGTGACGTACTCTCACAAATTGCTCAAAATTGGGTAGTGAATTCCTCACATGCACTAATGTGGTGAAAGGCCTCTTTTCTCTTGATCTCTCAAACCATTGAGAGTATGTGCTACTAGATCATCATCCTCAATGGGACTACATATTGATCCTAGTGTATCAGCAGTTTCTTAAACCTTGAGTATGTGATCATTTATGCTTCTATTGGATGTCTTCCTTAAGTTATTCAACTCATTCTTGAGTTTCTTTTTTTTTGGCCTTTGCAGTTGTAGAGTAAAATATATGCAACATCTTCCAAACCTTTCATATTGATGCTTATATGCTATGATAAGATGAAAATGACTCTTCTATCCCTCTCATTCTACTCTTTAAAAGCTCTCCTTTGACCCCTTTGTGGAGTGCTCATTCATATATGGCTTTTGTTTTGTGCCACTAACCAAGCCCCATAGGTCCTTGTCCATGAAATTGTTACTTAACCTAAACCTCCATGGTTGATACTTTCCCTTCTCCAATTTTTCAATTTGAGCATTTAGCTCAAGTTTCAACCATGGGAAATGTTCCTAACCTCTGTAACCTTTGTCCTTGAAGTGATAGTAGTGAGGTATTTCACCTTGAGAGGTTCACTTTGTAGATGTTTGGAGGTAGTGTGCCTCTCTTGCTGCTTAAGTGGTGTATTTCCCCAGCAACTTGAGAGTGAATTTGAACTGGACCATCAGCTCCAAATCCTTCCTTGGTACGTTGATGAAGTGCTCCAAGCCTTCCAAGTGCTGTGATACCACTGCTGGGATGTGAACCAAAGTACCAATGCAGCCTTGGAAGGTCCTAGGCCCTATAGAAATACTTCCTTTGAAATAGGTGTACTCTAGCAACCAATACTCAAGGCTCACTCAAAGATTTTCTTTCAACTTTGGTGAGCTGCAACTAGTCTTAGCAAAGCTTCCTGATATGAATGGAATCACTCCAATTAGACTTTGGAATGTGGAGAACCAGATGTTAAACAGACTACTTGATTGTCTCTACACACACAGATGACCAAAGTGCATTGTTTGATATTTTTCTCTCAAAATAATTACCCAAGACTTAACATACACAAAGAAGACTCATTGATGAAAAGAATATGGTTTCAATTACTTGAAATGGATACAACAATAAGGAAAAGCAATCTACTCAACTCAGAGCTCCTATGTGTCTACACAGAAACACTATGCCATGAGATATGGTGGTTTTCTTCTTCACTAACACACAAGTAGGGAGCTTGCTTTCTCACTTCTCTCAATGATCAAGGAGCTGATAGTACTAGTGTAACTCGTGGAGCTGCAAATATGACTTGGAATTTGAACTATATAAAAAGTTCAACTAACTCCTACAATATAGGAATTAACTTCCAATCAGTTAGTTCACTTTTTGGTGAACACAACATAGTACTTTGAGATACAATTTGAATTGATTGAAACTCGTAACTTGGGCCTTCATTTGTGATTGGTCCATGCTGGCCTTGATAGCTCCCTAAGGTTGAAGCTTAATTTCCAACAAATGAATGGTGTTACATGGCATGCACTCATTTCACTGTGCATGCAGCATGGCAGTGCCACCATTGGTCTGAAGAGGCCCTTAGATGGTTCTGGTACTTCATTGTCCCCTCAAGCTCTAGCCTTATCTGGTATGGACATTGGTAGCAGTCAGTTGAGATACCTCCTCTGTTGCAGAAAAAAAAAAAGGTAAGAGTAAGTTGACATGTGTGGTTTCTTCGTCTGTAGCACATCATCTCTAAGTCTCTGGAGCTTAAGTATCTAGCCAAATCTCTCTGATCAGATGTCTCCAGTTGCTCTGCAAGGCAAGGAGATGTACCTATCATGCTCCTATACTAGTCTCAGATCTCTGCATAAGCTGACATCTGCATGTAGTATCTTTTGCACTCCATATCTGAGCAACAATATGCATAATCCCTCCTCTCTATGTATTCCTGTGCTTCCTCACTAGATCTCTAGCTGATGTGAGGATATCCAATAATACTCCGAATGCCTATGATAAATACAACCTTCACACTCCACATCTGAGTGCCCTTACACTCTGAGCAACATGATTTGCATTACTCTCCTCTTGCTCCTGTATTCCCCCCTCTCAATCTCAAGCTGACTTAAGAATATCAGGACAGCGCAGCAGTACAATAGCTGCTTTGATTGCATGCAGAAAATCTGCATTCATTGTTCACAAGTGCTAAACAATCCCAAAATCTATCATCCCTAAAATGGTGCACATAATTGGGAGCAGCCATGTGGAGCTAATCCCTCTTTCAATTGTAGGTCTCCCAAATCTCCTCTCTCATCACTTGATATCTCTTATAGTCAAAGAGCTGCATCAAGGGGGGAGAGAATCTTGTTAAAGCTCTATACTTACCTCTCCCATGGACATCTTAAGCTGAGCTGTTGCATGCTCCTCCAGCCCACGCCAAATCATTTTGCAACCCATTGCTATGTTCAAGCTCAAGCTTCAAGTCAACCTTCACATGGTACACATCCTGTAAAGATTCAAGCAAACCAGTCATATGCTGAATTCTCAATGTCCTTACTTTTCTTTTGTTTTTTTCTTTATATGTGCCATGTTGTCATTCTGAACCACTTTCTCGTTAGCTAATCTAACGTGCACTGGTATTGTGTAGCAATCATTTCTGTATGTGAAGTGTGGTCAAAGTTCTTCATTTTACATGCAGAGAGAGGCTTCATACCCGTTTCTCCTGTGTTGGTTGGCACCTCTGAATGCTTAGGCTTCAGAACACCTGTTGTATCATTTCAGGACATGGGAAAATAGAATTTTAGAAAGCAAGATCACTTTTTAGAAGAAGAATTCCTCAAGTGGAGAACAGAGATTAGGTCTGCCACAATTTTTCATTAAACCGTTTAAAATGGGCAGTCAAAGTTTCCTAATTTGGTAGCAACATGTTAAAACCACGTCAACACTGTACATTGGTTGTGAGTTCTTCAAGCAGACCCTGTGCTTTATACTTGGGTAATAATGCCAATAGATCCAGCCATGTTTTCTCAACAACAAGAGGGCATAGCTTCAAACAGTGATATTCTATCAATAGATGACTTTGTATGATTGAGAAGTTGAAATGACAGCTCTCAGGATACATCTGAATGGATGGGTGTTTCACATACGAGCCATTCACGATGGCAGCCTAGAACTATCAGCTAAGTGGCATGGTTCAAGTACAGAAACTGGCATACCTACAAGAGGGGTATCAGCCAATTAATCATTATATCACTTCCATATCATAACAGTTCACATCACATCAATCTTGTGAAGATGAAACAGGACACAGCTTAAGATCAGCTGTGTGACCCCCCCTTCCAGCAGACATGATTGTCTTGTGATCACAACCATTGATAGCAGAGATGAGGTGGTCAGCTCCATATGTCATCGCTCAAGCCATAGCTGGCCAAAACCACAGATTTTGGCCAAAACCACAGATTTTGGCATTAATCTGTTTTAAATATGAAGCTTTTTCATCAAAGGGGAAAATATACATTATTAAACATATTTGCACTTTCTGTGCAAGATTCCTGAGCCGGTACAAAATTGTAGTCCACTCATACCCATTTCAAGTCATTCTGGCTGCTGCCATTTTGAAGGATATTTACAGGAGTCGGCACTCCTTTTTCACATGTAAAGTCTCTAATGCGTCCAGAACTTTCCAGTTTAGGTCATTCTGATTTCCATATGCAGGATGTTCGCCTGTACAGAAGGCTTTCGATTATCAAACCTAAGTCAATCTTTGGTAATCATGTTCAATTTCCCCTATACTGAACAAATATTTACCTTATGGCTCCAACCATATGAGCATTATCCATGTACAAAAAGACCAATTTGCCAGGAAAGTTCAGGCTGATTTTGGCTGCATATTTTTGAAGCAACTTGAAAAGTTTAGTGTTGCCCCAATCACTTACTAACATCAGTTTGACACATCAACTTTGGAAAATGGTTCACAATTAGAGCGCAAAGAAAATGATAAAGCTGAGCCATTATTGGATGACAGCAAATCAAGGCCTGAACGCCACATGGTACGAAACAAGTTGATCAAATCAAGCTGAAATCTTTGCTATGCAATGGATTTTCTGGCTGAGAAACAAATTAATCCGTTCAATTTTCTCAACTGAGATAAATGCTCCCTGGAACCTGACATGTGTGATGAAATTAAGGCTTGATAAAACATTTGGCTTCTTCATTTGAAATCCTTTCATCCAACCCCAAAACTGATACCATCCATGCTTAAATGACACACAAAACATGTTCTTTCTTTCACCTGGCTACCATGTTTTGCACAGATTTTATGTTAGGCACAGCATGGTGCTTGCAATTCATGTCTTTGGAATGAAATGTTTCCCTGCCAATGGCACAAAGATGCTGTAGCTCATCACATCCTTTGACAGCAGCATCTCCTGACTTTTCCAAGGCATAAGAAGACTGTCTGAGCTTCTCAGTTAAAATTGCATCCTTGTCCATTCCAGTAGACTGAAACAGATCACACACAAGTACATAAGCCCCTGCTTTATAGCTATCCAGTGCCATGACATGTTCAAAGCAATTCCTTCCGATTTCCACATTCTGAAGAGAACTACAATGACTCAATACTGATGTCCAACCAATAACATCAAAACCATTTGGCATACACAGAAGCAAATCAGTTGCCTCCTCCAAAAGTCCAGCATTGCCAAGAAGATCCACCATGCAATTGAAGTGATCCTCCAGTGGCATTATATTACACATTTTCATTGCTTCAAAGTGCTCACAACCCTCTGCTACAAGAGTTTCTTGGTTACATGCAGATAGGATGCTTACCAAGCTCACACTGTCAGGATTCCAACCCTCTTCTTTCATATCCTGATAATACCTCAAAGCCAAGCTATAATCCTTTGCTTGAGCATACCCTGTGATCATTGTAGTCCAACTAACATTATCCCTTTCTTGTAGCTGATTAAATGCACATTTGGCATCTTCCATGCCACTACAGGTGGTAAGCATATTAACTATTGAATTACCCACATGAATATCCTTTTCAAGTTGACTTTCAACAATGTAACTGTAAATGAGCTTGCCATCCATCATGGAAGCACTGTTCGAGCATGATTTCAGGACACTGACAAAGGTCACTGTGTCTGGAACCTGGGCCAGCTTGACCATCTCATAAAAGAGATGGATAGCATCCTTATCAAACCCTTGCAGGGCATATCCAAAGATCATTGCACTAAATGTGACAACATCATGACAAGTCGCCATCTGAAATACGGTGTATGCATCTTCAATGCTTTTGCACTTCGCATACATGTCAATCAAACTGCTCACAACAAACTTATGACACTCTAAACCTTTTTCTAATAAGCTTCCATGAACTAACCTGCCATAGGTAATGGCTTCTAGCCCTGAACATGCTCTTAAAAGCCCTACATATATGGAAACATCTGCTGCAATATCTCCAGCAAGCATTTGCTGAAAAATTTGTAGAGCTTTCAAACCATGTCCTGAGCTATGTGCATATCCTCCAATCATTGAGCTCCATGTTACTATGTTCCTTTCTTGCAGACCATTGAACACGTTCTCTGCATCTTCAATTTTACCATGCTTTGCATACACATCGACTAAAGCACTTCCCAAAACCACATCCAAATCAAAACCAGCTCTAATGATTTCACTATGCACCAGCATGACAGAAGTTGAATCTGCCATTGCAGCACAAGCTCTTACAAGACTAGCAAAAGTGAGTTTGTTGGGCTCAATACCTTCCTTGCACATTTTTTTGAATAGTTGAATAGCCTCTTCACCATCCTCAACCTGTGCATAGCCTGCAATTATTGTCGTCCAAGTAACAACACTACGGGTTGTGATACAATCAAAAACTTTACGTGCATCCTCCAGGCCTCCACCTTTAGCATAGACATCAGTGAGAGAACTCCCAAGAAAGTCATCAGAATCAAGGGCACTTTCAACTATATAAGCATGAAGCAACCTGTTTTCACTCATCGATGCTGTCCCTGAGCATGCCTTCAATATGCTTGCAAAGGTTACACCATTGGGATCCATATTGTGCTTTTGCATTCTAGAAAGGAGTTTAAAAGCTTCTTGATTGTTACCTTGCTGGGAATAACCTGCAATCATTGTATTCCAGGTCACCACATCCCGTGTACGCAAGCTGTCAAACACCTCGCGTGCCTCTTTCAAGCTATCACATTTTATATACATGTCTATGAGAGCATTGAACACCACAATGTCAGGCTTTGTGCTGTTCTCAACCACCCTTTTGTGAATGGACCTCGCTGATGGGAGATATTGAGCACTATCACAAGCTTTCATAGCAGCTACAAAAGTGTACCCATCTGGGTTTACCCCAGATTGCATCATCTGATCAAAGTATCCCAAAGCCTGTTTGTTTTTCCACAACTTAACATTTGCAGATATAATGGCAGTCCATGTAAACTCATCTGGGCATGTTGCTTTGCTAAACACTTGATTAGCATCTGTCAAGCTTCCACATGAAGCAAACATGCGGATGAAGTGAGTACTCAAATAAGCGTCACACAGATTATGGTGCTCGGAGATGAGCCTGTACAAGGCCCTACCTGTCTGTAGATGACTCTTATTGTTGCAACATCTCAAAAAAGAAAAAAGCACATTAGTATTTATAGAAGATCCTCGTTGATACAGGAGTAGGATAGATTCAAATGCCCTTTTGACATGTCCCTTATCACAAAGTTTCTCAAGATCATCTAAATGGTTTTTGGAAGCTACAGGCAGACACATTCTGCATCAGGAAAGATTGAATATGTTACTTCCTTTCCCAGATTCAGTTGGTTAGTGGTTGAGTCATGTAATTCAATACTTGTTGCATAATCACTAGACTTTAATTTTTACTGTTAGAAGGAGCGGCTCTTATGTCTTGTATTTATGCAAATAAATGCAATCCATAATGAAAAGCGAGCTCGACTCGTAATACGTTGCGCATGTACATTTGTTATCTAACTCTTTGTGTGTCATTCCTTCTTTTTTTTAATGCTACGTATGTTAATATGCTATCATCTATGGTATGCTATAAGAGCACGTGGTCTTGAGGAGCCTTGACGTTAATATGCTGATGCATCTATGGTATGCTATCAGAGCACGTGGTCTTGTGGAGCCTTGACGTTTTTGCTGTTCAAGGTGATCTGGACGGAGGCCGTTCTTCATTCAATGTACATGCGCACACGCTTTTGCCAGAACGGTCTATTCCGCTTGGTAGTAAAGGCGGTTAACTGTAGCAATAGGAAGTTAATTGAGCCTCGATCGAAGGCGAGGCATGAAAGCTAATTGAAGGCCAACCCAGCCTCTTGGAGGTTCAGGCCTAACAAGCGCGTGCGGAGGGCAAGCTATATGAAAGATTGGAGAGAAGGTTCGCGCCCTACTGGTGAATTTTTGTGGGAAAAGTTGCAGCGCAAGACATAGTTGTCTTGCACGCAACAACATCGGCCAGTGCATCTTCTGAACTCAAACGCACTCTCCTGCAGATCATTTGGACTAGAGCATGGCTATTTAAGTTAAAGCTATCAAGTCGGATTCACAGTAGCGGCCTCTCCCGAGTCCCTATGCATTCGCAATTTCCTTTTTTTTTTCAATAAAAAGGAAGTTCGGCCTTGGCCTACTCTCCCGAACTTTAATTTAAAAAAAAGAAGAAAAAAGATACAAGCAAATGGGACTAGTGCCCTTGGAACCCCTCGAATCCCACAAAACAGGGACAAAACTTGCAGATTTAGAGAATGTTACAATGGAGGTTAATAACCGTCTCGTCCCCCTCATGCGGGGCCCACTTGGATTTAAGCTTGTTGTTCTCGATGAGAGACAGTTTATGATGCCTAAAGGGTGGGGACCTCTTGCAATTGGAGATTCTTTTGCCAAGGAGGAACAGAGACTCCTTGATCGACCACTCTTTAGGAGGGTGTCCAAAATTGTAAGCACACTACTCCCTCCAAATCTTCTAGAGGGTTTCCCCTCTAATAGCATTCCATAGTGTCGTTGAGAGGCCGATTGTTTCACCTAGGAGTGTTTGCTTCCAGGTGATTTGTTCCTGCAATCTCAAAATATTCCCAAGGGTCCATCAGAGCCGAAGAGACTTGGGGCATGCGAAGAAGATGTGGCCTAGATCCTCAATGTTGTGACAGCATCGCTTGCACCATGGCGGAGCCCCACAAATTTTGCTAGCTTTTAGATTGGTCCAGATGCCACGGTGGAGATTTTTCCACATGAGTACTGACTTTTTGATCTCAATGAGAGGATGCCAAATAGACATGAACTTCAAATCCCAACACAGCCTCATCCAAGTTAGGCACCATTTCTTGTTAAGCGTGATATGAAAGTCCGTGTTCACCTTGATTCTAGGAATTTTGGAGAAGCAATTTTCGTTGTACCAAATAAGACCCTCATGGGACGACGGATTGTGTCCAATGAGGAGTCGGGTTTTTTATCGTCCCTAGGTGATGCATCTGCTTTGAAGTAGAGTCCATTCTTTGTAGTTCATTCTTATTTCAAGGTCTATGTCCTCAAAGCTGATCCGCTGACTAGTTTCTTGTTTCTAGAGGTATTTCCAATGTCTGAAACCCTTGCTCCAGAGCCTTTTAGCATTTTGGAGGTTCCAGGAAGCCACATCCTTGATGCCCGTGATCAAAAAGTAGATTGAGTCGTTTTGTCTGATACTGGCTGCACATTTCCAATCCTCTTTGATTCTAATAAATTGTTTGAACTTGTTCCAACTCTTCCACAAGGAGCACACAAGATTCGAGCCTTTAGGGGAAACTGGGATCGGGGAGAATAAAAGGGTAAGGAGGCCCAAGTTCTTCCAACCAGGGAGGCCTACCAGCGTAATCACGTTCTTGTTTCTGAAAAGGAGCTTGGCCCAAGAGGTCTCATTTGTTGCAAATTCTTTCCAATTTGCTGAGCTCTTGATCCTTCGGTCTCCAACAAGAGAGAAAGTAAATGGTCGAGGAGATGAGGAAGGTATTAATTACCATGGCATGCCTCACGAGATTGATTTGCATGCCCTTCCAATATGCTAACTTGTTGTCTAGTTTGGAAAGGACCCAATTCCATCTCTGCTCCATTGAGACACCAAAGCCCATCGAGATATCAAGTAGGCGAAAGACTGGACCCGGGGGGATAATTTGGCAACTGTGGTCAACCAGTTGGGTTGGCAGTCCAATGATGGCTCTAAAAACAGTTTTTGAGTGGTTTATTTTGGAACTAGACGTCTCACAAAATGTGTCAAGGCACCCCCAAAAGATTTCAATGCTGGTCAAATCATTATGCACAAATGCATTCATGTGATCTACAGATAGCGTCATGATCTAGGTTGCATTATTTGTTATTTGACAATTCGTTTATTCGTGAATAATTACGGAATTTTACGGCAAGCTCCGGTTATTCGATCGAATTATTCGGTGACACGTCAGCTTATTCGGACACGTCCGAATAGTTTTTGCACGAAAATTCGACCCTTTTCGATCGAAAACGTTTTCGATCGATAATTTTTCGATCGAAAGCATTTTTTATTGAAAATCTTTCGATCGAAAGCATTTTCGATCGAAAAGCTTTCGATCGAAAAAATTTTCGCTCGAAAAGTATTCGATCGAATATTATTTTATAAAATAGTTGAACTAGACTCATTTTTTCATAAAAGCTACTTTGTTCTTTACAAACTTAAAGTGTCGTAGAGAGAACAAGGTATTGTGAAGAGAGATGGTGGATACAATCCGAAGATGAGTTGGTGCTGCTAAACCTGGCTTCACACCAACCAACTGAGACTTCAGAGTTGATTAGTAGACCCTTTGAGCTTCCTAAATCCACCAAAATATCATCCAAGTACTTCGGAACATGTATCCCAAAAGTTTAAGTCAAGATAGAACTTGTTATTTTTGGACATACACCTGCTGGAAAAACTAAACAGTGCTCTCAACCTGGTAGGAATTAAATAAATTCATTTTGGACATAGCAAATAGACTTAGCAAGCTTCCTAATCCAAGTTAAAACACTTCAAATAATGGAATGAGCACTGAGAACAAGATTCATCAATTTCTGGAACATGCCCGCCATTGTCGGGGCTCTACAGAGATAGACCAGTGAGTAGTAAAATGCAGATATCTCCCAAATTATTAATCTAATAACCATGAAAATTTGTAGGTAGAAACTAGACAGTAAGCTATCCAATGCACGTTAAAAGACTGAAAAAGGTTGAGTAGAACTTGAGATATGACCTTCTGAAGCTACTGCTCTGAGTGAGTATAGTAGAGAACAAAACAGAGAAGTAGATAATGATAAATGTATAGATTCACATATGATTACAACCACATTGGCAATGAATATTTGCACAATGGGAGTAAAATGATAGAGCTATGGAGTAAGCTCTTCAATCTCTAAAAAATGACATGAAGTGGTCACATACAAGGCTTGCTAATCGCCTCTTCCTTCTTGCTCTTTTTATAGTGATTCTTGGAGGGAGTTTTGAATTCGAATTCAAATGGCTCCACCTAAAAGTGTTCCCCAAAGTTAGGAGATATTCACTCAGCTCAAAAATTCGTGGTTTTAGGTAGTTAGAGCCACGAATTTGCTTTTACATCATGGATGATGTAAGCCATCCTTTTCTTTTTTCTTTTTTCAATTACAAGAGATAAAATGTACTCTTTTACAAGAGGTGTTCACATGACTACACATGTGTCTTACAAACTAGGATGATGTTCATCCTCATATCCAGGAGGTTGTGCCATATACACTTCCTCAGAAATCCATCCATTCAAGAAAGCATTCTTTACATCAAGTTGATAGAGCTTCCAATTTCTAGATGTAGCAAGACTAATGAGAACCCTAATTGTAGGCATTTTTGCAACAGGAGAGAAAGTCTCCTCATAATCAATACCATGGGTTTGAGCAAACCCTTTAGCAACTAACCTTGTTTTGTGTCTATTTATACTTCCATCTAGATTCCTCTTGATTTTGTATATCCATCGAGATCCAATTATCTTCATAGATGGCTTGTTAGGTACAAGCTCCCAAGTGTCATTCTCCTTCAAGGCTTCCATTTCTTCATCCATTGCATCTCTCCAAGCTTTCTTGCTTTGTGCTTCTTCGAATGTGGTAGGTTCTTCATTGGTTGAATCCTTTGCAATGTAGATTGAGTGCTTGGTGACAAAGAAGTATCATAACCAAACCTCTCTGGTTTCTTCTTCTCCCTTGAAGACCTTCTAAGTGGTTGATGTGAGCTCTGGGGTCCATATGTAGCATCCTGCATCTTTGCTTTACCTTTGTTCTTCCATAGTTTTAGTCTTTCCAAGTCTTCTAGGTCAATCTCCGAATCACTTTCTTCAATCTGCTTTGGCTCCTTTGGTTGAAGTGATGGAAAATCTTCATCCAAGTCATATGCCAGCTTCGCTTTCCTATCATCATCAAACCATGATTTGTTTTCATCAAAAATTACATCTCTACTCACAGAAAATCCTTTATTGGTTGGATTGTACAATCTATATCCTTTTTGGTTTTGGTCATAACCAATAAATACGCACTTCTCTGCCTTGGGATCCAATTTCCATCTTACTTGAGAAGGAATGTGAGCATAGGCTAAGCATCCAAAGATTTTACAATGCTATAGACTAAGTCTTCTTCCATTCCACACTTCATATGGAGTTGTTCCATCTAGTGACTTAGATGGAAGTCTATTTATGAGATATGTGGTTGTAGACACAACCTCTGCCCATAGGTAGTTTGGCAATCCCTTTTCGTTGAGCATGGACCTTGCAGCTTTGACAATAGCTCTGTTCCTCCTCTTTGCTACACCATTGAGTTCGAGTGTATACCTTGTAGTGACTTCCCTTTTAATGCCTCTTTCATGCAAAAAGGCATCAAATTCAGAAGAGAAATATTCTCCTCCACCATCTGATCTGAGTCTTTTCAAAGTCCTACCTGTTTGGTTTTCAACAAGAGCAATATACTTCTTAAAGCAATTACACACTTCATCCTTGTGCTTCATGAAAAAAAGAATGGTCCACCTACTACAATCATCTATGAAAGACACATAATATCTTGAGCATGATATAGATGGCTCCTTACTTGGACCCCACACATCCGTGTGCACTAGATCCAAAGGATTTTGATACATATATCCTTTCTTATTGAAAGGTTGTCTATGAGCCTTGCCGAGTTGACAAGCTTCACACTTATAAATCATGTGTTGCCTTGTGATATTAGGCAAACCAAGTACACTTTGGTCCCTGCAAATTTGTTTGAGTGTCCTCTCACCAATGTGAGCAAGCCTTTTTTGCCATATCTCCAACTCTGTTAGAGTTTGAGATCCATAGCTAAACAAAGCTATGTTCTTTGTATCTTCCACTTCAAAGGTGAAAAGCCTTCTTGTCTTTTCTCCTTTGGCAATCCTTCTAAAGCCTTGCCTTGGGTCTTCAACATATGCTCCAAATTGGTTGAATCTAACCTGCAATCCTTTTTCAACAATATGTCCAACACTTATTAAATTTTTGGTAATTGCAGGGACATACAAAACTTTGCTCAAGAGGTTCATATTCCCATCTGATGTCTTCACATTACCTATCTTCTCCACTGAGTGCTTTGTGTCATCTCCTGTCTGCACTTCATGCTTGTTATGAGGATCTTCCAAATCGAAAAGTAAAGCCATATTTCCTGCTACATGGTTTGAGCATCCCGAATCAATGTAAAATATGTGATCATCATCCTTACCCTTCTTCATTGATAGCTTCATAATCAATAATGAATCTTCTTGACTTTGGTCCTTTGCATAGTTATTGTAATCTCTTCTTCCTCTATGGCCACTTTGATAGTTGTTGTTGTTGTAATTGTTGTTGTAGTAGTTGTTGTTGTAGCCTCCATTGTATCTGCCTCTATTTGATCCATAGCCACCTCTATTGAATCCTCTTCCTCTTGAGTTCCTTGGGTTCTTGAAACATTCTTCAGTAGTATGATTAGATAAGCCACATATATTGCAAGGTTGAGATGATTGGAATCTCCCCCTGCCTTGCTTTCCACCTCTGCCTCTTCCTCTAGCTCTTCCTCTACCTGCAAAGTTTGCTTGGAAAGAACTACCTTCATCTTCATTCTTCCTATTCTTTGACTTTTCCTTGACCTTAGCTTTATCAGAATATAAGGCAGAAGTTTGATTACCTCTTGAGGACTCACCACCTTTGCTAACCTTTGCTTCATGCGTGAAGAGTTGGCCCATGAGTGTGTTGAGGTCGGGTACATGCATATCCATGTATAAATCCATGGCTCTTGTGAATGACTCCCACTTGTCATCTGCTTTGATTCCATTTATGATTGTATAATGATTTGCTCCTCTTCAATTACCTCTCCAATGCTTCCAAGTTGGTTGGAAATCTCCTTCATCTTTGTGACATAATCAGTCACACTTTGCTTCGGGCTTTTCTTCATTGTTGTGAACTCCATCCAAAATTGTTTCTTCCTTGCTCGAGTGTTGGAAGAGAAGAAAGAAGCAAGTGCATTCCAGGTCTCTCTTGATGTCTTGCATCCCTTGACATGAGGTAAAATAAAATCAAAGATTGAGTTTAGAATATAGGACCTTGCAAGTGCATCCTTCGAACACCAATTTGAAAGTCCTCCCACTTCTTCATGTGATGGTTGCCCTTTGTTCCTCATGGTTGGCATTGCTTCATCTCCGAATATGAATCCATATAGATTCCTCCCTTGAAGGTAAGCCTCCATCCTTAGAGACCATGCCGGGTACTTGTTTCGATCCAATTTGTCAATTGTTGATGGAAATCCATCTCCCATGTTGCTTGACTATGCTTTGATACCACTGTGAAGAGAGATGGTGGATGCAATCCGAAGATGAGTTGGTACTGCTACAACCGGCTTCACAGAAGCCAAATGAGACTTCAGAGTTGATTATTAGACCCTTTGAGCTTCCTAAATCCACCAAAATATCAGCCAAGTACTTTGGAACATGTATCCCAAAATTTTAAGTCAAGAAAGACTAGTTGCGAAATGACTAGCTCCCAAAACTTGCTATTTTTGGACATGCACCTGCTGGAAAAACTGAACAGTGCTCTCAACCTGGTAGGAATTAGATAAATTCCTTTTGGAAATAGAAAATAGACTTATCAAGCTTCCCAATCCAAGTTAAAACACTTCAAATAATGGATTGAGCACTGAGAACAAGATTCATCAATTTCTGAAACATGCCCGCCATTCTCGGGGCTCTGCAGAGATAGACCAATGAGAAGTAAAATGAAGATATCTCCCAAATTATTAATTCAATGACCATGAAAATTTGTAATCAGAAACTAGATAGTAAGAGATATCCAACGCACATTACAACACTGAAAAAGGTTGAGTAGAACTTGTGATATGACCTTTTGAAGTTACTGATCTGAGTGAGTATAGCAAAGAACAAAACAAAGAAGTAGATAATGATAAGTGTATAGATTCACATATGGGAGTAGAATGATAGAGCTATGGTGTAAGCTCTTCAATCTCTACAAAATGACATGAAGTGGTCACGTACAAGGCTTTCTAATCGCATGAAGTGGTCACGTTGGCAATGAATATTTGCACAATGGGAGTAGAATGATAGAGCTATGGAGTAAGCTCTTCAATCTCTACAAAATGACATGAAGTGGTCACGTACAAGGCTTGCTAATCCCCTCTTCCTTCTTGCTCTTTATCACTTTATCTCTTTGTAAAAGTCAGTTTTGACTTTGGAATCTTTGTAAACACCTACCAAGGAATTCACGTGAACTTTATTAGTTGTAAAGCATCAGTCAAGTAGATGGAATATCTCCTAGGATGTAGGAACTTGATTAAAGAGAGCCAAAGTTTGAATTCAAATTCAAACTTTGAACTAAATCACTATAAAAGATCAACTCAAAAAGTCGTGGGTAGAAGACTCATTTCCTGAGCTCATCTCTGTCATTTCTGAGTGTGTGTGAGGCCTACAGTCTAGCCTACACCTATCTACACCATTAGGCAATGATCTTCATGCCAATGGCATTGTATACAAGTGTTCATTAATACATATATCTACATTGTTCCTTTTTGAGTTCTCTGTCATAGTACTTGAAAGTCTGTCAACTTGTGGAGAGCATATCTCAGTCATTTCTTTACAACATTCAAAGATCTATAGCTTCTTGGAACTAGCTCAAAGTTGTCTACATGCTATCAAAATTTGAAGAGATTATATTCAGCCATTTCAGAGAAAAGCTCGTCGAGGTGATCACTGGTCATAGTCTGCAATAGTCCTAAAAAATCGGGGGTAAAGGTTTACTTGCTAAATTGATTTCTCTAAGCATAGTTAATCTTATTATATCATTCCACTTGGAATAGTTAGCTTGCTAAGCTAATTAGATACCCCTAAAAGGAATTTTTCCAATTCCTACTTCCTGGTCAAACTGAGCAAAAGATCCAGCAGGTGTCAAGACAAAAAAAGAAGGTTTTATTTGAAGCTTGAGATTCAAGTTGTGTGTTTTGATTCAATCTTTGCATACATCATTTCCAAAGTACATAGGCCATTTTATGGTGTCATTGGAGAGTTAAAGAGGTCCACTTATCAACTCTGAAGCACACAAGGGCTGGTACAAAGCAGGATTTGGCAGTACCTACTCAATCTCTTGAAGTGTCCATCCATCATTCCCAACATCGATCGATAAATATATCGATCGAAAGCGCTTTCAATCGAAAAACATTTTGATCGAAAAGATTTTGATAAAAAATGTATCCATTCGTTTTTTGTTCGGTGTTTATTCGGAAAATCACGAATAAAACGAACATATTCGGTATTTTTTTATTATTCGATCGAATAAGTGCAACCCAACTCACGATCATCTGGCCATGGTTGAGAGGTAGAGAGAGACCTTTAATATGGCCCATATCCATGTGATGTTGCATAAGACGGTTGAGCCCCTCTGTGGAAATAGCAAAAAGTAGAGGGGCCAATGGGCACCTTTGCCTAATAGAGTGTTTTAATCTGATAGCCTTCAATAACTGATTGTTTGGTATTTATTTGCGTCGATGCGTTCCTCAGTAGTTTAGCAATCATCTTAGTGAACTTTTTACTACAATTGAGGTCTTTAAGAGATTGGAGAACAAATTCCTATTCTAGCCTATCATAGGCTTTGTCGAAGTCAATTTTAAGGAATACCACATCTTGCTCGGACTCTTCAGCAAAATCCAGACCTTTCCAAATATCAATAATAGCTTCCAATATTGATCTACCCTTGATGAATCCTTTTTGGTCCTCACAAATCCACCTCTTCAAGTGGTGAGAAATTCTATTGGCAATTAATTTTGCAAGAATCTTGTACCCCGTTTGAACCATCGTGATGGGGTGCCAATTTTCAATCCTGTTCTTGTTACCTTTTTTATGGAGAAGCTTGATGGCACCATTGTTTAGGCATTCGAGAAGTGCAACAACCTATCAAGAAGGGAATAGAGTCTCTTATTTGCTTTCTCTTGAGGATGCTACACATCTCTTTAGTTGGTTTGTCAGCCTTACCCGCCCATCAATCTTTAAAGTATACTTGCAGGTTTTTCCTTTGAATTTCCTCCTCGTATCTCAACATGCCTCTGATTTTCCATAGTCCCATCTGGTATTGGTAGTTCCCTTTGTTCACTTCCTCCTCAAGATGCCAGAGCCTCCGATAGATCTTCTCTCTCTGCCTCCGCCGAGCATTGTGGAGCATCTTGTGAGTCATGACTAGAATTTGACGAGTCTTCTCAACTACGGCCCTTCAACATTTGGCCAATGAAGCATCGTTGGCGAACGCCACATTCCAAACCAAAGTAATTTACTCATGGACAGAGGAAAGGGAGAAAGATATCAAGCAATCATGAAACCAAGGTGCTTTATTGAGTTTGGCACTCCGTTTGAAGGTGAGGTTAAAAGGGTAATGGTCCAATATGGTGAGGCCAATGTGTTGAGAGATGGTGGGTTGGCCCCACTGATGGATAATGGTCTACATAATATAGCTTCTATCAAATCTTGCTTTCCTTAAGTCATCCCTAGATTGGAGGCTTGACCAAGAGAAGCCATTTGTATCTTTAATCTCCACTATGTCTAGGTGGAGCTTGATTTTTTGTCCCAAATATCTTTCTCCTGACCATCAATGGTACATCCCCTATCGTTCCACCGATCCGAAGGGTCTTCCACCATGTTGAAGTCTCCGCAAATCATCACGTTGTGGGAAAGTGATTCCAAAGATATCCAGGTGACAATCCTCTCTGGCTCCTTGTTTGGGGCATACATGGAGACCACAGTGAATCTGGAAGGGGCCCCCAAAGGACGCAACAATCCAATGATGTTTCTGATCTTCATGGGAGTTGACTATTCTACCAAACCAAAAGTTATTTATACAATAGCTATGCTAGTAGCCCCTCTGGGGTGTGAAGTGGTAACCCAGAAATGAGTCGAAGAGATGCATTTGAGTTGTTTCTGAAGGTCCTCTCCATCGATTTTGATCTCTTGAATACAAATGAAATTCGGGTTTAGGCTATTATCCCAAAACCACTTGCTCTTGAGGGTCAGTCCCCCTGATGTTAAATGACTTGAAGATCATTATCGATGGTTACCTTCTTTGTGGAGAGGGACCTTGTCTTTTTTCTTCTTGAGTTCATTTTTTTCCTAAAAAACGAGGGGACTTGACCACATATCTTACCCTTAAGGGGGCTCTTCCATGGCATTTCTAATTGTTGTTTCCCCTTATGAGTCACCTTTTATGGGAATGAATTTTGCACCTTTTTTGGGAGTGTCGATCCAATGATGGAGCTCTCACTATCCGGGTTGTCTTCATTGCTAGTAGTGAAACCATCCTCTTTAGTAGTGGTATAGTCCTCTTGGTTATCTTCTTTGTTGGTGGTAATATCTAGGGTTTTATCTTCGGTGTCTACTTCATAAAGATTCCCTTCAGGAAAGTCCAACTCATTGATCTCCTTTTCTAGGTTGCAGTACAAGTTATTTAGAGGATCCACAACTGTGGTGTTTGTTCCTCTTAGAGGATCCCAGAGGGCTTCTTCTCCTTCTATGCCTAACTTTCATGAACCCTTCTGAGTCTGTCTCTATGACTCTAGTGTCTTTCTCTTCCTCAATGATAGGTAGATGAGTTTGTGCCCTAGTACTTATCTGATCTTCTTTGGCAGCTTGTTGGTTTTGTTTGATTTTAGAGGAGTTCTGTTTCTGAGGACAATCTTTAATCCTATGTCCTTGAAGACCACAGTGAAAACACGCATTTGGAAAATTATTGTATGTGATTTCCTGCTCCCATACTTCCCTTGTCCCTAAGTCAATGGAAATCTTCGAGGGGAGATCCTTGTTAAGATAATTCTCGATGCATATCTACTATGGTGCCATATGAAGCCCCTCACGTCCTTCCTTGAGGCCAGTGGTTGACCAATAGGCACAACAATATCCCTCAGGAAGTCAAGAAAAATAAAAGGTTGGGTTTTGCATCATTCGTGGTGGCCAGTGTTGATTTTTGATGGTCACTTATGTCTCTCATGTAAAATGTTGCATACCGCCAATAGTTAACTTATGTCACTAATGTCTCTCATATAAAATGTTGAATACTACCAAAAGTTAACAATGCTTTCATTTAATGGCTTCTTTTGGTGTGGAAAAAGACCTTACACTTTGGCACTTGCTGCTCTCTCTAACTTTTTCAATGAAAGGGTAATCAAGTTAATTCACAAAAAAGATAGAAAAAATAGGATTGAAAATTGAAGACTCATCAGTATACTTTAAAATGGATATAAGATCTTAGTGAAGGTTATTGTGAATCACATTACCTTCCATCCATGCTCTTGGATCAATGCAGACCAAAAAGGTTTCTTAAACAACAGATCCATCCTAGAGGCTATTATAGATGTGTGGGAAGGCTTTGAATTTGCCAAGGAATCTTCCCAAGATGTCCTCTTCATCAAGATAGATTTCGACAAAACATATGATCGCCTAGAGCAAATCTCTATGCTTATAGGGAACACCTCGTTTTGCCTTGCCACTAATGGTCTTAATTGTTTGGTAAACCATCAGAACCTTCTTGGGTAGATCCAAGTACTTCGGCTCTATCATAGTCAGAACCAGATGCTTATGAGACTCTTTGCTGAAGACACCAATGCTTCTGTGCATAATGACCATAATTGTGTCAACACCTATTAGCAATGTCTAAATGTTTTTTCTGTTGCATCAGGATAAAAAAATAAATCACTCCAAAACTACTTTCAAGTATGGACCCTCATTGCAATTTTTGACTAACCAAGGTTGTCAAGAAATACACAATGGATAGGTTTTTCAACTCCATGACATCCTGATGGGTTTTGAAGTTTCTATGGGCCAGCATTAGAACTGGGTTCTTGCCAAATTGGATAGTAAATTTGCCTTATAGAAGGGAATGTATCTCAACATGATGGGGCGTGCTATGTTGATCAACACCTTCTTTATCTCATCTGTTATCTATTTTTTGGCATGTTGGAGGCAGAAAGACAAAGAACTATCGAAGCTCAAAATTACTTGTTGAAATTTGCTTTGGATTGGCAATCCCAATAGGAGGGGCATGTCCAAAATAAAGTGGACTGTGTGTGCTGACCAAAAAGATTCTAGAGGTTTGGGCATTCTGGATGTGAGAATTATGGCAAATAAATTGGCTGTCAATTGACTGATCAAAGTGTGGTGCAATGCAGAAGATTCTTGGGTGAAACTTATTCTTAGAGACAAATCCTCTCTTAGGCTTAAGGGAATCCCTAGGTGGAAGGATCTTGATATGCTCACCTTAATGTTTTCTCAATGCTTTGTGACTCTGAGAAGCTCTGACCTTGTTTTCTCCATATAGAAGAGTTGGAACAAGATGAAACCATATATCAAGATTAATGAAGATTGAAATTGTTGGTGCAAATGAGTCCAAGCCTACATACTTGGACAATTATTATTCACTTCATATAATCATTGGAAGTCACATATGACTATTCTCTTGTAAAAGGCAGTTTACTTTTATCCTTGTAAAAAATGCATATGTTATTTGCAGTACACTCACGTGGAGATAGGAGGAATCAAATCATGAATAATTTGGTAGGTGATTGATGGCAATGCAAGCCCTAAAGTTTAGGATTCACTTTTTTGTGAAAGTTTGAATTTGAACTCGAAGAATGCCTCCAACTCTAGCTATAAAAGATGGATCAAAATCTCGCATGGAGTGTAGCCCGATTCAGAGATCATTTGAGAGGGATCTATAGTGTTTAGTGAGATCATTCCATAGCTCAATCACTACACTCACATTATGCAATTATACATTGCCAATGTCTTTATAACTCTATGTGATTTAATACATATATATTGATCATATCTCACTCTCTCTTCTCTGTCATGTTCATCTGAGAACAATGATCTTCTCAGACCTTGTTCTCAGTGCATAATTGATAATTTGATGTGATTTAAAGTAGTGTAGATTCATCATACTGTCTACTTTATTAGTACAAAGTTTCATTGCAATTTCTTTACTCAATCTTGAGATATATTCAAAACTCTGCTTACTGGTTTGCATACTTTAGAAGCCCGAAAATGTTGGGATGATCATCCAACTTGCTAAGCATAATTCTCTGAGTACACTTGATCATTTCAAGTGAAATAACGTGATTGGTAGCTATCTAAGTCAATTAGATACTCCCAAAAGGAATTTGATCAATTGGTAGCAAGTTGAGAGCACTATTCATTTTACTGAACATGTGTAGAGATCAAAATAGCAAGTCTTAACTCATAATTGAGTCTCCTACTCATTTGGCTTGATACATTGATTAGAGGATCATACTCCAAAGCACTTAGGGTGATTATTTGTGATCATTTGGAAGCTCAAGGGGTCTACTTTACACTCCACATCTTGTTCTTGGTTGGTGTGAAGTAGGGATTTGCAGCACCACTTCATCTGTGGAATCTATCCACCATCTCCTCCAACATTGGTATCAGAGCAACATCAAAGCAAGATGGGAGATGGATTTCCATCATTTACTGACAGATGGGACAGGTGCAATTATCCAGCATGGTCCCTAAGGATGCAAGCTTAACTCCAAGGAAGAAGCTTATATGGATACATCTTTGGAGATAAGGAAAGGCCAATATTCAGAAGCAAACTTCCAACCTACAAGAGAAGAGCAAGAAAGACTAGCTACATGGTGTGCAAAGGATGCTCTAGCAAGTCTTATATACTCAACTCAATATCTAATTTCTTATTACCTCATATTAGGAATCGCAAGACCTCCCAAGAGACTTGGGAAGTACTCTCTACGTACTTCTCATCAAATAGAAGGGCTAGGAAGAACCAACTTTGGATGGAGTTCACAAACTTGAAGAAGTAGCCAAAGCAAAGTGTAGCTTACTATGTGACAAAGATGAAGGATATAGCTGACCAACTTGGGAGCATTGGAGAAGAGATAGAAGAGGAGCAGATAGTAAAGCAAATCATAAATGGCATCAAGGCTGATGACAAATGGGAGTCCTTCACCGTAGCAATGGACCTATGTATGGACATGCAGATACCTGACCTCAACACATTAATGGGACAACTCTTCACACGTGAGACAAAGCTCAAAAAGAATGGAGAAAAGAAGGTAAAAGGAATGAAGAAGAGGCAAGTACCTCTCACGTGAACTTCACAAGTAGAGGAAGAGGTACTAGAGGAAGGGGCAAAGGAGGAAAGCAAGGCAAGGGGAGATCATACAACTCTTCACCTTGCAACCTCTCTGGCCTAACCAATCATACCATAGATAAGTGCTTCAAGAATACAAAGAATCAGAGAGGAAAAGGCTTCCACAAAAGAGGCTATGGACAATCCAAAGGTAGGTTCAATAATGGAGGAAGTAACTACCATCATAATTACAACCAAATCTACAACAACAACAACTATCAAGGAGGCTTCAAAGGTAGAAGAGACTACAAAAACTATATAGAAGACCAAGAGGATTCTCTATTGATCATGAACATGACATCTAAGCAAGGTAAAGAAGATGAGCATATATTCTATATTGATTCTGGTTGTTCCAATCATGTGGCTGGCAATGTAGCATTGTTATCTTATCTTGAAGAACCTAAGGGGAAGCATGAAGTCCAAATAGGTGATGACACTAGGCACTCTGTTTAGAAGATTGGAAATGTTAAAGCATCTGATGGTAACATCAACCTCTTAAGTAAGGTATTATATGTGCCAACTATAACAAAAAAACCTAATCAATGTTGGGCAGATTGTTGAGAAGGGCTTACAAATTAGATTCAAATGGCATGGAGCATATGTGGAGGACCCACAACAAGGCTTCAAGAGGATTGCAAAAGGTGCTAAATCTGGTAGACTCTTTAGATTTGAAGTTGAAGATACCAAAAAGATTGCTCTCTTCAACCACAAAGATCAGACCCTATCTGAATTGGAGATATGGCATAAGAGACTAGGTCATATAGGAGAAAGAACACTAAAGCAAATATGCAGGGATCAGAGTGTGCTTGGCATTCCAAATGTGTCCAAGCAACTCATGATTTACAAATGTGGAGCATGCCAATTTGGCAAATCACACAGGCAACCATTCAAAAAGAAAGGATACATGCATGAAGACTACTTGGAGCTTGTGCACACAGATATGTGGGGTCCTAGCAGAGAACCATCAATCTCAGGATCAAGGTACTATGTTTCATTCATAGATGACTATAGTAGATGGACAATTCTTTACTTTATGAAGCATAAAGATGAATACTTCACTTGTTTCAAGAATTATTTGGCATTAGTTGAGAATCAAACAAGTAGAAGCTTGAAAAGGCTCAGATATGATGGAAGTGGTGAGTATTTCTCACATGAATTTGACTCATTCTTACAGGACAAAGTCATAAAGAGAGAGGTTATAACAAGGTACACTCCTGAACATAATGGATTGGCAGAGAGAAGGAATAGCTAATAGTAGAGGCTACAAGATCAATGTTAAATGAAAAGAAACTTCTAAATTACTTATGGGTAGAGGCTATTTCCACAGCCACATACTTAATTAATAGGCTTCCATCCAAGTCCTTGGATGTAATGACACCTTATGAGGCATGGAATGGAAAAAGACCTTCCCTAGACCATTGTAAAATCTTTGGGTGCATTGCTTATGCACACATACCCTCACAGATTAGAGGAAAGCTTGACCCAAAAGTTGAAAGGTGTATATTCATTGGCTATGACTAGAACCAGAGAGGATATACGTTGTACAATCCCACTAACAAAGGATTCACAGTTATAAGGGATGTGGTGTTTGATGAAAATAACTCCTGGTTTGAAGATGATTGCAAGAAAATAAGGCTACCCTATGACTTGGAAAGTGATTTTTCAACTCTGACTCAAGAAGAACCACAAATATCAGAAGATGTCAACTCAAAAAATGAAGAACTAATCAAGCACTTAGAAGATCTCAAAGGGAGAGTAAGAAACCCATAAGGTATGGCTATGACACCTCATTAGTCACCAAGCATTCTATATACATGATTAAAGATTCTATGTCAAAAGGGCCTTCTTCATTTGAAGAAGCCAATAAGAAGGAAGAATGGAGAGAAGCTATGCAGGAGGAAATTGAAGCACTTCAAGAGAAATATACTTGGGATTTGGTCCCCAAGAAACCAAGCATGAAGGTAATAGGATCCAAGTGGATTTACAAAGTAAAGAAGAATTTAGATGGTTCAATCAACAAGTATAAAAACAAGGCTAAGTAGCAGAGGGGTTTGCTCAAACCCATGGAGTTGATTATGAGGAGACATTCTCACGTGTAGCTAAGATGCCAACAATCAAAGTTTTAGTAAGTATAGCTGCTTCAAAGAATTGGAACTTTATCAGTTAGATGTTAAAAATGCATTCCTAAATGGATGGATCTCAGAAGAAGTCTACATGAATCAACCACCAGGATATGAAGATAAGGACAAACCAAATTTTGTATGTAAATTGAGAAAAGCATTGTATGGTCTAAAGCAAGCTCCTAGAGCTTGGAACCATAGGCTTGTCACATATTTCTAGGATCAAGGGTTTGTTGCTAGCAAAGCAGATTCTTCTTTGTTCATAAAGAAGACTAACTCTGAAGTTACTTATCTATTGTTTATGTGGATGACATTATCATTACAGGGAATGATGCTAATGGCGTCAAGCAAATCAAAGCTCAGATGATGGAAGAATTTAAAATCAATGACCTTGATTTGTTAACATATTTTCTTGGATTAGAACTTGTGTATTCAGATTTTGGAATCTTTATTATTAAGAGGAAATGCATTCATGACATGTTCATTAAACTCAAGACGGAGAACTCTAAAGTTGCAGGTACACCCATGGAACTCAATCACAAACTTAGTTTTCATGAGGGAGAACTACTTGAAGACATTACAGGTTATCAAAGGTTTGTTGGGACTCTCAATTACAAGAGTGGACATATGCTATGGAGTAAGTACATTGAGTCAATTTATGCATATACCAAGAAAACCTCACATGGAAGTTGCGAAGAGGATTTTAAATTATCTAAAGGGTTAAATGAAGGGCTATTATATCATTCACATCTGACTTGGATATCAAGCTATATTCTAATGCAGATTGGGCTGGCTCAAGAGATGATAGGAGGAGCACTTCTGGCTATTTATCTTTTTGCAGGTTCAAAGTTGATTTCATGGTCATCAAAGAAACAACCAACTATGGTATTATCATCAACTAAAGCTGAATATAGAGGCTTAGAAAATGCCACATAAGAAGCAATGTGGTTAAAGCTACTCTACTCAGAATTGGGGATACATACCTACACTCCAATGATCTTTGGAGATAATACTAGCTCACTTCATTTGGCTGCTAATCTTGTATATCATGCAAGGACTAAGCACATTCAAGTACATTATCATTATGTGAGAGAAAAGTTACTTAGCAAGGACATCCAATTGTTCTATGTATCTACAAATCTACAAAGTGCAGATATGCTAACCAAATCTTTGGATGGAACCAAGATGAACAGATTCAAGATGATGATTGGATTGCAAGAAATCAAGGATAAATGAAGACCAAGCATGTTAGGCTTGAGGGGGAGCTATTGGTGCAAATGAGTCCAAGCCTATGTACTTGGACAATTAGTATTCACTTCATATAATCATTGGTAGTCACATATGACTATCCTCTTGTAAAAGGCAATTTACTTTTATCCTTGTAAAAAATGCATATGTTAGTTGCACTACACTCATGTGGAGATAGGAGGAATCAAATAACAAACAATTTGGTAGGTGATTAATGAGAAAGCAAGCCCTAAAGTTTAGGATTCACTTTATGGTGAGAGCTTGAATTTGAATTCAAAAAATGCCTCTGTAATCGAGCAAGATTTCATCTGATTGTATGCCAGCACCCCCCCCAAAAAAAAAGTCCTAGAGCCACTTCTTTTTGTCCCTCGAGAGCTCACCGCTCAAGATTCCCCTCATTTCATCTTTGTCGGGTCGGAAAAAATTCAGCCTTAAAAATTTGTCCCTCAGTCAAAATTTGTCCTTCAAAATTTGTCCTTCAAAATTTGTCCTTCAGTAGTCGGCTCTACCTTCGGCAAGTACCCCACTGCCTTTAAATTTGTCCATTGAATTGGCTTCAGCCCCAGTCTCAAAAGAGAAGTTGAGGAGGACATTAGATTTTTCCTCAAACACTTCAGAAGAAGCACCAGTGCCAATGGAGGATCTTTCTCATTTACTCTCTAGGTTGAATATCAAGCTCCCTACTTTTAAGGGGCTGGCTTATGAGGATGCAGATGATCACGTGAGGAGATTCATTTCCTTATGCCGTGGACGAGGTCTGCAAAATCGAGAGGATGCAATGCTGGTACTCTTCCCATCTACATTGGAAGGACTTGCCGACAAATGGTATAGTCAATATGCAGATGGCCACTTCACTATGTGGGAGGTACTGAAGACGACATTCTCACAGACATTCAGACCAAGTGACTCCTCGGAAAGAGCTCTAGATCAGCTAGAGAATTTAAAGTTGAGACCAGGTGAATCCTTTCATGAACTTCACACTAGGACAAAAGCACTTGTTTCATGTCTGCCACATGCTCCAGGTGATTTCCTGGTTAAAAAATGGATAGAGAAAGCTTTGCCCAAGTCATCTCAGCAGAAGCTTTGCGAATCTCTTAGATTGGATGCAACACTGGATGATTTTGTTGCAGCTGCATCACACATAGAGGAAGCTAGGCTACATTTTGAAGGAGATACTCAACCAAATTATGCATCACACTTAGATCTTATTGAGCAACTCAGGAAGGAGTTGGAAGCCTTAAGAATGCAGCAGAGTCAACAAGAAGAAAAGGTCATACCACCTCCACCGTGCCACAATGTTGATGAAGTAGCTCAACTTCATCGTGAGTTAGAAGATTTGCGCACTACACAGGACATACAAAGGCAGGTTTGGTGTACAATATGTAGCAAAAATGGACATTCAAATGTTAATTGTCCTAACAAGGTGAGCTATTAATTCCATGGCAAGGATGGTCATGAAGCAAGAGACTGCTACTACCTCAAGGGAGTACAATAGCATGGTAACCCTCCTGTTCTTGATTTGTATTATGCTAGTACTTCAAATGCACCTAATAGAGAAGAGACCCATCTAACTCGGACTAGATATAATAGGCCACTGATGTTTTATCGCTGTGGTGAGTATGGCCATATGCAGAACAGGTGTTCTCTACCAGAAGGTGCACCTCCCTGTCAGCATTCTCCAGATGCCAAGGATCACTATAATAGAGATTGCTCAAGAAGCCTCCCTGCTCCAATTCACATGATTGCAGTCTCCCCACAAGTAGAAGGTATGACCACTCAATCTTATGCTGTTTCATCTTCTTCAGTGCCCATGATGACTAGAGCCAGGCAAGCGACAACCTGTAAAGAGGAACAACAGGGACTCAAACAAAGAGATGAGGAAAAGAAGGCTGGTTGGAAGGGCCAAGCAGACATTGAAGGAGCTTATGATATGGTGACTACTTCCCTTACGGACCAACCTGCAAGCTCTCAGGAAGACACACAAGAGGTTAAGATTGAGGAAATCTTGAAAGGTATTCATCACAAGGTTAGTTTGTACCAATTCATAAAAATGGATTCGAAAGTAAGAAGTGATTTATTGAAAGTTATACACTCGGCCTACTTGAACCCACCACTAAGTGTAGATGGTTTCATGGTTGAATTTCGGCCCGCACCCTTGGTAGACTATCAAAGCTCAAGGCTATCTGTGTTCATAAACGATGAAGGTCTGACTGGTGTCATTATAGATGGAGGCTCTGGCATCAATCTGATGCCTGATTTTACAATGAAGAAACTCAAACTGAACCTAACCAAGGCGGCACCCTTCACTGTCACATTAGCAGATCAGCATCATGTTATGCCCCTCGGCATCATTGAGAAGGTGCACATGTCAGTACAAGGTTGTCAATTCCTCCTGGATTTTGTTGTGATTGCCCTGCCACAGGAAAGCTCTTATCCTCTGCTTTTGGGAAGGCCTTGGTTAAGGCAAGCAAAAGCACTACACGATTGGGGAAGAAACCAGATGTGGATCTCCTCGAAGACTAATAACCACTTACAAGTACACTTAGAAGAAGGATGTGACTCCAACAAGACAACTGGATATGTAGATACTCAGGTAATGCCTTCTGTACCCCAAGAAGAGGAGAATTTGTTAAATTGGATGATGGGTGGTGTAGAGTGTTGCACTGTTGAGATTATTGAAATAAATGAAGAACTTGCAAAAGAAGCCCAAGGAAGGGAAAAAGATTCGAAAAATGAAAATTTATGCTCAATCACTAACAAAGGAGAAAAAGTGAGTCCTTGCAGGAAAACAGATACTGAGGTCAAGAAAGAGCCTTTGGAGATCAAATTTGGGCATTTTTCACAAAATGGTCTTGGTGGTAAAAAAGTAGAAGAAAGGCACAGATAGAAGAGAAGTAGTCCAAGATTTTCATGATCACTTGGAAAATCTGAAGGAAATCTTTGAGCAGTGTCTCAAAACAGGTTTGAAGTTGAATCCTGCTAACTGTCATTTTTTGGTCACTAAAGGCACTCTCCTTGGTCACATCGTGTCTGCAAATGGGATAATTGTAGATCCAGCAAAGGTCACTGCTATCCTTTCCATGCCCATTCCACGGACTCCTAAGGAAGTACAAAGATTTTTAGGCCATGCAGACTACCATACGAGATTTATACAAATGTATTCAGAAATAGCTAAGGCTCTGTCAAGGCTTACGAGTAAGAAGATTCCTTTCTCATGGAGTTTTGAGGCTGTAAAGG
The DNA here is from genome assembly GCA_020310875.1 of Ceratopteris richardii. NCBI lineage: Eukaryota > Viridiplantae > Streptophyta > Polypodiopsida > Polypodiales > Pteridaceae > Ceratopteris > Ceratopteris richardii. The sequence goes on from CM035416.1 coordinate 28,670,613, forward strand.
CATTTTTTGAACTAAAATTGAGGCTATGTACTGCTCCACTCTTAATTGTTCCTAACTGGTCAGTAGAGTTTCATGTGCATACAGATGCTAGTCTTCATGCAGTAGGAGCAGTTTTGGCTCAACCCTCCATGCCCAAGGTGCCCAAGGTGGATCAACCTATAGCTTATGCTAGCAGACTACTTACCAGAGCAGAAAGAAATTATAGCACTACGGAAAGGGAAGGTTTGGCTATTGTTTTCGCACTCCAAAAGTTTAGGCACTACCTTCTAGGTGTGCATTTCATTGTCATATCTGACCATTAACCCCTCAAATACTTAATTAATAAGCCTAGAGTAGCTGGAAGGATTTGGCGTTGGCTACTACTGTTTCAAGAGTATGATGTTGAGATTCATATTAGGCAAGGAAAAGAACACTACATGGCGGATCAGGTGTCAAGGACGGCTATGAGTGAAAAGGCGACAAGTATTAATGATGAACTTGTAGATAGTAGTCTCTTCGCGGTAGAGACTCAAACTGAGTGGTATGGTGAAATTCTCCATTTTCTCAATTTTGGAAAATTCCTTGAGAACATAAAATCATTAGAAAGGAGGAGATTACTCTTTAAAGCCAAGCATATTCACTTATAAATGACCATTTGTATAAATATTGTCATGATGGTATCTTGAGAAAATGTGTTTATCTAGAGGAGGTGAATTTTCTGCTTGAAGCAGCACATAGTGAGGGGCATCTCAAAGGAGAGGAGTTGGCTCACAAAATTATCCATAGGGGATTATGGTGGCCTCATGTTTACAAAGATGCTATCAAGTTTGCCAAAGGATGTGATATCTGCCAGAGATATGCTCCCAAGCCTAGTCGACTGGATTTTCAACCATTAGTGATCTCCATCGGATGGCTACCTTTCGAACGATGGGGTCTTGATTTCATTGAACCAATCAGCCCAACTGGTCAACCTGGTGGTAAGAAGTATATCTTGGTGGCCACATGTTATTCTACTAAGTGGGTAGAAGCTAAGGCTACTACTGATTGTACTTCCACTATAGTAGCCAAGTTTATGTATAAAAGAATATTCTTAGGATTTGGCTGTCCACTAGAAGTCACCAGTGATAGAGGCACGCACTTTGTAAACCAATTGTTGCAAATAACCTTTGACAGGTACAAGATCTTCCATAAGAAATCTTGTGCATACTACCCGAGAGCAAATGGACAGGCAGAAAGTTCTAACAGAATTTTGATTGGATTACTACGCAAATTAGCCTTTGACCATCACAGTTCATGGCCACAAGCCCTCATTGGTGCAATATGGGCTTTTCGAACAACTAGAAGGGGCACCACGGGAGAGAGCCCATTTCTTCTAGTCTATGGGAAAGCAGCATTAGCCCCTTTCGAATTCATCATCAGAAAAGAAATTGAAGCAAAAAGAATTGATGTTGACCCTCAATTAGAAGATTGGTAGCATTGGAGGAATATAGGGAAACAACTATGAAGAGGCTGCAAGAAAAGCAGGAAGAAAGGAAACACATTCATGACAGACACTTAAGGACCAACAAGGTGGAACAGGGAGCTCTAGTGCTGGTATATCAGATTCCATCTGTACCAACTAAATTGGCACCAAAATGGTCAGGACCCTACAACGTGCTGAGGATATTTCAACAAGGAGCAGTACAAGTAGAGGACCTACAGGGTGAGAAATTGCCTCTAGTCAACATTTCCAGGGTGAAGGCTTATCTAGGGTGAAGGCTTATCTAACTTGAAACATTTCGAGAAAAATCAATCATTGTATATACCCTAGTTCTCGTTTCAGCTTGTTTTGCCCATAGATAGTTCTAATTTTGTTCTTAGAAATTTTTAGCCAATATTGAAGAATTGCACCAAGACGGTGCAGCATCTTGATGTGGGGGACTGTAATCGAGCAAGATTTCATCTGATTGTATGCCAGCCCCCCCCAAAAAAAAACATCCTAGCGCCACTTCTTTTTGTCCCTTGAGAGTTCACCGCTCAAGATTCCGCTCATTTCATCTTTGTCGGGTCGGAAAAAATTCAGCCTTAAAAATTTGTCCCTCAGTCAAAATTTGTCCTTCAAAATTTGTCCTTCAAAATTTGTCCCTCAAAATTTGTCCCTCAGTCAAAATTTGTCCTTCAAAATTTTTCCTTCAAAATTCATCCCTCAAAATTTGTCCTTCAAAATTTGTTCCTCAGTCAAAATTTGTCCCTCAAAATTTGTACTTCAAAATTTGTCCCTCAAAATTTGTCCCTCAGTCAAAATTTGTCATTCAAAATTTGTCCTTCAAAATTCGTCCCTCAAAATTTGTCCCTTAGTCAAAATTCGTCCTTCAAAATTTGTCCCTTAAAATTTTTCCTTCAAAATTTGTCCCTCAAAATTTGTCCCTCAGTCAAAATTTGTCCTTCAAAATTCGTCCCTCAAAATTTGTCCCTCAGTCAAAATTTGTCCTTCAAAATTTGTCCCTCAGTCAAAATTTGTCCCTCAGTCAAAATTTGTCCCTCAGTCAAAATTTGTCCCTCAAAATTTGTCCCTCAAAATTTGTCCTTCAAAATTTGTCCCTCAAAATTTGTCCTCCAAAATTTGTCCCTCAAAAATTGTCCCTCAAAATTTGTCGCTCAAAATTTGTCCCTCATCAGTCAAAATTGTCCCTCAAAATTTGTCCCTAAAAAAATTTGTCCTTCAAAATTTGTCCGTCAAAATTTGTCCCTCAAAATTTGTCCTTCAAAATTTTTCCCTCAAAATTTGTCCCTCAAAATTTGTCCTTCAAAATTTGCCCCTCAAAATTTGTCCCTCAAAATTTGTCCTTCAAAATTTGTCCCTCAAAATATGTCCCTCAAAAGTTGTCCTTCAAAATTCATCCTCGGTGCCAGAATCAAGTCGGCTATCAGAATTGTGATGAAGTGTTGATTCATGAAAGAGTCTCGCATTCAAGGCCATATTCCGAAGTCTTCAAGTGCTTTTGAGTCAGTTGGCTGTCAATACCAGATTTAGACCGCCTACCCAAAATTAGCCAACTCTCCTTCCACTTTCATCAGACTAGTTCGACGCGTGTGCAACGTACGGTGATGGTGCAGTAAATGATGGGATCTAGTGGAAGCCACTCTCTTGGCCGTGCGTGTACAGTGAACAGTGATGGTGCCTTAAATGATGGAATCCGGCGGAAGTCACTCTCTGGGCCTTGAGATCTATATAAGAAGCACTTGCACTCGTTTGAAGGTACGTTCAGATGGTCAGAGATATATGTTAGCGAAGGGTCCATTCAGAAGAATATACAGAGATTTAGGAGGCTGAGGGATACACTCATTGTCATCTCTTTGTGATTCTAGCTTTTGTCAATTTGGGTCTACTTGTGTTACTGTGGTAATTTGAGAGTGTTCTAATCAGGCTTCTCCTTGATTATTCTCTACTCACTGATGTGATTTTTCCCACTGTAGAAGAGGCTTCTCTGTTGGAGAATATACAGAGTGAGAGCTTTAGTGTTGGGGGCAGTCGGCATGATAGTGAGATTGAATATACTGGGATAGTCACTTGTAAGCTGGAGTTCATAGCATTGTATACCACACTTGTATACCTTCTCTGCATTAGTATACTTTCTCTATGTTGAGATGTCCTAGTTCATCTTTTGAGTGATCAGACCTTTTGTACTGTTAACAATTTATCATTTTGTGAACTCAAATTTTTCAATCTTGGTCGAATTGGCATTTTCAACATCTTTGTAACACTCTGATTGTTTCTTGGTTTATCTTCTCAAGTAGTACCTCACACAATGATGTTATGGGGTATACTTCCCTAAGGAGAACCTCCCTTGAGTAGAAGGAGTACTGGAAGTATAGACCCGGTTACCCCCTCTACAGCCTCCAACTCTAGCTATAAAAGATGGATCAAAATCTCACATGGGGTGTAGCCCGATTCAAAGATCATTTCAGAGGGATCTATAGTGTTTAGTGAGCTCATTCCATAGCTTAATCACTAACCTCAAATTGTGCAATTATACATTGCCAATGTCTTTGTAACTCTATGCGTATCATGTTCATCTCATAATAGTGATCTTCTCAGGATTTGTTCTCAGTGCATAGTTGATTATTTGATGTGATCTAAAGTAGTGTAGATTCAGCATACTATCTAGTTTATAATACAGAGTTTCATCATCATTGCTTTACTCAGTCTTGAGATATATTCAAAACTCTGCTGACTAGTCTGCATACTATAGAAGCCCGAAAATGTGGGGATGGTCATCCAACTTGCTGAGCATAATTCTCTAAGTACACTTGATCATTTCAAGTGAAATAACTTGGGATTGGTAGCTATCTAAGTCAACTAGATACTCCCAGAAGGAATTTGATCAATTGCTAGTAGGTGGAGAGCACTGTTCATTTTACTAAACATGTATAGAGATCAAAATAGCGAGTCTTAACTCATAATTGAGTCTCCTACTCATCTGGATTGATTCATTGATTAGAGGATCATACTCCAAAGCACTTAGTTGATTATTTGTGATCATTTGAAAGCTCAAGGGGTCTACTTTACACTCCACAACTTGTTCTTGGCTGGTGTGAAGCAGGGATTTGCAACACCACTTCATCTCTAGAATCTATCCACCATCTCCTCTAACAAGGGGAAGCGTCTAGAAGATATGCAAGGAAAGCTGCACGTTCAATTTTGACGCCCATTTGAAAGAGTGTTCAATTGAAAAATTCCTCAACTTGTTAGGTAGAAGAGTTTGTAATTGAAAAAATAATCCACCTTTTAGACACCATAGGATGTTTTTCCTGGAAAACAACAAGATTAAAAGTAAGTGGAGCACTCATAAGAACGATGAAAAAATCATTGAACTTCTCTGTAACTCTCTTTGAGACATTTGTCTCTCATTGATTCTTAAGTTTCCCTCTCATCATAGCTATCCAGTGGTCCTACCCCTGCTTTGTGGGATACAAGGGATCATAAAGGCACTATGCCCATTCACTATATTGTTCCTTGTTATTTTATTAATTCAAACATGGGATAGTAGGCCTCGACCAAACTTCCTGTTGAAAAAAACAATGTAGTTCATTTGATGGAATAATCAAATTTTTATCTTTAAATTATAACTAAGTTAAATAATTATTTTGATATTTTTATTACATATAGATAATAATTTAATATTTATAGCATTAAATAGCTATATATATATATGTATATATATATATAATACAATAATAATCAATGCTTATAACATTAGAGAAACACATTATATATACGTTGTATAATATTATACATAAATTAGTTATTTATTTAGAATATTAAAAAATCAATTTAAAAAAAGGGACATAATTTCAAACTTTCACGCATACATCCATATGCTCAAGATCTAGATGGAGACATATCTACGCCAGCTAGGATATGTTAGATATACTCAATACTCAACCCGCATGAGACCACAGATGATCCATGGTACTCTAAGTTGTACGGCCCCCTTTATGAGGAGAAGCCTTTGTGAGAGTCCGGACATTTGTGATGTGGTCTACATGAGACCAAAAAAAGTTCTAGATGATCTATGTGAGTTTCATCAAAAGACTAACTAGGGCATATACCTCTATCACACTGGAATTCCGGAGCGATCCAAAATTATGATGAATGGATCAGCTTGATTGGAAGTTCAAACTAGAGGAAGTTTGGTCCGGTGGAAGTTCGATCCGGGGGAAGTTCGGTCCGAAGGAAGTTCGGTTCGGTGGAAGTTCGGTCCGGAGGAAGTTTGGTCTAGTGGTTTACTCAGTCCTATAATTACATAATCTGGGATGTTCCAAAATTATAGGTGATCTTGACGATTATACCTAAAACATAACGTTAGGCGGTCCCGGAGATCATGCCTAAATCAAACGGTTAGGCAGAACCAATCACTGAGAAAAAATCACGGATACACACACTATAAAGCCCTTCATCTAGATTTTGTTCATATAGCCATTGAATCTCCATAGTGGGAGCGCACGGGTGGACATTATCATTGTTTTATACTACTGCTGACAATCAGAGAATTTGAGTTCTCTATCTCTCTATCTATGTACAATTTCTGTTAGTTTGTATTGCTTCTCACTGCTCTACATGACGATCTTATTCCGTGGCATTATTCATTCTTGATTGTTATTATTTATCTAACATTTTATCATAGCTTAGGAGGTTTTGAGCATTGCAGAAGCAAAAACACAGAAGTCGCAAAGATCTTTGAACGACTTAAGAGAGAAGATGTCAAGCAGTGTGTCTTCATCCACTATTGGGAATCAAGGTGATTCATCAACAGGAGTATGCAAAACACAAACCGGAGCAATAATGATGTCGGTCGTACAAACATTGTGGATAGGACCACCAACCTTCACAGAAGGTAAACTTGATGGTCCTAATTACACCTTATGGAAGTTTAAGAACACTGCTATCGTACATGGGACTGATTGTAAGCCCCAAGAGACACGTGACTCAAATAATCCTAGTTGGATGATTCCTCTCGATGTTGATCTTTTATCTACTTGGAAGTGCACAAAATGTGGATGCACTCTGTACTCTAGTGATGAGTACTTTTGACAGTGTCTTGAGTCTTATTCAACACACCACAAGGGCGTTTGAGGCTTGAAACATATTGAGAAATCAATATGAAACTCAGAGTCAGACATGGATTCAAAACTTGGAGAATCAACTAGCAGCAGATAGGTTTGCTGAAGGGGAGATTGCTGAAGTGTTTATCACTCATATAGACAATCTATAGGATCAAATGGTGGGAGCAGGTGTACCAAAGTCAAGTGAGGAGCTAGCTCGGCATTGTCTTCGAATTTTTCCACCAAAGTTTGATGGTCTGGTAACTACCTTTAATACCTAGATCAGACCACAACCACTAACCTTTGAAGAATTCAATGCCTTACTCATGGAAGAGGAGCTACAGCTCAAGGCAAGGAATGATAGCAATAAAGGAGTGTTGGAGATAGACGTCTGCGGAAGCACGCGAACAGCACAAGGAAGAAGAAGAAACTTGGAGCACAACACACAAGACTGAATGTATTACTAGAGAATGTACAAAGATAAGTAGCCCATTAGGGCAATAGGCGTATATACAAGCCGGGGGAAAAAAACCTCCTAAAGAGGGAAAAAAGTGCCCCGGCGGTCCTAGAGTGTTCACACACATCACTACCTAAATATATCAACAAATCCCCCCTGGGAGTGATGCGGTGAACAAGGAGCTGGCACTCATGTATAAGGAAGTGCCAAGCTATGTGGAAATCACTCCACAAAAGGAAGTAAGCCCAAAGCTTTGCGGAAAGCTTCAAACTTCTCCCTAGGCAGAGCCTTCGTGAAAAGGTCTGCAATGTTCTCGTGCGTGGGCACATATGCCAAGCTGATCTCCCCAGCAGAGAACCTCTCCCTGACATAGTGATAATGCACCTCAATGTGCTTAGTGCGAGCATGGAACACAGGGTTCCTCGCAACTGCCAATGCGCTCTGACTGTCAGTGAAGATGGTGGTGGCAGAAGACTGGCCAACACCCAAATCAGCCATAAGGCGTCTGCGCCACACACACTCAACAGTCGCTGTGAAAGTTGCCCTATACTCAGCCTCACAACTGGAAGTGGCCACAGTAGGCTGCTTCTTGCTCAACCAAGATATACATGAGCTACCAAGCATGAAGCAAAAACCACTGGTGGACACACGAGTGTCATAGCAACCAGCCCAATCTGAGTCAAAAAAAGCATGCAAATCTGGCGGTAGTGATCCCCCCTTGGGATGAAACAACCCAAGTAGCCGAGTACCACTCAAGTAGCGAAAGATGCGCTTAACCGCTTTCCAATGCGTGACTCCTGGGCAATGCATAAACCTGCTCATCTGTGAGACAACAAACTGAATATCTGGCCGAGTAATGCATAAGTAAATCAAGCATCCAATAGCCTGCTGATAGAGAACAACATCAAATGCATCTCCAGCATCATGAAGGCTCAATCGTAAACCTGTCTCCATAGGAGTGGCAATAGGCTTACAGTCTTCAAGGCCAAAACGCTGCAATAATGTGTCAATATATTTAGTTTGACACAAAGCCATTCCACCATCAACGTGCATAAACTGAATGCCCAAATAGTGATGCAAATGCCCCAAATCAGACATCTCAAATGAGGCATGCAAATCAGCCTTGAAATCAGCAATATGCTTCTCAAGAGGACCAGTGAGCAGCATGTCGTCTACATAGACAACAATGATCAGAAGCACATCATTAGCACGCTTAACATATAAGGTGCTTTCAGTTGGACTGTTCTCAAAACCATGTGCAATCAGATAGGCATGTATCTTCTCATACCAAGCACGTGGTGCTTGCTTTAAACCATATAATGCCTTCTTTAACCTGCAAACCTGGTTTTCATGCCCTTTCTGCACAAAGCCACGGGGCTGAAAAACATACACTTCTTCATGCAAGTCACCATTCAGAAATGCTGTTTTAATGTCCAACTGATGTACATTCCAACCATGATGGGCTGCAAGTGCACAAATGGTCCGAACAGTAGTCATACGGCATGTAGGTGCAAAGGTCTCATCAAAATCAATGCCTCTTTCCTGCGCATAACCCTTTGCAACAAGCCTAGCCTTATACCTGTCAACGGTACCATCAGGTTTACGCTTCAGCTTGTATACCCACTTAGTGCTAATGGCCTTCTTGCCAGGAGGCAAGTCACATAAGGACCATGTACCATTCTTCATTATAACATCATATTCAGATTGCATAGCAGCCATCCAATTTTCTGAATTCTGTGCTTCATCAAAAGAAACAGGCTCATTCTCATCACAGAGACTAGATGCAGCCATAGCATAGCAATCTGATGCAAAGGAGGCACTATGAGAGCCTGAACGAGTACGATATGACAAAGGTGCATCTAATTTGCTGTCACGCAAAGTCTGCACCAGCCATTTTGGCATAGTTTTTGCCTGCTCAATATCAGCTCTCTCATCAGCAAGTGCATCATGTAAATCTGCATCAGAAATGGAATGATCTGCATCATCATATGAAACCTGCAAAGGCTGAGAAGTTGCCTCATTAGGACCAGCACTAGCCTGTCCACCTGTAAAAAGAGGCATCAAAGTATCATACATGTCTTTGGAGCTAACAGATATCTCCTTAGTACATGAAAGCAATGGCTGAATAACATCTTCCACAAAGACAACATCACGGCTAACCAGAATGCGTTTAGTCTGTGGATGATACAGACGATAGCCTTTACTTTCAGAACTGTACCCAACAAAAATACATTTTACTGCCTTATCATCCAATTTTCTGCGATGTTGTTCAGGCACTAATGCATATGCCAAACAACCAAAAACACGCAGATGAGCAACAGATGGCTTGCGGTCATGCCAAGCCTCATATGGAGTGATAGACTGCAACGCTTTAGTGGGACACCTGTTCAGTACATATGCTGCACACATGACAGCCTCAAGCCAGAAACTATGTGGTAAAGCCTGACTTTTGACCATGCACCTCGCCATCTCCATGAGTGACCTGTTCTTTCATTCAGCAACTCCATTCTGTTGAGGTGTATACGGTACTGTACACTAGTGTTTTATCCCACGTTCAGCCAGAAATGCATTAAAATCTGAAGACATATATTCCCCCCCTCGATCAGAACGGAGGGTGCCCATTTTACATGCTGACAGATTTTCAGCCAAAACCAAAAACTGTTTGAAGCACAGGAACACTTTGGACTTTGCTTTGATACCCATGCATGCCTGGAAAAATCATCAATGAAAGTCACGAAGTAAAGGTAATTTCCAAAAGAGGGTGTCTGCATAGGACCACAGACATCACTATGTACAAGATGCAATTTTTGCATAGCCCGAACTGAACCATCTTTTGGAAAGGAAGAACGCTGCATTTTGCCCAAAATACAGCCTTCACAAACATGTTTTCCAGGTGCCTCAAGTTTGGGCAAAGAGGACACCTTTTCAGATTTCTGCAGGCGTAACAAACTAGCAAAATTCAGATGACCAAAGCGTGCATGCCAAAGCTTTGCATCTGACATAGCCTGAGAATCATGAACTGCACATGCCGAATCATTCACAGATCTTTCATAGTCTATGAGCTTATACAGCCCACGACATAAGATGCCAGAAGCAATAATCACATCACCATTTGAGAGATCATGGACTGTACACCTGTCATCAACGAATTTCACAACCAAGCCAATCTTGGCTAATGCAGAAACTGACAACAGGTTCTTTTTGATCCCTGGCACAAATAAAGCATCTGACAAAGTGAAAGAACTACCATCAGCAGTAGTCAGAATGATCTTACCAACTCCCATATTTGCCTCTTTAGCAGCCAGTTTTGGACAGTTCTTTATAATATGATCATTTCCTTTACAGTACTTGCAGAACAATTTCTGCTTTTCTGATTTCTTTTCATCTTTATCCTGGTTCTTCGATTGTGCAGCATTTGTAGATTTTTGCTTACTAGTAGAAGAGCTCCATTTTCCTTTGCCCTTCTGACTAGCCAGGAAAGCTTGATCTGCAACACGCATAGTGGACCTGTTCTACCTGGACTGATCTTCCTGCAACAGAACAGAGACTAATTCCTCAAATGACAAGGCATTCGGATTGCCTTTCATCATCAATCGAAGAGTAGAGGCAAAACTCTGATATGAATCAGGAAGACCATTCAGAACGGTCTGCACAAGTGAGCTATCTGGTATAACCTCATCAGCAGAAATCAATTGTTCCTTCAGGTCTTTGATCTTTGTAAGAAAACTGTCCATAGAATCACCTTCATTCATGTGCTCACTCTCCAACTGTTTTCGGAGGTAAGCAACACGAGCCTCATTCCTAGCCTGGTACAAAGTGGTAAGTGTATCCCAAGCATCCTTTGCTGTTCTGCAAGAGCGAATGTGAGGAATAATGGCACGTTTGACAGACAAGGCTATCAATGCATGTGCCTGGGCATCTCTGCCATCCCAACGAATCTGCTCTGCAGTAGGTGCAACAGAAACAGCAGCACGAACAGGAATCTACGGAATATCATCTTCGACACCATCTTCATCAGCTCCAGTACCTCCAGCACCTGTATTTGTAGTACCTGTAGTCGAAGGTGTAACAGGACGTCTTTCAACACCCTGCACAATGTTCCACAGTCCTTTTGCAACCAGTACATGTCGCATCATATAAGCCCATAATGGGTAGTTGGTACCATCCAACTTATCCTCAACAGCCAACATACGAAATACATCACTGCTTTCAGCCATGGCCGGTGACTAAAATACCTTGATGCAGAATATTGACTGTATCTCAAAAAGTTGAACAGAACTGCCCAGACGAGTTCTGCTAGACCTGTAGTAGACTTCGAGACTCTTAAACTGGCGAACAGAAACTGGTATATACCTTTGGCACAAAAGGACGAAATAGCCTGCACAAGCACTGCGATAGTGCGTTCGGAGGCCGAAACGAGCTCAGATCGCGATTTCGGCACGACAGAGCAAAGCCGTTTTGATCTCGAAAACACCCTGAGTATGCTCAGGGTGTTTTCGAATCTGAGACTGCAAACGGAGGAGTGTCGACGGCGCCCTAGAAGAAGCGACGACCTGCTCTGATACCAATTGTTGGAGATAGACGTCTGCGGAAGCACGTGAACAGCACAAGGAAGAAGAAGAAACTTGGAGCACAACACACAAGACTGAATGTATTACTAGAGAATGTACAAAGATAAGTAGCCCATTAGGGCAATAGGCGTATATACAAGCCGGGGGAAAAAAACCTCCTAAAGAGGGAAAAAAGTGCCCCGGCGGTCCTAGAGTGTTCACGCACATCACTACCTAAATATATCAACAAGGAGAAGCTGCACTCATGGTAAATGCCAATGGTAATAAAATCGATTCTTCAAAAAATGGGGACAAAAAGAAGGACAAGAAGAAGTTCAAGAGAGAGTGCTTCCACTGCAAGAAGAAAGGCCACAAAATCCAAGACTTTCACATTAAGAAGGCAGAGGAGAAGAGTGGCTCTTCAAAAAGTGGTAAGGGCAAGGAAGTTGCTAACGCCATCAAAACTGAGCTAGAGTTGTTCGTTACGGTAGAGGAAATGTGTTCGTCGACTGAAGATTCAGACACAAATGACTCATGGGTTTTGGAGAGTGGTGCCTCTGGCCATGTCACAAGCAGAAAAGACCTTTACAATTTCCTACAGCCTCTAGAGGAACCCATCATGGTAAAGCTAGGCAATAATGTAAGGTGTCCTACAAAGGGCAAAGGTACAATGTCTTTCATTAATAGTAAAGGGGATATTAGAAAGCTTACAGATGTGTTGTATGTTCCACAAATCAAATGAAATTTAATTTTTGTAGCTTCTATAACTGATCAATGTCATCAGGTGTCTTTTAGTAAGATAGGACTGGAGATTCTAGACTGCAACAACAATGTTGTTGGGATCCGAATAAGGAGGAACAACCTGTATGAGTTATCTGCTCTTACAACCATGATTGTTGTGGGCACAATTAAGCTTTGGCATGAAAGATTTAACTACATTGGGTACCCTATACTAAAAGAGATGAACATGAAAGGTATGGTTGCTCACCACCCTCCGGTTGCAAAAATGAAAGAACCATGTGAAGCTTGTATGATGGGCAAGCAATAGAGGAAGACATTTACACAAGCAAGCAAGACTAGAGCAAGCAATCCTCTTGAGTTAGTGCATGTTGACTTGCGCGGAAAAATGTGTACACAAGCCTTGGGAGGATCTTCCTACATTATGTCACTCATCGACGACTACAACAGGAAGATGTGGGTGTATTCTCTTCGTGATAAGGCTCAAGCTTTTGGTAAGTTTAAATAATGGCTTCAACTTGTTGAAACAAAAATTGGGAAAAAGATGAAGAAGTTCAGGACGGATGGTGGAGGTGAGTTCACGTCAAGTGATTTTGATGATTTTTGGAAGGGCAAAGGAATCAAACACAAACTCATAATGGTGCATAGCCCTCAACAGAATGGTGTTCCCGAATGCTAGAATCGAGCCATTATGGAAATGACGAAGAAGTAATCCACTATGAACTTTATCATCAGACGAAGAAGTAATCCACTATGAACCTGACCTAAGAGCTAGCCCTTCTATCGAAAAGAAGGAAATATCATCTTTGGATGATGAGACTATAAGTCACCAACCTACTGTCACTCAATTGGAAAATCCATTGCCATGGTGGGTGAGGCAGCTCTATGATTTTGCACCATTCCATAGTCAATCAAACAGATTGCGGATGGTCCAAAGCGATCACAGAGAATAGAGGAACAAAAATGGGTAGAGGTCCATATTGTAAACTCAACATTGATGGCTGAGATTATTGGCAAACAAAAAAAGGGACCGGCAAGTGTGGAAGAAGCACTCCGAAATCCGGAATCGAGAACTGCTATGCAAATAGAATGCAATAAAATCATGAAGAATGGAACTTAGGAGCTAGTGGAGCGACCTCTAAAATGGAAGGTCATCGACACCAAATGGATTTGGAAGCTAAAATACAAGGCAGATGGTACTTTAGAGAAGTACAAAGCTAGACTTTTTACACAGGGTTATTGCCAAGCCGAAGGCATGGACTTCGGTGAATCCTTTGCCTCGACAAGGATGACTACTATTCGACTAGTACTAGCTATGGCTACACATAAACAATGGGCAGTATATCACATGGATGTCAAATCAGGGTTCCTAAATGGATACCTCAAGTAGGAGGTATTCATGTCTCAACCACTAGGGTTTGAGGCTTCCCATTCACAGAACAAAATATGTAAGCTGAAAAAGGCATTATATGGGCTGAAACAAGCCTCGAGAGCATGGTACTAGCGAATAGATAGATATCTTTTGGATATAGGATTCAAAAGATGTGCTTTTAATGCTAATTTCTATGTTCTAAAGAAAGGAGGAAAGACAATCGTGCTTGTACTCTATGTAGACGATCTTGCAATCTCTAGAAATAATAATGAACTTCTCAAACAAACAAAAGATGCCTTGTTCAGAATTTGAGATGAAAGATTTAGGCTTAATGCATTATTGCTTAGGTCTTGAAGTCCGACAAGAGCCAGGGAAGATCTTTATTTTGCAACAAAAGTATGCAAAGTAGGTGTTGAAGGCGTTTGACATGGAGGATTGCAAAGAAATCTCTACACTGATGGAAATCAACATAAAATTATCTATTGAAGATACTTCACCTTCGGTAGACATCAGAAGATACATGAGATTAGTCGAAAGTCTCATTTACTTGTGTAATAGCAGACCAGATATCTCTTATGCTATTGGCATAGTAAGCATATTCTCTAATAAGCCATGCCTAACACATTGGAAGGCATGCACGTGGATGCTCATGTATGTCAAAGGAACCGTTGAGTATGGTATTCTTTACGATGAAGGATCATCTGTGTATGGATACTGTGACTTTGATTGGGCACGGGATATTGATTCCAAAAATCAATTTCTGGATATTTCTTCTCTTTAGGTTCTCGAATTGTTTCCTGGATCAGTTAGAAGCAATCGACCATAGCATTAACTTCTATCGAAGCTGAGTACAAAGTGGTGTCGTCAAGATTTTCTCTTCTCTATCATTCATGAAGGCCTATAGGAAACACATTCGGTGAAGGTAGCTAGAATTCCCTGAGAAGTCCAAGATGCATCAAGGATGCCAAAGGGACTTCACATGCAAACTTTGGAAGAAATCAAACAAATCCAGGATCGTGCTCAAAGCTGGTCAGATTTTGGAAATTAGGGCAAAAATTTCAATGTCTCCAAATCACATGAAAATTCATATACTTGTAAAGCCTATCAAAGCAGTCTATAGCCTAAATTTCACATGTAAATGGATTTTCTAGCACATTGATATGCCATAAACATTTTGTAAAAAATGTAAATTTTCCACTTAGACCCTACAAAATCTTGTATAAGAATTTTTTTTAGCCATATATGGTTTGACATGTATAAAGATCATATGTGGCTACATATTTGTACAAATTTTCAAGGCTATCAGAGCTTTGTAGACACCCTAATGCCACCTTGTAAACCTCCAAATGTAGTCAAACTTGTATAAGGCAGATTCAGATGGGAGTTTTTTCTGCATATTCCTAAAGAAGACCTTTCAAAACATAGCCCTACAAATTTTCATCTTCATCAAAGGATCTTGAGCATAAAAATCCAGTTTTCAAGGTCACCGTAGTTTCCTAGAATAAGAAAATTGAAGGCTTGAAGGGCTACCACATGGCAAACAATGATTGAACCATGTTGTACGGTCAGGATGAGCTCACATTCAAGGGTGGAGATTCACTAAAGCATAAAGCAAGGAGGATCCACGAGTTTTTTTCATCACATAAGTCTTTTTTGATGGTCAAAGATTAATAATGCAAAGTTCGTCCAAAAATAGCAGCTTATCTTATCCAAGTTGATGTCAACACTGATTTGATGGTCCATATTAGCCCGAAATCCAATGGTGGAGAATGAATGCACCTAATTTCCTCCCCTTTTGCCCTAGATATCATATAAAGAACCAATCTTAGCCATCCATTTGATAAATCCAATGGTTGTAATCAAAAGCAGTTGATCTTAGGGTTGAGAGTTGATTTCTATAGATCCAAGGGCCCAAATTCATTCAAAAAACTATAAAAATTTCCCCTCCAAACTCATAGAGCATCGTTTTTAGGCATCCATAGGGCCCTTGCTAGCACATGGTTTCCTTGAGACGATCACCCTCAGTTGACCGTGTGAGGATCCAAGGTGGGCTAGTAAGAGCATAGTTCCTAGAATTAATTTCAATTTAGACTTCCAATCTAGGATAGGCTTATAAACCCAATTTCTCTTTCTTTGCTCACCCTCAATGGAGCGTATGAGTGAGTTAGATTTGGTTTTATAAGTCTTAGACTTATTTAGAAACACATTATGGTCCTAGAAAGACATAGGGTCAATGAAGTGGAACCTATACTCTTATGTGTGATATTCGGTTGAATTGTCATGGTGAGAGGGTCGTGCCGACCACCTTTGACCAGTAGAATGCTTAGCTTGACGTATCACAAACGTATATATATATCATTACAATATCTTCTATTTCATGTCTCTTGTCTCTTGTCTCTTAGTCTCTTATATGTTTTTACATGTCTCCTTCTATCTCTTTCTATGTATGAGAAGGCTCCGCAGCATGCATCACTTGGTTGGCCTTGCCTCCTTGTCCATCTAGCATTACATTTTAAAGGCACTATTCTTGAATCTTCTTTCATATCCTCTGGGACCTGATGCATTCTTTTTGCCTATTCTTTTCTTTTCACCGCTCGCAACCCTTGGAGATGGACTACTTGAGATTTGTAGTCTAGTTCACCAATAACCTCTTTAAATCTCGGCTTCTGTGTTAAGTCGGGCTACCACGCACACAACCAATGGAAGTTATGAAGGTGTGGATCTTTAGCCTTCGATCTGGACCTTCCGAAGATCAAGAGGTTGAAGCACCTTCCTGGGGCTCTGGATCTGCCTGATATCTTCTTGCACTTCTTCATGGATACTTGTTGGCCTTGATCTGCCCTTGCCTCTTACTTGCCTTCCCCTGTTGTATGCCCCTATGGGACTTTGTGCAGAGATGGGTGTTGCGTGCCCCTGGGGGGCTTCCTGCAGAGGTATGTCTTCAGATATGTCATCATTAGTGAAGTTTCTTTCTTGGTCTTCTCCTTCTTTTCTTTTTGCTGGACTCTCCTTCAACACTACCCCCCTCCTAAACTCTGTTGTCCCCAACAGGCTTTGGAATGCGACGAGAGTACGTCTTGTAGACCTTTTACTCTATCTCATTAAGTAGATTAGCTTCACGTATCATTAGCTATTTCCATTGCTCAGCTTTCACACCGTCATGTGGTGGTTGTCTATGGTTTGCAAAGAAGCTCAATTCATATGCCACCATTCTAGCATTCAGATTGGTTGACATTTTTAAGAAAATCTCCGAGTCAATTTCAAAGAATCCGGTAAAAAAGGCTTCTTCGAAGGTTTGCATGTATAGACTCAACGAAAACATGAGTCTGGAATAATACGCCATGATTGTTGGATGACTGGGCATAATGAATAGATCAAAAATAAGAATATATGTGCCCTCGTTAATGCCAATGAAATTCAAAAATGTATATTCTGCATGTTTGAAAACTTTCAATACTGTAAGTATCATGCAAAGAATTTTGTTAGTCATCTTGATAGTTAGGTCGAGTAGTGTTGCGTATCGAGATACCCAAAATTCAATGGATTTCACTATATAGTCTTTGGTCGGTAGATAATTGTGAGGCGGACTTGGAAGTAATGGATAATTTAACCATTCTTTATTGAGCACACCAGTCTTTTGCATGTCCAAAAATTCTCGTGCTTCATGGTGACGTGGTGTTGGGCAAAAAGAAGGATTTACCTATAGTAAATATGGTGCTGCTTGCCAGTGCACCACCAAAGTAGGGTTTTTCTCCAAGACTTTTCTCCATAAAGGTTGTGTGGCTTCAAATTCTTCTTGAGTGTAATTGAATGTGTTTTCTTTGAAGTGCAACTGCTCATCGGGATCCTTTTGCGTGATCCTCTTTATATACTACAATATTTGCTCTTTCAATAGCCCATACGGAATATTAAAAGGCTTTATGATTTTATCCAAGTCTTTTCCTTTAATTTTGGCTTCCTTCATGACTTTGACTACTTCATTTTCAAAGTTTTCTATCAATCGGGACACCAATAGTGCCCGTTCCTTCTTACCTATTTCTACAGTATATGGCATTGGATGATCATCACGCGGTTCCGCCATCTGCTCTTTTATTGGAGAATGATAGATTGGGGGAGATAGAGGACGTACCTCTACCTCGTCAGTAGGATTCTTTGGTTGTGGCTTTTTGTTCTATTTGAGCTCCCAATTGTACAATATGTTCAGTCTTTCCTTTAACTTCATGGATGGCCGTGGTTAGTGCATCTTTGGCCGCGAGAAGCTCATTGCCAATTTTTGCTATTTGATTCGCATCTTCATTATAGATTACCAAGAGTTTTTCTTCAATAGCTTTCAGTTGTTTCCTATGCTCATTTGTGTCATGTATACACATTTGTTCCCATTCTTCTTTTAGGATTTTCTCTTGTTTCAGTAGATTTTCATATTTTGCAATCTGATCTTTCAATTCCTTCTGGTCGATCACTGTTGTCTCTTGTTCTTCTATTGGTTGGTCGTATAACAAGGCCTTCATCAGTTCTTTATTCTTGCTACGTAAATTATCATTTTCCTCCATATATACTTTGATTTGTGTTTCTAATAGATTGCTTTTAGTCCTCATTATTTCTTTGTCTGCTTCACTTGCTTCATATTGTCTTTGTAGCTCCATCAGTTGCTCTTGGAGTTTTTGATTCTGCTCCATTAATGTAGTGCATTGTTCTTTGACTTCTATTATTTTTGTTTCCTAAACTGAAACAATTTGTTGAACCTGGATCAGCTGCGCAGACAATTGTTCACTCATCACTTGAAATTGATTCTTTTCTCGCATGGCCTTGTCATAATCTGCGTCTGTTTCCATCATTTTCTATTGCGTATCCATGGCCGTTTGTATCATTCGTTTGACTATTGGTTTCAATTGAGTAACATCTACATTTAACCATGTTTTCGATATGCTAGGTTCTTCACCTGTGATAACATCTTTTCCCTGTGCCACATGCAATGTTGTGTCTGTGGAGAATGAGTTCTCCTATGCGCAACGGAAGTGTGTAGTGAACCCTTGTATGTCCAACACTTGGACAAACATCTGCACCTTAGATAGCTTGTTGCTCTCAACACAAAACTCAAATGGACTTGGTGTTTTAGTCAATCAAAGTAGACAAAGAGAGCTTTCTAATAAGCTATAAATGACTTAATTTGGACAAGTTCTGATTAGGAAACACAACTGTCAAAGATGAACTACCTGTCCACACAGGTATGTTGAAGAACTGAGCTTCACTCTCGGACTGATAGCTCTTTGAATATATATCCTTTGAGAAAGATATTTGGTACAGAGAAAATAGACACAAATAGATTTCCAACAAGCTAAAAATCAGGTAATTTGGATGAGTTTTGATCAGGAAACTCAACTCATCAAGATAGACCACCTGCACACATAAGTACACTGTAAAGCTGGAATTTACTCTTTGACAGATATCTCACAGAGTATTAATGATCTGAATGAGATATTTGACATAGTGAAAGTAGATGCCACGAGCTTTCCGAGAAGACAAAAATCACGCAATTTGAATATGTTTTGGTTGGGAAACTGAACCGACCAAAATAGACTACCTATCTACATAGGTATACTAAAAAATTAGACTTCACTCTTTCATTGATATCTCACAAATTACATAATATTTCAAAGAGATATTTGATATGCAGAAAGTAAACAAGATAAGCTTTCCAATGAATGTTTAAACACACAAAATGGTTACATATGTACTGAGATATGAGCTCTGCAATAGAGCTGTGTACAAATTGACGTGCGGCTGCAAGGAGTCTAAGGGAAAACCAAAATGACAAAATGGCTTGATCCGACTACTGGGAGCTCTTGCCTCTTTCTCTCCTTGTTTTGAATGTGCTCCCACTTCACTTTTATAACCAATGAGCATGTGAAGAAGTTTGTGCCTCCTTCTTAACTCACCACTTTCTCCACTACATGCTACTAACTACAAGGCAAGATATTGTATCACTTACTCATCATGAATTTTGACTAGACTTTTTCTTTTATTATTTTTTCCTTTTTTCCTCCACTTTTTTCTTTATCTTTATAGTTGGTAAATTTATCCAAGCATGGCTCATATGAAAATGAGCTTGTACATTTATCTTCAACACTCCCCCTCAAGCTCATTTGGGAGTTATCTTCATCCATGTCCTTCAAATTTATCGCATCCTTGAAACCTTTGAGTTTAGAAGCATCCAAGAACTTTGTAAACATATCTGCAACCTGCTCTTTGGTTCTGATGAACTTTACCTCCACATCTTTGCTCAGCACCTTCTCCCTTACATAGTGGTAGTGGACCTCTATGTGCTTGCTCCTTGCATGAAACATAGGATTGCTTGCCAAGTAAATACTTGACATGTTATCACCGTATATAGGGATGGTTCCAACTTGCACTCCAAGATCAGCCAAAAGCTTTTTAATCCACATTGCTTCACATGTGGCAAAAGCTAATCCTCTATATTCAACCTCCATAGATGAAAGTGCAACAGTAGGTTGTTTCTTTGAGCTCCACGTGATAGGTTTGCTTCCTATCATGAACACATAACCTGAGGTTGATCTTCTATCTTCCTTTGAGCCTGCCCAATCAGCATCACTAAAGCCTTTGACCTGCAATTCTTCATCAAACTTGTAAAACAAAGCATGATTAACTGTATGCTTTATGTATCTCAACACTCTCTTGGCTGAATTTAAGTGTTCACTTGTCGGGGCTTGCATAAACTGAGAAAGTACACCAACAACATAAGACAAATCAGGTCTTGTAATGTTTGCATAGATCAATGATCCTACAATGCTTTTGTATGTCGTTACATCTTCCAATGGTTCTCCATCATTTGAACAAATCTTTGTATTTGTGTCCATGGGTTGAGTGAGTGGTTTGCATTCACTCATTCCAAATCTGAAAAGAACATCCAACAAGTACTTTGCATCAAGTAGATGCCACTCTTTCCATAAACAACTTCAATTCCTAAAAAATATTTCAGCTCTCCAAGATCTGAAATTTTAAACTCCTTACCAAGCTTCCTTTTGATATCTTTAATCCCTGTAACATCATTTCCTGTTATGATGAGGTCATCGACGTATATGCAAATATATACCTCTCTATTTTCTTCCTTCTTCATGTACAACAAAGGATCTGCACTACTTGGGTTGTATCCACACTTAGTTAGATACTCTACCAATCTCTGATTCCATGCTCTTGGTTCTTGCTTCAAGCCATAAAGTGCCTTCTTCAACCTGCAAACAAAATCTGGATGGTTTTCATCTTCAAATCCAATCGGTTGACTCATGTGTACCTCTTCTTGTAGTTCTCCATTAAGAAAAGCATTTTTTACGTCGAGTTGATATAATGGCCATCTCCTTGAAGCACCAATTGCTATTAAGGTTCGGATAGTTCCCATCTTTGCAACGGGGCTGAAAACTTCATCATAATCTATGCCTTGTGTTTGTTTATCTCCTTTGGCAACTAATCTAGCTTTATATCTAGCTAGTGAACCATCAGCATTCCTCTTTACTTTAAACACCTATTTGTTTGGAAGAATCTTCATACCTTCTTTCTTTGGCACTAGCTCCCATGTGTGATTATCTTTGAGAGCTTTGATCTCCTCTTTCATAGCTTGCTTCCATTCCTTTTGTGTGCAAGCTTCTTCATATGTCTCACGCTCTTTGTCTTTGATAACCTGCATCATGTATGCAAAATGTGTCGCCATAAAACTATCATAACTCAACCTTTGAGTTGGATACCTTGTCCTTGAAGATCTTCTTTCATTGCCTTTAGAGAGTTGCTTCTTTAACCTATTGAGCTTTACCATCGGAGTGATTACCTCTTCATATTCTTCTTCACTTGCATCTACCTCACTGTTTGGAGTAGCACTTGCATCATTGGCTCTACTATGAGCTGAATTTGGAGACAAAGAATGGCTCCCCCTCCATGTTGAACATTCTTCATTTGATGTAGATGCCTCTGGACCTGAAGCCTTTGTGCTTGATTGTTGAACTTCTCTTTGATTTGTTCCTGCATAACCATCACAATCTTCTTCAAGAATCTTTTCCTTTCCTTTATCTTCATACCATGGTCTTAGTTCATCAAAGACCACATCTCACGAGACTCTTAATTCCTTTGTTCTAGGGTTGTAACACTTGTATCCTTTTTGCTCCGTCGAGTAGCCGATAACAATGCATTTTTTTGATCTTGGTTCCATCAACAACTCCATTTTGTTGAGGTGTATATGGCACTGTACACTGGTGTTTTATCCCATGTTCAACCAGAAATGCATTAAAATCATAAGACATATATTCCCCCCTCAATCAGAATGGAGGGTTCCCATTTTACATGCTGACAGATTTTCAACCAAAACCAAATACTGTTTGAAGCACATGAAGACTTCAAATTTTTCTTTTAATGGATATACCCATGCATTCCTAGAAAAATCATCAACAAACATTGTGAAGTAAAGACAATTTCCAAAAGAGGATGTCCGCATAGGACCGCATACATCACTGTGAACAAGTTGCAGTTTTTGTGTAGCTTAAACAGAACCATCTTTTGGGAATGAGGAACACTGCATTTTGCCCAAAAAGTGCCTCAAGTTTGGGAAAAGAGGACACCATTTTAGATTTCTACAGGCATAGCAAACTAGCAAAATTTAGATGACCAAACTGTGCATGCCAAAGCTTTGCATCTGACATAGCTTGAGAATCATGTATTGCACATGCTGAATCATTCACGGATCTTTCATAGTCTATGATCTTATACAACCCACAACATAAAATGCCAGAAGTAATAATCACATCGCCATTTGACAGATCATGAACTGCACACCTGTCATCAACAAATTTCACAACCAAGCCAATCTTGGCTAAAGTCGAAACTAATAGCAGATTCTTCTTGATCCTTGTCACAAATAAAGCATCTGACAAAGTGAAGGAACAACCATCACCAATAGTCAAAATGATCTTAGCAACTCCCATAATAGGATAAGAGGAGTTGTTTGTGCATGTAATAGTATTTCCTGTAGGGGCAGGCTCGAGTGAGGAGAAGAAATTGCACTACGAGGTAATATGTTTGTTTGCCCCACTATCAAAGTACCAAACATCTGAGTCTACTATAGACATGCACTGCTCATGAGAAGATGGGTCAAAATTGCAAACAATAGTAAATGCCCATTCTTCATCTTGCACAAGATTAGCAAACTGTTTTCGGTGTAGAGGCCTCTACAACAACCATTCCTGCCTCTTTCTTCTTTGCCTCTTTAGCTGACAGTTTTGGACAGCTCTTAATGACATGATCATTTGCTTTATAGTATTTTCAAAAAAAAATCTGCTTTTCTAATTTGGTCTCATCTTTGTCTTCCTTCTTCGATTGTGCAAAATTAGCAGATTTCTACTTACTAGTTGAAGAGCTCCATTTTCCTTTGCCCTTCTAACTAACCAGGAAAGCTTGATCTGCAACACGCATAATAGACCTGTTCTGCCTGGATTGATCTTCCTCCAATAGAACAGAAACTAACTCTTCAAATGTTAAGGCATTTGGATTTCCTTTCATCATCAAACAAAGAGTAGAAGCAAACTCTCATATGAGTCAGGAAGACCATTCAAAACAATCTGCACAAGTGAACTGTCAGGAATGACTTCATCAGCAAAAATCAATTGTTCCTTCAAATCCTTGATCTTTGTCAGAAAACTTTCCATAGAATCACCTTCATTCATATGCTCACTCTCCAACTATTTTTGGAGGTAAGCAACACGATCCTCATTCATAGCCTAGTACAATGTGGTAAGTGTATCCCAAGCATCCTTAGATGTTCTACAAGAGCGAATGTAAGGAATAATGGCACGTTTGATAGACAAAGCTATCAATGCATGTGCCTGGGCATCTCTACCATCCCAATGAATTTGCTCTACAATAGGTGCAACAGGAACTGTATCACGAACAGTAATCTATAGAATATCACCGTCTTTGACACCTTCTACATCAGCTTCAATACCTATAGTTGTAATTGTTGCATGTGTGATAAGATGTTTTTCAACACCCTACACAATGTTCCACAGTCCTTTTGCAACCAATACATGTTGCATCATATAAGCCCATAACGGGTAGTTGGTACCATCCAACTTATCCTCAACAGCCAACGTACGGAATACATCAATGCTTTCAGCCATGATCGGTGACTAAAATACCTTGATGCAAAAAATCGACTGTATCTCAAAAAGTTGAACAGAACTGGCCATATGAATTCTACTAAACTTGTAGCAGACTTCGAGACGCTTATATTGGCGAACCAAAAGTCGTATATATCTTTGGCACAAAAAGATGAAATAGCATGCACAAATGCTGTGATAATGTGTTCAGAGGCCGAAATGAGCTCAGATCGCGATTTCGGCACCAAAAAATGAAGCTATTTTGATCTCTGAAACACCTTGAGCATGTTCGGCAAAATTTGTGTGATTCTGAGACTATAATGAGAGAGGTATCGATGATGCCCTAGATGAAGTGGCGACCTGCTCTGATACCAATTGTTGGAGTTAGACATCTGCAAAAGCACGCGAACAAGCTAGGAGCACAACACACAATACTGAATGTATTACCACTAGAATGTACAAAGATAAGTATCCCATTAGGGCAATAGGAATATATATAAGCCGAGGGAAAAACCTCCTAAAGAGGGAAAAAAGTGCCCCAACGGTCCTAGAGTGTTCACACACATCACTACCTAAATATATCAACATATAGATATGTTGTTAGTAGGCTTGTGTCACTCCCAAGACCTCTTACACATAGGTGCGCACTTGCGGAGTTTTGTCCATAAGTTCATGGTCATAACTTCAATTGATTTTATTCCACTTTTATGTTGAACTAAGTTTCCGGGTAACTTTTCTACCAATAATTATGATTTTTGGAGTTTTTTTAGGTACATCCAATTCTTTTGTCATTTTGTAGGTGTTATAATTTATGACATGAGAACTACTTGGGGGTTATCGAAGACTTTTACTTATAGCCTGTTGAGAGCAGTATGGGCACCCAAGGACTGACTAGACAAGGAAGCCAGCGGAGAGAGTCAGAGCGAGGTGAAGGATTGAGTAGACAAAGCAGTAGATGCAAATCTGGCAGATAGGCCCTTCAAATTTTTCCAAATCAACATCTTTATAACAGTGATTCTTATCACTAACAATCATTGTAAATACCATTTCATATTTTTGTAGCTCCATTTTGTGCAAGCCAAGGAGTCCTTGAGCTTGAGGAGCCTTAAAAGTACCTACATATCAATTTTCGTATTTTTTAGACTCCGTTTAAGCCCTCAAATTGGCCCTGGAACCTAATTTTTAACTAGGCCGGACACTAGGTCTGGACAGGGCCAAAACCTAGTCAAAAACTATAAATAGAGCTAGAGAGCTCATTTTTGAGGTTAGCTTGTAATTGATATGAACTTGTAAGAGCTTTTTGAAAGTAATCTAAGAACTCCATTGCTTTTCACTCTTGTCTTGCTGTGTGTGCGCGTGTGTGTGTATGTGTGTGCATGTTAGTGTGCTTCTCACTCACGCACTTGTGCCTTCACTTGCTCGAGGTCATCATACCATCCTCACGTCTTCCCGGATTGACATTAAAGGAGGTGCTACTCATCACTGAGCTACACCAAATTTTGGCGCCGTTGCCGGGGATCGAGCTTTGAGGACGAGCGTGTGATGGTAAGACGTAGATTTGGGACGTTGGCGTTGTAGGTAATTTCTTCATTTTTCTTATTTTTCTTTTCCTCATCTCATCACCATCATCACCATCATCATCATCACCATCTCCCACCTCCATCTCCATCATCGCGAAAAATTTCAGTTTTTTGACTATATCTCCTTCCTCCTTTCATTTCCCTCATTTCACTTGTGAGAGAGAGCGAGAGAGCAAACTGTTGTGTGCTATTTTTTGCATGTTTGTTGAGTTTTTTGCAGGTTCCAGCAGCATCATCCCCTCCAGCACGTTGCGCAGGTACAGAAATGTGCAGAACTGTCTCGCAGTCGCCAGCTTCTGTCGATCGCGATTGACAGAAATTTTCATCTTTTGGTAAAACTGAGTGCACCCCAGTAGACTAGAGGCTTGGCACAGCACAGATCCACAAAACTTTTTGAAAAAATTGCAAATTTTTAGTCCATCGCGATTGATAGCATCAATCGCGACTGACACCTGTCCATCGCGACGGACAGCCATCCATCACGACAGACACCTATCAATCGCGACGGACAGCCATCCATCGCGACGGACAGCCATCCATCGCGACCGACACCTATCAATCGCGACGGACAGCCATCCATCGCGACGGACAGCCATCCATCACGACGGACAGCCATCCATCGCGACCGACAGCCATCCATCGCGACTGACACCTGTCCATCGCGACGGACAGCCATCCATCGCGACGGACACCTATCAATCGCGACGGACAGCCATCCATCGCGACAGACACCTATCAATCGCGACGGACAGCCATCCATCGCGACCGACACCTATCAATCGCGACGGACAGCCATCCATCGTGACGGACACCAGTCCATCGCGATTGACAGCCCAGTCCATCGCGATTGACAGCCATTTTTGGCTAAATTTTTAGGGTTTTTTAAATTGAAGATTTTGGCTAATTTTGGACATGGATAATGGACTCTAGAGCACATAAGGAGGCTATAGACAAATAACCCGAGGAAAACCTGTTTGTCTGTTGGCCTGTTTGAACCCTGTTTTAATCCCTGAAGCCTGAACTGACCTAACTTTCTCATACGAAATCCGTTTGCTGTGATTCTTGTCTTATTGGAAAGCTCGTGGGGAGTACAACCAAAACTTCCACTGGTTATGTGAAAATTAATATCAGGATTATTAGATAGGGTATTTTGAAGTTGACCATACCCCGAGGTAGGAAAACTGAGGGATCCTTGGGATTGTTTTCCATAAAGGCAAAGGATAATTTGGTTTGTGAGTT
The DNA here is from genome assembly GCA_020310875.1 of Ceratopteris richardii. Lineage (NCBI taxonomy): Eukaryota > Viridiplantae > Streptophyta > Polypodiopsida > Polypodiales > Pteridaceae > Ceratopteris > Ceratopteris richardii. The sequence goes on from CM035416.1 coordinate 28,697,267, forward strand.
ACATGCATGAAAGTGGTCTATTGTGTCATTTGAATCTAAGTCTTGAGCTAACCGTGGGACTTTTACAGGTCCAGCAAGAGCACTTGAGGGCATTCTAAGCAAGAGTAAGTGCAAGCTTGGGAACACGCGTCCTGGGCACTCCAGGGCAACCAAGAAGGAAACAAAAGGTTGGAAATTCTCAACTCCCATTGTCAATTCCTAGCTTAGGCTAAGAACGACTAGTGATAGGAGTAGGCCAGGGCGGTGATAGGCATCAATCAAGTTGAAGACTACCTATGCACTCAAGTTCAAGATTAAACATAATCTCTTCGTGATGCGATAACCTTAAAGGAAAGAATCTAACGTGGAACGATCAACTTACAGTGCGAAAATTAACTCAAATATTCTTGACGACGTGATTTCTGACTAGAGCATAAACACGATAGTCGACTAAAAAAGAATCAAGTGACTGATACAAAAGAACTCAGCAACAAGGTTGTACTTGGGAAAAATTTGGCTATTCAATTAGGCTTATGAACCTTAGATCAGGGCGACATCTAGGAAGAGATAGACAAAGTCTTAGGTCTTCAGAGGCTAGTGTCAATCACACTGTTAGGTCTTGGGCACAGCAGTTGAGCCACCACTCATACTACCCTAGCTCTGAGACTAGTGAATCAGAGATGTCTCAAGGCATGGATCGACCTACGAGAAGTTCAGGAGTGCCATACTTGCACAGGGTAGAAGGCACGTACAAGACGCAGCTAGAATACCTTAGAACCAACCGATTAGGTGCTAGCATCTATGAGGACGGTCTAGGAAGATCCGTGGTCCAGATTAAAAACCCTGACCAATCCATAGGACTAGAGCACCCAGCTGTCAAGTTTGAAAACGGAGCATACTTGGACAAAGAAGGAACCATATACGTAGTCACCAGTCACCCAGATAGGACGGACGAATTTGGAAATGTGATCCCAGAAGCGGACTTAGGTGACCTAGAGCAAGGAAACATGGGTACAGAACCTAGAACCCCTCGAGGCAAATCAGTTCTCACTAGGATTATCACACCAGAGTGGATTCCTCAGGATAACAAGAGCATAGATCTGCTTATGAACCGAGAGACTGATGAAGGTTGGAGGTATAAATCTGATCGACCAAATGATATAGGAACAATCATGATCTATGAGTTTAAAGATCCAGATAGCCCAGGCAGAGTGATCTACTTAGATCACGCTTCAGAGAGGATCTTTGTGGTTACAGAAAATGATAGGCATGCTTACACTTGGAAACGTGAATTCGTTTTCCCCCAACCAAGATCGAATGTGTCCTATGGTCACCCTAGAGCTGGAACATCCCAAGCTCATGGAACTCAAAGAGATAGAAGTAGAGATAGGCCAGAAGTAAGCTTTGCCAACCCAAGGGGCAGAGAAAGAACGAGGACGGAAACAAACAGAGTAGAACCTGAGGTACTTAGAGCTCCCAGGAATCAAAGAAATGTGGATGAGTTTCCTCTACCACGACCTAGAGAGCACACAAGGACTCTGAGACCGACTCAGCTAGTTAAGTCCATGAAGAACTACTTCGATGGCACTGGAGATCCATACGATCATGTGGCTGAGTTTAGGCAAGTCTTGAGAGCTGAACAAGTGGAAGATCTGTTCACGCAATACAATGCCTTTGGTCTAACCCTTAGGAACACGGCCCTGACATGGTTTCAGCCACTAAACGAGAGGCAGTTCAGGAGCATAGACCAACTTCTAGAGGCATTGATTATCGAATTCTCTAAAAGTGGCATAAGACATAACACTTCCTCGTTGATTCACAGCTTCAAGCAAACCCCTCAAGAGACTGTGAGACTTGCTGGAAGAAGATTTAGACAATACTTGGAGAGATGCCCTGTCCCTGAGTTACCCACACCAGCTAAGCAAGTGGCTTTATTCTTGGATGGATTGCTAAGTACCAAGTTGAGATCATATGTGTACTTGAAGGACCCTAGGACCATAGAAGAGTGTGTACGCATGTGTATTGACATCGAGGATAACCTAGGGGAGGAGTTAGAGCTTTCCAAAATATACAAAGATTCTGATAGTGCCTCTAGCCTCTCTTCCACGTAATCCACATCAATTGAGGAACTCGCTGAGAAAGTGGCACAAAAACTAGGTGTCTCTAGCAAACAAATCCCAAGGTTTGCCCCAGTGAAAAGATGCTATACTTGTGGTGGCGACCACCTGGCGAATGTATGTCCCATTATGGCTCAACCCCAAGTAAATCCTAGTAGCCAGTACTGCACCATAGAACGGAGGTACACTAATCACACCGCGCAAGATTGCCCCTACAATAAGCAAGCCGTTAGGCAGATGTACCCTCAGCCATACCCTCAACAAGGCAGATACCAAAGTCACTACCCACCACAACAGTATACTAGGCCTCAGCAAAATTACCAACCGCAATATCAGGCCCAACTGAGACCCCAGCCAGTGCTAGCACAACAACCATCTGCTCCTACTAATGTAATCCCTGTAAAGTATGCAGCTGCAGAAGAAAACCTGAATAGGGCCATAGTGCCAGTAACCCCATTGCTATCAGAAAGTGACCCCAGTGACCATAGTTTCGATTCTACACATGTTGATAGCCCCCAGGCGTACTACATGCAATCTCCTGAACATGGTGAGTCCTACTATAGTGAAGAGCCAAATGAACCTAGTTGGGAGTCAGATTACACAAATGTCATGTATGCAAACCCCAACCCTAGACCTCAACCTAGACAAGTAAGAACCCCATTCCCTAGAGGACCATGCTACAGATGTCAGGGAGATCACCTCATTCGTGATTGCCCCATGCCTGCACCTACCCAAACCCAATCAGTGACGATCCAGGGCTTTTGCCAAGAGTGTGGAAAGGAGCATCTCTTACGAGACTGCCCTAAGAATCCTAATAATACGCCAAAAATCACTCCTATTAACGTTATTGGGTTAGTGGTAGATTCCACAGGAAGTGTCACTTCCACTGCACCCGTACAGGTAGTCACTAGAGCTCAAGCATTGCAGCAAAACCAAGGGGTAGGCCAGGAAAAGAGCCTAGAGGTTAGTGAAACAGAGAGCATGACAAAGAAAAGGACAAGAGCTTGGAGAGATAGTCGTGAAAGAATGAAAAGGCAATGGGCAAAAAAGATGAGTGAACTCGAGGAAAGCCTCAGAGAAACAAAGGCTAGGATAACTGAACTCACATCTCAAACTCCCTCTCACACTACCCCACCTCCACCATTCCCAACTCCATCCGAACCGCCACCTTCCAACCCGCCTCACCTAAACCCACCACCCCCAAGAGTAGGATCAGTCCTAGCAGATCCCACTCCCGAGGACCTAAATATGATGCTTAAAGCATATCAGGCCAGAATCCAAGAAGGGCCAAACGTAACTGATCATGAAAAGTGTTACCCTACAGCAGAACTAGAGCTAGAACGAACCAAAATTTGTGCTAAGATGGTGGAATTGGTTCATACCATGTTTGAAGCCAGTCGCCTATTTAACATCTCTAGTTCAGCTAAGACGCAGCTACACTTTGAAGGACTGTTAGAAAGAATAGAGAGACTAATTGCACAATCAGAAAAGGAACCCGCCTCTCAACATAAGGACAAGGCAAGTGAAAGAGTAAGCATTCCTGCCCAGGAAGCCTATGTGCCTGAAGCCTATGTGCCTAACTCTACGGAGCCAGACACATCATCTTCTATGAATCGGTTCACACCAGAATTCCTACGCGAGATTCAAGAAGACAAATGGGCTAAAGAGAGTGAAGTCCCTCCTCCTATTGAACTTGTGGATGATGCACACGACCAATTCCCACAAGACATCCCATCCATTTGAGGAGCAGGAGAGCACCCAATCTCAGGAAAGATTAGACTTTGAGTCTAGCTCTCTACAAGAATTACCCCACTTCACAGGCCCATGGGAAGCTAAGTCTACTTGTATGAGAGCACCCACGGTCATGGTACGAAATGAGGACTCAGTCATACCTAGGAACACAGAGGTAGTGAAAAACACTAAAGTACAATGTAACCTCACCTTAGAAGAGCTACTCAAAGTGAGGCCAGAGCTATGGAAACATGTAGCCAAACAAGTACCAGAAATAGCCAAACCTCGTTCCCAGGTAGGATCCCAAAGAACAGTGCCAGAAATACCATTGGACAAGATAGGAGACATGAGTGAGGGCGAAGAGGGAAACACATATCTTCCTATCACCCATCAAGGATACACCACCAAGGCCATTCTAGACTCAGGCGCAGGTGTTGCAATTGCTACCACTTCTCTATGGAAGCGTTGGGGCAAGCCAGCACTCAGGCCCACGAGGATGAAATTGCAGATGGCCGATGGTCACATAGAAAGACCCTTAGGATTGCTAGAAGGAATAACTCTCACCACGTGTGGTGTCGAGTTCGAGCATACATTTGCTATATGTGATTTTAGCAAAAAGCATGCCTATGAGATGATTTTGGGAAGACCCTTTATGCGACAATTGCAAGTGGTACAGGATTGGGGAACCAACTCCTTGTATCTGCAACACCTAGGTGTCACGACCAAAGTGAATCTCAAAGATTACTCTCATAGAGATGTCCCTCCTATCCAATGGAATCCCATCCATAGAGCTAAAGATGATACAGAATCGGTGCATTCCATAGGATCAGGATCCTCATGGATGCATGAAGATACCCAGTTATGGATGTGCAAAGTAGCAGTAGAAGAAGAAAAGAGAGAGAAAGCCAGAGAGGTAGGTGCAAAAGAAACACATAGATCAATTCAAGACCCAGCCTATGCACCTGTAGCCTTTCTTGACGAAGAATTTGAACCCCACGGCTGGGCAGAAATCCTAGCAACAATGGATGTAGCCATCAATGAAGAACAATGGACACCTCACTGTGATGAGGATGGCTATGACATTTCAATTTTCTCCATAGAGCCAATCATGGGAGAGGCAGTGTTAGAAGAGTGTGAACCTAGCCCTGATGCATTTGAGGATGCAAGTGACTCCGATCTAGAGTCAATCATTATGGACCCACCTTTTGCATCAGATGAAGAATACTTCTATGAAGTAGAATTTCAACCCCAGAGGCATGGAGAGCTCACAAATGATGTAAGGCTAGCCACACATGTAACTCCTAAGCAAGAAGGAAAGAAAAGAAAGAAGAGAGCAGTCACACCAGAAGAGGAAGAATCTTTGTTTGAGGTTCCAGAAAATTTTAAGAAATATGAGATAGATGATAGGAGAGTCATGATCAGAATGCCTAAACGAGAGGCGCAATCAGGGGAGGCCTATGATAACAAAGAAACCACCAAGAAAATTGTGGTAGCTCTGGAAGAAGGAGAGGAGAGATGCACATACATAGGCCATGACCTGACAGAAGAGGAAGAACAAGAGCTAATAGCCTTGCTAAGAGAATACAGAGATGTATTCGCTTGGAGTTATAAGGATTTGAAAGGAGTGGACCCTGACATATGCTCACACACTATCCCCATGACATCAGATGCCAAACCCTCTAAGCAAAAGCCATACACATACAATGATAACTATGTTGCCAAGATCAAAGAAGAGATAGATAGGCTGGTTGAAGCTGGATTTATCTATGAAATTGAGCACACTGAGTGGGTATCCCCCATTGTAGTGGTGCCCAAGAAAAACGGAAAGCTACGTGTGTGCATTAACTTGAAGAAGGTTAATGCAGCCACAATTCGAGATAACTATCCGCTTCCTATTACAGAGCATCTCTTAGAAAGAGTAGCAGGCAAGGAAGTGTACAGCTTCCTTGATGGATTTTCAGGCTACAATCAAGTAGCCATAGCTCCTGAAGATCAGCATAAGACGGCTTTTGCCACTAAATGGGGCATTTTTGCCTTTAGAGTAATGCCATTTGGGCTTACCAACGCACCAGCTACCTTCCAGAGGCTGATGTGCCATGTATTTAAAGAGTTCCTGAGGAAGAACTTAGAAGTCTATGTTGATGATCTTTGTGCTCATTCCAACATTAGGCACACCCATATTCCCGAACTCAGACAAATCTTTGACAAATGTAGAGAATATCAAGTCTGCCTGAACCCAGAAAAGTGCGTCTTTATGGTCAGGCAAGGCAAGATTCTAGGACACATAGTGTCAAAGAATGGCATATCCACGGATGAAGAGAAAGTGAGAGCCATAGCAGAGCTACCTAGGCCAAGGAATGTCAAGGAAGTACAAGCTTTCATGGGGCATTGTGGTTACTACCGACGGTTCATTCATATGTACGCTGTCATTGCAAAGCCCATGTATGGACTTCTGACTAACTTTGAGTGGACTGATGAATGTGAGAATTCCTTCAATGAGCTTAAACGGTGATTATGTTCAGCACCAATCTTAACCACACCAGATTGGAATAAGCCTTTCCATGTTCATGTGGATGCTTCCAATTATGCTATTGGATGTGTACTCGCACAACCTACTGGTGAAGGTAATATGGATCTCCCAATTGCCTATGCCAGTAGACAATTGAATGCAGCTGAACGAAATTATACCACTACGGAGAGAGAAGGACTAGGCATGGTATATGCAGTTAAAAAGTTTAGACATTATTTGCTTGCAAATAAGTTCAAATTTTTTACGGATCACCAAGCTCTACTGTACCTGGTAAACAAGCCATGCAATACAGGAAGATTTGTAAGATGGTTTCTCTTGCTAATGGAATATGATTTCGAGGTTGTGGTAAGGAAAGGGAAAACTCATTTGAGAGCAGATCATCTCTCTAGGCTCACATCTGGAGAAGCTCCACAAGGAGTGTCAGATGACCTTCCTGATGCTTACTTGTTTAATTTGGAAGTGGTGCCGCAGTGGGCTAAACCATTAGTGCCAGTATTGACATATGGGCCTAACCACCCAGTAATAGCCACACAGGATAGGGAGGTAGTAAAAGCCCAGAAGTACCACATCATGGCTGGAAGTATGTACAAGCACACAGATCAAGGGATCTTGGCTTGTTGTGTGGAAGAGGATGAGTACGCTAAATGGTTGCAATTAGCACATGTAGGTGCATTAGAGCAACACTATTCAAAGCAATGAACCCTACAGACACTAAGGAGACTCGGAGTGCATTGGCCGACTATGGAAGCTGATGTCCAAAAGTTGTGCAAGGAATGCCCAATCTGCTGCACTAAACCACCTGTGGAACATGCCACTCTTTATCAAGTGTCCATAGTGCCAGATTGGAGTGAACCACTAGTATCCTTCCTGAGGACGAAAACATTCCCTCCAGACATGACTCTGGTTAGGAAAAGAAGTCTAGAACAAGAAGCCCTAGAGTACTCACTCATTGGTGATAATCTCTACAAGCGTGGTAAGGATGGTTACCTGAGACTATGTGTCCATGAAAGTGAATATCTCAAGATCTTGGAAACTGCTCACCAAGGTGTAGCAGGAGGACACTTTGGACCAGATCGGGTGATCAAGGCAATACTATTTGCGGGCTTCTGGTGGCCGACCCTTCACATGGATGCACATACCTATGTGAAACGGTGTGATGTCTATCAGCGAACTCAGTATCCTATACGCAAAGACGAGATGCCACTGAAACCTATGATGGGTGGACGTGCATTCTCTAAGTGGGGAATAGACTTCGTAGGTCCTATTAATCCCCCAGCTAAGGGTTCCCATGCTGAATATATCATTGTTGCCACGGATTATCTAACCAAGTGGGTAGAGGTAAAAGCCACAACAAAGAAGGATGCTCAGACAACTGCTAAATTCTTGTTTGAGAATGTGTTCACCAGATACGGGCTACCTATAGAGCTAGTCAGTGATAGGGGCACTCACTTCTTGAATGAAGTTATTGAAAATTTGCTCCAAGAATTCTTGGTAGTACATAAGAAGTCTGCCCCCTACCACCCACAAGCTAATGGGCAAGCCGAAAGCACAAACAAGATACTGTGCAACGTGTTGACCAAGCTAGTGAATAATAAATGCTCTGATTGGGACAAATAGCTACACCATGCTGTTTGGGCATATCGAGTGGCCTACAAAACGGTACTCCAAGCCACCCCCTTTCAGATTGTATTTGGCCAAAATGCAGTGCTACCGTTGGATTTCTTAATACCTACATTGAAAGTAGCACAAGAGCATGAATGGACAGGTCATGAACTCTCCTCTAGGATCTTTGACCTAGAACGATTAGGAGAAACAAGACTGAGGGCGGCTGCAGGGATATATGCAGCTAAGAAACGACAGAAGGCATACTTTGATGCCCACGTTAAGGATAAAGGTTTGAAGGCAGGCGACCTAGTACTAGTCTACACTTTGAAACAACATGCGAGAAAACTAGAGAAAAGAGGCTACGGACCTATGATCATAAATAGGATCTCCACAAGTGGAGCAGTACAACTAGCCACTTTAGAGGGTGATGTTCTCCCGAGCTACATTAGCGGATGCAGAGTCAAGTTATACCAGGAACCTCTGACAGAAGAGATGCTAAGTCGACTCAATATTGCTAAGAAACGCAAAGAAGAAGAAAAGAAAATTCGAGAAGAAGCTCAAGCAGAAGCTTTAGAGCGCATACGGAGAATGAAATTAAGAAGACAATGTAGAGAGCAACCTAAGCCAGATGCCGATGCAGATCAAGGATATCACATGGCTATGTGTGAAGTTTCAGGTATCAGCTCCCATAGGATAATTGATCGACGTCCTTTTATAACCTTAGATATAGGACAAGGAAAGGGTGCAAGGACTGTAAGAGCCTTGATTGACTCAGGTGCAGCCACTAGTGCTGTTAAATTGTCTTACTGTCAAGAGTTGAAATTAACTGTCAATCCTATTGAAGCATATCTCATAGGATTGGGAGGTGTGGAAACCCCTTGCATGGGCGAGGTGGAACTTCCCATCTACATTCAAGACGAAGTAATGACAGTCAAAGTACTAGTGTGTTAAGATGAGGATCTCACCGAGCCTCTTGTCTTGGGTCAGGACTGGATCTATGATCATGCGGTCAACCTAAACCTAAGAAGTGGACTTCTTCAGGTATGGGTAAATCATAGTCGAATTACAGTTGAATTGGAAAATGAGGCACTCAAGGAACTAGGTAAGGCACGAACTCCTGGTCCTTCCAGGGGTGCACATGAAGTTGACAATGCTATTCTTGTCCAAAAATGTATTATGCAGAAAGAGGATTGTCTCAACAACGGAGTCAAGAATAAGATGGTGCTCCCTTCTTTCCCAAAGGCCAGAAGGATGCAGCAGCCAATGGCAGATCAAATACAGAAGAAGCAGAACACTACCTATACTGGAGGCCAAAAAAAGGAGCAAAGCAGATTGTTTCAACCGATAAAACAAGTATGGAGGCGAAAAGGCGAACACCCTGTTCCGACCAGGCCAACACCACGGCCTAAACCTCTTATTAGTAATCAACAACACGACACTAATAAGAAGTCCTTTATAAATTCTTCTGCGAAAGTAAAGTCTATTTGGGTACCCAAGAAGTCAATGAAGGCCAGCCCACAATCACGACAAATCTGGGTGCCTAAGGCTTGCTTGCGGGCTCAAATAACTACACCAAGGCCAAACCCTGTACAACATGTTTCACTCACGCGAACATCTGAGACCCAGTCTTACACATCACGCACTAACACGTATTCTTCCATGAGCACAAGTAGAATCACTTGTAAATGGGTCCCTAAAAAGCCCCATTTTTCAAGTAAATACCCTATCACACTCTCCAGAGCCTCCACAAAGTCAAAATCAAAACCTATCCATTGCATTTGGCAACCTAAAACTTGTAATAAACCCATGGACCCCAATTGTAAATCCATGTCCACCTACTAACTACTTCACTCTCACACCACATCATTCCGCTTAGCTCTGTAGTCTACCCAATTCCAAACTACACACACAAGCACCGAGCACTTACTAACCCCCTAACCTCTCCCGAACCTCATGTTAATGTTGTAACAGGGGACACAGTGTCATTTTTGTGTCCATTGCAATGTTAACATTTATTCATATATTCTCACAGAACCAGCTGCGAAGTTTTCAACATGGCTGAGGCAGCAGGAACTAGCTCTCAAACAGAAACGAGCCAGCAAGTGGTGGACTTAGACAGTTTACCCGTTCTGCCTGAAACAAACGAAAGACCAGAAGAATTGCAGGCCATCAAAATCATACCTATAGCAGACCCTCCCAGTGGCCATACCATGCCCGTAGGAAAAACTTCCCACTGGTTTAGTGAAGTGGCAGGACCCTTGGGCGAGGGAACATACCTATGGGAATCAGAGTTGGACTTTAATGGGAAGCAAGGCAAATACCATTTCTTTACAAGAGAATTCGAGAAGTTACAAAATGCAGAAGGTCTACGTTCGGTATGGGAGAAGGCAGGATTGAATGCATATTTCAGTGCACGGCTCCCAAAGCCTGACTTCATGCGATGCTACTATCTCATCAACACCTTGACTCCAAACAAGAACCCAAAAGGTGCAAGCTCATTTGTGATTCCATCTCTGACAAAGGGGAATGAGCTCAAGAGGTTCAGGCTATCAAACAACTTGGTGAGAGAGGCCCTAGATATGCGCGGAATGCATATTCCTACAGAGAAGGAGACCCTAGTGCCTGATTACATGAAGAATCGAAGCCTCACCAAACTCAAGGACATGATGTCCATGACGCCTAATGTTGCAATACACCTTCGCATGTGCATGCAACACTTTGCTTTTCCTGCCCAAGATAGATTCACCATGCCACCCAAAAAGATTTGGTTTAGTTTGTATCTGGCAGAGACATAGAGCCTCACCATCAACTTACCCCACTGGATAATTGATCAGATACACCTAGCTCACAAACGATGGCCGCGGAAACAGGTTTTATATGGTTGCTGTGCTCTGACGAGAATCATTTATAGGTGTTTGGCTTATGACATCCCTATTCAACGGGCCCTAATGTGGAATCGTGTAGAGTAGTTTAGAGGCAGGACATCCACTGGACCCCCTTCTAAGAAGATGAGAGGTACTGTCCAAGTCCCTTGTGCTCAACCACGTGGAGCCACCCTAACACCACACGTCACCCCTCCACCCCGAAGAGTCCGACCATTCACACTCCGACTTCCAAGACGCAGCACCGACGACTCTACCTTGATATTCCCTCCCATCCCAACCGATCTTGAGTTTCCCAGTGGTGCACCTTTGGAAGAACTCACGAATGAAGATTTCGAACAATTATTACAAGATGTAGAGCTGGAGGCAGAAGAGGCACAACAAGTGGAGAATGCGCAAACGCAGGCAACAACCTCCCAAGTACCTGTCACCACAGTTGAAGTGGATCAAGAGGATGATGAAGATGAAGAACAGGAGGAAGATGAGGAGGATTATGATCAAGAGCATCATGATGAGCAACAAGAAGTGCCAAAAATTGTAGGTGCACCTGCATATACAGCTCAACTACAAAGGTTATACGACACGATCAAAGCAGTGCAAGAAAGGCATCAACTCTCTCTTGTGTCAGGTCAAGCTTTGATGCAAGAAATGCTATCTGATGATGGGGTGGATCAACATTTCATTGACACCCTCAAATTAGTGTCAGAGTCTTTAGGAGTTCCGGAGGCTGTCCACACTGCAGTCCGTCAGTCCGTGAGGTATGACAAACGCAGAGTCGACACATTACCACGAGCAGGTAAGACTATCAGGATGCCCGTCACAGAACAAGAGGTAACCATTGAAGCCACAGCTACCCCCACCACCACCATTGACCTCTCTGCCGAAACCTTCGTTCAGACATCACCCATCTCACCCCAGCATCCCCCATCACCACCTTCTCCACCCCCACCACCACCTCCCACCATGGAAGAAACGCCAGTCATCACCTCTACCTTCACTTATAACCCACCCTCAGTCACATCATTTTCCTTTCGAGAACCCACCTCACAAGACACCCTCTTCTCTTTCGTCACCAATCCCTTGTACACTTCAACCCTTCTACCCTCCGAACCCATAATTGGCCATCCCATAATTCCAAGTGTGGTTGGAAACCCGGCACCCACCGAAGGCACCCATTTCCCAGCCTATTCCCCAATACGGGTACCTCCATTCCATGACCCTCACTTCCCATCTGGCCCCTACACCTCTTTCAACCTGACCTCACCACCCCAATACCCGTCCTTTGTGGAGCAGTTCATCCGCTCTCCAATGTTTCAGAGGCACATTTCCCCGTTGTTTGCAACGACATCAATTTACACGAACACCACACTCACTTCAGCTACCATACCCACCTACATGGTAGCCCCTGTACACACCACTCTGTCTGACCCAATGGACATTTCACCCACCACAGCACCTCTCCCCACGATTCCACCATCTCCCCCTCCCTTACCCCCCACCTCACCACTCACCACATCATTGGCACACACAACATTCACTACCTGCCTCCGCAATCCCACCTCCCCTGCATTCCAAACTTTTCCCCTTGCATCTCATAATGTAAATAGCACGTTCAATACATTACTTCAGTGTGCACATCAACTACAACAAGAATACCATCAATTGGAAGAACGCACTGCTGCCCTCCAGGCAGAATCTCAACGTCTGCAAGCTAGAGTCACCACTCTTGAAGCTGATTACCAAACGCTCCTAACCGAGCATACCACCTTACAGCAGGCTCACTCCGAATTGGAATCAAAGACATCAACAGTAGATGATCAAGCAGTCAAGGAACTAGAAACAGTGCTCCAAGCGCAAATGATATCTAATGCTACACTCAGACGCAACCTTGGGCTATTAAGGAAGCATATGGCAGCAGCACTAGAAGAGAACAAGAGGCTTCAACAACAAAACCAAGACAACTTTGAAGCGGCTATGGAAGGAACTGCAGGAGCAACCATTAGCCCTACCAAGTATAGAGTAGTCCCATCGGAGGACATTCGCATCTTACTTGAGGAGCATGCAAATTTCTTGGAGTCATATGAAAAGTTAGAGACTGAATGTGCAGACCTAAAGAAACAGATAGCCAGTGCCCCCATAGCTCAACAGGAGCCGGTAATCTTGCAACACTCTACAGAAGAAGTAGAGACCCTCCGGAAACAGGTGGCAGAACTCCAAGCACACCTCTTACCATATGAAAGGCCACCCTCGCCCACTGAAGAACCAGAACCTGAAACAGTAGTGGAAATCCCCGTCGATGACAGCTATGAAGAGCCGTACGAGCCAATGCCAACACCCGGTGGTCGGACTACCGAGGAAGGACAGGACACTTTAGAAATTCAAGTTCCAGATTGGGTCAAAAGGGTCGAGAAAGTGGGTAAGACACATGATGATCGCGTTGCTGTGCAAATGCAATCTCTCACAAATCTGGAAGAAACTGTCCTTCGATCTTCTTACTTTCAGAACCTATCCCACCAACGGTTAATCACAACATCAGAGTCGCAATACATGCCTTATTTTGTCTTGCTACATGATTATAATGCAGAAGTTAAAAGACATACACGGAAGGAGCCCACATTTGCCACTCAATTTAAGCCAGAGGACTTACCGACAGATGCGCGTGCGAGCTCGATTTTCCAGCCTAATTGGCATGCACGTCTACTAACCGATTACCCTGAGATGATGAGCACCTGGGCAACCATGCCACTGTATATCAAGTATAATCCATGCTATTGCCCAATGGTACGTCACAGATCTTGGCAAGCATTTGCGATCAAGGTACGCAACAATAAAGAATGCTCGGCTTGGGTTAACTATCCATATTTTGCTCCACCTCGAGGGACCCCAACCGTAGCCTACATAATATCAACAATTCGGCACTGGTCTACACGTCTAAATAATGTACCCGACATAGCAGCGAAAATATGTATGAAGATATTCGAGCTCATGACCATTGTCTTCAAAACCTTTCGGAATGTACAAGCTCCATACATCTCTGCCCCTGGATTCTCTCAAGGTAACAAGGATTTAGTCTACGACATGAGCCAGACTCCCTCGGTTACTATAATCTTTGCCCGGCATGCACGAATAAAGTACTTACCCGCATGCTTCAAGCAGACATTTGAGGAAATGTTCTCTACGTGATTCTGGGAATATCATTCAGAAATTTTCATTCCCAGACCCACACATTTGCTACATCTATTCGCAGTAGAACAAGCGATCCATGCAGATCAGTTACGTCTGCCACATCCGGACATTCCAGGACCAATTGATTGGGATCGTATAATGACAGACTTGGCCAGAGGACTACACATACAAGAACATCAGCTTGCCACTCAGGTTGTGGAATATTACATCCAACACTCCCAGCAACAAGGGTCGGTCAGGGACGACAGACGCGAGAGAGGGGGGGGTGTTGAGAGCAATATGGGCACCCAAGGACTGACTAGACAAGGAAGCCAGCGGAGAGAGTCAGAGCAAGGTGAAGGATTGAGTAGACAAAGCAGTAGACGCAAATCTGGCAGATAGGCCCTTCAAATTTTTCCAAATCAACATCTTTATAACAGTGATTCTTATCACTAACAATCATTGTAAATACCATTTCATATTTTTGTAGCTCCATTTTGTGCAAGCCAAGGAGTCCTTGAGCTTGAGGAGCCTTAAAAGTACCTACATATCAATTTTCGTATTTTTTAGACTCCGTTTAAGCCCTCAAATTGGCCCTGGAACCTAATTTTTAACTAGGCCGGACACTAGGTCTGGACAGGGCCAAAACCTAGTCAAAAACTATAAATAGAGCTAGAGAGCTCATTTTTGAGGTTAGCTTGTATTTGATATGAACTTGTAAGAGCGTTTTGAAAGTAATCTAAGAACTCCATTGCTTCTCACTCTTGTCTTGCTGTGTGTGCGCGTGTGTGTGTATGTGTGTGCATGTTAGTGTGCTTCTCACTCACGCACTTGTGCCTTCACTTGCTCGAGGTCATCATACCATCCTCACGTCTTCCCGGATTGACATTAAAGGAGGTGCTACTCATCACTGAGCTACATAGCCTTATAGGTTATTTTACATGGATTTACTATCTATTAGGCATATTATTTTTATATGGACTCGTTAGAATGATTTTACAAATGTATAAGCTTGTATGGGTTGTTTATGGCATCTCATGTATTTTAACATTCTCCGTAGCTTGTATACTCATGACGTTTTCTTGTATAGGATTTGGCAATGGAGTGAGGTTTTTCATTTTGTTAATGTTTGGGATAGAGAGATGACTTAGGAGAAATCATTTGAGTTCATTTTGCATGGAAAATCATGAAGTAGGAATGTCATAGACTAGGAAATGCACTTTCTCATCAGATGACTGATTAGTTATATTTTGTGATTAGAATGAATCTTGATGAGAGTGGATCTCCCATTGTTGAGGCAAGCTTGAGCGAACACTAAGGAGATCATGGATCTAAATGCCAAAGTCTTGTTCATGAAGGATACTCTTCAGATGATCCTCAAGGTTATCAAAAAACCAGAGGTGCCGCTAGTAGGTGCTTCGATGCAAATGGAGATTCCATGTGAACAACCATCTAGTTCACAAATTCAATTCAAGATGTGGGAACGTCACCTAGTAGAGATGTTAACTAGCGAGTGAAAAATCTAAATCCACCAAAATACCACGGACAGTTCAATGCTTGGCCTATGGAATATTATTGATGAAAAAAAAATCTAACATGTCATTTATAGCTTAATGGATATTGCTCATTGGTGGTGGAGTAAAATAGAAGGATAAGAAAAAACTGGCAACTTGGATGGAATTGAAGATCATCTTTTATGATAACTTTGTTCCTCCTGACAAGGACATCATGACTTTAGATGCCTCTTTTTTTGCTACAGAGACAACTCACAGTGCAAGAATATGTAGATAAGTACAAAGAAACCTTGTTAAAGATTCCAGAACAAGTGCCCCAATTTCTTTAAGTGCATGAGTTTGTACTTGAGCTTAGGGATACATTGCGTCCACTTGTGCACAAGGAGCACTGTCATACTTTAAATGAGGCTATAGAACTAGCAGTCAAAAAAAGCATGTAAATCTGACAGTAAAGATCCCCCCTTGGGATAAAGCTACCCTATCACTCAAGTACTGAAAGGTGCACCTAACCAACTGCCAATGCATGACACTTTGGCAATGCATAAACCTACTCATCTAAGTGATAGCAAACAGAATATCAGGCCACATTATGCACAAATAAATCAAGCCTCCAACAACCTATTGATAGAGAACAACATCAAATGGATTTGCAACATCATGAATACTCAACCATAAACATGTTTCCATGTGAGTGGCAATAAGTTTGCAATCCTCAAGGCCGAAACGCTGCAATAATGTGTAAATATTTTTTCTTTAACACAAAGCTATTGACCTATCAGCTTGCATAAATTGAATGCCTAAATAAGGATGCAAAGTCCAATTCTCACATCTTAAAAGAGGCATGAAAATCAGACTTAAATTCAAAAAATATGATTCTCATGAGGACCACTGAGCAGCATGTCATCAATATATACAAGATTGACCAGAAGTGCATCATTTGCATGCTTAACATATATAAGGTCCTCTTAGTTGGACTATTCTCAAAACCATGTGCAATCAAGTAGGCATGTATCTTTTCATACCAAGCACATTTGAGATCGAACACAAAGGACCTAATTGAACCAAGAGAAAGAAATTCAAAGGACAAATGCAAGTTCCTACACATCCATGGCAATGGAGACCAAAGCTAATCAATAATAACAACATGAATTCTAAGCAAGAGAAGCACCTTCCTTGCACACATAAAAGATGAATGCACCTAGAGTATGCATGTAGGGCATCAGTACAAAACCTTGCATTTGGCACTGTACTTCAAATGATGTATTTAGTGGTGCACATCCTTACATAAGGAATAAGGGTTATAGCTTGTACTCTTAGAATAGATTAGGACGTTTCTTTTTGTACTTACTAACACACATAATTTTCCCACAAGCGATTAAATTGTATAGGATTCGGTTATGCATCACTAATCTTCTTATGGTAAAAATGACAAAAAATATGGAAAAAAGATAAAAAATACGCAAAAATATCAAAAGACACGTAAGACCAAAAATTGGAGAAGCAAGGTATGAAGTATATATAAAGAAGGAAGACTACATGTGATCCAAGCACACAACCCATTGCGTTAGCACTAAAAGACTCAAGCTAATTGATAAGTGGTGCTTCATTGAATAGCAATGACTTTCAAGTGATTCTACATCAACAAATGGCAAAAAATAAGGATAAAGTGGTTATTCTTTTGAAGGAAAGGGTGATAAAAGCATGAAGCATGTGGGTATCGGCTAAGGGATGGGCAAAGATTACATCTTGCAAGCAACCATCATGTTTATGGACACTAACCATCATTTCATTGTGCTAATTTAGGATTTTATCATTTTTCATGAAATGCCTTTTGTTTAAGAAAATTGGAATAGCACGGGAATCAAGGCTTGTCTTTTGAAACCAATCTACATGCTCGATTTTGAGAGATGTACCCAAGTAATGAACACATTGCATCTATCACTTGATCATCCATCTATACCAGAAGCAATGGTGAAAGATTATAGGGAGATTGAAGGTAATCAAATTCTATCATGGGTTGATAAAGGAGGCTTTTGGATGGAAAAAAGATGGAACGGTAGATCTAAAGTATGAGGATCACGATGTGAAGAAGAAAACTTTCACTCACATCAATAATGTGGATATTGAAGAAAGGAAAAGACTAGTACACCAGCATTTTTTTCTTTCGAGCATGAAAGATACACTTTTCCTCAAAACATTATCATTCAACTGCTTTCACATGCGATCAAGAAGATTGGTAATCAAGTGAATTTAACACCATATGTGCAAGAAATTTTGTTTGAGGCAAAGAAGCCATGGTCACAAAGTTACCTTTGAATGGCAATTCGACCTTGACTATTTTCATCTACCATTCTCTACATTCCAGAAGAAAGTTGTTGCTCACATCCATATCTACTAAAATGGCAATCTACATGAAGGGAGTTGGAGTTCCAAAACAAAAAAAACAAGGTAGTGACACCACAAATGAGAGGAGCAAAGAGAGAAAAAAAGCATGATGAGTGGACACAATCTACCATAGCTAAAAGAACACACGAATTTCCTACCTCCATGTTATCTCAACCACCACCTGTAGCTCAAGAGGAATTGGAAGTTACACTAAGGGATACACCTATGTACACTGAACAACAAGTCAACCTCAATATATAACGGCACCATTATAGCTTGTCAAGCATGCTAAATGAAAGAAGACATGTTGTAAAGAAAGTGAGAAGATTGGTGTGGTACGAAGAACAAGCATTTGAAGACGAAGATTCAAGTTCCTATTCAAGCACAAAAGTAGATGAGAGTGATGATTCACTAACCAAAACACCATTGATGCTAGATCCAAACAATGATGGAACTTGGGAAGAGTTAAATCAAGTGCAAGACTAAAAAGATGGCCCTCAACAACCTATTGAAGAAGAACAATAAGTTGTACCTATGGAGGATTCACCACTTCGATCACCAAGACCATGCATGTATTTCACAATTTGTATTAATCCTATGTCTTTGAGAACAATGGTGTCTATAGACACTTCTAAAGGTATCATAGCTAAAGAGTCTTCTAGAGAGAGGAATGAAATCCCATTAGCAATCAAAGTATTAGCAAAAGTAAGTGCAACAAAGGAAGCGGTATAAGTTCCATAAAATACATAATACACGTAACTCTTGCTTGGGATATGGTCCAAGTACTAAAGCTTCATGATCACTCATATGATAGGTGATAAGATGTCCTTTTATGATAGACGATCAAGAAGCTCTTGACAAAAAACAATCAAAGTCTCCTTTTACGATAATCGAGGGGGTATCTTTGAGGAAAATATGATAGTTGACAAGACAATAGAATGGCCAAGTAGGTGATGATCAAAGATCACTCAAGGCACCTCTCCCAATCCATGTTGTGCGCACCTCCATAGGAAAACATGGTCAATCACAAAAATGATCATAATTTGCTCAATAATTAGTCATTTTGCGTATACAATAGCTCATTTAGAAGCTCTAGATGAAGAAGACATTTAAGACCCATGCGAAAAACTCACAAACCCATGGTCTACCACTGGTCTATCTGCATTTGGTGGAGGATCTTGTTAGGTAAATAATAACGATCAACAATGAATAACATAGCGAAACAAGATCCTTAGGTAGAGCAGTGAGAAGCAATGCAAACTAACAGAAACTTTACACGGATAGATAGATAGAGAACTCAAATTCTTTGATTGTTAGCAACAGTATACAATGATGATAATGTCCACCTGTGTGCTCCCACTATGGAGCTTCAATGGCGATATGGACAGAATCTAGATGAAGGGCTTTATAGTGTGTATATCTGTGATTGGTTTTGCCTAACCTTTGATTTAGGCATGATCTCCGAGATCGCTTAATGCTATGTTTTAGGTGTAACTATCGAGATCACCTATAATTTTGGAACATCCCAAATAACATGATTATAGGACGGAGTAAACCATCGGATCAAACTTCCTCTAGACCAAACTTTCACTGGACGGAACTTCCACTAGACCAAACTTCCCCCAAACCAAACTTCCACCAGAGCGAACTTCCTTTGGTCCAAAATTCCAGTCAAGTTGATCCATTCACTGTAAATCTGGATTGCTCCAGAATTTCGGTGTGACAGAGATATATGCCCTACTTAGCCTTTTGACTAAACTCACATAGATTATCTATAACTTTTGTTGGTATCATGTAGACCCCATCACAAATGTCCGGACTCTCACAAAGGCTTCTCCTCATAAAGGGGGTCGTACAACGTAGAGTACCATGGATTATATTTGGTCTCATAGGGGTGGAGTATTGAGTATATCTAACACCCCCCTCAATGTCCACCTGTGATGAACTACCTTCTTGGTCCTACACCAAGCTTCGGAAGATGTTGATACAATTGCTCTCTCCCTAGGGCCTTGGTGAAAATATTTGGTGCATTTTTTTCTGTTCTACAATAGCATAGCTCCATAATTATGTCCTCTATCAACTCTTGCACATAGTGGTACTGGATTTCTATGTGCTTAGGGCTTGCATGACATATAGGATTCTTGGCATGGCTATGTAGCTCTGGTTATCGCATCTCAACCTTGTAGCCTCTTCTCCTTGAATTCCTATATGCCATAGGACCCTTCCCAACCATACTGCTTCACATGTAGCAACACACGCCGCTATGGAGGTGCTCGCAATCTGGGTGGATCGGATCCAATCGCAGCACACATAGAGTGTATTAAGCTACTGAGTGTTGGAAGGTCTTTGTGATCAAAATATGAAGGTGACGATGAAGTTGGGTTTGGAGAGGAGAGATGTCATGATTTGATTATGAGAAGGGGGAACATATGGATGTATGCATGATGAGAACAAAAAGAAAACCACACACATGAATCAATTATGAAAGGAAGAATGGTCAAAGAATGGAGCTTCTTATACACTTTCAAAATTTAATTCATATGCATGGATTCTTGTGAATGTATGCATGATGAGAATAAAAAGAAAACCACACACATGAATCAATTTTTGAAAGGAAGAATGGCCCAAGAATGGAGCTTCTTATACACTTTAAAAACTGAAACATATGCATAGGTTTTTGTGGGTGGTATGAATGAATGTGGGTCATGATGTATGAATGAATAGAAACGTTTTCTCTCAATCTCAGTGGATCATCCTCACTGGTTCAATGCAAGACTGCGGAGCCTTCTCACATATAGAAAGAGATAGAAGGAGACATGTAAAAACATATAAGAGGAGAGACAAGAGACAAGAGACATGAATTAGAAGATATTGTAATGACATATATATACGTGAATGTTGTGATACATCAAGCTAAGCATTCTACTAGTAAAAGGTGGTCCGCACGACCCTCTCACCATGACAGTTCAACCGAATGCCACACATAAGAGGATAGGTTCTACTTCATTGACCCTATGTCTTTCTAGGATTGTAATGTGTTTCTAAAGAAGTCTAAGACTTATAAAACCAACTCTAACTCACTCACACGCTCCACTGAGGGTGAGCAAAGAAAGAGAAAATGGGTTTATAAGCCTATCCTAGATTGGAATTCTAAATTGAAATTGATTCTAGGAACTATGCTCTTACTAGCCCACCTTGGATCCTCACATGCTCAACTAAGGATGATCGTCTCAAGGAAACCATGTGCTAGCAAGGGCCCTATGGATGCCGAAAAATGATGCTCTATCAGTTTGGAGGGGGGTTTTTATAGTTTTTTGAATGAATTTGGGCCCTTGGATCTAGAGAAATCAACTCTCAACCCTAAGATCAGCTCTGTTTTATTACAACCATTGGATTTATCAAATGGATGGCTAGGATTGGTTCTTTATATGATATATAGGGCAAAGGGGGGGAGGGAAATTAGGTGCATTCATTCTCCACCATTGGATCTGGGGCTAATCTAGACCATCAAATTAGTGTTGACATCAATTTGGATAAGATAAGCTTCTATTTTTGGACAAACTTTGCATTATTGATCTTTGACCATAAAAAAGGCTTATCCTACCATACAACATGGTTCAATCATTGTTTGCCATGTGGCAATCCTTCAAGCCTTCAATTTTCTTATTCTAGGAAACTGCAATGACCTTGAAAACTGGATTTTGTGCTCTGTCAACCTTCAAATATCCTTTGATGAAGATGAAAATTTGTAGGGCTGTGTTCTAAAAGGTCTTCTTTAGGAATATGCAGAAAAAACTCCCACCTGAATCTCCCTTATACAAGTTTGACTATATTTGGAGGTTTGTAAGGTGGCATTAAGGTGTCTAGGAAGCTCTAATAGCCTTGAAAATTTGTACAAATATGATGCCACATATGATCTTTATACATGTCAAACCATATGGCTAACAAAAATTCCTATACAAGATTTTGTACGGTCTAATTGGAAAAATTACATTTTTTTACAAAATGCACATGGCATATCAATGTGCTAGAAAATCCATTTACATGTGAAATTTAAGCTATAGAGTGCCTTTGATAGGCTTTACAAGTATATGAATTTTCATGTGATTTGGAGATATTGAAATTTTTACCCTAATTTCCAAAATTTGACTAGCTTTGACCGCTACACTTGATTTGATTGATTTCTTCCAAAGTTTGCATGTGAACTCCCTTTGACATCCTTGAAGCATCTTGGACTTCTCAGGGAATTTTGGCTACCTTCACCGAATGTGTTTCCTGTAGGCCTTCATGAATGAGAGAGGAGAGAAAATCTTGACGACATTCGCCCCTACTAAACCTGCGATTCCTCCGGAAGTGCCACTCTAGTCTTTCTGAAAAACAAAAAGTTCCAAGCATTAAATTCTTTTATAGGCAACATATGGAAGAAAAAATTGATCATATGCATAAATGAGTAGGCACTATGACATGAAGCAAAATGTGCATGAGAGAAAGAATTGAAACAGGCAACATGAATATGCATGAACAAATAGGCAACATATATGCAAATGAACAAGCAACATTGACAACAAGAAAGAAAACAAGCAAGCATCAATATCAAGTGAAGTGGATGTATTGAGTCGTTTTAGGCATCAGTTTCTCTCATCTTGAAGAAAAATTTGTACCTTTTTCATAAAGCAATCTACCTTAAATATGATTATAAACAAAGATTTAGGATTTTCAAGAGACATCTCTCATCTTTAGCTTAATTTAGATCAACTCCTTTCCTAGATAAATATGAATATGCTCTTTCTCTAATAACATGCAAGGAAATATAACTAAACTCCACTAATGCATAAATCTGCCTATATAGCCCGTGATTTATTCTACTATGCCTCCTTAGCTTCCTTTAGCTTGCTCTCTCTCTTTTTTTTTTATGATGATTTGGTAACTTTATGGTTACGTTCACTTTTTTTGGGGTGGAAGAAAGTGTAAACTTTCTGGTAACATGTAGCTTTTTTTTTATGATAGGGAAAAATTAAACCCCGATACAAGGTACAACCATTTTTTATGACGGAGAACAGTTGTTTAAACTCTGATACAAGTGTTGTGAGGTGGACTAAGGATGTAGAATCATGCAGTAGTAGGAGCTAGGACTTCAACAATTATGCTTTCGATACAGGATACATATGCATGTTTATATATGAAAGTCAAGTTACAAAAAGAAACCTCCAAATCTACATGTCCTATCTTTCCATAATCCTAGATTATAACTGATTTCTTAGTAGATAAATTACTACTTAAGATACAATTTTACACAAGTAGAGAAATCATCATTTTCCCTTTTAACTCAAGTGATGTGGATATGCAATGCAATGCAAAGATTGAAAAGAAACATGCATGAAATGAAATTGGAAACAAGCAAGAATGGAAAAAAATAGTGGAATGAAATTGAAAAAACATGAACTTGAAAAAGAAATGATATTCTTTTTTTAAAATTTTTTTAGTTTTATTTTAAAAATTTTTTATCATGGATACTCTTGTTTATGAATTGGCCTCGTTGTTGTCATCTTCTTCAACATCCTCATCCAAAATGTACTCGTCATTATCATGTTTCTTGAATAGCTTTATCCTTTTACCTACAATCAAATTTTTTAATGCAACACCATTTGATTCACAAAGAGCATATGTACCATTGTTGTTGACTTTTGATACAATGTATGGCCCAAACCACCATTGAGTGAGTTTTTGGCGTGCATCATATTGAGAATCAAATGTACTATCATAAATGAGCACCCAATCTCCTACTTCAATCGGATTAGGACACAATCGATGAGTTTTATCAAAATAATGCTTGTTCTTCATTCTAGATTCTCTTAATTTTTCATGTTTTTAGACCAAGGCAAATTTGACCATGTAGAAATATGAGATTGAATTGGAAACAACGGTTTTTGATAGTACGTGAGTTTTGCAAGCATATACCTTGTGGTACATGTGCATGTCATTCTATCTGCCCAAAGTGCAAAGGGTAAGAATATAGGCCATTGTTTAATGTCACCATTACATGATTTAGATATGGCTTTCACAATAGGTGGATGACCTCTCTCTATTTTACCATTGGCCTCTAGATTATATGCAGTAGTGAGAGACAAACGAATACCGTAATGTTCAAAGAACTATTTAGCTTCTCTCACATTTAACTCTCCACGATCAACAACTACTTTCTCTATATACTCAAAGCGACTTATGACATCTTCAAGCAAGAATTTGCAAACATTGGATGTGGTCTTAGATCATAATGCATGTCCCTCTACATGATTAGTTAAGTCCTCTCTTGCAAGTACAATGTAACACATTTTTTCAATACCTCTAAGCATAGTTACAAGATCTACTACCCACGTGTAGTGAATACAAGGTGGATACATAGGATGCAAAGGATCTCTATGTTTGAGTAACGAATGAAGTTGACAAGTAGAACATGTAGAAACATAGTTACTAATGTCAACATACATCTTAGGTTGTCCTTCTAATTTTTTCGTATGTTCCAAAAAATCCTTTATGACCTACCCAGCATTTCCTTCATTACTTGCAACTGAAGACCTTGCTTTCCTAGGACTCGTTGTGGATTCTTAACCTTACCCTTAGCATGTCTCCAAAGATAACCATTACATAGGAAAAAATTATAAGCTCGTTTCCTAATGTTCTGGAATCCATTTGTAGTCCAGCTAGGTAATGGTTGTAGTGTACTCAAATACTTTCCTATGTCTCTCCATTCATCTTCGTACTCAGACTCATGAAATTTCTCATACTCGTATATATGTGGAACATAGTCAACTAAGTTCACATTCTTTATTAGATCACTTTCAAGATCATCTTCAAATCTAGCTCTCGATAACATATCAACAATTGAATTTGACTTACCTGAAATATGAACTAACTCAGGATTTATGAACTTAATATATGAGATCCATCTAAGCATGGCTATATCAAGAGATGAACAATTGGCTATCATTCCAATGAGAGGCAAACAATCAGTCTCAACTTTGACATTTGCACCAATGAAATATTCTTTGTCTGTTTTCAAAGCACTTACCATACCCCGTAGTTCTCGTTTGATTTGTGGATACTTTCAGTGTGTTTCATGTAAAATTTTAGCTCCAAACCTAATTGCATATCTATTCCCTTCACTATCATCTTGACTTATGACCCAACCTATACCAATAGGACTAGTATCAACAGTCAATATGATAGGTTTGTTAATAGAATAGTCTATACGCTTAAGGATGGGAGCTTCAAGCAATAATTTCTTCAATTTACACATAGTTTGTGTGTGTTTGTCAGTCCAAATAAATTTTCATTTCTTCCTCAACAAGTCATAGAGACAATCAGCAACATGAGCAAAGTGTAGGATCCAAATAACATAAAGGATGCAAGCACCAAGAAATCTGCGTACCTCACTCACGTTGTTACACATTTCAGAAATCTTGCTAATGGCATCAACTTTTTGTGGGTATGGCTTTCGGCCATAATGACCACATAAATGTCCAACAATAAGAACCTCTTTGACACCAAAAATAGATTTTTCTATGGAAAATGTGAGACCTACCTCTTCAAGTCATTGAAATATCCGTTCACAATTAGAGATATGGTCAAGAACAAATTTACAATATCCAGATGAATCTAAAGTAATGTCCTTTACACGTTCCTCACTCATTTTAATTGGAATTTCATCAATGAATGGCATGGTTATATGAGGGATAAAATCATGCAAGACCATATTCATAGCACTCATCATATGAGCCATAGAATTAGTCGCTCCTTGAGGTAAAGTACACATTCACACTAAGCCTAAAGGAGTTTTCATTGTGGTTATGTCACGATTATCAATTGCTAATTGGAATTGGTCATATCCAGAATATAAATCACCCATTGAATAGATAGAATGTCCTAAAAATGATTCAGCAAACTCATCTATAATGGGTCCTATTCCTACATTCCTTATGGTGACTTTATTGACAGGTTGGAGATCTTGAATAAAACGTAGTTTCCCATTGTTTCTAGGCACAATGAACCATCTATTTGAGTAAGGTGCAAAAGATGGCTCTAAAATTCTCATGTTTATCTTCTCCTTAAGTAGTTTCATTAGCTCCAGTAAGTGAGCCTTTGGAACTGATATAGGGCAAAGATTCCATGGAATATGTGGAATAGTAAAGATAATTATGGGTGCAACTAGCTTAGGATTTGTGCAACTAATCTCATGAGGATACATAGTAAAGGCTTTTCCATGGCTACGTATGACTCTCTCAAATTTATCTCTCTCTATTGGCAAAAGAAAGTCATCATCTTACCAATTTTCACCTGTTTTATTGTCTCATCCATGAATGTATGTCCTATGTTTTCCTTATCCCAAAGAAATGGATCTTTTTTCACATCAATAATTTTTTCATTACTTCCTTGGGGTAATGGTTGAGCTATGGGTTTTATTTTTTTGTCTACAGTTTTGTACTTTGTTTCAACTAAGGCATCATGTGTTTGGTTAAATTTTGAGCACTTGTCAACATTGAGAGCATACGCTTGGATTAGAGCATATTCATCAAGGGAAGAAAGAAGATTAATATGGGAATTAGAATTTTGCTGAAGACATAACTCTAACTCCACGAGAGTAGAGAAACAATGAGATGTCTCAACTACATGCTCAATGTGCTCATCATGTTCCATGATTTTATTGGTTTTATAATTTTTTTGAGTTTTTTGGATAAAAGACTTGGATAATTGACTCTTATGCAGAAAATCTAATCTAGAATGTGGAAAACAAAGTGACAAACTATTGTACATGTTGGTTGGTTGCGAGATGTCAAACCAATCTCCATTGTTGTCCTGCTCAACAATGGATTCTATCCAGAATTTTGATCGTATGTAGCTCCAAACATGAATCGAGGTGCACAATCACTAGAAGCATGCTCATGACCTTGAGTAACAATAGGTTTCTTTCTAATTGACAATCGATTCCTAGGATGATTCACTCCTACTATCATGACTTGAAGTGATTGCATTCCATCCTTCGACTTAATTCTAGCATAGGTAGACCCATCATCCATGGCTTTAGTTTCCATACGACTCTCACAAATAAAGGGTTGATGTAGGAGAACTTCATAGGAGCAATTATCTTGAATAAAAAAGTGAAATTCTTATGTGATTCCTTCTATGGACACTAGCACAAGCTCCATACAAGGTACCCACATCATTATCTGTAGTCCTTATATGCCATCCACAATCTTTATCTATGGGCCATCGAAATTTATCATAGAACTCTTGAAATCACATTGATTTTGGAGTTGGAATCTACTAATGCATTTACAGTGATAGCGTTCTTATCATTTCCTATTTTAACATGCATCTTTGATGTACCTCTAGACCAAAATTTTCTTTTAAAGTGACTTTTAGGATTGTTTTCATTATTTCCATGGTTAGGTTGAATAGGTCCTAAGAAATTTTTATTAACATTTACTTCTTCATCATCAAGGTCCTCTTCATCAGATTCATCAAAATTTAAGGTGTCATTCATAGCTTGATCTTGATCTAGAGCATCTTGCATCTCAGTATCTAGATTAAGCAAAAACCTCTTCCGTTTAATTAAGCCGATAAAGTTATCTTTAAAAACAGGATTTGCAATAGAGAAAACTTGTTCTAAAGACATAGTCACTTGACTCTTAAGCAAAATGTCATCTAAAATCTCCATAGAATCTTTTTTTCTCTCAATTTCTGAAATCAAGATGGCTTTAAGTTTTCTCTTTGGTTTCTTTTGTTTTTGCTCAGGATCTTGTTTTTGTTCATGTTCTTGTGTTTGGTCTTGAGTTTGTTTTGATTGTTCTTGTTTGTCTAAAGTCTTTGGTTCCATTTTTCTTTGCTTTATCTTCTTAACTTTTTGTTTTTCCTCTTGTTTTTGTTCTTTGGGTTGTGATTCTTGTTCTTTATCTTTGGGTTGTGATGTTTCCCCTTGCTCTATGATGGTTTCTATTCCCTCTGAGGTTTGTTTTTGAGTCACTCTTCTTTTAGTAGGCTCAGCTTCATCTCTTTTTTGTTTTTCTTCTACATTGGATATGTGAGAAATAAGAGATTGATCTTCTATCAGTGACTCCCAAGCCGTTATTCTCCTAATCTCATCTCGTGCTCTTACTAAAGCCTCTACAAAAAAGTTAGCTTCCTTTGTAAGTTTACTCAATTCTACTTCTTGTTCATCAAGAGCTTCTAGTTTCACCACTCTAGTTCCTGCATCCATTATGGTTATATTTTCATAGTGTTTTTTCATTCCTTCCTTACCATAAGTTCCTTGCAAAGGTAGCCTAGATCGATAGTCACGGATTATGTCTATTACTAGTCGTTGGTCCTTAGCAGCCTTCAATAGTTTACAATCTCTCAAAAAGTGCTCTAACGAATCACACCAAGGAAATCTACGAGGGCTATGCACAAAACCATTTTGATTTTGAGGATTTTGATTAACTTGTGAGAAATTCTAAAATTATGGATTTTGTTGATAAGGTATTGCTTGAATAGGAAAATTAGGATTTTGATAAGGCAATTGATGTATTTGAGGAGCTTGGGGAGCAGCATGTGGTACTTGAGGTGCAAGAGGAGCTTCCATAGTATACGGTTGATGATTTTGAAATTTTTGATTTTGAGGATTTTGAAAAGCTTTTTGAGAAGCTTGAGGATACATGTTTTGATACATTTGAGGATTTTACACATGAGGATGAGGATTTTGCATTGAAGGATTAGGAATTGGAGGAACTTGATATGCTTGAGTAGGAGCTACTTGTGGATTTTGATTGGGAGTTATAACATGTTGATCAAGCTCTTGAAAAGACATTTGGTTCATTTGAGTTTGGAAAGTTTTGATGTAATTAGATTGTAAAGCATCTATAGTCTTGGCCAAATTGGATCGTGTAGCAATAAGACTTTCCATTTGCTTAGTGAGAATTTCCACTTGAGACTATTCAACTACACTTTTCTTTGGCTCTACTGTAAAACCTTGACTAGGCTTCATCATTTAAGGAATATGAGTAGATTCAAAAAGCATAGCGTGGGATTGTTCTCTAACTTGCTCCTTAGCTTGTGGAAGGCTAGCTTGAGGAAGACTATTTTGCTCATAAAGCATGGGTTGTCTTTGATGTCTATGGGCTACAACCTCTACTACTTTACACACTTTTTGCCAATTGTCAGTAAGACCATAGTGCTTATCCGACTCTTCTAATCGCCAATCAACTTCCCTATGATTTTCAGGATGAAGAAGCTTAAGAAAATTGATCACAAGATCAAGTTCCAAAGTTATCTTATCCTCATCAAGAAGTTGTTCATGGCATCTAATATACTCATTTTGTAAGTGAGTAATAGAGCTGCTAGGCTTTGCGGAATTGACCCATTGTAAGAATCCATCCCGATTATGTTGGCTATAATCCTCAAGATAGAATTCTTTGAGTATCTCCTTTCTAAAATCACTCCAAGGAAGACTATCATGTTGAGTGACACAGCTATGATAGAGCTATCAACAATTCGTTCAAAGAATGTTATCAAAAGATCTTCGAGAAGATCAAAAATCATAGCTTGCTCTTCAAACAAATCTAAGTAGCTTGTAATGTTGATGCCATTGAATTTTTCCTTCTCTCTCAACATAGAAGAGACTATTCTTTGGCCTTGTTTCTCAACAATAAGGGATTTCAATCCTTCCTCTATCTTATGTGAATTACCAAGTGATGCACGATGTTCTAGATCTCTCACAAATGCATTTACTTCACGACAAAGATGTGCATGATATTGTGAGAAATATAGTGCAACACTCAAGAATGATGATGATGATAAAGGATATGGATCACAACCTCCCAACAAGATCAGAAGCAAATGCCGCAAAGCATTTCATGTCTGGTTCAATTTGGGTGATCGCAATTTGGGTGGATCGGGTCCAGTCATAGCACATGCAGTGTATGAAGCTAGTGAGTGTTGGAAGGTCTTTGTGATCATAATGTGAAGGTGAAGATGAAGTTGGGTATGGAGAGGACAAATGTCGTGATTTGATTATGAGAAGGGGGAACATATGGATGTATGCATGATGAGAACAAAAAGAAAACCACACATAGGAATCAATTTTTAAAGGAAGAATGGTCAAAGAATGGAGCTTCTTATACACTTTTGAAATTTAATTCATATGTGGATTCTTGTGGATGTATGCATGATGAGAACAAAAAGAAAACCACACACATGAATCAATTTTCTAAAGGAAGAATGGCCCAAGAACGGAGCTTCTTATACACTTTCAAAACTAAAACATATGCATGGGTTTTTGTGGGTGGTATGAATGCATGTGGGTCATGATGTATGAATGAATAGAAACTTTTTCTCTCAATCTCAATGGATCATCCTCAATGGTTCAATGCAAGCGCTGTTGACAAGAAGTGAAGCTTGTCAAGGGACAACAAAGACAAAGAGGGGGAGAGTGTTGCAGAGAAAAGAAGAGCAAAGAGGCAGAGAAAAAGAAGGGTCCCAAAAATTTTCTAATTTGGACACTTTATTTTTGTTTTATAGCCATTTTGAATATATTTTCCTATGTAAATGCACTAGAGGAGTCCTCTAGATGCATGCCCATAGAGATTTGTATCTTACCCTTGTAAATTAGTAGGAAATTAGTCTTTTAGTTAATAAAGTGCCGGTCTCTTGTGTGAAAGGACCATTTTTAGGGCACATGTATATAACTCAGTTTGTGACTCTTTGTAGAGACTTTTTGCCATTGTGAGAATCAAGAGCATAAAATTTCGAATTTGTGTTTTCTCCTCTCTGTATCTTCTTCATTTTGAGCTTGCATGCATGTATGATGCCTGGAAAGAGTACTGTTTTCTATCCATGAAAGTGCTAGTTTGATGTTGGTAAGGTGTGTGTGAAGTGTAGGAAGTGCTGAAGTGTAGGAAGATCAATCCCGTGACTCAGTGTTTTGCTCATAACTTGAAGCAGAAGCATCAGAATCGAGTGAAAAGACCACCATTGGATGCTTCCTCTCGAGAGCTTTGAAATGAATCTACTATTCACTATATTCGGGGTTTAGAGTTGAGAGAAAAGCTTGATTTACTGTCGACTACTGTTCCAAGTGTCACGACACCATAGGTGACCTTAAAAATTTTATTGTGATGGATTTATACTTATTTGTACTTTGTGAAACTTCATTTGCATGGACCACTATTTGAATGCATGTCTTCATACACTCGACTAGGTCTTGATACTCCTTGGGTTGATAATTAAAGTGTGAGTCCCCACTATATGCACTTGAGGGGGATTGAGGTATAGTCTCTTTTCCACAAGACGTCCCTAAGTTAGTACTTAGGTGCACATGTACCTTGGAAGATCATTCTCAAAAGGATGAATCAAAACAGAAAAGTTTGACTAAAAGTCAACTAGCCAAGACTTTTTATTTTTGAAGGATAACCTTTAGTATTTTACTCAATGCTCTTTCTGTGATCAAAATTGACCAGAGAGCTTTTAAAGGAATCTAATTGGGAAGCAAAGCAACCTATTGGAAGTTATTTCACTAAAAATGATTGAGTGTATGATGAGAAATTAATTTAGCGATCCACCTATGTGAAGTTATTTCATTGAACAATCCACCTATGTAAACCCGACTGTATGATGAGAAATTAATTTACCAATCCACCTATGTAAACCCGACTTTCCAGAGGTAGCAGATATGAGTACACAGTGAAGCTTTGATGATCATTACTCATAGCACATAGATCCAAATGAAACAAAACTTTGTAAGCTAAAATTAGACTTAGAGAGCTACCATTACCAAGTTAAAGCATTGGAAATGATGAGCTTTGCTAAGAGAAATCCTTTGTGTAATCTGACTAAAAACTGAGAACTGTGATAGTGAACAATGCACTCACATAAGCATGAAGATATGGTCACAACTGATCATGAAATCAAATGTATATTGAATGGAAATTACAATGCAATTACTGGTACATGTGTGTGCCTTCAAATATTCTTTGATATCGCAAGAAGCTCTGCTAGAATGGAGAAATTTCTCGTGACTAAAAATTCATGCATATATAGTGGACGTTGGAGCCAAGATTTGAATTCGAATCAAGCTCACCAGCTAAATCAATTTCCCTATCTTTTAGTAATTGATTCTCCAACTAATTCAGTCACAAATTCGTGGAGTTCTTTTCCTACTCTTCAAGTGGATTCAACTACTTTTGATTCCTTAACTTTTACATCAGGTAAGTACTCAAGGAGTTAAAAGGGTGAGTTCATAAGTGGACTCTTAATGTCTTCAACCTTTGCTTCAATGATATCATAAGTTTTATGATGTAGGAGACTCAAGCCAATACTTAGACTTGTCATGTACTTGCTCCAATAGTTTCCAGATGTGTGCAGAAGTATGTATGTAGGTGTGTGCATGTGCAAGTGCATGCAAGAGCTACGTATGTAACCTCTAAACTCAATTCCTCTTATGTAGTTGAACCTCTAATCATGGTATAATTGATGTTTTTTTATCAAGAGAATTTTGACTATGACTGCTTCCTTTGCAAGAGTTATTTTCGTCCACAAGAACAGGTTAAATAAGATATAGAATCCAAAACATGCTCATGTTTTTGCTCATTTAAAATAACTAATGACTGTTATTCATTCTATTCTAGAGGTAAAGTGGTTGCCACATGACGGTGTGAAAGCTGAGCAATGGAAATAGCTAATGATACGTGAAGCTAATCTACTTAATGAGATAGAGTAAAAGGTCTACAAGACGTACTCTCATCGCATTCCAAAGCCTGTTGGGGACGACAGAGTTTAGGAGGGGGTAGTGTTGAAGGAGAGTCCAACAAAAAGAAAAGAAGGAGAAGAGCAAGAAAGAAGCTTCACTAATGATGACATATCTGAAGACATACCTCTGCAGGAAGCCCCCCAGGGGCACACAACACCGATCTCTGCACAAAGTCCCACAGGGGCATACAACAGGGGAAGGCAAGAGCCAAGGGCGGATCAAGGCCAACAAGTATCCGTGAAGAAGTGCAAGAAGATATCAGGCAGATCCAGAGCCCCAGGAAGGTGCTTCAACCTCTTGATCTTCGGAAGGTCCAGATGGAAGGCTGAAGATCCACACCTTCATAACTTCCATTGGTTGTGTGCGTGGTAGCCTGGCTTAACACAGAAGCCCAGATTTAAAGAGGTTATTGGTGAACTAGACTACAAATCTCAAGTAGTCCATCTCCAAGGGTTGCGAGCGGTGAAAAGAAAAGAATAGGCAAAAAGAATGCATCAGGTCCCAGAGGATATAAAAGAACATTCAAGAATAGTGCCTTTAAAACGTAATGCTAGATGGACAAGAGGGCAAGGCCGACCAAGTGATGCATGCGATGCAAAGAAGTAAATGAGCTGTTGACAAGAAGTGAAGCTTGTCAAGGGACAACAAAGACAAAGAGGGGGAGAGTGTTGCAGAGAAAAGAAGAGCAAAGAGGTAGAGAAAAAGAAGGGTCCCAAAAATTTTCTAATTTGGACACTTTATTTTTGTTTTATAGCCATTTTGAATATATTTTCCTATTTAAATGCACTAGAGGAGTCCTCTAGATGCATGCCCATAGAGATTTGTATCTTACCCTTGTAAATTAGTAGGAAATTAGTCTTTTAGTTAATAAAGTGCCGGTCTCTTGTGTGAAAGGACCATTTTTAGGGCACATGTATATAACTCAGTTCGTGACTCTTTGTAGAGACTTTTTGCCATTGTGAGAATCAAGAGCATAAAATTTCGAATTTGTGTTTTCTCCTCTCTGTATCTTCTTCATTTTGAGCTTGCATGCATGTGTGATGCCTGGAAAGAGTACTGTTGTCTATCCATGAAAGTGCTAGTTTGATGTTGGTAAGGTGTGTGTGAAGTGTAGGAAGTGCTGAAGTGTAGGAAGATCAATCCCGTGACTCAGTATTTTGCTCATAACTTGAAGCAGAAGCATCAGAATCGAGTGAAAAGACCACCATTGGATGCTTCTTCTCGAGAGCTTTGAAATGAATCTACTATTCACTATATTCGGGGTTTAGAGTTGAGAGAAAAGCTTGCTTTACTGTCGACTATTGTTCCAAGTGTCACGACACCATAGGTGACCTTAAAAATTTTATTGTGATGGATTTATACTTATTTGTACTTTGTGAAACTTCATTTGCATGGGACACTATTTGAATGCATGTCTTCATACACTCGACTAGGTCTTGATACTCCTTGGGTTGATAATTAAAGTGTGAGTCCCCACTATATGCACTTGAGGGGGATTGAGGTATAGTCTCTTTTTCCACAAGACGTCCCTACGTTAGTACTTAGGTGCACATGTACCTTGGAAGATCATTCTCAAAAGGATGAATCAAAACAGAAAAGTTTGACTAAAAGTCAACTAGCCAAGACTTTTTATTTTTGAAGGATAACCTTAAGTATTTTACTCAATGCTATTTTTGTGATCAAATTTGACCAGAGAGCTTTTAGAGGAATCTAATTGGGAAGCAAAGCAACCTATTGGAAGTTATTTCACTAAAAATGATTGAGTGTATGATGAGAAATTAATTTAGCGATCCACCTATGTGAAGTTATTTCATTGAACAATCCACCTATGTAAACCCGACTGTATGATGAGAAATTAATTTACCAATCCACCTATGTAAACCCGACTTTCTAGGAGGTAGCAGATATGAGTACACAGTGAAGCTTTGATGATCATTACTCATAGCACATAGATCCAAATGAAACAAAACTTTGTTAGCTAAAATTAGACTTAGAGAGCTACCATTCCCAAGTTAAAGCATTGGAAATGATGAGCTATGCTAAGAGAAATCCTTTGTGTAATCTGACTAAAAACTGAGAACTGTGATAGTGAACAATGCACTCACATAAGCATGAAGATATGGTCACAACTGATCATGAAATCAAATGTATATTGAATGGAAATTACAATGCAATTACTGGTACATGTGTGTGCCTTCAAATATTCTCTGATATCGCAAGAAGCTCTGCTAGAATGGAGAAATTTCTCGTGACTAAAAATTCATGCATATATAGTGGACATTGGAGCCAAGATTTGAATTCAAATCAAGCTCACCAGCTAAATCAATTTCCATATCTTTTAGTAATTGATTCTCCAACTAATTCAGTCACAAATTCGTGGAGTTCTTTCCCTACTCTTCAAGTGGATTCAACAACTTTTGATTTCTTAACTTTTACATCAGGTAAGTACTCAAGGAGTTAAAAGGGTGAGTTCATAAGTGGACTCTTAATGTCTTCAACCTTTGCTTCAATGATATCATAAGTTTTATGATGTAGGAGACTCAAGCCAATACTTAGACTTGTCATGTACTTGCTCCAATAGTTTCTAGATGTGTGCAGAAGTATGTATGTAGGTGTGTGCATGTGCAAGTGCATGCAAGAGCTACGTATGTAACCTCTAAACTCAATTCCTCTTATGTAGTTGAACCTCTAATCATGGTATAATTGATGTTTTTTTATCAAGAGAATTTTGACTATGACTGCTTCCTTTGCAAGAGTTAT
This sequence comes from Ceratopteris richardii, assembly GCA_020310875.1. Taxonomy (NCBI): domain Eukaryota; kingdom Viridiplantae; phylum Streptophyta; class Polypodiopsida; order Polypodiales; family Pteridaceae; genus Ceratopteris; species Ceratopteris richardii. The sequence continues at coordinate 28,732,714 of CM035416.1, forward strand.
TTTCGTCCACAAGAACAGGTTAAATAAGATATAGAATCCAAAACATGCTCATGTTTTTGCTCATTTAAAATAACTAATGACTGTTATTCATTCTATTCTAGAGGTAAAGTGGTTGCCACATGACGGTGTGAAAGCTGAGCAATGGAAATAGCTAATGATACGTGAAGCTAATCTACTTAATGAGATAGAGTAAAAGGTCTACAAGACGTACTTTCGTCGCATTCCAAAGCCTGTTGGGGACGACAGAGTTTAGGAGGGGGGTAGTGTTGAAGGAGAGTCCAACAAAAAGAAAAGAAGGAGAAGAGCAAGAAAGAAGCTTCACTAATGATGACATATCTGAAGACATACCTCTGCAGGAAGCCCCCCAGGGGCACGCAACACCCATCTCTTCACAAAGTCCCATAGGGGCATACAACAGGGGAAGGCAAGTAAGAGGCAAGGGCGGATCAAGGCCAACAAGTATCCATGAAGAAGTGCAAGAAGATATCAGGCAGATCCAGAGCCCCAAGAAGGTGCTTCAACCTCTTGATCTTCGGAAGGTCTAGATCGAAGGCTGAAGATCCACACCTTCATAACTTCCATTGGTTGTGTGCGTGGTAGCCCGGCTTAACACAGAAGCCCAGATTTAAAGAGGTTATTGGTGAACTAGACTACAAATCTCAAGTAGTCCATCTCCAAGGGTTGCGAGCGGTGAAAAGAAAAGAATAGGCAAAAAGAATGCATCAGGTCCCAGAGGATATGAAAGAAGATTCAAGAATAGTGCCTTTAAAACGTAATGCTAGATGGACAAGGAGGCAAGGCCGACCAAGTGATGCATGCGATGGAAAGAAGTAAATGAGCTGTTGACAAGAAGTGAAGCTTGTCAAGGGACAACAAAGACAAAGAGGGGGAGAGTGTTGCAGAGAAAAGAAGAGCAAAGAGGCAGAGAAAAAGAAGGGTCCCAAAAATTTTCTAATTTGGACACTGTATTTTTTTTTTATAGCCATTTTGAATATATTTTCCTATGTAAATGCACTAGAGGAGTCCTCTAGATGCATGCCCATAGAGATTTGTATCTTACCCTTGTAAATTAGTAGGAAATTAGTCTTTTAGTTAATAAAGTGCCGGTCTCTTGTGTGAAAGGACCATTTTTAGGGCACATGTATATAACTCAGTTTGTGACTCTTTGTAGAGACTTTTTGCCATTGTGAGAATCAAGAGCATAAAATTTCAAATTTGTGTTTTCTCCTCTCTGTATCTTCTTCATTTTGAGCTTGCATGCATGTGTGATGCCTGGAAAGAGTACTGTTGTCTATCCATGAAAGTGCTAGTTTGATGTTGGTAAGGTGTGTGTGAAGTGTAGGAAGTGCTGAAGTGTAGGAAGATCAATCCCGTGACTCAGTCTTTTGCTCATAACTTGAAGCAGAAGCATCAGAATCGAGTGAAAAGACCACCATTGGATGCTTCTTCTCGAGAGCTTTGAAATGAATCTACTATTCACTATATTCGGTGTTTAGAGTTGAGAGAAAAACTTGATTTACTGTGGACTACTGTTCCAAGTGTCACGACACCATAGGTGACCTTAAAAATTTTATTGTGATGGATTTATACTTATTTGTACTTTGTGAAACTTCATTTGCATGGACCACTATTTGAATGCATGTCTTCATACACTCGACTAGGTCTTGATACTCCTTGGGTTGATAATTAAAGTGTGAGTCCCCACTATATGCACTTGAGGGGGATTGAGGTATAGTCTCTTTTTCCACAAGGCGTCCCTAAGTTAGTACTTAGGTGCACATGTACCTTGGAAGATCATTCTCAAAAGGATGAATCAAAATAGAAAAGTTTGAGTAAAAGTCAACTAGCCAAGACTTATTATTTTTGAAGGATAACCTTAAGTATTTTACTCAATGCTATTTCTGTGATCAAAATTGACCAGAGAGCTTTTAGAGGAATCTTGTTGGGAAGCAAAGCAACCTATTGGAAGTTATTTCACTAAAAATGATTGAGTGTATGATGAGAAATTAATTTAGCAATCCACCTATGTGAAGTTATTTCATTGAACAATCCACCTATGTAAACCCGACTGTATGATGAGAAATTAATTTAGCAATCCACCTATGTAAAGCCGACTTTCCAGGAGGTAGCAGATATGAGTACACAGTGAAGCTTTGATGATCATTACTCATAGCACATAGATCCAAATGAAACAAAACTTTGTAAGCTAAAATTAGACTTAGAGAGCTACCATTCCCAAGTTAAAGCATTGGAAATGATGAGCTATGCTAAGAGAAATCCTTTGTGTAATCTGACTAAAAACTGAGAACTGCGATAGTGAACAATGCACTCACATAAGCATGAAGATATGGTCACAACTGATCATGAAATCAAATGTATATTGTGTGAAGAGATGGATAGGTATGTGTTGAAGATGAAGAGGTGTTGCAAAATCTTTTCTCTACACCAGCCAAATGAACTCCAGGAGTAGATGGTGGGCCCTTTTAGCTTGCCAATGGATGTATTAGACATCCTATGTACCTTGGAAGATCACTCTCAAAAAGATAGATCAAAACAGATAAGTTGGAGTTAGCTCAGAGGTGAAAACTTGCTATTCTTGGTTGATACACCTGTCCAGTGTTTTACATAATTCTCTGAGCACAGCAGCAATTAGATTAATTCCTCTTGGGGAAGGCTAGGTAGCTTAAAGAGCTAACTTTAGAGAGTAATCTCATCAAAAATAACAAACCACACACTGAGAATGACTTTTAACAAGTGATGACATCATCCCGATTTTCACGGGCTGCTACAGAAATAGACCAGTGAGTAGAAAACTTAACATAACTCAAGATGTAAGAATTCAATGATCATGAAAATTTGTATGCTTATACTAGACAGTAAGCTGAATCCAACAAGCTTGAAATCACTGAATTTGAATGAGTAAACACTGAGAAATGACTCTGACAAGATGACTGAAAAAGTCGGGTACCTGACAGAGAAGTGAAGATGAACATACCCTGTTGACTTCAAATGAACATAACTGAAGATTCCAACATCCAAATGACATGAAAATTTCTGAGCATATAGTAGACTTATAGAGCTAACTTTACCAAGTTAAATCACTGAAAATGATGAACCAAGTGCAGAGAAACAATCTCTGCAAGCTGACTGAGAAAAACTAAAGTAATGGCAGTGAGTAGTACACATCACAAGAACATGGAAAGATGAACTCAAATAATCATGAAAATGAAAGTATATTGCTTGTACAATACAATGACTTACTGATACATATGTGTGCCTTGTAATCACACCTTGATATGGCATAAATCTCAGCTCTTGGAGGTCTTCACATAGGTCTCTCTAACCACGACTAAAACTGCCATCTATTTATAGTTGAGTTTGGGAGGCTAACTTCCCTCAATCACTCTCCAATCAATCAATGATTGATTTGATTCTCTACCTACCACAAATCACGAGTTCGTGGCTCCTCTTTCCATTCTTGATCATGTGGGCTCAACCACTTAAAATTCTCTTACTTTTACATTAAGTAAACTCTTCAAAAGTTACAAGAGGTAGTTCACAAGTGAACTTTACATAGTCTTCATTTTGAAGCTTCTTTAATGACTTTGTGAGACTCAAGCCAATACTTAGGCTTGTCATAGACTTGCTCCAACAGCTCCCCCTCAAGCCAAGTATGCTTGAGGTCTTCAATCTTCCAAGATTACCTGCAAACCAATCATAGCCTTGAATTTGCAAAGCTTTGTACCATCCAATGCTTTGGTTAGAATATCTGCACATTGTTGATGAGTGGACACATATGATATTTGAATCTCTTTGCTTAGAACCTTCTCTCGTACATAGTGATAATGAACTTCAATATGTTTAGTCCTTGCATGAAAAATAGGATTAGCAGCCAAATGAATAGAACTCATATTGTCACCAAAAATATTTGGAGTTCCAAACTCCAATCCAAGATCTTTGAACAATGTCTTCATCCACATAGCTTCTTGTGTAGCTATGGCAAGACCTCTATATTCAGCTTCAGTAGAAGAGAGAGCAACGGTGGGTTGCTTCTTGGATGACCATGAAATAAGCTTTGAACCTGCAAAGGTAAGATAACCTGAAGTGCTCCTTCTATCTTCCTTGGAGCCAGCCCAATCTGCATCAGAAAATAGCTTCAAACCTAAATCAGATACATAAGGATAGTAAAGTCCTTCATTTATGGTTCCTTTGAGATATTTGAGTATCCTTTTGGCAGCATCCATATGTGGTTTCCTTGGTGTGTGCATAAATTGGCTTAGCACACTCACACTGTAACATATATCTACTCTTGTCAATGTGGCATAGTTGAGACTACCCACTAGACTTTGATATGATGTGATGTCCTCTATGAGTTCACCTTCATGTGAGCTCAATTTGTGATTAACCTCCATTGGAGTACCTGCAATCTTACAATCTTGCATCTTGAATTTTGCCAACATGTCCTTAATGTACTTTCTTTGAGTGAGAAACAAACCATGATCTTTGTAGACAACTTCCAAACCTAGGAAGTAGGTAAGTGAACCCAAATCACTTATCTTGAACTCTTCTGTCATCTGATCTTTGATCTTCTTCATACCATCTGCATCATTTCCTGTCAATATAATATCATCTACATATACACATAGGTAGATGACCTCGGAATTACTCTTTTTAATAAAGAGTGAAGGATCTGCTTTGCTTGGTTGAAAGCCTTTGTCCTGCAAGAATGAAACAAGCCTGAAATTCCAAGCTCTTGGAGCTTGCTTGAGACCATACAATGCTTTGTTAAGTTTACACACATAATTAGGATAAACTTGATTCTCAAAACCAGGTGGTTGTGCCATATATACCTCTTCTGTTATCCAACCATTCAAGAATGCATTCTTTACATCTAGTTGAAGTATCTTCCAATTCTTGGAAGAGGCAATACTAAGCAAAACCCTAATAGTAGGCATCTTTGCCACAGGAGAGAATGTCTCTTCATAATCAATTCCCTGAGTTTGTGCAAAGCCTTTTGCTACAAGCCTTGCCTTATACCTGTTAATGGAACCATCAGAATTCTTCTTGAGTTTATAGACCCATCTTGAGCCTATTACCTTCATGGATGAAGTCTTGGGCACCAAATCCCAAGTGTTGTTTTCCTCAAGTGCTTCAATCTCTTCCTTCATTGCATGCTTCCATTCTGTTTTTGCTTTGGCCTCTTCAAATGATGATGGCTCCTCTTGGTTTATGTCCTGTGCTATGTTTAGTTACTAATGAGGTGTCAAACCCATACCTTTCTGGTTTTTTCTTTTCCCTCATAGATCTTCTTAGGCCATGATGTGATGATTCTGCCTCATGTCCAAGTTCCTGCAATTTTGCTTTACCTTTAGACTTCCATGCTTTGATCTTTTCCATGTGAGATTCTTCATCATCCTCTGAGATGTCTTGTTCTTCAATCTTTGATTGTTCTCTACCAAGCTTTGGAAAATCTTCTTCAAGATCATATGGTAAATTGATCTTCCTGCATGAATCTTCATACCATGAATTGTTCTCATCAAAAACTACATCTCTGCTTACCAAGAATCCTTTGTTGGTAGGGTTGTATAACCTGTAGCCCTTTTGATTGTTGTCATATCCAATAAATACACACCTTTCTGCTTTTGGATCCATCTTGCCTCTAACCTCTGAAGGAACATGAGCAAAAGCAATACATCCAAAAATTTTACAATGATCTAAACTTGGTCTTCTTCCATTCCAAGCCTCATATGGAGTCATCCCATCAAGGGATTTTGAAGGCAACCTGTTAATCAAGTAAGTGGCTGTAGATACAGCCTCAGCCCATAAGTAATTAGGTAAATGCTTTTCATTTAACATAGACCTTGCAGCTTCAACAATTGTCCTATTCCTCCTTTCTGCCACTCCATTTTGCTCAGGAGTGTACCTTGTAGTTACCTCTCTTTTGATTCCTCTTTCTTGAAGAAAAGAATCAAACTCATGGGAGAAGTATTCTCCCCCTCCATCTGACCTTAGCCTTTTTAGTGATTTACCTGTTTGATTCTCCACAAGAGCCAAATATCTTTTGAAACATGAAAAAACTTCATCTTTGTGTTTCATAAAGATAGGATAGTCCATCTGCTGCAATCATCAATAAAGGAAACATAATACCTTGATCCTGATATTGAAGCTTCCTTGCTTGGTCCCCATACATCTGTATGAACCAACTCCAAGAGATCTCCATGCATATAACCTTTCTTCATGAATGGTAACCTGTGAGACTTTCCAAACTGACATGCACTACACTTATAAATCATATGTTGTTTTGACAAGTTAGGGAGTCCAAGTACACTTTGGTCCCTGCAAATTTGCTTTAATGACCTTTCACCAATATGTGCTAACCTTTTGTGCCATACTTCCAATTCTGTGAGTGTCTGACTGCCATAATTAAAGAGAGCAATGTTTCTAGTGTCCTGTAATTCAAATGTGAACAATCTACCTGTCTTTTCACCTTTTGCAATTCTTCTGAATCCTTGACTTGGATCTTCAACAAATGCTCCTGCCTTTGTGAACCTGACTTGCAACCCTTTCTCTACTATCTGCCCAACACTTATCAAATTCTTTGTAATGGTAGGGACATAGAGTACCTTACTGAGTAGGTTGATGTTTCCATCAGGTGCTTTGACATTGCCTATTTTCTCCACAGGATGTTTTGTATCATCTCCTGTTTCTACCTCATGCTTATTCCTTGGATCTTCTAAATCTGATAGGAGTGCCACATTTCCTGCCACATGATTTGAACAACCTGAATCTATGTAGAAAACATGCTCATCAGATTTACCTTGTGGCATAGCCATGTTCATGATCAATAATGAATCCTCTTTGTTTGAGTCTTCTGTGTAGTTATTGTAGTCTCTCCTTCCTTTGTAGCCTCCTTGATAGTTTGAATGATTGTAGTTGTAGTTGCCATGGTAGTTGTTGAACCTTCCTCTTGAGTAGCCATAACTTCCTCTATTGTATCCTCTGCCTCTTTGATTCCTGGAATTCCTAAAGCAATTTTCAGTTGTATGATTAGTTAATCCACAAATAGAACATGAGTTGGAGTCTTGGGATCTCCCCCTGCCTTGTCTACCTCCTCTTCCTCTACCTCTGCCATGTCTTCCTCTACCTGCATAGTTAGCTTGATATGTACCTGCTTCATCATCCACTTTCTTTGCCTTTCCTTTGTTATCTTTAGACTTGCTTTTATCCGTGTATAAAGCTGAAGATTGATTACCTTTAGAGCTTTCTCCATTTTTGATAAGCTTTGCCTCTTGAGTAAGTAATTGTCCAATGAGTGTGTTGAAATCAGGTACATGCATGTCCATGTACAAATCCATAGCTGTGGTGAATGCTTCCCACTTGTCATCTGCCTTCAAGCCATTGATGACCTGCCTTACAATTTGCTCTTCATCTATTACCTCTCCAATGCTTCCCAACTGATCCGCTATGTCCTTGAGCTTTGTGACAAAATCAGTCACATTTTGTTTGGGAGCCTTCTTGAGAGTTGTGAAATCCAGCCATAGTTGATGCTTCCTAGCTTTGGTACTTGAAGAAAAGAAAGCTTCAAGTGCATCCCACACTTCCTGAGATGTCTTACAACTTCTAATGTGAGGCAACAAAAAATCTGAGATAGAGTTGAGGAGATAAGACCTTGCAAGTGCATCCTTGGAGCACCATGTGCTCAATCTTTCTTGCTCTTCTTGTGTTGGTTGACTTTTGTTCCTGAAACTTGGCATAACTTCATCTCCAGCCACATAACCATATAAACTTCTACCTTGGAGATAAGCTTCCATCCTTAATGACCAAGCTGAGTAGTTACCTCTATCCAATTTGTCAATTGATGAAGGAAATCCATCTGCCATGTTGTCCAACCTTGCTCTGATACCACTGTGAAGAGATGGATAGGTATGTGTTGAAGATGAAGAGGTGTTGCAAAATCTTTGCTCTACACCAGCCAAATGAACTCCAGGAGTAGATGGTGGGCCCTTTTAGCTTGCCAATGGATGTATTAGACACCCTATGTACCTTGAAAGATCACTCTCAAAAAGATAGATCAAAACAGATAAGTTGGACTTAGCTCAGAGGTGAAAACTTGCTATTCTTGGTTGATACACCTGTCCAGTGTTTTACATAATTCTCTGAGCACAGCAGCAATTAGATTAATTACTCTTGGGGAAGGCTAGGTAGCTTAAAGAGCTAACTTTAGAGAGTAATCTCATCAAAAATAACAAACCACACACTGAGAATGACTTTTAACAAGTGATGACATCATCCCGATTTTCACGGGCTGCTACAGAAATAGACCAGTGAGTAGAAAAATTAACATAACTCACCATGTAAGAATCCAATGATCATGAAAATTTGTATGCTTATACTAGACAGTAAGCTGAATCCAAAAAGCTTGAAATCACTGAATTTGAATGAGTAAACACTGAGAAATGACTCTGACAAGATGACTGAAAAAGTCGGGTACCTGACAGAGAAGTGAAGATGAACATACCCTGTTGACTTCAAATGAACATAACTGAAGATTCCAACATCCAAATGACATGAAAATTTCTGAGCATATAGTAGACTTATAGAGCTAACTTTACCAAGTTAAGTCACTGAAAATGATGAACCAAGTGCAGAGAAACAATCTCTGCAAGCTGACTGAGAAAAACTGAAGTAATGGCAGTGAGTAGTACACATCACAAGAACATGGAAAGATGAACTCAAATAATCATGAAAATGAAAGTATATTGCTTGTACAATACAATGACTTACTGATACATATGTGTGCCTTGTAATCACACCTTGATATGGCATAAAGCTCAGCTCTTGGAGGTCTTCACATAGGTCTCTCTAACCACGACTAAAACTGCCATCTATTTATAGTTGAGTTTGAGAGGCTAACTTCCCTCAATCACTCTCCAATCAATCAATGATTGATTTGATTCTCTACCTACCACAAATCACGAATTCGTGGCTCCTCTTTCCATTCTTGATCATGTGGGCTCAACCACTTAAGATTCTCTTACTTTTACATTAAGTAAACTCTTCAAAAGTTACAAGAGGTAGTTCACAAGTGAACTTTACATAGTCTTCATTTTGAAGCTTCTTTAATGACTTTGTGAGACTCAAGCCAATACTTAGGCTTGTCATAGACTTGCTCCAACATATTAATTGGAAATTACAATGCAATTACTGGTACATGTGTGTGCCTTCAAATATTCTCTGATATCGCAAGAAGCTCTGCTAGAATGGAGAAATTTCTCGTGACTAAAAATTCATGCATATATAGTGGACATTGGAGCCAAGATTTGAATTCAAATCAAGCTCACCAGCTAAATCAATTTCCCTATCTTTTAGTAATTGATTCTCCAACTAATTCAGTCACAAATTGGTGGAGTTCTTTCCCTACTCTTCAAATGGATTCAACTACTTTTGATTCCTTAACTTTTACATCAGGTAAGTACTCAAGGAGTTAAAAGGGTGAGTTCATAAGTGGACTCTTAATGTCTTCAACCTTTGCTTCAATGATATCATAAGTTTTATGATGTAGGAGACTCAAGCCAATACTTAGACTTGTCATGTACTTGCTCCAATAGTTTCCAGATGTGTGCAAAAGTATGTATGTAGGTGTGTGCATGTGCAAGTGCATGCAAGAGCTACGTATGTAACCTCTAAACTCAATTCCTCTTATGTAGTTGAACCTCTAATCATGGTATAATTGATGTTTTTTTATCAAGAGAATTTTGACTATGACTGCTTCCTTTGCAAGAGTTATTTTCGTCCACAAGAACAGGTTAAATAAGATATAGAATCCAAAACATGCTCATGTTTTTGCTCATTTAAAATAACTAATGACTGTTATTCATTCTATTCTAGAGGTAAAGTGGTTGCCACATGAGGGTTTGAAAGCTGAGCAATGGAAATAGCTAATGATACGTGAAGCTAATCTACTTAATGAGATAGAGTAAAAGGTCTACAAGACGTACTCTCGTCGCATTCCAAAGCCTGTTGGGGACGACAGAGTTTAGGAGGGGGTAGTGTTGAAGGAGAGTCCAGCAAAAAGAAAAGAAGGAGAAGACCAAGAAAGAAGCTTCACTAATGATGACATATCTGAAGACATACCTCTGCAGGAAGCCCCCCAGGGGCACGCAACACCCATCTCTGCACAAAGTCCCATAGGGGCATACAACAGGGGAAGGCAAGTAAGAGGCAAGGGCGGATCAAGGCCAACAAGTATCCATGAAGAAGTGCAAGAAGATATCAGGCAGATCCAGAGCCCCAGGAAGGTGCTTCAACCTCTTGATCTTCAGAAGGTCCAGATCGAAGGCTGAAGATCCACACCTTCATAACTTCCATTGGTTGTGTGCGTGGTAGCCCGACTTAACAGAGAAGCCCAGATTTAAAGAGGTTATTGGTGAACTAGACTACAAATCTCAAGTAGTCCATCTCCAAGGGTTGCGAGTGGTGAAAAGAAAAGAATAGGCAAAAAGAATTCATCAGGTCCCAGAGGATATGAAAGAAGGTTCAAGAATAGTGCCTTTAAAACGTAATGCTAGATGGACAAGGAGGCAAGGCCGACCAAGTGATGCATGCGATGGAAAGAAGTAAATGAGCTGTTGACAAGAAGTGAAGCTTGTCAAGGGACAACAAAGACAAAGAGGGGGAGAGTGTTGCAGAGAAAAGAAGAGCAAAGAGGCAGAGAAAAAGAAGGGTCCCAAAAATTTTCTAATTTGGACACTTTATTTTTGTTTTATAGCCATTTTGAATATATTTTCCTATGTAAATGCACTAGAGGAGTCCTCTAGATGCATGCCCATAGAGATTTGTATCTTACCCTTGTAAATTAGTAGGAAATTAGTCTTTTAGTTAATAAAGTGCCGGTCTCTTGTGTGAAAGGACCATTTTTAGGGCACATGTATATAACTCAGTTTGTGACTTTTTGTAGAGACTTTTTGCCATTGTGAGAATCAAGAGCACAAAATTTTGAATTTGTGTTTTCTCCTCTCTGTATCTTCTTCATTTTGAGCTTGCATGCATGTGTGATGCCTGGAAAGAGTACTGTTGTCTATCCATGAAAGTGCTAGTTTGATGTTGGTAAGGTGTGTGTGAAGTGTAGGAAGTGCTGAAGTGTAGGAAGATCAATCCCATGTCTCAGTCTTTTGCTCATAACTTGAAGCAGAAGCATCAGAATCGAGTGAAAAGACCATCATTGGATGCTTCTTCTCGAGAGCTTTGAAATGAATCTACTATTCACTATATTCGGGGTTTAGAAATGAGAGAAAAGCTTGATTTACTGTCGACTATTGTTCCAAGTGTCACGACACCATAGGTGACCTTGAAAGTTTTATTGTGATGGATTTATACTTATTTGTACTTTGTGAAACTTCATTTGCATGGACCACTATTTGAATGCATGTCTTCATACACTCGACTAGGTCTTGATACTCCTTGGGTTGATAATTAAAGTGTGAGTCCCCACTATATGCACTTGAGGGGGATTGAGGTATAGTCTCTTTTTCCACAAGACGTCCCTAAGTTAGTACTTAGGTGCACATGTACCTTGGAAGATCATTCTCAAAAGGATGAATCAAAAAAGAAAAGTTTGACTAAAAGTCAACTAGCCAAGACTTTTTATTTTTTAAGGATAACCTTTAGTATTTTACTCAATGCTCTTTCTGTGATCAAAATTGACCAGAGAGCTTTTAGAGGAATCTAATTGGGAAGCAAAGCAACCTATTGGAAGTTATTTCACTAAAAATGATTGAGTGTATGATGAGAAATTAATTTAGCGATCCACCTATGTGAAGTTATTTCATTGAACAATCCACCTATGTAAACCCGACTGTATGATGAGAAATTAATTTACCAATCCACCTATGTAAACCCGACTTTCCAGGAGGTAGCAAATATGAGTACACAGTGAAGCTTTGATGATCATTACTCATAGCACATAGATCCAAATGAAACAAAACTTTGTAAGCTAAAATTAGACTTAGAGAGCTAGCATTACCAAGTTAAAGCATTGGAAATGATGAGCTATGCTAAGAGAAATCCTTTGTGTAATCTTACTAAAAACTGAGAACTGTGATAGTGAACAATGCACTCACATAAGCATGAAGATATGGTCACAACTGATCATGAAATCAAATGTATATTGAATGGAAATTACAATGCAATTACTGGTACATGTGTGTGCCTTCAAATATTCTCTGATATCGCAAGAAGCTCTGCTAGAATGGAGAAATTTCTCGTGACTAAAAATTCATGCATATATAGTGGACGTAAGAGCCAAGATTTGAATTCGAATGAAGCTCACCAGCTAAATCAATTTCCCTATCTTTTAGTAATTGATTCTCCAACTAATTCAATCATAAATTCGTGGAGTTCTTTTCCTACTCTTCAAGTGGATTCAACTACTTTTGATTCCTTAACTTTTACATCAGGTAAGTACTCAAGGAGTTAAAAGGGTGAGTTCATAAGTGGAATCTTAATGTCTTCAACCTTGTATTCAATGATATCATAAGTTTTATGATGTAGGAGACTCAAGCCAATACTTAGACTTGTCATGTACTTGCTCCAATAGTTTCCAGATGTGTGCAGAAGTATGTATGTAGGTGTGTGCATGTGCAAGTGCATGCAAGAGCTACGTATGTAACCTCTAAACTCAATTCCTCTTATGTAGTTGAACCTCTAATCATGGTATAATTGATGTTTTTTTATCAAGAGAATTTTGACTATGACTGCTTCCTTTGCAAGAGTTATTTTCGTCCATTTATGGATGGTCAGATAGTAGTGTCTCTGAATTGTTCAAGTAAGTGGATTTGAAATAACATTTCATTGTTGTATCAAAATAACTTTATTTACTAATATCATTCTAATTGCTTATTGTAGGCTTCTTAAAGATCATTTTTTGCTAGAGGGCAATGACATGCCTCCAACACGTGGAGATGCAAAAGAAAATTTGCAATCCATTGGAATGGACTACACTAAGATTCATGCTTGTCCGAATGATTGCATCCTCTTTTGGAATGAGTATGAGAATCTCCACATATGTCCAAAGTGTAGAGCAAATAGATTTAGAGAAGACCTTATGGGTGAAGTAATCCCCACAAAGGTTCTTCGCCACTTTCTTATCATTACACAAATTAAGATCATGTTTAGATGCAAATCAATAGTCAAGTTAATGTCATGGCATGCAAAGAGCAGGTCTACAGATGGTGTAATGCGAGTGCCTGCTAACTCTGATGCTTGGAAACACATAGATATTAAGTGGCTAGAGTTTGCTAGTGAGCCTTGAAACATATGGCTAGGCCTAGCTATGGATGGAGTAAACCCATTTGATTTATGCAGCTCTTCATGGAGCATATGGCCTGTATGTTTGGTCAATTATAACATCCCACCATGGCTGGCCACAAAGAAGGGTCATTTATTATTAGCTCTTATTGTGCTAGGTAAGTATAAGGTAAAAAACATGGATGTATACCTTGCACCACTTGTGGAAGAGCTGCACATTTTTTGGGATGGATTACTGTGCGTGACATGTCTCAACCTATAAGAAGAAGAGACATGTGAGTGCAAGGCATACTTATGTGGATGATGGATGACAACCTGGTTATGGTGAATGTTCAGGTTTTCCGATTTCGGTTTACCATGCTTGTCCCTTATGCAGACCTCGACTCGAAGCACGCTATTCCAAAACACTGCATAAAACTATCTATGAAGGACATCATAGATATTTGCATGATGGACATGTTTTACATGAAGGAAAAATTGGTCGAAAAGCACAATGCCAAATGAAAGCTAGCAATTGGAAACAATTGTGGGATTCAGAAACACCAGCCGCTAGCATGAAATTGTTGTCGATCTTTCATGAACTCCCTTATTGGAGTGATTTATTGATCAATCATTTGGTAGAATCGATGCATATTTTATAAGAATGTGGGAGAGATTCTATAGAAGACTTTGATCGAAAATAAAGAAAGCAAAGCACAAAGGAAGGAGTTAGAAGAGCGATGTCATATGCAAGAGTTATGGGCAATTACTAAGCCCAATAGAATAGTATTGTTACCAAGAGATCCTTCGCTGCTTCGTAGGGTGGAAGAGCAAGAAGTGAAGAAGATAATTTCAGAGTTTCAGACACCTATTAGATGTTTTTATACTAGATTTAAAGAAAAAAAGTGGCTATTTGTTTTACAAGTCTCCCCACGTAGTAGACAAATGTGTGAGAACATAGATATAGAAGAAAGTCCATCTATAGTGGAGTCTAAGATTCATTCAATAGTCGAGGAGGAAGAGATCATTGTTCGAGAAGAAGAGGTCCTTTATGAAGATGAGATACACGATGAAGCAACAGCTGATGATCAAGAAAAAGCTAGCATACTAAGAGATTTAGAAGTTGCCAATATAGAGATAGATATTCTCTGTGCATCGAATCTCCAAGAGGATACTAGAATAGAGGATCTTTGAATCAAACACTTGCACATACTAATTTTTGTTTTTTTTTTGTTGTGTTCTTTCGTACACTACTATTTCTATATATTACCATTATTAGCATATGTTAATTATTTGAGTTCTTTTGTTACAGAGCAAGATGGGAGATGATACTCCAATCACTCCATATTCCATGAAAGAGGAGCAGTTCTTAGAGTTCATATCTTAGGCACCTCTCGCATGTATGGTTGTTGCATCATAGTACTGGATCGCTCGTGGTAGCACTCCCCCCAGCCTCACTCCTGCTGGCCTCACCTCGGCCGGTATCACTCTTGCAGGCATCACTCCTGCGGGCGGTGCTACTCCTATCGGAGGTATGTCTCCTAGCTTTATGACTCCACCACGACCATCTTCTCAGCCATCCCCTAGTGGCTCTAGTAGAACCATGTACACCTTGGAGTGCTCATGACCATGATGAATCCAAGGTGTATAGTATCCATGATGGAGCTCCCATGATGGATGCAGCCAGAAAGGCCATGCGTCAGCGTATACGACAACTTTGCTCCATACAGTTTGGACACTCTATCATGTTGAGATGGAGTGAACAAGATAAAGATCGTAAAAAATATATCACAGAGATGATCTATCAAGAGTTCCGGCCAGCACATGGGCATCCTCTTATTAGTTCAGAGTGGATTTTGCACACTGCACGTGAAGTTATGTCCCATCGATGATCTGAGGCTCGTGATGCTTTCAGAGCAGGCTTACCAAAGCCTGTATGGTTAGATGCTAAGGAGTAGGATATGATTCGTGACGAGCAACAGCAGACTCCTGAAGGATATCGCCAGTAGCGAGATGCCGCAGCCACACGTTTAGATACAGTTGGACCATCATATTTGGGCAGCGGCAGATATGACACTATGCATCAAGAATTTATAAGTATCATTTTGTTTATTGAATTTGTTTTGTTAAGCATGTCATGTATGTTCATCTAACATTTTGTATATTTGTTGGAGGAGCTAGAAATAGTTCATCCTCCAACACAAACTGAGGAGGCTTACGGGTATCATCATGGATTGATTGCACTATTGGAGGACTTGGAGGGATGCAGCGTGATTGTTTCATGGGAGCATTTGCGATGAGGTGATAAATTTAGAAACTTGGTTTTTTGTTTGTAAATCTCATGTGAATTTATCTCATTTCATGAATGTTCTTTGTTGCACAACTGCAGATATGGATGTTTTGATCCTTCTGTGCATGTGTATGATAGTGGTGTACCACAATTTTTTATTTTAATTGGCATGGCGTTAGAGAGATAAAAATGAAGAGTTGCAAGAATTTCTTTGGTTTGGACATTCTATGATCTTTATAATCCAAGGCGATAAACTTAAAGAAAGCATTGATCCTACACAAAACAAAAAATGATGAAGCATGATCCATTACTGAAGAGACGAGAGAAGCATAGGGAGGGCACATGTATCTGTTTTTGGGTAAGCGGATTATATCTTTTGGGTCTCTGAATGCAAAATGAATAGCACATGTATGATAGATTCGAGGATCCAAAATCGCCATAATTAAGGGCACATGTATCTCACCAACCTTCCAATGATCGTAATCAGGGCCACATGCATGATGTTGAAGATAGGTTGTTAAGAAGCACATATGTAAGTTGTAAGGAGGTCAATAATGTAAGTTGTAACCATGCTCAACCAAAGAAAAGGACTATCGGTATGGTGGCATGACTAGAGACATGAGAGTAGATGATAAAATTAATTGAAATCATATATAAATAAGTTTTTATTTTGAAACCTCCACTGACTCGAATGAAGAGATTAGGAGTGTGACATTCCATTTGGGTCACCCAAAGGCTCCCCATACACGCATCAGGTATAGATTGCCATCTAGTAGAAAAGAGCAATTTTCACTGAAATTTGTGAGACTTGATTCAGACGTAGTGGAGTTTGTCTGTCACATTGCTTGTAGTTAAATCAGGTGTTGGCATGTGGAGACTCACATTCACCTAGCACAGAGTCCCAATGGATTTACACCACCACATATGGAACATTTTCTCCTTTTTTGTTCTGACCCTCCCCCTTTGCCTAAGTACAATTTCCTTTGCGAGCTCAGATTTGCAATTGAGATTTGATCTTTTTGTTCCTCCATCTATGTGAGTGGATATCCGGAGGACTATTCCATTGCTGCCTTGTTCCACCTAAAATTACCTAGTTTTGGCTCTTAGTTCTAGAGCCCCTATCTAAAATCGGCCTTATTAAGAGAAGTCGAGCAAGCATAACCTAATGGGTATTGCATTGAGCTATCTGGGAGGAGGTCCTGGATTTAATCCCTTGATGCAGTGCACCACATATCATGAAAAAGTATACATTGAAGACTGCCCACCCGTTACATGTAAGATGTAAAGGACATGTTTGCATTACAAGTGTGGGATGTAGAGGTCCTTCACCTCACTAGGTTTGATGAGTATCCTCCCAATTTCTTCTTTAAAAAAGAAAATATTTATTACATTTTATTTCTTTTTTATCAAATTTGAGCTTTCAGTAAAAAGAAAAAAGAAAAAAAAGATCATGTTCACGTCCTGTTGTTCTAGGGTTGAATCTTTGGTCTCTTGAGGCGAAGGTCTAGAGTTCAATCCCTAGGTTGGACATTTAATGCTTTAGTCAGTTAAACCAGTTGAAATCAGTTGTAACCTTGTCTAACCTATGCTTTGTGGGATAAACCTCTCCTTTATAGGATACAGGAGATTTCATGGGTACTATGCCTATTCATCTCTACAATTGTTCTTCCAAAGTTAAAGCTCGAGGAAGCTAGCGAGTGGGCAGAGTGTGGAGTTACTCCCTCCCTAGGTTTGGGGTTTTCATGCTCCCGTGGCTCCTTCCCCCTTTTTCCTCTGGGGGAGGGGTCTTGTCTCTCCCGCGTCTCCCTTCCCTGCGTCCCTTTGGGGGCAGTGGGAGTTGCTCTCCTGTCTGGGACAGCGTTGCAACACATGCTAGCTAATGGATTCTCCAACTTGAACACGTCGCATGAACTAATGGCTCTAGGTTTTGGGGCCCAACAACAACCAGTGGAAGTGGTACAGGCTCCCGTAAGTGAAGTCCCCAAGGCACAACAAAAATCCTACCTAGATGTTGCAGGCAAGCATCAAGGTTTTTCAGGTCTCTCAGCCCTACATACAAGGGGCCTCAGGTTTTCCCTCTTCTTTTGCATGCTCGAGGGAGTGCAAAGGTAAGGGCATTTTGCTCGATAACCCTCACTGCATTCTTTTAGAGGAAATGCATGACTCTGATAAAGATGAAGCTCTAGTTATCGACAACAACTCATTCATGAACTGAACTGGCAGAACCAGTTATGCAAAAGAGTAGTCATAGGCCTTTGTCACGGTCCCCGTCCCCCTCAGGAAGTCTTGAAAGTTTAGATTAAGAAATGTTGGGAAAGAAGGGGCCTATTTGTTAATCAAGTTCAATATCTGCAGAATGGATACTATTTGTTTTTCTTCGAAGAGGCCAATAGTGCTTCGTATGTGATATCTGAAGGTCAATGGCTCATTAAGGGTGTCCTAGTGTCATTTTTCAAGTGCTCCCTGGTTTTAACCCGAGGGGTCCCAAGCCAACCAAAATACCTATTTGGGTGGAATTCTCGGAACTTCCTGTGGAGTTCTATCCTTGGGTTGAAAACTTGGGAAGCTTGGTTGGTAAGGTCCTCGGCGAGAGAGCTAGAACCAATGGAATAAATCCCAAATGGGATCAAGACTTCAATTTTCATTAAGAACTCTGAGTGCTTGCACCTTCATGAGCAAAAGGTAAAGTATCGAAATCTTCCTAACGCGTGTTTTAACTGTTATAAGTAGGGTCATATAATTAGGGATTTCCCTTTACTCATGGAGAACAAGGGAGCTTGCCAATCCGATGGGGAGCTTGGAGTTCAAGAGACGACCTTGAATAGTAACAACTCTGGACAACAAAATTTGAACTCCCCTCCTGCCTCCCAAGTTGTTAGAAAGCCAGCCTAGAAAAAGAAAAAAGTTAATGGGCAAAGCATGAACCCATATGACGTTCTTCTTGACAATGTGTTCAACCTGTTTGAAGAGAACGGAGGTAGCAGGGAAGGCTTAGGTAAAGAGAACATTGAACCTAACAATGGTAAGACCTCTAAAGTTTCAAATGATTTTTCCTCCTCCAAGGCTATCGGGGAAGGATGGACTATGGTTGGAAAAAAAGGTTCTAAAATCAACGCCTGTGTTAACTTGATTAATGATGACTTGAGCTTTGAGGAGTAGCTTAACTCTGCAGAAAAAAGCCAAATGGATCAGATGGATGCAGATGAGATGGAATAAGACATTGTTCCTAACACTCAGGACCTACCCCACCCTTTGGAAAACCAGTGTGTTTGTAATACTAAGAGGAAAGAGTTACTACGCAGCTCCCTGTTTGTTTGTAAGCCTATTAAAAATAGTAGGAAATAGGGGTTTTGGTTTTGTCCGGTTGATCTTTTTCAGGTTTGTCATCGGTGGTTTTTTGCTTTTCCTTTATGTCTTCATGAACTCCTTTTCTGTTTGTTCCATCAATGTTCTAGGGCTCTCTGATGTTGGTAGGGCTAAAGTGGTTTCTAACTAGATTAAAGAGAAGGGCCTGTCCAGTTCTACAAGAAGGTAAATGTGATAGAAAGCATCTGAGTATCAATCTTAAAGTGGTTTCTAATAATTTTGTGTGGCACATGACTAAGCATGCTGGTAGGGGATCATGAACTCCCTTAGTAATTGTGTTGAAAAAACTATGTTTAGTGACAACTTTCAATGGGGTGCTATCAAGCTTGGTTTCCCCTTCAACCTTACGTTGGTTAATGGTTATGCTAACAATTGTTCTAATGACCGTAAAATTTTTTGGGAAGAATTATACGTGGTTGATGATCGTATCATTGTTATAGGTGACTTCAACATGGTTACTCTCCCTTAGGATCGTCATGAGTCTAGGGGGGAAGTGGTTTTTGGTTTTGAGAAAGTTTCTTGGCTTGACCTTTTTCATAAACATGACCTGATTGACATTTCCTCCCTCACGGGGTTTACCTGGACTAATAACCAACTGGGGGAATCCTATGTTGCAGCCAGACTGGATAGATGCTACATTAATAGTGTTTCAACAGTGCTACAACATTAATTGTAAAGCTTATAGTGACCTCATTCTTTTGGATCACATGCCCCTACATGTGTCCTTCCACAGAGGCAACCCCCATTTTTGGGTATCCCCATCGTGATTGATAAAGTTAAGTTTATTATCTCTACAGTTTTGCTTCGGGTCTTGCTCCCTCTTGGGCTTGGGAAAGATGCTCTGGTCAAGGATCTCAATGCTCTTAGGTCCTCCCCCAATTCTCAAGCCTTCCTAGAACTTTAATGTAGGCTTAGGAAGGACCTCTATCTTGAATCTTGTCAGGATCTCTCCAAATTAAGAGAGTTTTGGGCTGGGAAGATGGATAAACCAAACAGCTATATGTATGATCTATTAAAAAAAAAAAGAGAATTAAGGAATTTATTCCTCTGCTCAAGAAAAAGGATGGTGGATTGGCCAGTAATGCTGAAGAAATTCTTCAAGTTGCCACCAACTTCTTTACTGAGGTCTTCTCTAGTCCTCCCAGGACAGGGGAGGTTGTCAGAAGTGCTAGGGCCTCCATTGATCTCAAAAGAAAGAAAATGATTTCTCATGGCCTGGCTACTCTCTTAGATCTTCCCTTGTCGGCTAGTGAGATTAAGGAGACCATAAGTGAAATGAAGAGGTGCAAGTTTCCTGGGCTGGATGGTATAGAGTTCTTTATTGTGCTAAAAGACTTTATTACCCCCTTCATTCTCTTGTTTGGAAAGAATCTATCAATAAAGGGTATCTGGATTCTCAAGTCAATACTGGTGTGATAAGATTGATTCATAAAAAGGGCAATAAAGAGAACTTAAATAGCTGGAGGCCTATCACCTTCCTCTCCTCTATCTATAAGATCCTTGCTGCCTCTCTTGCTAGGAGACTCAGTCCCGTTACGTATCAGTTCATCTTGCCTGAGCAAAAAGGCTTTATCAAAGGGTGTTTCATCCTTGACACCATCATCACCTTATGGGAAGCTATTGAAGGAGCCAAAGACAACAAACAAGACTTCTTTTTCTTCAAGATAGACTTTGATAAAGCCTATGATAGGATTGATTGGGATTTCATCTTCCAATCCCTCCATGATTTAGGTGCAGGGAAAAGTTTCATTAAATATGTTAGTACTTTATTTGGAAATGCCTTCTCCAGAGTGGTGGTTAATGGTATCTTGTCTGATCCCTTCCCCCTCAAGAGGTCTATAAGGCAAGGGTGTCCCCTTGCCCAACTTTTGTTTGCCATTGCTAATGACTCCCTCGACTAGTTGGTTAAAGATGCCATGGAAAAAGGCCTGATTAAAGGTATTAACATCTCTAACTCTTCTAAGCAAGTGTGTCTCCAGGTGTTTGTTGACGATACTAATGCCCTAATAAATGTTGACGAGCAATCTGCCATTGTTTTCCTGGATTGTCTCAACACCTTCTGTCTTGCTAGTGGCTCTTTGTTTAATCACTCCAAAATGGGGTTTAGGTCCTTGAGCAACCTCATTCCTAGAGTGGTGTCTGACGTAGGGTGTAGTATTATCAAAGAAGGTGATGCTTTGAGACTTTTGGGTATTCCTATGGGATTCCAAATCTCCTTCAAATAGAGATGGGATTGGGCCCTCAATAAGTTTAGAACCAAGATTTTTACTTGGTATAATTGTCAGTCATCTTTGCCTCATAGATCTTTTGTGCTTAATAATTATATCTTGCCTTCTTTGACTTACTTGCTATCTTATTGGCTCCCTTCTCGTAAACAACTTATGCAGGCTATTTGCTTAGCTAAAAGATTTTTGTGGGGAGGTGATAACCAAGTGCACAAGATCACTAAAGTTTCTTGGAAGATATGTTGCCTTTCCAAAAGTGAGGGGGGTTAAGTATCATGTGTCCTATTAAAATGGCTGAGAACCTGATTGCCAAATGGATCTAGAGATGTGTGTCCTCCTCTGACTTATGGGCTCTACTTTTAAAAAGGAAAATTGACTTGTTTTATCTGTAGGGATATAGGGCCTGGAGTTCCGCTAGCCTCTGGGATATCTTGATTTCCCCTCAGCCCTTCTATTTGGTGGGGAGGCCATTGTCCACCAGAGTGTGGAAAGTTTGGATGAGAGTAAAGAGTACTTTTTAGCGTGCCCCATTACTTTTATCTAACAAGAACTTTATTTTGGAGGATTCTCCTTGGTTGGGATGGCTCTCTCACTACAATGGAGACCCCCTATCCATAAAAGAACACAAATGTTTCAAGGCTAGATTCCTGTCTTGGACCAACTTCCTCTTGCAAGACCGGCTTATCTCGGATAGATTTATTGAAGGTCTTCCTAACTTGTCTACTGGTTGTAAACAGGTTTTGAGGAAGAAGAAGGAGTTGTTGGAGGCCAATGTGTCCAAATGCTATGACAAACAACTGAAGCTGGAAGCAGTTACTGAAGCTATTCTCCTTAATTTCAAGAAACACAAAGGTAGTGTGGAGGAGCTCAAGGACAAGCGCAATAAGAGATGAAGTGTCAATTGGTCTCCTTCCCAATGGAGATACAGATTCAGATGTGTGTGGGCTTTCTCCAAATGCAACAAACAATCCATCTTACAATGGCTCATCCTCCACAATGGGCTATGTATTGGGAAAAGGATTCAAAAGTTTAAACATAATACAAGAGGATGTATATAGTGTGGGAGAGAGGAGGATTCACCCCACGTTTTTATGGATTGTGACATAGCCAAGAAGTTTTGTTATGTCCTTGACAAAGTTGTCTGGAGAAGGATCACTCTCTAGGAAGTGTTGCTTGGGTGTTGTGTGGATTTTGATCTGGCTTTGTGGAATGTATGGAGAGATTCCATTCTTTGGCATATCTGGGGATGCCGTAATCTGTATGTCTTTAACAAAAAATGGAACCTTAATTCTGTTATCCTAAACCTCAAAAAAGAACTATATCAAGATGGACTTGACTCCATTTCTGCTATCAAAGTGGCCCCTCCCAACAGTGGGTCCAAGTTCGAAATTATGGCCACTCACCCCTATTCTAGATGGAAATCTCTTTTACTATCCTTGTATTCCCCTGAAAGGTTTCATATGCTTTGTAACCTCTGACAAGTGTGCTTGGTCCTTTGGTGGGGTGCACATCCTACCCCTTTGTACACAATATACTCTCTTGCATTAATTTAAAATTTCCTTGTTCTCTCTCTCTCAAAAAAAGTTAAGGCTCAGGCGAGAATTAGCTTGGGGTGCCGAAGTACAAAATAGTTTAGGGTTTTTCCTTAGCTCTCGTCTTCGGTTGTTCTCTATCGTGTCTTGTGCTCCCCTCGACGATGGGGGAGCGCTATGTTTTCCCTAGCCCTATCCGATAGTGTCCTCGTTGGGGCTCCATAGCATTGCATGAGGATCTTTGTAATGGTTTCGATGCCCTCACTATTGAATAAAGGAAGGACCTGCTAAGCATGACAGTGATGCAAAGTGGTAAGATTGTTCATAGCCCGGAGTCGACTCAAGAAAATGGAGTTCCTCATGGAGGCAGCAGCAATTCAAACATAGAGAAAGTTCCGCTTGGGGCACCCTCCATTTCATTTGCAGACACTACTTGTGGCTGTGTCCCTTCCGGTAATCTTTGTTCTGATTTTATGCATTCAGCAAGTAAGTCCTATCCTATCTACTCTTCTAGTTCGGGGTATGACAAAGGGAAAGGGTTAGTTAAAGAAAATGCCCACGATATTAATGTAGAAGACGTTCTTGATGATAAAGACGAGGATGAATTTGTGATGGATAAAAATGATATGGATTCTTGGCATGCCCATTTAGGGGAAAGATTTATTATAGGCCTTTTCCATGGTCCTAGACCTGCCATGGAAATTCTGAGAGCCTGCATTAAATCCAGTTGGGAGAGTAAGGGTCTATTTGTCAGACATATTCAATATTTACCTAATGGTTTCTTTTTGTTCCACTTTGAGGATGCCATAAGTGCGCTAAAGGTGATTGGGGAAGGGCAATGGATGATCCATAATATTCCCATAACTTTTTTCAAATGGTATGTTGGCTTCAACCTTAGAGGGCATAAACCAACAAAGGTTCCGACTTGGGTCGAGTTTTCAGACCTGCCAATAGAATATTATCCTTGGATTGAGGGTCTCAGTGGTAGCTTAGGCAAGGTGTTAGGTGAAAAAAATAGGGGGAATATTAATCCCAAATGGGAACTAAAATCATGGTTGAAGTTGACCTTTTGAAACCTATCAAAACCTTGGTCATCATAAAAGATTATGATGGCAAAAAACTACATGTCCAAAAGATTATTTACAAAAACCTTCCTAATGCATGTTTTACTTGCTATAAGCAAGGAGACATCATTAGGGACTGCCCTTTACTAGAGAAAAAAAATCTGATGATAAAGTTATCAATGAAGTAAAACAAACTAATATGGATTCTACTAGTAAAAGCACCAACTACAGTAAAATACCTGCTGAGAAATCCTCAAAAAAAAAAACAATAAGAGTAATAATTTCTATGATGTGCTAGAAGAAGTGTCTAATCCTTTTAATGAAGTCCAGTAGGTTCATTCTACAC
Source organism: Ceratopteris richardii (assembly GCA_020310875.1). Taxonomy (NCBI): domain Eukaryota; kingdom Viridiplantae; phylum Streptophyta; class Polypodiopsida; order Polypodiales; family Pteridaceae; genus Ceratopteris; species Ceratopteris richardii. Next base: position 28,756,821 of record CM035416.1, read on the forward strand.
AGAAGGAGAACTCTAACCCAAATGTGTAGGACAACCAAAGGTCAGGTACTAAGCTGGTCGAGAACCAAAATATCACTGAAGATGAAGGCTGGATCCAAGTATCTCATAAAAAAAGATACTCAAGCCCTTCCCCTATTTCTCAAGCTAATCATGTTAAACATGTTATCATTGCTGATAGGATTTTCTCGCAGGAACTATGCAGGTATGATCAGGAAAAAATCTTATCCTTTTCTCAAGTTGAGGATAATCAAGAGGATACAGACATGGTTACTTATGATCAGAATGATATGAATCTTTTGGATCCCAAATGGAAAGAAATGGTGAGGATTTCTGTATCTATGGACCCACCTACTAAAAATATCAAAGACTGAAAGTGAGAAGCTTCTTCATTGGTATAGTTTTTGCTCTTCGTTTTTCTGGTTTGATCGTTTTGTATGGTCTTTTGTTTAGTCCTTCATTACTGCTTATGGATAACATAACTTGTCTATCTTATAATATCAAAGGTCTTACAAACCCAATTCGTGCTATAGTGTCTAACTCCTGGATGAATGATATTAATATCAAAGCTAAGTTTATCTGTCTACAGGAAATGAAAACTTCAGGTTTTAACCTTATGAAGAATCTGAGCACACTGTCTAATGGTCATGTTTGGTTCAATACTCACCACAGTAATGGTAAGGGAGGTGCCTCTATTGGTATTTTCACTAACTTATCTCATCTTGTTATTGATTGCATTGTCAACCCATCTAATCAATGGGTGGCCATACAATGTGATGCTCCCTTTAATTTTACTTGCATTAGTTTGTATGCTGCTAATTGCGCTAGCTTGAGAATGTCCTACTGGGAGGAATTAGCCTTGCTGGACAGGGAGGTCTATCTGTGTGGGGACTTTATTATGGTTACTGACATAAAAGATATATTGGCTAATAGGGATAATATTATATCTAGTTCTAAATCAAATGCTTGGTTTAACCTTGTTGATCAGAAGAATCTTATTGATGTGACTAAGAATTCCAACTTCACTTGGTCTAATCATAATAGGGATCTTCCCCTTGCTGTTAGACTAGACAGAGGTTATTTCATCTGTCATCTTGTTCAAAGTTTTTGGCAAGTTAGCTGCTCCCCTGATCTGTCTATCGCTCTATCTGACCATGTGCCGCTTATTATCAAGTGTGCTAAGTCGTGTTCTAACTTCAATTCGGGCTGGCCCCACATCGACACCTTGATGTTAAAAATGCCTTGCATAGTGGAAAGAACCAAGAATGTTTCTAACTATTTCTTTGCCTACAGTTCTTCCCCCATCTCTACTTGGGAAAATTCTATTAAGGAAGTTCAAAAGTTGTTCACCTATTACAAAGGTCTTGCGTCTAATATTAGGGCTCATAGAAGGATGATGATTGTTAGGGATATGGATAATGCTAAAGCCAACTCAATTGGCAACCCTAGTGCGAGTTAGAGGGTCCTAGATCTCCATAACAGATTGAGATATGAAGACTATCTAGCTGCTCATGGTGTTCTTGCTGCATCAAGGGAATTTTGGGTGAGTAAAGTGGATAGACCAAATAAGCTTATGTTTGATATTCTTAAAAGGAAAAAGGCTAGGGATTTTATCCCTTTGTTGAAGAGGAGTTCAGGAGGTTATGATGCAATAATGAGGAGTACTTGCAGGAGGCCTTTGGCTTTTTTACTAATGTTTTCTCTTCTCCTCCCAAGAGTGGAAAGGATATCTAGAGGGTGAGAGCTCTTATTTATCTTAAAAGGAAAAAAATGGTTCCTACCAGCCTGGCTACCATATTGGACCTGCCCCCCAGTGTCGATGAGGTAAGAGAAACCATCAGTAAATTGAAACCCTCCAAGTCTCCTGGTCTTGATGGGATTCCAAATGAGTTCTTCTTGGTTATGAAAGATTTTTTAACCCCCCTCATTCTCTTGGTGTGGCAAAATGCTGTGAAGAGAGGTACTCTTCCTATGTCTATCAACACTCGTGTTATCAAGTTGATTCTAAAAAGGGACCCAAGGATGACCTTAATAATTGGAGACCCATATCTTGTCTGACTTCTATATACAAAATTTTTGCTTCCTCTTTGGCTAGGAGGGTTAGCCCCATTATGCACAAAATCATTCTCCCTGAACAAAAAGGTTTCATAAGGGGTAGATATATCTTGGATTCTATCATTTCTTTATGGGAAGGTATGGACTTTGCTGAAGAAAGTAACCAAGACTATTACTTCTTCAAGATTGACTTTGATAAGGCCTATGATAGGATTGGAACTTCATTCTCCATTCTCTTCATGATATTGGTCTTCGAAGAAATTTCATAAAGTATGTTAGTATCTTATTTGGAAATGCTTTTTCTAAAGTGTCCATGAATGGTAGATTGACTAGTCCCATTAAGCTCCAAAGATCTATAAGGCAAGGTTTCCCCTTGGCCCCTCTCTTATTTGCCATAACGAGTGATGCTCTTGGATGGATCATTAAGGATTTTCTTGATTCTGGACAAATTCAAGGTATAAATATTCCTAACTCCCCTACCCACCTTTGCCTCCAGATGTTGACAGATGACACTAATGTTTTAACCAGAGCTAATGAATTGTATGCAAAAATTTATTGTATTGTTTGGATGTTTTTTGTTTAGCAAGTGGGTCTAGGATAAATCACAAGAAAACTCCCTTTAGATCCTCTAACTAATGTATTCTTGCTTGCATTAAAGACATTGGCTACGAAAGTATTAAAGATGGTATAATTTTTAGATTGCTTCGGATTCTGATGGGATTTCATGTTTCCTTCAGTAAAAAATGGAACTGGGTGGTTGAAAATTTTAGGAATAATATATTCAAATGGATTGGATTGCAACAGTCTATCACTCACATGATTTTTGGCTCAATCACTACTTATTGCCCTCTATTATCTACTTTCTTGCTTGTTGGAAACCATCCAAAAAAGATCTAAGTCAAATCATTATGCTTGCTAGGAGGTTTTTATGGAGTGGTAATTTTCATCAAAGCTGCATTACAAAAGTGGCCTGGGAACATGTTATTTAATAAAGGAGAATGGTGGTCTTGGTTTGCTCTGTCTGGCTAGAATGTCAGTGCAACTTTCTGCTAAATGGATTTTAAGGTCTTTAAATAATGATGATTTTTGGGCCAGCCTTGTTAAAAGAAACATCCATCATTTTCATATTGAACTCCACAAAGCTTTGACTAACAATACTCTTTGGGATATTATGTGTTGTCCTAAAAAATTTGCTCCTGTGGGCAGCAAACTTATGTGTTCCATATGGAGCTCCTTGATCTTCAGGACTTATGTGTTCCATATGTTTTATCTTCAAGACTCTCTTTGGACCAGATGGATGGCTGAAAATAATTAGGAGAACTTTTCCATCATAAAAAATAAGTGCAGAAAATTTGGATTTACTACTAGCTACAATGTGATTATTAATAATACTCTGACGGATGCAAATTTTTCTCTAACTCCCTTGGTCTATCTATAGCTTGTAAACTAAACATGGTGCATACTACTAGGCTGCTACAAGACCTGTTGAGCTGCTGCTGCCAACATAGAAGTATATCAATAACTGATGTTGCTCTGGACATCTTCAATCAATTCAAGAAGAAGAAGGAGAATGTTTCCTCACTGGTTAGGAAACTCAATAGTAGATGGAAAATTTCCTGGTCTTAGTCTTAGTGGATTTAGAGATTTAAGGCTACATGGGCCTATCCTCTATCTATTAAGCATAGTATGTTCCAATGGCTGATCATCCATAATGGCATCTGGGCAGGTCAAAAAGCCAAGATTTGCCTAAAAAGTAATGGAAAGTGTATATTCTATGGCAATGAGGAAGATCTGGCCCACCTCTTCACCTCCTTTGTTCACTCCAAAAAGTTCTGGAAGCCCATTGAAAACTATTGCAAGCTTTACAATATGAAAGAGATGGGGACATATGAGCTCCTTCTTGGCATTTGCAGACGTATGGACATAATCTTATGGAATCAGTGGAGGTCCATTATATTGTGGAATATCTGGCTAAGTAGAAACCAAAGGGTCCTTAACAGTGGGCAAAAGGAATTTTATTTCTCTTGCAAAAGTGATCTGCTTAAAATCTCAGTTACCTGTATTCAAGCTATGTCTACTACTGTTGACTGCAGCACTAGGATAAGTGATATGCTGAATGGTCAAAAGTATTCCAAATGGAGGGACATTTTGTTAAAAATGTACACTAGGATAAGTGATATGCTGAATGGTCAAAAGTATTCCAAATGAGGGACATTTTGTTAAAAATGTACTCTCCCTATAGATTTATGATGGCCCAATCCTTATATCTATTATGATTTATTTTTTCTGTGCTTCCTGGTGAAGTGAAGAGGGCTTGCGCTTGCACAGTGTATACTTTTTCATTTACTTAATTAATCTTGGCTTTCTAAAAGAAAAAAAAACAATGCACATTGCGAAGAGGTCTCTTCTGTTTATTTTTCTCCTCTTTTATTTCGTGCGACCTCGTAGGCAGAGAGACATCAGCGTGAAAGATGGCCTTGGCAGGAAATAGTATAAGCAGGACAAACCGACGTATTGGAGTTTGAGCTGCTTCTTCCTGCACATGTGACTGCCGAGACAATACTCTATGTGATTAATGCATTACCTTTTAGCTCACGCCACCTACCCACCAACATGTACAACATCGTATGTCAATCAGTTCATAACAGAGAACGCCATCTATCATCTCCTTCATGGTGGAGATCGCTTATCTCGGGAGATTCTTTTACCTAGAAGAAACAAGGATTTCTCGATCGACCATTCCTTAGGAGTTTGGTCAAAATTTCAAAGAGTCTCACCTCTGATGGCATTCCACAGTCTTGCTGAGCAGCCAACTACCTCGCCCAACAACACTTGTTGCCAATTGATTTGGTTCTTGAGTCTCAGTACCTATGGCTTCCCACAAATTTTGTTAGCCCTTGCATTGGACCACCTTTATGCAAGATCCTCATTTGTAACGCCCTCTAGCTTGCCATACGCCTCCCCTGCATTGTGGGATTTGGGGGATCCCATGGGCACTAGTCCCATTCACTTGTAACTTTTCTTATTTATTCTAATTAAAGTCCGGGAGAATAGGCTAAGGCCGAACTTCCTTTTATTAAAAAAAAAACAGAGAACGCCATCGCTAACTTGGGTCCTTTGACTCCTTTCACCTCACATCTACGCACGGCAAAACGTACTCTCATCAGTATTTCAAGATGTTACATCTACATTCTGCACAAAGCAGTTTCTTCCCCCTCGGGCCTCGCCATAATTTATAAAGGTTGGCCTACCATCGAGCAACTTTACCATGAGAAAAATCATCGTTGGATTGCGGCCTCCATCGGGTTCCCTTTGCAGTTCAGTGTGGTCTCAATTTATGCCCCTAATGGAGAAGCAGACAGAATGGATACCTGGGCTTCTCTCGACTCCCTCTCACATAATGTTTTGATTTGTGGGGACTTCAACATGGTTGAGTTTCTTGAGGACCGATGGAATAACAAGGGAAAAATTATTGATGGCCAGGAGAAAGAGATATGGGATAAAATCAAGCTCCATCTCGACCTCGTCGAGGTGAAAGATATGAAGGGGTTCTCCTGGTCAAATCTCCAATTGGGGGACTCTTTGAGGAAAGCAAGACTTGATAGATGTTACATCGAACAAAACACCATCCTCCAGTGGGGTAGTCCGTCGATTTCCCAACACATGGACCTGACTATCTCGGACCACTACCCGATTACTCTGTCTTTCAAACCGATTCCCATGCTCCAGACAGCCCCTTGGTTTCATGCTTGTCAGACATCATTTTCCCTCCCCTCTGTCCACCAAGAAATTTCTGCAGTGTGGGCAGAAGCCTTTGCCTATTGTAATGAACCGGCTAAGTGTTGGAGAAGCGCAGTGGAAAGGACTCGAAAACTTCTGATCAGAACTCAAAAGGCTATAAGAGATATCCGAAAAAAAAGAAGAGAAACGGTATACAAGAGGCTCTCACGGCTTGAGGAAGAGGTGAACAAAGGTAACTTACAATGCCAACAAGGTCTTTTGAAAATCAGGGGAAGACTAAGATTAGAGGAGGAGGTTCAAAGGAAAAATCTTCAAATATTCTTCAAAGATTGGTGGGCGGGGAAGGCCGACAAACCATCGAAAGAGATGTGTAACATCCTCAAAAGGAAACAAACTAGGGAAGCTATCCCCTTATTGGTCGATACCAATGGAACCGAATGTAGCACGGAAGTTGAGAATAGTTCTATCACCGTCGAACACTTTACCCATCTTCTGGGGGTCTCGGCTCCTCTGTCCCCGCACAGGCGTGACTCCATGGCAACCATCTCAAGGGTTGCTCAATCTAGAATCCCACAGAACATGATTTCTCTGCTGGACGCTAACATTTCCGAGAATGAAATTATCGAGGTTATTGATGCTCTGCCCAATGGGAAAAGTCCGGGTCCTGATGGTCTCACCAATGAGTTTTTCAAGTCCTTCAAACATGAGGTGGCCATCCCACTGCATTTGGTGTGGCAAGAGGCTCTCTCCTTCGGTGCCCTCCCTGAGTGTCTTAATAATGGCATCATCAAGTTAATCCACAAAAGGGGAGATAAGAACAAAATTGAAAATTGGCGACCAATTACCATGCTCCAAACAGGATACAAGATAATTGCAAAGTTATCGCCAACAAAATCTCCTGTCATTTAAATTCATGGCTTTGTGAGGACTAGAAAGGTTTTATCAATGAGGGCTCTTCTGGAAGCTAACATTTCCGAGAACGAAATTATCGGGGTTATCGATGCTCTTCCCAATGGAAAAAGTCAAGGTCCTGATGGCCTCACCAATGAGTTTTTCAAGTCCTTCAAGCATGTGTTGGCCACCCCACTACGTTTGGTGTGGCTCAAGGTCTCCTTCGGTGCCCTTCCCGAGTGCCTTAATAATGGCGTCATCAAGTTAATTCACAAAAGGGGAGAAAAGAACAAAATTGAAAATTGGCGGCCGATTACCATGCTCCAAACTGGATACAAGATAATTGCCAAAGTTATCACCAACAAAATCTCTTGTCATTTAAAGTCATGGCTTTGTGAGGACCAGAAAGGTTTTGTCAAAGGTAGATCTATACTTGAAGCAATTGTCGACATTTGGGAAGGCCTTACATTTGCTGAGGAGTCTGCACAAGATCTGGTATTCATTAAGATCGACTTCAACAAAGCACACGACAAATTGGAATGGGACTTTATTCTACAATCACTAAAAGACCTAGGATGCAGCCAAAAGTTCACGAAAATGGTTTCTACTCTTCTTGGAAATGCTTCAACTAGAATAAATATCAATGGTAAGCTCTCTAAGACCATACGTTTAAAAAGATCTATCAGGCAAGGCTGCCCTCTGGCTCCTCTACTCTTCGCTATCGCATGGAATGGCCTCAGTCGCCTATTAAAGCATCACATCGACTCTGGCAACCTCATGGGTCTTTGCCTACCTCTAAATCATGGCCAAATGATTGCTAGACTCTTTGCCGATGATATGAATGCCTTTGTGCATAATGATATGAACAGCATCGAGGTGTTCTGGAGTTGCCTTGACACCTTTTGTGTGGCATCAGGCTCAAAAATCAACCATGCTAAAACTGCTTTCAGAGCAATCCATGGACCCCCACCCCAATTGCTGTTAGATCAGGGGTGTCAAGTTATCCCCAGAGGGCAAGTCTTCCGTCTCCTTGGCATCCCGATGGGCTTCGACATCAAAATGGACCAACGATGGAACTGGGTGCTGGCAAAGCTGGATGGCAAACTAAATCATTGGAAAGGTATGCAAGTCAACTTGGCAGGGCGTGCTATGGTTGTTAACACATTTATGCTTTCAATGACTATTTACTTTATCTCGTGTTGGAGATCGAAGGAGAAAGAGTTGGCCAAAGTGGAAAGAATTTGCATAAACTTCCTCTGGACTGGGGATCCCAACAGGAGGGGGATCCCCAAAATCAATTGGGAAACTTGCACTAGCTCGAAAGCCTCAGGGGGCTTGGGTATTTTGGATATCGCGGGGTTGGCTGACAAGCTTGCGATTAAGTGGCTTATCAAGGCCTGGAGCAATAGTGAGTCCTCTTGGGCTAAATTGATATTCAAAAACTTGAAAGACCTTACCTTTGTTGTCCATCCTGGCTGGAAGGACTTAGGGATTCTCACGCTTTTGTTCTCCTCGCTCTCGGTGTCCCCTAAAGGCTCTAGCCTCGTGTGTTCTTTATGGAAGAGTTGGAACAAGGCCAAACAACTCATCAGAATTAGTGATGAGTGGAAGTGGGCGGCTGGGATAAGACAAAATGACTCTATCTGGTTCCCGATCAGTGGCATTAGAGGAGTGGAGCCTTGGAACCTCCAAACTGCAAAACGGTTATGGAACAAGGGGTTCAAACAGTGGAAACAACTCTGGAAACAAGAAACCAACCAGTGGATTAGGTTTGAAGACTTAGACTTGAGACATAGAGTTACCCTCGAGGAACAGACTCTTCTTCAAGGTAGATGTTTGGCGTGGGACCGCTCAACTTCTCGCCTTCTCTTCGGACAGGATCTTCCTTGCCTTGAGGGCCTCAAATGGAGCAATGGTAAGAGAATATCCAGAATACCCAACTTCAAAGAGAACTTAGATGTTCATCACACCCTCAACAAAAGGTGGTGCCTTTCTTGGACCAAACTTCGATGGGAACTAAAGTTCATGTCTATTTGGCACTCCCTAATTGAGATCAAAAAGTCTGTTCTCATGTGGTAGATCTTGCATAAGGGAATTGACAATTGACGCATCAAATCAATTGACAACAGGTGCTATTGGGCGAGGCGGTTGGCTGTTCCTCGAGGCTGTGGAATGCCATCAGGGGTGAGACTCTTTGGAAGATTTGGAGGGAGCGATGTGCTGTCAATTTTGACCAAACTCCTAAGGAATGGTCGATCGAGAAATCATTGTTTCTTCTAGGTAAAAGAATCTCCCGAGATAAGAGATCTCCACCGTTTAGACATCACTGTATCTATCTCCTCGAAAACAACAAGTTGAAACCCAAATGGGTCCCACATGAGGGTGAAGATAGATTTATCTGCCTCATTTGTAATGCCCTCTAGCTTACCACACTCCTCCCCTGCTTTGTGGAATTTGGGGGGTCCCATGGGCACTAGTCCCATTATATTGCACCTTTTCTTCTTTACCTTAATTAAAGTCCGGGAGATAGGGCAAGGCCAAACTTCCTTTTATTAAAAAAGATAAATAATAAAAAAACTTTACCATGAGAAGGTTGGCACACTGGCATGGAAGATGCTCGAGACTGTGCGGCGGGCTCATAGGGAAGCTCTTTACCACACACTCTGGAGGCTCGAGGAGGAAGTGAACAAAGGAAAATCTCAAGCTTAGAAAGGTCTTCGAAAAATCAGAGCGATGTTGAGATACGAGGAAGAAATACAAAGGAAAAACTTGCAAATTTTCTTCAAGGAGTCGTGGGCTGGCAAAGCCGACAAACCCACCAAAGAGATATGCTGTATCCTTAAAAGGAAACATAACAGAGAATCGATCCCCTTATTGCTAGACTTAAATGGCAATGTATGCAATACGGAAGAAGATAACTTTGGGATCATTGAAGGGCACTTCACGAGACTCCTGGGGACCTCGAACCCCCTCTCCCACCATAGAAGGGACTGTATGGCAGCCATATCTAGGGTTTCCCCCCGCAGGATACCACTCAACCTTCGCTCCCTGCTACATGCCCCTATCTCTGAAGCCGAAATCATTGAGGTCATTGATGCCCTCCCCCCGGTAAAAGCCCGGGACCCGATGGGCTCACTAATGAGTTCTTTAAATCCTTCAAGTTGGTGGTTGCCTCCCCTCTTTGTCTAGTTTGACAAGAGGCACTCAAGTTTGGCGCACTTCCTTCTTGTCTCAACAATGATATTATCAAGTTAATACACAAAAAAGGGGAAAAGAACAGAATAGAGAACAGGCACTCTATTACCATGCTCCAAACAGGATACAAGATCATCACCAAAGTCATTGCCAACAGAATCTCTTGCCACTTGAGAGCGTGGCTAAGCGAGGACCAAAAAGGTTTCATCAGAGGCAGGTCAATTTCGGAAACCATTATTGATATTTGGGAAGGTCTTGAATTTACAAATGAGTCTAAACAAGATGTGGTCTTCCTCAAGATCGACTTTGATAAAGACTACGATAGGCTAGAATGGGACTATATTCTGGAGTCGCTCCAAGATCTTGGATGTAGTCAGAAATTCACCAAGATGATCGCGACCCTTCTCGGAAACGCATCGACCCAAATTAACATTAACAACAAACTTTGGAAGGTGATCAAACTTAGAAGATCTATCAGACAAGGGTGCCCATTGGCTCCCCCTCTTTTTGCCATCGCCACGGAGGGGCTTAGCAGGCTTGTGGTGCACCAGGTGGAAGTTGGTAATATCAAAGGCCTTTGTTTGCCTCACGACCACAATCAGATCACCATGAGACTTTTTGCCAATGATATGAACGTGTTTGTTCACAATGATAGTACCAGCCTGGAGACGTTCTGGAGGTGTCTTGCTACTTTTTGTGAAGCCTATGGATCCATAATCAACCACTCTAAGACCGCCTTTAGAGCTATTGTGGGGTCTCAGCTTGGCTTTCTCATTAATCATGGCTGTCAAATCATTCCGCAAGGCCAAATTTTTTGGCTTCTTGGGATCCCCTTGGGGTTTGGCGTCTCTATGGAACAGCGGTGGAATTGGGTGCTGGCCAAACTAAAAAAAAAAGCTTAACTATTGGAGAGGTATGCAAATCAATCTTGCTGGTCGAGCTATGGTTATCAACACGTTCCTTCTTTCTTCTACCATTTATTTCCTTTCTTGTTGGAGACGGAAAGAGCAAGATCTGTCCAAACTGGATAGTATTTGTAGAAACTTCCTGTGGACGGGCGATTACAATAGAAGGTGGGTGCCTAAAATCAAATGGTCCATCTGCACTAGCCATAGAGATAGTGGGGGACTTGGTATCCTGGACATTGGGTGCATGGCTAACAAACTGGCAGCCAAATGGATGATTAAGGCTTGGTGCAATGGGGAGGCCTCGTGGGCCAAGTTGATCTTCAGAAACAAGAATGATTTGGCTCTCATGGGTTTCCCAAATTGGAAGAGTCTCGACATCTTGACATTGCTATTTTCCCCGATCCCCGTCTTCCCGAAAGGCTCTAATCTCGTGTGCTTCCTATGGAAGAGTTGGAATAAAGTCAAAAGCTACACAAGAATTAGTGAAGACTGGAAGTGGGCTGCCGGTATCAGATAAAACGACTCTATCTGGTTTCCGATCCATGGCATCCGGAGTGTGGAATCTTGGAACATTCAAAATGCCAAGAAGTTATGGAACAAAGGCTTCAAAAAATGGAAACAAGACACCAACCGCTGGATCAACTTCGAGGATATTGACCCTTGCGTTCAACATTTCGTACGAAGAATGGAACACTTTGCAAAGCAGATGTCTCGCCTGGGATCGACACAAAACTCGCCTTCTCATGGGACACGACACATCGAGCTCGCTTGGTCTCAAATGGCACAATGGGAATAGCCTATCAAAAATCCCAAACATCAAAGAAATGATTGACTATCAGGTTAACCTCAATAAGAAGTGGTTCTTGTCATGGACACGGCTTCGGTGGGACATGAAGTTCATGGCTATCTGGCACCCCCTCATAGAAATCAAAAAGTCTGTCCTCTTATGGAAAATTCTTCATCATGGAATCTGGACCAGTTGGCAGCAAGCCCTATTGGGAGAAGCGATCGGCTGCTCCGCGACTCTCTGGAACGCCATCAGAGGGGCGGTCCTATGGAAAATCTGGCAGGAAAGATGTGCTTTCAACTTCGGTGACTCCCCCAAGGAGTGGTCAATTGAGAAATCGTTGTTCCTCCTTGGCAAAAGGATTGTTAACTGTAAGAAATCCCCCCCCTTCAGGCATCATCAAGTTCTCCTTTTGATCAATAACAAGCTTAAACCCAAGTGGGCCCCTCATGAGGGTGATGAGAGAGTGATTAACCTTCTTTGTAATGCCATCTAAGCTCTGTAAAAGCTTCCCCTGCTTTGTGGGATTTGGGGGGTCCCGTGGGCACTAGTCCCCTTCTCTTGTACTCTTCCTTCTTTATTTAATTCAAGTCCGGGAGAGTAGGCTAATGCCGAACTTCCTTTATATTAAAAAAAAAAAAACTTTACCACGAGAAGTTGGAGTTGAGGACCGGAGCCTGATGTCACGATGGGCATTAACAATGGCGTTGGACAGAGCTCTCAAATTTTTCAATGAGGTCCCAGTTCGCTGGCCTAGTGGTTAGGCGTCTCACCTCTTGAGGCGGGGGCGAGGGTTCAATCCGTGGCAGCAACATGTAAGGGACATATACTCTGGAAAGATGTTGCATTGTGGCTAAGTGCCACTGTTTGTCTATCCCTGCGGTAGTGTTGACCACCGTTCAACCCAGTCTTGTAAACCCCTGTTCTTGTGAGATAAGGGGGGTCCCATGGGTACTATGCCCTTCCTTGTATAGTTGCGATTTCAAAGTTAAAGTCTAGGGGAGTAGGCCTCGGCTGAACCTCCATTTAAAAAAAAAAAATCTTTCGATGAGGACGATGTGTTCTGCTCCATCTTGTAACACGACAACATTCTGAGTGAGGGATGATGACACCCTCCAAAATTGCAGCCCTTTGCCATGGGATTTCGTCATACTTTGGTTGTTGTCGGGCAATTTTTATCTTCGGATACGGTTAGCTCCAACTTATCCTCTGAGGTAGGACTCTCGGGTAGTGTTCGACGCTCAGAGCCTCCAGTCGTTTGCGCGACACACAAAGTCTGGTCAATCGTGACACACAACGTCTGGTCAATCACGACATAGAGCATCCGGTCTATAACGACACACGGTGTGTCTATCGCGATACGGAGTGTCTATCGCGACACTCAAGGGTCTTATCGCAACAGTTGAGGCTTGTCTATCGTGCCAGCTGGTACATGTGGCATCCGTGCCGCTACGAAGGGGTTGTCTGGTGCTCTTTGTCTATCGCAGTGATCAACGGTCTGTCGCGATATCCAACTTTTCCAGTGTCGACTTGGGATTTTTCTTCTTCTCTCTCTTGCGGTCGGTTCAGGGTGCGTGCTCTTCTTCAGATCTTGGAAATGCAAATGATCCGTGCCTGAGTTGTTTTTCCGAGAAGATTTAAGTGTTAAGTTAAGTTTTTTGTGGCTGGTGATTGCCTCTCGAGTTCTCTGGGTTCTTTTAAGTTTTTTCAATAGTAAAAGCAAACTTTTTTTTTATAAAGGAAGTTCGGCCATTAAAAGCAAACTTATATGCTGAACATAAGAAGCATTTAAGAACAAAATAGGGAATAATTATGCCGATCTCCCTTTTTTTTAAATGAAGAATCCTAAAAATGAAGGATCTTAAAAAAGAATTCCGCTTTTTTGCCTTCGATAGTAATTTTAAGGTTGAACCTCGTGTTGGATTGGTGAAATTCTTGTTTCGAGATCTTTTTTATTTCTTGTTTCTTCAAGACCTTTCTCTCTAATGTCGACATTTATTCCCTCGCTAGTCTTGAGCAACGTGGCCTCACCAGAGTCTCAATGCTCCCTCGGGATGGATTCTACCTCATCAGACGTCGACACTCTAGTGTTATCTTTGTGTAAAGAATCGGTGGTGGCAAAGAAAGAAGAACTGATGAACACCTGTCTGATCGGTCAAGTTTTTGGCCCTAGGCCCCCTATAGAAAGTGTGAGAATTTGGCTACGCAAGGAGTGGTTCCCGTGTGGCCTAATTGTGTGCAAATGTCAATTCTTGCCAACGAATCACCTGCTTCTAGTGTTTGAGAATGAAGAGATGGCCTTCCAAGCCCTGCAAGCCGACTCCTAGCAAGTGGGCCGGTCCACCCTTTGCCTATTTAAGTGGACCCCAAACTTTGTTCCGAACAAATCAAAGCCTCTTCGTTACCTACTTTGGGTGGAGCTTCCCAAACTTCCGTACTTTCTGTATGGATTTCTTCGAGAAATCGTCTCACCGATCGGTTGCCCGATGGCGTCAAGAGAGGATGTTGGGGGGTTAATCTAGGATGGTGCTCAACACTCTTTCAATGCAAGATGGCACCCACAGATCTGTGTTGAAACAGACCTGAACCAGGTGCTTCCCTCCAAAATCTCCATAAACTGTGGAGATATTAAGACTTGGACACAGGAGGTTACCTAGAAGAATTTGCCAAACGCGTGCCTTCGTTGCGGGCACCAAGGTCATAGGATCAAAGATTGCCCCTTGAAGAAAAGTACCAATAAAAACAAGCTTAAACTAGATGGGACCCTGGATCCTTTCCCGCAAGTTGTCACTCGGGATCATCTCACTCCGATGGAGGGGGAAGAGGGAACTCGAGTTGCTGAGACGGATTCAGAAAGATTCATTGAAGTAAGATGCAAGAGGAAAGTTAGCCCTCAAAGATCAACAGCAAGGAACACTACGACAATTGCTCCGTCGAATTACATGTAATGTAAGCTAGAAAAGGAGATTAATGAGGTCGACTTCCTATGGGACAACCATTATGAAGAAGACCCCACTGATAATACCCTTGCGTGCTCTACTAGCAAAGAAGACAACCAAGAAGGTTACACCACGAGTAAAGAGGAAGGCTTCACTACTAGCAATGAAGACAACCCAGACAGTGAAAGCTCCTTCCTTGGTCCTACCCTTCCGGTATGCATTCCAAGATTACTGCAACAAAAGTCAAAGCCTCAAATGGAGCAATGGAAAGAAACTATCCAGAATGCCAAACTTCAGAGAGAACCTAGATGTTCATCACACTCTTAACAAGAGATGGTGCTTTCTTGGACCAAATTTCGATGGGAACTTAAGTTCATGTCTATTTGGCACCCCCTAATTGAGATAAAAAATTCCATTCTCATGTGGCAGATCTTGCATAAAGGTATCTGGTCCAATGCAAGGGCTAACAAAATATGTGGTGTGTAGCCATGGTGCAAGTGTTTCCATCGATGCATCGAAGATTTAGCTCACCTGTTCTTCAATTGCCCCAAGTCTCGTGTTATCTGGCGTCACGTGACCCGAGTATTGGGACTCACGAACCAAATCAATTGGCAACAGGTGTTGTTGGGTGAGGCAGTTGGCTGCTCATCGAGGCTGTGGAATGCCATGAGGGGTGAGACTCTTTGGAAGATTTGGAGGGAGCGATGTGCTATCAATTTTGGCCAAACTCCTAAGGAATGGTCGATCGAGAAATCCTTGTTTCTTCTAGGTAAAAGAATCTCGTGAGATAAGAGATCTCCGTCGTTTAGACATCATTGTATTTATCTCCTTGAAAACAACAAGTTGAAACCCAAATGGGTCCCACATTAAGGTGATGATAGATTTATCCACCTCATTTGTAATGCGCTCTAGCTTGCCATACTCCTCCCTTGCATTGTGGGATTTGGGGGATCCCATGGGCACTAGTCCCATTCACTTGTAACTTTTCTTCTTTATTTTAATTAAAGTGTGGGAGAATAGGCTAAGGCCGAACTTCCTTTTATTAAAAAAAAAAAAAACTTTACTCATCTTTGGTCTTAAGCAATGTGACCCCCCCCCCCCTAGTCCCAGTGCTCCCGTGAGGTGGACTCCGTCCCCTCGGATGTTGCACCTCCGGTGGTCTCTTTGTGCAAGGAATAGGTGGCGGCAAAGCAAGAAGTATTGATGAAAAATTGTCTCATCGGCCAAGTTTTTGGCCCTAGGCCCCCTCTAGAAAACGTGAGAACTTGGTTGCATAAGGAGTGGTTCCTGCGTGGTATAATTGTGTGCAAATGTCAATTCTTGCCGACAAATCACCTACTTCTAGTGTTTGAGAATGAAGAGATGGCCTTCCAAGCCCTGCAACCTCGCTCCTGGCTGGTGGGCCGGTCAACCTTATGCCTTTTTAAGTGGACCCCAAACTTTGTTCCGAACAAGTCAAAGCCTCTTCGTTACCTGCTCTAGGTGGAGCTTCCCAATCTACCCTATTTCCTGTATGGATTTCTTTGAGAAATCATTTCACCGATCGGTCGCCCGATGGCCTCAAGAGAGGATGTTGGGGGGTTAATCTATGAGGGTACTCAATACTCTTTCAACGCACGCTGGCACCCACAAATTTGCGTTGAAACAGACTTGAACCAGGTCCTCCCATCGAAGATCTCTATAAATTGTGGCGATGGTATGATTTGGGTTCAGGAGATTACCTACAAGAATTTGCCCAATGCATGCTTCCATTGCGGGCTCCAAGGTCACATGATCAAAGACTACCCCTTGAAGAAAAATACCAAGAAAAATAAGATTAAATGAGGTGGGGCCCTGGATCCTTTCCCTAAAGTTGGCATTAGGGGCCATCCCTCTCCGATGGAGGAAGAAGCGGGCACTCGTATTGCACAGACGAAGTCAGAAGGGTTCACCGAAGTAAGACATAGGAGGAAAGTTAGCCCTCAAAGAGCACTAGCAAGGAATGTTACGACCATTGCCCCTTCGAATAACATGTACTGCAACCTAGAAAAGGAGATTAATGAGGTCGACCTCCCAGGGGACAACCTTTATGAAGAAGACCCTACTAACAATTCCCTTGGATGCTCTACTAGCAAAGAAGACAACCAAGAAGGTTACACCACCAGTAAAGAGGATGGCTTCACCACCAGCAACGAAGACAATCAAGACAGTGAAAGCTCCTTCCTCGTCCCTACTCCTCCAGTATGCTTTCCAAGCTTATCAGAACAAAAGTCAAAGCTTAAAGGGAAACAACCGTCAGACATGCCTTGGACGAGCCCCCTCAAGAGTAGAATCCTGAGTCAAGATGTTGGGAGGAAAAAAGAAGATCAAAAGAAAAAAAAGATCGGGTCCCTCCCCTCAAAGAGGGCAACCATCAATATGAAGATCACCTTGCTTAATGTTAAGGGGTTGTCGGACCCCTCAAGAGCGGCAATTCTTGGCCAATGGTTCAAAGACAAGTGCCTCAACCCGACTTTATCTGCTTACAAGAGATTAAAATCGACGTAGAGGATCTCCAAAAACGACTTAAACGCATTTCTTCGAACCACATTTGGCTCTCCACTTCACACCCTAGGGAGGCAGGCGGCGCTGCAATTGGTATTAGTCACTCCTGGTCCAGCAGGTTGACCTCGACTTGTGAAGATCAAAATCATCGTTGGATTCCTACCTCTTTCGGTTTCCCTAATCAGCTCACCGTGGTCTCACCGTATGGCCCTCATGGTGAGACGGATAGAATCGACACTTGGACTTCCCTTGACTCCCTCTCACACAATGTTTTGCTCTGTGGGGACTTCAACATGGTTGAATTTCCTGAGGACCATTGTAATAACAAGGGGAAAATTATTGACACTCAGGAAAAAGAGATATGGGATAAAATCAAGCTCCATCTCGACTTGGTCAAGATAAAACCTCCAACTGGGGGACTCTCTGAGGAAAGCAAGACTTGATAGATGTTACATCGACCAAAACACCATCCTCTAGTGGGGTATTCCTTCGATTTCCCAACACATGGACCTGACTATCTCGGACCACTACCCGATTACTCTGTCTTTCAAACTGATTCCCACGCTCTCGAAAGCTCCTTGGTTTCACGCTTTTGAGACGTCATTTTCCCTCCCCTCTGTCCACCAAGAAATTTCCGCAGTTTGGCCGGAGGCCTTTGCCTTCTGTAATGAATCGGCTAAGTGCTCGAGAAGCGCGGTGGAAAGGACTTGGCCAATTCTGATCAGGACTGATAAGGCCATAAGAGATATCTGGAAAAAAAGAAGAGAAATGGTATACCAGAGAATCTCACAACTTGAAGAAGAAGTGAACAAAGGTAACTTGCAATGCCAGCAAGCTCTTCTGAAAATCAGGGGAAGACTAAGATTTGAGGAGGTTCAAAAGAAAAATCTTCAGATATTCTTCAAAGACTGGTGGGCGAGGAAGGCTGACAAACCATCGAAAGAGATGTGTAACATCCTAAAAAAGAAACAAGTTAGGGAATACATCCCCTTCTTGGTTGATAACAATGGGATCGAATGTAGCACGAAAGTCGAGAATAGATCTATCATCCTCGAGCACTTTACCCATCTCCTTGGGGTCTCGACTCCTCTTTCCCCGCATAGGCGTGACTACATGTCTACCATCTCAATGGTAGCTCATTCTAGAATCCCTCAGAACATGAGTTCTCTCCTGGAAGCTAACATTTCCGAGAAGAAGATTATCGAGGTTATTGATGCTCTTCCCAATGGAAAAAGTCCAGGTCTTGATGGCCTCACCAATGAGTTTTTCAAGTCCTTCAAGCATGTGGTGGCCACCCCACTATGTTTGGTGTGGCTCCAGGCTCTCTCCTTCGGTGCCCTTCTTGAGTGTCTTAATAATGGCATCATCAAGTTAATTCACAAAAGGGGAGATAAGAACAAAATTGAAAATTGGCGGCCAATTACCATGCTCCAAATTGGATACAAGATAATTGCCAAAGTTATCGCCAATAGAATCTCTTGTCGTTTAAAGTCATGGCTTTGTGAGGACCAGAAAGGTTTTGTCAAAGGTAGATCTATACTTTAAGCAATTGTCGACGTTTGGGAAGGCCTTACATTTGCTGAGGAATCTGCACAAGATCTGGTATTCATTAAGATCCGCTTTGACAAAGCATACGACTTGGAATGGGACTTTATTCTCCAATCACTGAAAGACCTTGGATGCAGCCAAAAGTTCACGAAAATGGTTTCCACTCTTCTCGAAAATGCTTCAACTAGAATAAATATCAATGGTAAGATCTCCGAGCCCATATGTTTAAAAAGATCTATTAGGCAAGGCTGCCCTCTGGCTCCTCTACTCTTCGCTATCGCCTCGAACGGCCTTAGTCACCTATTAAAGCATCACATCGACTCTGGCAATCTCATGGGTCTTTCCCTACCTCTAAAATCATGGCCAAATGATTGCTAGACTCTTTGCCAATGATATGAATGCCTTTGTGCATAATGATACGAATAGCATTGAGGTGTTCTAGAGTTGCCTTGACACCTTTTGTGTGGCATCAGGCTCAAAAATCAACCATGATAAAACTGCTTTCAGAGCAATCTACGGACCCCCACCCCAATTGCTGTTAGATCAGGGGTGTCAAGTTATCCCTAGAGGTCAAGTCTTCCGTCTCCTCGGCATCTCGATCGGCTTCGACATCACAATTGACCAACGATGGAACTAGGTGCTGGCCAAGCTGGATATCAAACTAAATCATTGGAAAGGTATGCAAGTCAACTTGGCAGGGCGTGCTATGGTTGTTAACACATTTATGGTTTCAACGACTATTTACTTTATCTCATGTTGGAGATCGAAGGAGAAAGAGTTGGCCAAAGTGGAAAGAATCTGCAGAAACTTCCTCTAGACTGGGGACCCCAACACGAGGGGGATCCCCAAAATCAATTGGGAAACTTGCACTAGCTCGAAAGACTTAGGGGGATTGGGTATTTTGGATATCCTGGGGTTGGCTGACAAGCTGGCGGTTAAGTGGCTTATCAAGGCCTGGAGCAATAGTGAGTCCTCTTGGGCTAAATTGATATTCAGAAACTTGAAAGACCTTACCTTTGTTGGCCATCCTGGCTAGAAGGACATAGGGATTCTCACGCTTTTGTTCTCCCCCCTCCTAGTGTCACCTAAGGGCTCTAGCCTCGTGTGTTCTTTATGGAAGAGCTAGAACAAGGCCAACCAATTCATCAGAATCAGTGATGAGTGGAAGTGGGCGACTGGGATAAGACAAAATGACTCTATTTAGTTCCTGATCTGTGGCATTAGAGGAGTGGAGCCTTGGAACCTCCAACCTGCAAAGCAATTATGGAGCAAGGGGTTCAAACAGTGGAAAGAGCTCTAGAAACAAGAGACCAACCAGTGGATTAGGTTCAAAGAATTAGACCCGAGACATAGAGTTACCCTCGAGGAATGGACTCTTCTTCAAGGCAGATCTTTGGCATGGGACCGCTCAACTACTCGCCTTCTCTCCGGACATGATCTTCCCTGCCTAGAGGGCCTCAAATGGAGCAATGGTAAGAAAATATCCAGAATACACAACTTCAAAGAGAACTTAGATGTTAATCACACCCTTAAGAGGTGGTGCCTTTCTTGGACCAAACTTCGATGGGAACTAAAGTTCATGTCTATTTGGCACCCGCTAATTGAGATAAAAAAGTGTGTTCTCATGTGGTAGATCTTGCATAAGGGAATCTGGTCCAGTGCAAAGGCTACTAAAATATGTGGTGTGCTGCCATGGTGCAAGCATTGCCATCGATGCATCGAAGATTTAGCTCACCTATTCTTCGATTGCCCTAAGTCCCATATTTTCTAGCATCACGTGACACGGGTTTTGAGACTCACACACCAAATCAATTGGCAATAGGTGCTCTTGGGTGAGGCGGTCGGCTGCTCATCGAGGCTCTGGAATGCCATCACGAGCGAGACCCTTTGGAAGATTTGGAGGGAGCGATGTGCTGTCGATTTTGGCCAAACTCCTAAGGAATGGTCGATCGAGAAATAATTGTTTCTTCTAGGTAAAAGAATCTCTCGAGATAAGAGGGCTCCACTGTTTAGACATCACTGTATTTATCTCCTCGAAAAAAATAAGTTGAAAGCCAAATGGGTCCCACATGAGGGTGATGATAGATTTATCCGCCTCATTTGTAATGCCCTCTAGCTTGCTATACTCCTCCCCTGTATTGTGAGATTTGGGGGGTCCCATGGGCACTAGTCCCATTCACTTGTAACTTTTCTTCTTTACTTCAATGAAAGTCCAAGAGAATAGGCTAAGGCCGAACTTCCTTTTATTGAAAAAAAAACTTTACCCATCTTAATAGGCGAATGAGGCCATTCAAGGGTCTTTCCCTACCTCTTAATCATGGCCAAATGATTGTGAGACTCTTTGCCGATGACATGAATGCCTTTGTACATAACGCTACGAATAGCATTGAGCTGTTTTGGAGTTGCCTCGACACCTTTTGTGTGGTGTCAGGTTCAAAAATCAACCATGCTAAAACTACTTTTAGAGCAATCCGCGGACCTCCACCTCAATTGTTGTTAGATCAGGGGTGTCAAGGTATCCCTAGTGATTAAGTCTTCCGTCTCCTCGGCATTCCGATGGGCTTCGACATCTCCATGGACCAATGATGGAACTGGGTGCTATCCAAGTTGGATAGCAAACTAAATCATTGGAAAGGTATGCAAGTTAACTTGGCAGGGCGAGCTATGGTTGTTAACACTTTTATGCTTTCTACGAATATTTACTTTATCTCGTGTTGGAGACCTAAGGAGAAAGAGTTGGCCAAAGTGGAGAGAATCTGTAGAAACTTCCTTTGGACTGGGGACTCCACCAGGAGGGGGATTCCCAAAATCAAATGGGAAACCTGCATTTGCTCGATAGACTTAGGGGGCTTGGGTATTTTGGATATCGTTGGGTTGGGAGACAAGCTGGCGGAAAAGTGGCTTATCAAGGCTTGGACCAATAGTGAGTCCTCTTGGGCTAAATTGATCTTCAGAAACATGGAAGTAGAGTTTTCCTCGAGGAATGGACTCTTCTTCAAGGCAGGTGTTTAGCATGGGACCACTCAACTACCCACCTTCTCTGTGGACTTGAACTTCCTTGCTTGGAGGGCCGCAAATGGAGCAATGGTAAGAAACTATCCAGAATCTCCAACTTCAGAGAGAACTTAGATGTTCATCACACCGTTAACAAGAGGTGGTGCCTTTCTTGGACTAAACTTCGATGGGAACTAAAGTTCATGTCTATTTGGCACCCCCTAATTGAGATAAAAAAGTCCATTCTCATGTGGCAGATCTTGCATAAAGGCACTTGCTCCAATGCAAGGGCTAACAAAATATGTGGTGTGCCATCATGGTGTAAGTATTGCCATCGATGCATTGAAGATGTAGTTCACCTGTTCTTCGACTACCCCAAGTCTCGTGTTCTCTGGAATCATGTGACATGGGTACTAAGACTCATGAACCAAATCAATTGGCAACACGTGCTGTTGGGCGAGGCAATAGGCTGCTCAGCGAGGCTGTGGAATGCCATCAAGGGTGAGACTCTTTGGAAGATTTGGAGGGAGCCATGTGCTGTCAATTTAGGCCAAACTCGAAAGAAATGGTCGATTGAGAAATCCTTGTTTCTTCTAGGTAAAAGAATCTCCCAAGATAAGAGATCTCCACCTTTTAGACATCACTGTATTTATCTCCTTGAAAACAACAAATTGAAACCCAAATGGGTCCCAAGTGAGGGAGACGATAGATTTGTCCGCCTCATTTGTATGCCCTCTAGCTTGCCTCATTTGTAATGCCCTCTAGCTTGCCATACTACACCCCTGCACTATGGGATTTGGGGGTCCCATGGGCATTAGTCCCATTCACTTGTAATTTTTCTTCTTTTAATTAAAGTAAGGGAGAATAGGCTAAGGCCGAACTTCCTTTCATTTAAAAAAAAACTTTACCCATCTTCTCGGGGTCTCGACTCCTCTTTCCCTGCACAGGCGTGACTCCATGGCAACCATCTCAAGGGTCACTCAATCTAGAATCCCACAAAACATGAACTCTCTGCTAGATGCTAACATTTCCGAGAACGAAATTATCGAGGTTATTGATGCTCTTTTCAATGGGAAAAGTCCAGGTCCTGATGACCTCACCAATGAATTTTTCAAGTCCATAAAACATGAGCTGGCCACCCCACTGCGTCTGGTGTGGCAAGAGGCTCTCTCCTTTGACGCCCTCCCTGAGTGTCTTAATAATGGTGTCATCAAGTTAATTCACAAAAGGGGAGATAAGAACAAAATTGAAAACTTGCGACCGATTACCATGCTCCAAACTGGATACAAGATAATTGCCAAAGTTTTTTTTTAATAAAAGTAAGTTTGGCCTTAGCCTATTCTACCGGACTTTAATTAAAATAAAGAAGAAAAGTTACAAGTGAATGGGACTAGTGGCCATGGGACCCCCCAAATCTCACAATGTAGAGGAGGAGTATGGTAGGCTAGAGGGCATTACAAATGAGACGGATAAATCTTTCATCGCCCTCATGTGGGACCCATTTGGGTTTCAACTTGTTGTTTTCGAAGAGATAAATACAGCGGTGTCTAAACGGTGGAGATCTCTTATCTCGGAATATTCTTTTATCTAGAAGAAACAAGGATTTCTCGATCGACCATTCCTTACGAGTTTGGCCAAAATTGACAGCACATCGCTCCCTCCAAATCTTCCAAAGAGTCTCACCCCTGATGGCATTCCATAGCCTGAAAGAGAAGCGGACCGCCTCACCCATTAGCGCATGTTGCCAATTGATTTGGTTCGTCAGCCTCAATACCCGCGTCACATGATGCTAGATAACACTTGACTTGGGGCAATCGAAGAACAGGTGAGCCAAATCTCCGATGCATCGATGGCAATGCTTGCACCATGGTGGCACACCACATATTTTTTTAGCCCTTGCCTTGGACCAAATTCCCTTATGCAAGATCTGCCACATGAGAACGGCCTTTTTGATCTCAAATAGGGGGTACCAAATAGACATGAACTTTAGTTCCCATCAAAGTTTGGTCCAAGAAAGGCACCACCTCTTGTTAAGGGTGTGATGAACATCTAAGTTCTCTTTCAAGTTGGGGATTCTGGATATTTTCTTACCATTGCTCCATTTGAGGCCCCTCTAGGCAAGGAAGGTCCTGTCCGTAGAGAAGGTGGGTAGTTGATCGGTCCCATTCTAAACACCTGACTTGAAGAAGAGTCCATTCCTCGAGGGACACTCTATGACTCGGGTCTAAGTCTTTGAATCTAATCCACTGGCTGGACTCTTGTTTTCAGAGCTGTTTCCAATGTTTGAGCCCCTTGTTCCATAACTGCTTTGCAGTTTGGAGGTTCCAAGGCTCCACCCCCCTAATGCCGCTGATCGGGAACCAGATAGAGTCATTTTGTCTTATCCCAGCCGCCCACTTCCACTCATCACTGATTTTGATGAATTGTTTGGTCTTGTTCCAACTCTTCCATAAGGAACACATGAGGCTAGCGCCTTTCGGTGACACCGGGTGGGGGGAGAACAAAAGCATGAGAGTCCCTATGTCCTTCCAACCAGGATGGCCAACTAAGGTAAGGTATTCCATGTTTCTAAAGATCAATTTAGCCCAAGAGGACTCACTATTGCTCCAAGCCTTGATAAGCCACTTTGCCGCCAGCTTGTCAACCAACCCAACGATATCTAGAATACCCAAGTCCTCTAAGTCTTTCGAGCTAATGCAAGTTTCCCATTTGATTTTGGGAATGCCCCTCCTGTTTGGGTCCCCAATCCAGAGGAAGTTTTTGCAGATTCTTTCCACTTTGGCCAACTCTTTCTCCTTAGGTCTCCAACACGAGATAAAGAAAATAGTCATTGAAAGCATGTGTGTACAACCATAGCCCGCCCAGCCAAGTTGACTTGCATACCTTTCCAATGATTTAGTTTACTATCCAGCTTGGCAAGCATCGAGTTCCATCGTTGATCCATAGTGATGTCAAAGCCCATTGGAATGCCAAGGAGATGGAAGACTTGACCCCTAGGGATAACTTGACACCCCTGATTTAACAACAATTGGGGTGGAGGTCCGCAGATTGCTCTGAAAGAAGTTTTTTGTTGATATCTGAACGTGACGCCACACAAAAGGTGTCGAGGCAACTCCAAAACACCTCAATGCTGTTCATATCGTTATGTACAAAGGCATTCATGTCATCGGTAAAGAGTGTAGCAATCAATTGGCCGTGATTTAGAGGTAGGGAGAGACCCCTGAGATTGCCACAGTCCATGTGATGCTTTAATAGGCGACTAAGGCCGTTCGAGGCAATAGCGAAGAGCAATGGAGCCAGTGGGCATCCTTGCCTGATAGATCTTTTTAAATGTATGGGCTCAGAGAGGTTACCAATGAAATTTATTCTAGTTGAAGCGTTTCTGAGAAGAGTGGAAACCATCTTCGTGAACTTTTGGCTGCATCCAAGGTCTTTCAGTGATTGAGGAATAAAATCCCATTCCAATCTATCATACGCTTTGTCAAAGTCGATCTTAATGAATACGAGATCTTGTGCAGACTCCTCAGCAAATGCAAGGCCTTCCCAAATATCGACAATTGCTTCAAGTATAGATCTACCTTTGATAAACCCTTTTTGGTCCTCACAAAGACATGACTTTAAATGACAAGAGATTCTGTTGGCGATAACTTTGGAAATTATCTTGTATCCAGTTTGGAGCATGATAATCGGCCACCAGTTTTCAATTTTGTTCTTATCTCCCCTTTTGTGAATTAACTTGATGACACCATTTTTGAGACAGTCAGGGAGGGCGCCGAAGGAGACAACCTCTTGCCACACCAGACGTAGTGGGGTGGCCATCTCATGCTTGAAGGACTTGAAAAACTCATTGGTGAGGCCATCAGGACCCGGACTTTTCCCATTGGGAAGAGAATCAATAACCTCGATAATTTTGTTCTCGGAAATGTTAGCATCCAGTAGAGAATTCATGTTCTTTGGGATTCTAGATTGAGCAACCCTTGAGATGGTGGCCATGGAGTCACGCCTGTGTGGGGAAAGTGGAGTCGAGACCCAGAGAAGATGGATAAAGTGCTCAATGATGATAGATGTATTCTCAACTTCTGTGATACATTCGATCCCATGGTTATTGACCAAGAGGGGGATAGATTCCCTAGCTTGTTTCTTTTTGAGGATGTTACACATCTTTTTTGATGGTTTGTCGGCCTTCCACACACACCAATCTTTGAAGAACATTTGAAGATTTTTCCTTTGAGCCTCCTCCTCGTGTCTTAGTCTTCCTCTGATTTTCAAAAGACCATTTTGGCATTGCAAGTTACCTTTGTTCACTTCTTCTTCAAGACGTGAGAGCCTCCGGTACACCATTTCTCTTCTTTTTTTCTGGATATCTCTTATAGCCTTATGAGTCATAATCAGAATTTGTCGAGTCCTTTCCACCGCATTTATCCAACACTTAGCCGATTCATTACAGTTGTCAAAGGCATCTGCCCATACTGCAAAAATTTCTTGGTGGACAGAGGGTAGGGAAAATGACATCTGACAAGCATGAAACCAAGGAGCTTTCTTGAGCATGGCAATCGGTTTCAAAGAAAGAGTAATCGGGTAGTGGCCCGAGATAGTCAGGTCCATGTGCTGGGAAATCTAAGGAATACCCCATTGGAGGATGGTGTTTTGGTCGATGTAACATCTATCAAGTCTTGCTTTCCTCAGAGAGTCCCCCAATTGGAGATTTGACCATGAGAACCCCTTCATGTCTTTCATCTTGACCAGGTGGAGATGGAGCTTGATTTTATCCCATATCTGTTTCTCTTGACCGTCAATAATTTTCCCCTTGTTTTTCCATCAGTCCTCATGAAACTCCACCATGTTGAAGTCCCCACAAATCAGAACATTGTGTGAGAGGGAGTCGAGGGAAGCCCATGTATCGATTCGGTCCACTTCACCATTAGGGGCATAAAGTGAGACCACAACAAACTGACTAGGAAGCCCAATAGAGGCAGCAATCCAATGATGATTCCGATCTTCATAAGTTGAGGTCAATCTGCCGGACTAGGAGTCACTAATAGCAATTACAACGCCTCCCGTCCCCCTAGGGTGAGAAGTGGATAACCAAAGGTGGTTCAGAGAAATGCATTTGAGCCGTTTCAGGAGATCCTCTGCATCGATTTTAATCTCTTGTAAGCAGATAAAGTCAAGGTTGAGGCAACTGGCCAAGAATTGCCGCTCTTGAGGGGTCAAACAGACCCCTGACGTTTAGTGATGTGAGTTTCATTATTGATGGTTGCCCTTTTTGAGGGGAGGGACCCAATCTTTTTTTTCTTATGATCTTCTTTTTTCCTCCCAACTTCTTGACTTCGGATCCTACTCTTGAGGGGGCTCTTCCAGGGCATGCCCGACGGTTGTTTCCCTTTAAGCTTTGACTTTTTTTGCAGTAAGCTTGGCATGCAAATCATAAGAGTAGGACCAAGGAAGGAGCTTTCATTGTATGGATTGTCCTCATTGCTAGTAGTGAAGCCTTCCTCTTTACTCGTGGTGTGACCTTCTTGGTTGTCTTCTTTACTGGTAGAGCTAATTACTAAAGTTATCACCAATAGAATCTCTTCTCATTTAGAGTTATGGCTTTGTGAGGACCAGAAAGGTTTTATCAAAGTTAGATCTATACTTGAAGCAATTGTCGATATTTGGGAAGGACTTGTGTTTGTTGAGGAGTCGACACAAGATCTGGTATTCATTAAGATCAACTTCGACAAAGCTCTAGGGGGTGGGGGGAGCTGTGATTGGTATTAGTCACTTCTAGTCTGGCAGATTGACCTCGACTTGTGAAGATCGGAACCACCGTTGGATTGTTGCCTCTATCGGGTTCCCTAATCAGTTCATTGTGGTCTCAATTCATGCCCCTAATGAAGTGGCGGACAGAATCGATACATGGTATTCCCTTGAATCCCTCTCACACAATGTTCTAATTTGTGGGGACTTCAACATGGTTGAGTTTCCTGAGGATCGATGGAATAACAAGGGGAAAATTATTGACGATCAAGAGAAAGAGATATGGGATAAAATCAAGCTCCATCTTGACCTCGTCGAGGTGAAAGATATGAAGGGGTTCTCCTAGTATGATTTCCAATTGGGGAACTCTCTAAGGAAACCAAGACTTGATAGATGTTACATCAACCAAAACACCATCCTCCAATGGGCTATTCCTTTGGTTTCCCAACACATGGACCTAACTATCTTGGACCACTACCCGATTACTCTTTCTTTCAAACTGATTCCCATGCTCTGGAAAGCTCCTTGATTTCATGCTTGTCAGACATCATTTTAACTCCCCTCTGTCCACTAAGAAATTCCTGCAGTGTGGGCGGAGGCCTTTGCCTACTGTAATGAACCGGCTAAGTGCTGGAGAAGAGCAGTGGAAAGGACTTGATAAATTCTGATTAGGACTCATAAGGCTATAAGAGATATCCAGAAAAAAAGAAGAGAAATGATGTAGCGGAGGCTCTCATGGCTTGAAGAAGAAGTTAACAAAGGTAACTTGCAATGCCAGCAAGGTCTTCTAAAAATCAGGGGAAGACTAAGACTCGAGGAGGAGGTTCAAAGGAAAAATCTTCAAATATTCTTCAAAGATTGGTGGGCGGGGAAGGCCGACAAACCATCGAAAGAGATGTGTAACATCCTCAAAAGGAAACAAGCTACGGAATCCATCCCCTTCTTGGTCGATAACAATGGGATCGTATGTAGCACGGAAGTTGAGAACATATCTATCATCATCGAACACTTTACCCATCTTCTTGGGGTCTCGACTCCTCTTTCCCCACAGAGGCGTGATTGCATGGCAACCATCTCAAGGGTATCTCAATCAACAATCCCATAGAACTTGAATTCTCTACTGGATGCTAACATTTTCGAGAATGAAATTATCGGTTATTGATGCTCTTCCCAATGGAAAAAGTCTGGGTCCTGATGGCCTCACCAATGAGTTTTTCAAGTCCTTCAAGCACATGGTGGCCACCCCTCTACGTCTGGTGTGGCAAGAGGCTCTCTCCTTCGGTGCCCTCCCTAAGTGTCTTAATAATGGTGTCATCAACTTAATTCACAAAAGGGGAGATAAGAACAAAATTGAAAATTGGTGGCTGATTACGATGCTCCAAACTGGATACAAGATAATTGCCAAAGTTATCACGAACAGAATCTCTTGTCATTTGAAGTCATGGCTTTGTGAGGACCAGAAAGGTTTTATCAAAGGTAGATCTATACTTGAAGCAATTGTCGATACTTGGGAAGGCCTTGGGTTTGCTGAGAAGTTTGCACAAGATGTGGTATTCATTAAGATCGACTTTGACAAAGCGTATGACAAATTGGAATGGGACTTTATTCTTCAATTACTGCAAGACCTTGGATGTAGCCAAACGTTCACGAAGATGGTTTCCATTCTGCTCGAAAATGCTTCAAGGAGATTAAATATTAACCGTAAGCTCTCTGAGCCCATACATTTAAAAAGATCTATCAGGCAAGGCTGTCCACTAGCTCCATTACTCTTCGCTATCACCTTGGATGGCCTCAGTCACCTATTAAATTATCACATGGATGCTGGCAATGTCAAAGGTCTTTCCCTACCTCTAGATCATGGTCAAATGATTGCGAGACTCTTTGTCGATGACATGAATGCCTTTGTACATAATGATATGAACAACATTGAGGTATTCTGGAGTTGCCTTGACACTTTTTGTGTGGCATCAAGTTCAAAAATCAACCACACTAAAACTGCTTTTAGAGCAATCCATGGACCTCCACCCCAATTGTTGTTAGATTAGGGGTGTCAAGTTATCCCTAGAGGTCAAGTCTTCTGTCTCCTTGGTATTCCGATGGGCTTTGACATCCTAATGGACCAACCGTGGAATTGGGTGCTATCCAAACTCGATAGCAACTAAATCATTGGAAAGGTATGCAAGTTAACTTGGCAGGGCGTGCAATGGTTGTCTACACATTTATGCTTTCTACAACTATTTATTTTATCTCGTGTTGGAGACTTAAGGAGAAAGAGTTGGCCAAAGTGGAAAGAATCTGCAGAAACTTCCTATGGATGGGGGACCCCAACAGGAGGGGGATTTCTAAAATCAAATGGGAAACTTGCATTAGCCTGAAAGACCGGGGGGGCTTGGGTATATTGGATATCGCTAGGTTGGCTAACAAGTTGGCGGAAAAGTGGTTTATCAAGGCTTGGAGCAATAGTGAGTCCTCTTGGGCTAAATTGATCTTCAGAAACATGAAAGACCTTACCTTAGTTGGCCATCCTAACTGGAAGGACATAGGGATCCTCACGCTTTTGTTCTCCCCCGACTCGGTGTCCTCTAAAGGTTCTAGCCTCGTGTGTTCCTTATGGAAGAGTTGGAACAAGGCCAAACAATTCATCACAATAAGTGATGAGTGGAAGTAGGTGGCTGTAATAAGACAAAATGACCCTATTTGGTTCTCGATTATCGGCATTAGGTGGGTGGAGTGTTGCAACCTCCAAATTGCTAAGTGGCTATGGAGCAACTCTAGAAACAAGAGACCGGCCAGTGGATTAGGTTCGAAGACTTAGACCCGAGACTCAGAGTTACCCTCAAGGAATGGACTCTTCTTCAAGGCAGGTGTTTGGTTTGGGAACGCTCAACTACCCGCCTTCTCTGCAGACAAGATTGTCCTTGTGTGGAGGGCCTCAAATGGAGCAATGTTAAGAAACTATCCAGAATCCCCAACTTCAAAGAGAACTTAGATGTTCATCACACCGTTAACAAGCTATGGTGCCTTTCTTGGACCAAACTTTGATGGGAACTAAAGTTCATGTCTATTTGGCACCCCCTAATTGAGATCAAAAAGTCTGTTCTCATGTGCCAGATCTTGCATAAGGGTATTTGGTCCAATGCAAGGTCTAACAAAATCTGTGGTGTGCCTGCATGGTGCAAGCATTGCCATCGATGCATCGAAGATTTAGTTCACCTTTTCTTCGATTGGCCCAAGTCTCGTGTTATCTGGCATCACGTGACGCAGGTATTGAGACTCACGAACCAAATCAATTGGCGACAGGCACTGTTGGGCGAGGCCTTTGGCTGCTCATGAAGGCTGTGGAATGCCATCAGGGGTGAGACTCTTTGGAAGATTTGGAGAGAGCGATGTGCTATCGATTTCGGCCAAATTCCAAAGGAATGGTCGATTGAAAAATCCTTGTTTCTTCTGGGTAAAAGAATCTCCCGAGATAAGAGATCTCCACCGTTTAGACATCACTGTATTTATCTCCTCGAAAATAACAAGTTGAAACCCAAATGGGTCCCACATGAGGGAGACAATAGATTTGTCCGCCTTATTTGTAATGCCCTATAGCTTGCTGTACTCCTCCCCTGCATTGTGGATTTGGGGGTTCCCATGGGCACTAGTCCCATTCACTTGTAAGTTTTCTTCTTTATTTTAATTAAAGTCCTAGAGATTAGAGCAAGGCCAAACTTCCTTAGAAAAAAAAAGTATTATGTTACGTCCTACAGTACAACTTCCTTTAGAAAAAAAAAAAAGTATTATGTTACGTCCTACCAGTGTACTGGAATGGTTTCCCGTCGTCAATACATTGCCGCAAACATAAATCCTGTTAGATTTAAGGTGTTCGGCAGTTGTAAACAGACAGCGCAAATTAATGTTTCCATGATTTTCTGTGCATAACAATGGCGTTTCAACAGATCCAACACAGATTTTTTCCATGATTTTCTGTGCATAACAATGGCGTTTCAACAGATCCAACACAGATTTTTTCCATGGAATATCTATCCGCAAGCTTTAAATGCCGTTCTGATTTTTCTTCAGAGAAGCATTAGACTACGAGGGATCCCGTATAGAATAGCGGAATGCATATGAAAGAACGCACGGCAAATCTGGTGACTACATGTCACACGGCTGCTGATCATGGAAATGCGACACGGATTGGCATGCATCTGGTTTAACAGGAGGGCATTTTGAACAGGAGGTCTTCCCTTTTCTAATGAGACGTTCTTCTCCGCTCACAGAATTGAGGATTGTCTGTGTTGCTCAGGAGTTTCTGTAAATTAGAGTAATGAAACAGTCCATGTTCACAACGGCTCTGAGCTTCCGAATGAGTTCCGATGTAGCACGCTATCTGCGTCCAAGCTTCAATGGAAAGCTTCTGAGTTTTAACGTGTCAGGAATCTTGTATCGAGGTCTTCTTTCTCGGGTTTGATTTTCGATTACTGTCCCTATAGGCTTGAAGTTTTGAAAGAATAGCACACACCTCCAGCGACTACTCCATATCTTCTTCTCTAGCGAGTCAAAACTAAAATGAATAAATATCTCCTACAACATATTTTAAGAGTTCAACTTTTTTTTTGGACAGAAACGCTTCAAATTAATATAACGGAAAAAATTAAAAGAAGATTAAGAAGAGCTATAAAGCAGCTCAAGCGACCTGCTTTTATCCTTTGTGAGCGATTCACTTGCTCTTGAGCTTGTTGTTTTCTACAAGAAATAGCTTGTGGTCTTTCTCAACACCCTTGATACCACTACTAGGGAACCATATAGGATCATTCTACTTGACTCCAAAAATCCATTTCTAATTATTATTGATCGATCAGAGGGACCTCAACTTGCTCCAAGATTTCTATAATTGGTACATTAGATCCAAAAAATTGGGGAAAAGTGGAAAGCCGATGGAGGTCTTTTCAAATAGGGATATGTGAGAAAGAAAGGTTATTATACTTCCTAATGAGAAGCTTGGCCCAAAATCCTTGTTATTACACTAGGATCTGACCAGCCACAAGCTTGTTAGCCATGTCCTCCACATCCACAAAGCCCAACCCACCCCAATCCATGGGACAAGCATAAATTTCCCATATAATCTCGGGCACCCCCTCTTACTTGGAGTTCACAACTTACGGTTGCACACAAGGTGTACTCAAGATCTAAACTTTGCATTTTGATGAGCCTTATGTGTTCCATTCTTTCAACAGACTATAGTCGCAAGTCATGCGCATTCCCATTTATCTACACGTGTACTGAGTTCTTCCTCCAAAGATAAACAATTGATTGAACGTTATTCGCATAAATAGCTCATACACATGTGTATAACTCCTCATATGAGTTCACCTTCATCCATGTAATAGAACCTCACATTAACAACTGAAATATTTAACTTGATCCTTTTCAAAGAAGACTTTTATCATCCCAACTCGAACGCTTTCATTGTCCTTTAATCATCGACTATCAATTGCATGTAGTAAAGGCTCGAAGATCGGAAGGGATACACACACACACTCTGTCTCTCTCTCTCTCTATACCCCCCCCCCCCCCACACACACACACACACACACATTGCACATTGAATGTCATTTTCTTGCGGAGTTACACGTAGATGCACATACATGTTCATGCACACACAACCAATCGGTCATTCATTCAAAATCACACAAACATATATGTGCTCATTTTAACACATCTTCTAATAAACATAAACACATGTAGAAGCACAAAACAAACAAACACATGCACATCCATATAAATAATCATGTTCACATAAAAGAACCTGAAAATGAACACACACAGTGATGCATGCATTCACAAGGACTCAACCACTTACATGCACACATGTACACATAGACTTACACACATAAAGAGTTGAGCAATAGAAACACATCCATACACACACACACACAAAATTCATGTAATGAAATGATATATATAGTATAAGGCAACAAATTCATATGTATGCTCTAAATTAAATGATTAGATACCTATTAATCTAGCTTTTGACATATTATTGGGCATCGGTAGAGGAGTCAAGGTTAGAAAAAATGAACCAGAGACTTGAATAGAAGCTAGAAGATTAGAAGGGGTCCACCAGTTATTTTACATTTGGCCATGAATAGTATGCTACATGCCTTGGACAAAGTTAAGAAATAAGGGAACTTTAGCTGAAAGAGAAGTTGGAATCAAGAGGCATTTTATGTCTATTGTGCCCTTTTTTTCTCAACTCATGCATATTTTTCTAATACCACTCCAATTTCCTAAAGGTATAGGATTCAATGAGCCTCTAGAGTACTTCCCCAATTTCCTCTATTTCTTTGCAATTTTGAGCACTAGAATGAATCTTAGCACTATTTGTTAGTTACTTTTATCCATTTTTTTTGAAAGGGGCCATGCTTTTGAGTAGAAAGGACAAAACCCTAGTTGTAAGAGAACATTTGGAATAATTAAAGTGAATTCTCATGCATCTTTCTTCTTGGGATAGTATATCTTTTCTCTTTCATTGTTTGGAGATTCCATGGTGTGCTTAAGCTATCCGAACCAATATCCATCTATGACAAGTGTCTTTACATTCTTTAAGTGTGTATCTAGTACCCTTTTTACATGTTTTTGGGGTTGTTCTTCTTCAAGAATGTGTTTTTGAGCTCCATAGATTCATGGGATGTGACTTCATAGACTTGAATGGGGTAAATAGTGTTGACGTATTTCGGTGGTGATGTGTCGGAACACACTTAGGACCATCGGGGCACTTTTTTCCCTCTTTAGGAGGTTTTTTCCCTTGGCTTGTATATATGCCTATAACCTGAAGGCGTTACTTATCTTTGTACCTATTGCCACTCCTATGGAAACATGTTTAAGATTGATTCGTCATGATGCTAGAGATGCATTTGATGTTGTTCTCTATCAACAAGTTGTTGGATGCCTAATTTACTTATGCATAATTCAACTTGATATTCAGTTTGTTGTCTGACAAATGAGCCTATTTATGCACTGTCCAGGTGTCAAGAATTGTTAGGTAATTACGTGCATCTTTGGCTATTTGAGTGGTACCTGACTACTTGGATTGTTTTATCCCAAGGGGGGGGATGACTATGGCCAGATTTACATGCTTTTTATGACTCTGAATTGGCTGGTTGCTATAATATTCACAAATATCCATGTTTGTTCAAAAACTAGGATCTATTTGCAAAAAATATATACTATATGAAAATATAAATATTATTGAAAACTTTTTTGCAAACCATTTTTAACAAACAATAAGATGTAATTAGTAACATTACTATCTCCCCAAGCAATTGTGAAAAGTTTAGTGAATTCTAAAACAATTTTCTTGAATGTTCGGTGTTGTGATATTCATGTATAGATGTGTGAGAACACACATAGGAAGGTGAGAGAAATGTTTTTCTCTCTTTAGGAGGTTCTTTTGCCTCAGCTTGTATATACATCTATAATCCTAATGCGTCATTTATCTTTTAGATTCACTTGCTTATACATTTTGTGTTGTCTTGTTCTCCAAGCAACTTCTTCTTCCTTGTGCTATTTGTGTGCTTTCATAGACCTTGAACTCCAACAATTGGTATCAAAGCATGTCACCACATCATCTAGGATGTCATCAACACCTCTCTGGTCATAGTCTTAGAATCACACAAAAAATGATGAGCATACTCAAGGTGATTATGAGTTCAAAAAAACTTTTCTATAAGGCATAAAAATTTTTATTTGAGCTCATTTCAGCCTCCGAATGCACTATCATAGAGACTATGCAAGAAATCTTCCCTTTTGTAACAAACATATGTACATGTTTCGATTTGCAAATAATAAATAGATTAAAAATTCCGATATATATATATATATATATATATATATATATATATATATATATATATATATATATATATATATATATATATATATATATATATATATATATATATATATATATATATATATATATATATAGACACACACACACATAGTATGAGAAATGGAAAATGCAATACAATATTAGGAAGAGAGAAATTATAGTAGAAAAATCATGATTATGGTATTGAGAACTTTCCTATATGTGAAAAGAACCTACGTACAAACTCTCAAGAGAGTACAATGGACCTTAAAAAGATTACTTTCTGAGAGTGCCACAAATGAAGAATGTTAGAAAGATATGAGTGCTAAGAAATTTCCTAAAGGAATCATGCATGGGGTGTACAAGAAGCCTAATAATGGAAGAGATGATTAACATAGAAAAGGCACGAAAATTGCAAA
Organism: Ceratopteris richardii; assembly: GCA_020310875.1. Classification (NCBI taxonomy): domain Eukaryota; kingdom Viridiplantae; phylum Streptophyta; class Polypodiopsida; order Polypodiales; family Pteridaceae; genus Ceratopteris; species Ceratopteris richardii. The sequence continues at coordinate 28,792,418 of CM035416.1, forward strand.
AAATGTAGAAGTCCCTATGAAGGGGAATCTTGAGAAATAGAAACGAATCATGCCCATGAAAAATAGTATGGCATGAGTACACCAATATAGAACCTCAACAAAATAAAAGTGATGTAGGAAAATCCACAGAAATAGCTTCTATAGCTGAAAAGGAATTGGAATCCCAATAAGAGAAATTTGGCAGCCAGCTCAATGTAAATACCATATGTGAAGTTGAAACAATAGAAACCAATACTGAAGTGGAGAACTATGATGAAACACCAAAGCAAGAGACACAATATTAAACACATGAGAAATTCAACAAATTTCATCATGGCTCCTCTGAGTGTCTCAAGCTTTTTAACACCGACTTGCCGAAAAAGGAACCAACGGGCCAATGCGTACAAAAGGGAAGCCTCACACTTCACAATGACCATCAATCCAAACAAGGCACAATCAATTTGGAACTTAAAAGAGGTTTCACAAGTGACAATCACACTCATTCCAATGAAATTGAATGAAAGAAGCTTGAATTGGGAGAAGAAGAAGCTAGAAGTAGGCTTTCAAACAATGAGAGGCATTAATTTCAAAAACGTGCTACCCATTCTCAAGACATATGTGTCTATCACCATGAAACAACCATAGATAACTTGAAAATTTAAAATAAGAAGCTTTACGCAAAAGAAACCACATCACTTGTGGAAATTTACAAAGAGAAAGAGATAAAAGAAAATGAATATTTTGCACTACATGGTAATAAATGTACAAGTCAACTATTTGCAATAACTTTGGAAAGTGGTTTGAACAAGCATAATTTGCAAGTGCCATAGTAAAATGAGATAATACTCAAGGCAGATCAACATACTAGTAACATCACTCTTATTGAAGAAAATGTAATGAACATACTCGAGGATGCAAAGAAGACCAATTCATTAATAGATAGTGATGATCTTGAGAAAAACTAGGTATATCGAGAAAAGAAATTGAAAAAGATCAGATCACATATGTTTGTAAATGTCAATAAATAGTGTTACAAGTGATGATCATGAGAAATACCAACCAATTGACAAGAACATTGGTGATATGTCTACACCAATGCTTAAATTGTAGAACTTTGAAATAAAAACTACTACTATGTAGAAAGGGTGTTTGAAACAACATATACATACATATATATATATATATATATATATATATATATATATATATATATATATATACACACACACACACACACACACACACACACACACACACACACACATATATATATATATATATATATATATATATATATATATATATATATATATATATATATATATATATATATATATATATATATATATATATATATATATATATATATATAACCAAAAGATGAGGAACTAGAATTGAGTAGTACAATACTAGGAAGAGGGAAATTATATCAACAAAAGCATGATTATACTATTGAGAACTTCCATATTTGTAATCAAAACATAGGTAAAAACTTTGTGGAGAGTACAATGGACCTTAAAGGATCACTTATAGAAAGTGTTACAAATGAAGGATCTCGGGAAGAGATCATTGATAAGAATTTGAATAAAAGCACCATGCATGAAGTCTGTACAAGAAGCCTAATAAAGGATGGGATGATAATTATAGAAGAGGCATTAAAAGACAAAAAATGTAGAATTCCCTATGAAGAGGAATTTGTAGAAAAAGAAATGAATCATGCTCATCACAAAATAGTAAGACATGAAAACTCAAGGTGATATAATGGATGGGGGAGAATCCATAGAAGCAACTTCTACAACTCAAAAGGAACAGAAATGCCAAGATGAGAAAGGTAGCAACCGGATCAATAGATACCATATGTGAAGTTTGAACAATACAAGCCAAAGGTACTTATGAGGAGAATCTTGATGGAAAATGAAAAGCAAGAGACATAACATTTATCACATGGGAAAGTCAGCAAATAGTACCTAAAAAATCTCATTGTGGCTCCTTTCTCTGTCTCTAGGTTTCTTTCTTTCTATATTTCTTTTCTCTATGTATAGTTTGTATATATTTACATCTTATATAACATATATAGTGTGTATATATTTATATCTTATATAACTCACATATATACACACACACATGTGTGCATGTATTCTTTGTATACTTAGTTAACTACTTAATTATATATATTAATTTGCTAATTATTTCATGTGTATAGTATAAGTAAATCAGCTAATTAATATGTAGTAAATAAATATATGTGTATATATAATAAAGTATATAAAAATATGTATTCTTTGTATATGTAGTTATTTACTTAATTATATATACAAATTGGCTATATGTTTCATCTGTGTATATGTATATGTAAATAAATTAATATATATATATATATATATATATATATATATATATATATATATATATATATATATATATATATATATATATATATATATATATATATATATATATATATATATATTATATATATATATATATAAATATGCATTTGTATAGTGATTTAAAAAAACACACACACACACACCAATATGATCCCTATGGTCCAATATATATATGTGTGTGTGTGTCAAACATTGGTCCATAGGGATCATATTGGTCCATAGGGATCATATTGGTCCATAGGGATCACTCCATATGTGTGTGGGACAAGGGCCAGCCATAGCTTTGAGTGTCTTTTGATTTTATTGCATTTTTGGATGAACATGGGATAAAGCATCAATGTACAATGCCATATACAACTGAATAGAATGGAGCTGCTGAATGGATGAATATGTCAGTCATGGAGATGGCCAGGTGTATGGTTAAGAGTCAGGCTTTACCACATAGTTTCTGCCTTGAGGCTATTATGTTTGCAACATATGTACTTAACAGGTGTCCCACTAAAGCATTGTAGTCTATCACTCCATATAAGGCTTGGAATGGTCGCAAGCCATCTATTTCTCACGTGTGTGTTTTTGGTTGTCTGGCATATGCATTAGTTCCTGAACAACAACATAGGATATTGGATGATAAAGCAGGGAAATGTACTTTTGTTGGGTACAGTTTTGAAAGCAAAGGATATCGTCTATATCATCCACAGACTAAACACATTTTGGTTAGCCGTGATGTTGTTTTTGTGGAAGATGCTATTCAGCCATTACTTTCATGTACTAAGGAGACATCAGTTAGCTCCAAAGACATGTATGACACCTTGCTACCTCTTTTTATAAGTGGACAGTCTAGTGCTGGTCCAAATGAGACAAATTTCCAACCTTTATAGGTTTCATGTGATGATGCAGATTGGGAGATAACAAATTAGATGCACATTTATCATATCCTACTCGTTCTCACTCTCATAGTATTTCTTTTGCATTAGATTGTTATTCTATGGCTGTCTCTAGTCTCTGTGATGAGAATGATCCTGTTTTCTTTCATAAAGCACAAAATTCAGAAAATTGGATGGCTGGCCATTGGCACTAAGTGGGTATACAAGCTGAAGTGAAAGCCTGATAGAATAATTGATAGGTATAAGGCTAGGCTTGTTGCAAAGGGTTTTGCTCAGGAAAGAGGCATTGATTTTGATGAGACCGTTGCTCCTACTTGCCAAATGCCTAGCATTCGTAGCATCTGTGTACTTGCAACTCATCATGGTTGGAATGTACATTAATTGGACATTAAAACTACATTTTTGAATGGCAACTTGCATGAAGAAGTGTATATTCTTCAACCTTGTGGCTTTGTACATAAAGGGCATGAAAACAAAGTGTGCGGATTGAAAAAGGCATTATATGGTTTGAAACAAGCACCAGATGCTTGGTATGAAAAGATACATGCCCATCTGATTCCACATGGTTTTGAGAATAGCCAAACTGAGAGCACCTTATATGTTAAGTGTGCAAATGATGTGCTTCTGCTCATTGTTGTCTATGTTGATGCCATGCTGCTCACTGGTCCTCATGAGAAGCATATTGGTAATTCTAAGACTAATTTGCATGCCTCATTTGAGATTTCAGATTTGGAGCATTTCCATCATTATTTGGGCATCCAGTTTATGCAAGTTTTGATGGCGGAATAGCTTTGTGTCAAACCAAATTTATTGACACATTATTGCAGCATTTTTGCCTTGAAGACTAAAAACCTATTGCCACTCCTATGGAAACAGGTTTATGAAAAGTCTTCATGATGCTGGAGATGCATTTGATGTTATTTTGTATCACTAGGCTATTAGATGCTTCATTTACTTATGCATTAATCGACTTGATATTCAGTTTGTTGTCTCATAGATGAGCATGTTTATGCGTTCCCTAGGTGTCAAGCATTGGTAGGTGGTTAAGTGCATCTTTCACTGCTTGAGTGATACCCGACTACTTGGATTGTTTTATCCCAAGGGGGGATCACTACTGCCAGATTACAAGCTTTTTCTCACTCTAATTGGGATGATTGCTATGACACTCGTGTGTCCACTAGTGGCTTTTGCTTCATGCTTGGTAGCTCATGTATTTCTTTGTTGAGCAAGAAGCAACCTACCGTGGCCACTTCCAATTGTGAGGCTGAGTATAGGGAAACTTTCACAGCATTGTCAAGTGTGTGTGGCTCAAATTTCTTATGGTTGATACGGGTGTTGGTTAGTCTTTTGCCATCACCATCTTCACTGACAATCAGAGTGCATTGGCAATTGCGAGGAACCTTGTGTTCCATGCTCGCAATAAGCACATTTATGTGCAATATCATTATGTATGGGAGAGGTTCTCTATTGGAGAGATCAATTTGGCATATGTGCCCACACAAGGGAACGTTGTAGAACTTTTCACAAAGGCTCTGCCTAGGAAGAAGTTTGAAGCTTTATTCAAAGCTTTGGGCTTACTTCCTTTTGTGGATTGATTCCACATAGCTTGGCACTTCCTTATACATGAGTGCCAGCTCCTTGTTCATCACATCACTCCCAAGGGAAATTTGTTGATATATTTAGGTAGTGATGTGCGTGAACACACTAGGACTGTCGAGGCACCTTTTTCCCTCTTTAGTATCTCCCGTCCTGCTTGTATATATGCCTATAGCCCGAACGGGTCACTTATCTTTGTACATGCTAGTGGTAATACATTCAATATTGTGTGTTGTGCTCCAAGCTTCTTCTTCTTCCTTGTGTTGTTCACGTGCTTGTGCAGACCTTGAACTCCAACAAAAACATGGGGAAGTCTATTCTTTAGATGTAGGTGTATCTCCTTGCACTTCTGTAAGCATCCCTTTGAAGAATATTTGAATATAGTGTCTTTGTTGCAGTTCCATAGTGAGAAAAAATCACTTAGTATAGGTAAGATTTTACATGATCTCATCATTACCTCTGGATTTGAGGGGAATATTCTACTTGTAAGTAGTTTGACTGGCACGTATAATGGGTCTAGAAGTTTACATGTTGTTTCATCTATGTTTTATTGCCTAGAACCTTCCAATGTCTTCTCATGTAATAGTGAACTTGCTACTTCATGCATAAGGACATCATGTAGGTTTAACAGATGTACAAAATCTTCTTGGTTGGATCTCTCATCTGAATATCTGCTCCTAGAAGACACCCATAAAATTGTTAAACCAATATGGTTGTATAGATGAAACTAGATCATTCTTTGATAAAATGCCCCATCGATACATTGTTTCATGAAATGCTATGATTTCTGCATCTTCTTGACCAACCAAATATTGCCAACATGCTCTATTCTATTTTTATGAAGATATGAATTAAAGGTGTTTTTCATCGATGGGTGCTCACCTTTGAGGTCTCCCCATGCAAGAAATATTTTTCATGTTCATACTATCAACATGGGCATCACACATGAACCTATGGTTGGAATACCCATTATTAATCCCTATGAGAATTTTGAACTCATAGAAGAATCTTTTAGTGCGTTTAAAAAAATTACCTATGAGAATTAAAGGTGTTTTTCATCGATGTGTGCTCACCTTTGAGGTCCCCCCATGCAAGAAATATTTTTCATGTTCATACTATCAACATGGGCATCGCACATGAACCTATGGTTGGAATACCCATTATTAATCCCTATGAGAATTTTGAACTCATAGAAGAATCTTTTAGTGCCTTTAAAAAAATTACTTACATTGATACCATTGCATTGATAGTAGTGATTTCTTTCTTTTCACATATGGGACAAGAAAAGGTGTTCGAAAATATAACATACATTTTTGCACTTGATGCATGCACTAGCATATCAAAGCTTGATGAAGGGAAGGAGATACACTCTATAGTTGTGTACGTCGGGCTAGAGAGGAATCCAATAATATAGGCAACATTAGTCAACATATAAGGTAAATGGTTTAAATTATTTGATGCAATTTGGATCTTTTCAAATATACCCAATGAGGATGCTATCCCTTTGAGATTTTTGATTGGAACCTAAACTAAAATGCTCATTTTCTATTTCATAGAATGTATTCAAATGGATTAAACACAAATGAGATTATATCTATTATTTTCTATTTTCATAGGATGTATTCAAATGGATTAACTGCAAATGAGATTAAGTCCACTTGTGTCCTTGACATTTTTGCTTTATTGTCTATGTTGGTCCATTTGTGTTGTTAGACTCAAGATATAACTGGCAGGAGATGGTTGAACCACACTCTAAGAGGGAGGATTAGGAAGTAATCCTCAACCATGGCTTTTGGGGCAAGTGGTTAGCCCATCATACTCCTAGCCAGTAGATCATGAGTTCAAATCCCACAATTGGTATCAAAGCAAAAAGGAAGTAGACTTGGGCAAGGCGGATGGAAGGCGCGCGCATCGATTTCAAAGATAAGCTTAACAAAGATTTGAGTGTATCTCCCAATCCGTAGGTCGAATTTTGACGTGTAATATACCATTGGAAAGCTCTTGGAACGAGCATTCCAATGGAGACACAAGATTTGGGATCCAAGATACCTAGCATGGGTGAGAACTAGGTTCAAGAGACCGAGGTTGAGAGCAAGATAAGTCTGTAGGCTAGTTGCCAAGAAGCAAAAAGGCAAGATTCAAGATACCAAGGTTGAGAGCAAGGCAAGTCCATAGGCAAGTGGCCAAGAAGCGAAAAGGCAAGGCTCAAGACACCAAGGTTGAGAGCAAGGCAAGTCTGTAGGCAAAGTGGCCAAGAAGCGAAAAGGCAAGGCTCAAGAGACCAAGGTTGAGAACAAGATGGTTCAAGAGACTGTGCCAGGGTGAGGACATCAATCCAAGGGGAGAGCAAAGATTGATAATTGAGGACAATGATCTCTAGAAGGGGAAGAGAGTGTTAGACTCAAGATATAACTGGCAGGAGATGGTTGAACCACACCCTAAGAGGGAGGATTAGGAAGTAATCCTCAACCATGGCTTTTGGGGCAAGTGGTTAGCCCATCATACTGGTAGCTGGTAGGTCATGAGTTCAAATCCCACTTGTGTCCTTGACATTTGTGCTTTATTGGCTATTTTGGAATAGGGACATTTGATTCACAGTGCCATACTAGAGGAATGTTTAGATGAAAATGTTGTCCTAGCAAACTATCTTATAAATATGTATGGGAAATGTGCATGCTTGGGTGAGGCCATATATGTATTTAATAGAATGCTTTTGAGGACTAGAATGATATGGAACACGTTATTCCGGTCCTATACATTTGGTGGGAAATATATGGAAACTATAGCATTCTTCGAAGATATGATGAATGAAAACAAAGAGGTTGTTGACATAACTTGTCTTTGTGTATTGACAACATGGATTCATGTATGGCTTGTTGAATTTGGTATATTCTTTTTTGCATCCATGTACTTGTGTCATGAATTTACATACACAAAGGATCGTTATGTTTGCATGATTACTATTTTGGATTTAGTTGGACACTTAGAAGAAGCAAAGGCCTTTATTCACTAAATATCATTCACATATTTTCCAATGCTATGGTTATGTTTGCTAGGTGCATGTAAAGCTCATGATGATCTAGAGCGTGGGGCTAGGTCTACGAAAGGTTCATTGGGTTGAGCCAACAAATGTTGCACTTTGTATTGCATTGATTAATATTTATTCTGAATTCAATATGAATTTAAATGAATAACGATGTACAAAAATATGACACATTCATTATATTGACCAATGCTTTTCTTAAGAAATCCATTTTTCTGGATGTAGATGAGTAACTATACAAACCTCCTCCCTATCCATAAATATGTTTTCCTATCTCTTTATGCATGTACATTTTTTCATTTAAATATATGTATATAAGTGTATCATGAATCTGCAAATGATCTCCTATGCTTGTTTGTGTGATGTGGGTGTCAATGTATTTGTTTTTTTTTAACATGTGTTCATGGTTGTTTATTAATGTGTTTCTCATTGTATATGTACATGTGTGCAAACATGTATATGAGGTTGTTGTATATGTGTAAAAATATACACACGTGACTATCCATATGTGGAAATACATGCATGTGTAGAAATATATACAAGCGGCTATCCATGTAGGTGGATGTGATCATCTATGTATGTATATATGTGTGATGTATGTAGCTATATATGTTATGCATATGTGTTTTTCTATATACTTTAGTTGGTCATGTCTGTGAATATGTATTTGCGTGTGATTGTGATTTTATAATAGAGCCCACGAATAAAGATCCATTATTTTAATTTCATGCCTTTTAAAATTTGATGAGAGTGAAAACCTTCTATTTTATTTTAGGTGAAATGAGAAATACACATTCACACACCCAACCTGATAAGATAGAGGCACCCATCATGAGAGACTCATAGACATGTTCAGCCAAAACTTAAACTCAGAACTTCCTCCCGCAGCTTCAAGATGTCAGCCATTAGCTACGCAGGCTCGGCTTTAAAAAAAATTATTGTTTTGAATTTCAGTTGGAAGTAAAGATTTGTGTTGTAAGGAGTAGAACCATTGGAGTACAATGATTAGACGACGGACGTACGATGGTTTGCATGGTTGTTGGGTGGCAGGCCAATGGTTTTGCCGACTGAAGTGGTTTGGTTGTTGGGTGGTAGGCCAATGGTTTTGCCGACAGAAGAGAAGTCACTATTTCCCGAAGGTGCCTGCAGATATTGTACCATTTCAACACAGCGATGGGAGGTCGTTTCTGCTACAGCACACGTGAGAGGGTGAAGGAACACAACTTGGCGATCGAATTCTGTATCATGAAGTTCCGCTTATCATATAGATTTCTTCACTTGCGCCGTGGACGTTATCTTTGACTTCACTTGCGCCGTGGACGTTATTTGTGAGTGCACAGCAAAAAGGAAGCTCAAAGATGAACTTTACTTGTTTGCCGTACTTGCTTTTTCCGCTTTGCATTTCCGTACTTATTTTCATCACTTGCTTTTTTCAGGTCACTGATAAAGGCGGTCTACATGGTCTGTTCCAGTTAGCGTATCTGCTTCTTCTCACTTCTCCTTTCTCGCTGGATTTTGCCTGTGTTAATGTGCAGTAAAAAAAACCTCAGAAAATGAAAGAAGGGGCAGCGCGTAGTATCGTACTTACGCTGTTATGCTCAATGTCCATCCTTCTTTGCTTTTCTTCAAGGCGATGACGTCTCGCTTCGGATTAATTTGGTCATGCTCTTTCCTTACTTTGCTTTTCCTTTTTCGAAGATGACATACATGTGGCAGTTGGATGAATCTGTTACCTCTGATAATCAGGAGGAAAAGAAGCCGAGAAATGAATGAAGTTCCGCTTCGCCCTGTTCTGGTATTGTGTTATTTTTTACCTTCCTTTTGCTCTTTCCGAAGCTTATGCTCATTGCCTAAGATTTTTCGAATTCTGTATTGTTCCAATTACGAATTGCATTCCTCTTAGCACGATGAGGAGGGACACATGCACATGCATGTACGCAAACATGCACACAAGCAACCTCTCTCATATGCAAGAAAATTTAAAAAAATCTCACCTTCTATCAGCAAGAGAAAAGAATACACGCCAAGCAATCTTTCAAATGTGAGAGGCATTGTCTTTTATAAACTCTTTTAAAACAATGGCCCTATTCACATTCCAATGACTAACTTAACTCAAAAATAGACTTAAAACAATATATAGCTTGATTCGAGCTTTGAAAAATAAAAGAAAATTCTAGAAACTTAAGCTTTCACGGCTCAAGGACTCCTTAAATTTTAGATTACAAAAATAGGGCTCATACATATTTCTAGAAATGATTTTTACATGTATCCTTGCAATAGTTTGAGAATCTTTGGGCCCCCAATTGCTCCCTCTTTCTCCATGTGACTTGTTTGGAACCTCCCTCTCATTCATAGTTGCTTTCTTCACCACAACCATAACGATCTTCTCATCATTTGCTTCATTGTATTATGCTTCCATGTGAGTTTCTACTCTAATACTTCTCGTCTCTTAGATTCTATAATCGTGGATAAAATATTATGTCATTTTTCTCTAAAAATTATGGGCACTAGCATGTATTGGGGTTTAAGAGTCCTTGTGGAACAAAATATTACAAACATATAGTAATATTTATTAATGTTTTTCTTTTTGTTAATTTTGAAGTTTTATTTGTTATTTGATTTTATTTTTTCTTTCATTTTAAGGATTTAGGTTTATTTTTTGAAGGATCATACACACACACACATAGACACATTTAATATGCCATGCTCATACATACATGCTCATACATACATGCTCATACATATTGGAGGGGATGGTGAACACCTAGAGATGAGTTGGTGCTGCAAGTTCCTCCTTCATAATAGCCTAAATTGAATTGACTTCTTGAGCTTTCCAAGAAGCACAAATAATCACCCAAGTACTTTGGACGATGATACTCAAATCATACTTGATAGCAAGAAAATAGCTAGTCCACTGAATCTATATCAACATACATCAAATGATCAAGTATACACTGAGAAACAAGTCAGAGAAGTTCACTATTCTGAGTGGTACATGATAGAGTAGAAGATATGAAATATGAGAAAACTATATATATTAATGCACATAGATTAAATTGATATTTGCAATGAGTGATTGCACAATGTGAGGGAAATGATAGAGCTATGATGTGAGCTCAATGTCAACTTAAGATTTCTTTGAATATCTCTCCAATCGAGGTTGCTACGCGACTTTTGAAGTCCTAAAAGTGTTTCAAAGTTTTAGGATTTGATTTGCCATGAATCCTCACCAAATGATTTGTGAAAAGATTCTCCTAAGAACTCGTAATTGAAGTCATTTCATATATGCACTCTTACAAGTAGTAAAAAGTCAATATTTATAAGAGATCATTCATCTGCTAATACATGAATGTACATATGAGCCTTAGGATAAATGATCAAGGATTTAGGCTTGGAGTAATTGCATCAATAGCTCCCCCTCAAGCCTAATATGCTTGGGCTCTAATTCTCTTTAATCACCTGCAATCCAATCATCATCTTGAACATGTTCAATTTTGTTCCTTCCAAAGATTTGGTTAGCATATCTACACATTATAGGTTTGTTGATACATAGGACAATTGTATGTCCTTGCTAAGTAGTTTCTCTCTCACATAATGATAATGCACTTCAATGTGTTTAGTCCTTGCATGATATACAAGATTAGCAGTCAAATGAAGTGAGCTAGTGTTATCTCCAAAAATCATTGGAATGTATGTGCATATTCCATAATTTGAGTAGAGTAGCTTAAGCCACATTGCCTCTTGTGTTGCATTTCCTAGATCCCTATATTAAGCTTTAGTTGATGACAATGCCAAAGTTGGTTGTTTCTTTGATGATCATGAAATCAACTTTGATCTTGCAAAAGATAAGTATCCAGAGGTGCTCCTCCTATCATGTTTTGAGCCATTCCAATCTGCATCAAAATATAGCTTGATATCCAAGTTAGATATGAATGGATACAATAGTCCTTCATTTATGGTACCCTTCAAGTACCTTAAAATCCTTTTGGTAGCTTTCATGTGAGGTTTTCTTGGTGTATGCATGAATCGACTCAATGTACTTACTCCATAGAATATGTCTGCTCTTGTTAGGATTGCATAATTGAGACTCCCAGCAAGTCTTTGATAACTTGTAATGTCTTCAAGCAACTCTCCTTCATGTGTATAGAGTTTGTTGTTCAATTCCATGGATGTACATATAATTTTTGTATTTTCCAACTTGAACTTATCTAGTACATCATGGATGCACTTCCTCTTAGTAATAAAAATACAAGAATGTATATAAACAAACTCCAAGCCAAGAAAATATATAAACAATCCAAAATCATTAATTTTTAACTCGTCCTTCATCTGAGCTTTGATCTTCTTGATGCCATTGGCATCATTTCTTATAATGATGATATAATCCGCATAAACACATAGATAAATAACTTTTGAATTAGTCTTCTTAATGAACAATGAAGAATCTGCCTTGCTTACAACAAAACTTTGGTCTTGCAAGTATGCGACTAGTCTATGGTTCCAAGCTCTAGAAGCTTTGTTTAAACCATACAATGCTTTCCTTAATTTACAGACATAATCAGGTTTGTCTTTTTCTTCATATCCTAGTGGTTGAGCCATATAGACTTCTTCAGAGATCCATCCATTTACAAATGCATTTTTAACATCTAATTGGTACAAGTTCCAACTTTTTGAAGCAACAATACTTACTAACACTCTCATAGTTGACATCTTTTCCACATGTGAGAATGTTTCCTCATAATCCACTCCATGGGTTTTAGCAAATCCCTTTGCCACTAGTCTTGCTTTACACCTATTTATTGTACCATCTAAATTCTTTTTCACTTTGTAAATCCACCTAGAACCTATTACCTTCATGAATGGTTTTTTGGAAACCAAATCCTAAGTACTATTCTTTTGAAGTGCTTAAATTTCTTTTTGCGTAGCTTCCTTCCATTCTTCCTTCTTGTTGCCTTCTTCAAATGAAGAAGGTTCTTCTGCAATCTTTGGCCATGTATATAGAATGATTTGTGACGAGTGATGTGTAATAGCCATACCTTATAGGTTTCTTGCTTTCCCTTTGAGATCTTCTAAGTGCTTGATTGGATGACTTTGGAATGTTGTTCAAACTTTTGTCTTTCTTTTGCCCTTGTACTTCCAAGCTTTGAAGTCAATTTATTCTTCAACTTCTGAGTTGATAACTTTTGATGTACGTGGTTCTTCTTTGGTCAGATTTGGAAAATCATTTTCCAAGTCATAGAGTAACTTTATTTTTCTGCAATCATCTTCAAACCATGAGTTATTTTCATCAAATATCACATCCCTACTAACTATAAATCCTTTGTTAGTGGGACTATATAACCTATATCCTTTTTGATTTTGATCATAGCCAATGAATATGCATCTTTCAACTTTTGGATCAAGCTTTCCTCTAATATGTGACGGTATGTGTGCATAAGCAATGCACCCAAAGATCTTACAATGATCTAAAGAAGGTCTCCTGCCACTCCATGCCTCATAAGGTATCATTCCATCGAGAGACTTGGATGGAAGCCTATTGATTAGGTAAGTGGCTATGGAAACAGCCTCTACCCATAAGTAATTTGGAAGTTTTTTTCATTCAACATTGATCTTGCAACCTCTACTATTAGCTTGTTTCTTCTCTCTACCACTCCATTATGTTCAAGAGTGTACCTTATTGTAATCGCTCTCTCAATGCCTCTATTCTGTAAGAAGGAGTCAAACTCATGTGAGAAATTCTCACCACATCCATCAGATCTGAGCCTCTTCAAGCTTCAACCTATTTGATTCTCAACCAATGCCAAATAATTCTTGAAACAAGTGAAGAATTCATCTTTATGTTTCATAAAATAAAGTATTATCCATCTACTATAGTCATCTATGAATGAAACATAAAACCTTGACCCTGAAATTGATGGCTCTCTACTAGGACCCCACACATCTGTGTGCACAAGCTCCAAGTAGTCTTCATACAATGGTATCCTCTTTTGTTGAATGGTTGCCTATGTGATTTGCCAAATTGGCATGCTCCACATTTGTAAAAGGGATGCCAAGCACACTCTGACACCTGCATATTTGCTTCAATGTTCTTTCACTTATATGACCTAGTTTCTTATGCCATATCTCCATTTCAGATAAGGTTTGATCCTTATAATTGAAGAATGCAATATTCCTTATATCTTCAACTTCAAAGGTAAAGAGTCTACCATATTTCTCACCTTTTGCAATTCTTTTGAAGCCTTGTTGGGTCCTCCACATATGCTCCATGCCTTGTGAATCTTACCTATAAATCCTTCTCTACAATCTATCCAACACTAATTAGATTCTTTGTTATTGTTGGTACATATAATACCTTGCTTAGAAGATTCATGTTACCATCAGATGCTTTAACACTTCCAATCTTCTTTACTAAGTGCTTAGTCTCATCACTTGTCTCAACTTCATGCTTTTCTTTGGGTTCTTCAAGGTCAAACAATAATGCTACATTGCCTGCTAATGATTGGAACAACTAGAATCAATATGGAATAGGTACTCATCATCTTTACCTTACTTGGCTATCATATTCATGAGTAATAGAGAATCGTCTTGATCATCTGTATAGTTGTAGTCTCTTCTTCCTCTAAAGCCTCCTTGATAGTTGTTGTTGTGGCCTTGGTTGTAGTTGTGATGGTAGTTGTTTCCTTCATTATTGAGCCTGCCTCTTGATTGTACATAGCCTCCTCTATGGAAGCCTCTTCCTCTTTGATTCTTTGTGTTCTTGAAGCATTCATCTGTGGTATGATTGTTCAAGCCACAAATGTTGCAAGGTGAAGAGTTGTATGATCTCCTCCTGCATTGCTTTGCTCCTCTGCCCCTTCCTCTAGTACCTCTTCCTCTAACTATGTTGTTCACTTGAGAGGCACTAGCTTCTTCTTCATTCCTCTTACTTTTGCCTTTATCTTTACTCTTATTTTTATATGTGTAAAGGGAAAAATATTGATTACCTATAGAAGTATCTCCATTCTTATTGAGCTTTGTATCATGTGTGAAGAGTTGCCCCATCAATGTATTGGGGTTAGGTGCTTGCATGTCCATATATAGGTCCATTGCTGTGGTAAAGGACTCCCACTTGTCATCACTCTTGATGCCATTTATGATCCGCCTTACTATTTGCTCCTCTTCTATTTCTTCTCCAATACTTCCAAGTTGATCAACTACATCCTTCATCTTGGTCACATAGTCAGCTACACTTTGTTTTGGTTGCTTCTTTAGGGTTGTGAACTCCATCCATTAGGGAAAAAATAAACCCTGCATAGGCCTTTTAGATTAAGGAGTGATTAGGAATGGACCAATGAGAGAAGGGTGGTGGAGAGAGTCTAGTCCCTTAATCACCTACTCTAGGCATAGGCTTCCCCTATTTTTATGGGATCAAACATGGAAAATCCAGGTAGAACTAGTCGGTTTTCCTTTGAGAGTGGTTTTGAAAATCTTGAATTTCATTTAGAGCCCCTGGATTGCCCTCAAGATCCAAAGGCTTAGATGAAAGAACAAAAGTCAAGGTAACTATGATCCTTGGTCCTTGGATTGGATTTAAAACAATGGCTTAGATCATATCAATGATGCAAAAAGCACCAAACATTGTGTGTCATTGGATGAAGACATCGATCCGATGACCATCTTTGAATTCCGATTGGGAAAGATGCCTTCATTTGCTAGCCATTGGATCTTATGATCATTTAATGGTTGAGGATTGTCCTCACAACAAAAATGGCACCTTTGCACGTGCACCATTGGATGAAATCTACATCCAACACATGAGACTACCTCTACAATTTCTCTGCCCCAAATGCAGATGGCAGTTAGATTTGGAAAGATCCTATGGCGTACATTCTTACACAATCTACGAAAAAAAATCTATGGAGAATTTGATTGCATGTCAAAGTCTCTCTCTAGGTTTTCCTGGTTTTTAATCTTAGCCATTAGATGGAAGGATCCAAAGGCTACAAAATTTTCCTTTCTAGAATTCAAACATAATATTTCATGAAATATTAGTTTATTGTACAATACCACTAGTGGTTTTCTATGGCTTCTTAATCTTTTAGGTTAAGCTTTTTAATCCCTAAAAATTAGGAATCCTTACAAGGCCCATGTAGGGCTCACTTTTTCCCCTAATGCCAAAGCTAGTTCTTCCTAGCCCTTGTATTTGATGAAAAGTATGAAGATAGTACTTCCCAAGTCTCTTGGGAGGTCTTGAAATTCCTAATATGAGGTGAAGAGGAAACATATTGACTCGAGTATATAAGACCTAGATAGAGCATCCTTTGCACACCATGCAACTAGTGTCTCTTGCTCTTCTCTTATAGGTTGATGTTTGCTTCTAAGAGTTGGCATTTCTTCATCTCCACAAATGTATCCATACAAGCTTTTTCCTTGGAGGTAAGCCTTCATCCTTAGGCATCAAGATAGATAGTTGCCCCTATCCAATTTATCAATGAATGATGGAAATGCATCTCCCAATTTACCTTAATGTTGCTATGATACCACTCTTGGAGGAGATGGTGGACACCTTCTAGAGATGAGTTGGTGATGCATGTTCGTGCTTAACATCAGACAAAATTGAATTGAGGAGTGCAAAGCAGACATCTTGAGCTCTCCAAGAAGCACAAATAATCACCCAAGTACTTTGGAAGATGATCCTCCAATCATTGGATCAAAACAGATGAGTAGAAGTTCACTATTCTGAGTGGTACATGATAGAGTAGAAGATATGAGATATGAGAAAACTATATGTACTAATGCACCTAGATTACATTGAAATTGGCAATGAATGATCGCACAATGTGACAGAAATGATCCTATGATGTGATCGCAATGTCAACTTAAGATCCCTCTGAATATCGCTCCAATTTGGGCTGCTACTACGTGGCTTTTGAAGTCCTCTTTTATATCTAAAGTTGGAGCCAAGATTCAAATTTAAATTTGAATCTTTACCTAAAAGTGTTCCAAGGTTTTACGATCTAATGTGCCATAAATCCCCACCAAATGATTCATGGAAAGATTCTCCTAAGAACTCGTGATTGAAGTGATTTCATATGTGCACTTTTACAAGTAGTAAAAAGTCAATATTTATAAGAGGTCATTCACTAGTACATGAATGTACATAAATGAGCCTTTGGATAAATGATAAAGCATTTACGCATGGAGTAATTGCATCAAAAGGACATACATAAATACACCCATACACCATGTTCATACATATACAAGTACACCCATCCATAGCAAGAACATACACATACTTCGAAGACTCACAAATACAGATACATACCACCACACATACACATACACATTCTCCAAAGTCTCAAAACCACACATGCATACCACCACACATACACATTACATGCACACTGATGCACAATCACACACACACAAGTACTGCTACACAACACATATAGACACACATATAAATAGATTTAGACACATGTGCACATGTAGAAACATAGGGTTTGTCATATCCATACATATAGACATAAAACATTGAACACATAGATACATAATTATAAATTCATACATACATTGAATTATACAATATACATGCATACAATTACATATTCAACCATACACTTAAAAGTAGATATATGCACATATACATGAAAACATTTGGACACATAGATGAACACAAGTTTATGCATACACACATATGCTTTAGTGCATACATGCATATTTTAACATGTAAATAATATAGAAACACACATATATAGTCACACATACACAAAACACATTAATGCAATCCTATAGCACATTAATAAACTTCTTTTCATGATTTCTTGTAGGTAAAAAAGAGAGGAAGCAATTTTCAACAGAACCGTCAAAATCAAGTCAGAAAATCACAAAATTTTTTATCAGAAAGAAATTTTTATTTTTTGGGTAATTAGTATGGGTAGGGATTTCTTCCCAACATCCACTTCTACTAAACTCTCACATCATCCCAATGGGAAAACCTAGAAATTTAGTGGAAAAGTATCAAATTCTTTTGAAATTATTTTCAATTGTTTTACAAATGCTTTTGAAAATAAACATGTCTTTTTATGCAAATGCAAGTTCTACTAGGAAAAAAAATGTAAATTTCTTAAGTTATGATTAAGTTTAGTTTACATACCACTATAAAATATAAGTCAAAAGGCACTTATCGAAATAATTCAGATATTCCATAAACAATCCTTATATCTAGTCCTTTCAAAGTTAGCTATTATTTTATATAAATGTTCTAATGCTTTGTGCTTACACACATATCAAGGAGCACTACTAACTCCTCTATTGCATGGACATGCCTTGTCTAGCCCACGTCAAACTTCTTAGGAGTAGTTTCTACTAAGTCATGAATAATGTTTTTGTTCTTTTTCTTTTTTCTTCATCGTTCTCTTTATCTTGACAACAACCATTATTATACTCCATCTTTCTTTTCCTAATTTATTCTTACTTCTAGTGTTTGGGACGGAAGAAAGCATAAACGTCCTATCTGCTATCCAAGGACCTCTAGAACTTTTTTGTTTAAGAGGAAAGGACTAAAGCCTATTCAGAGCCCAAGATCTAGAGACATGCACTAGAAAGAACTAGGATTTAGTGATCTCCAAATCTTGTAATCACTTCTTCAAGAAGAAATCTGCATACATTAGAAGTAGTTTTGGAATGGAGGGCTCGACGTTTCACATAGCTCATCAACATTTCTCTAGAAAAAACCATATAACACACCTTATCAATGCCTTTGGGCATGATTACAAGGTCAACTACCCATTTGTAAGGAATACAAGGAGGCTAAGTCAGATGTAAAAGGTTTCTATGCCTAACCAAAGGAATGAAATTGATAAGTGGTGCAAGTTCACACAATGCCTCAAACATTCACAAATATTCTTTTCCACAATAGGCTTCCCTAATCTTTTCATATATCATGATAAATCCTTTATGAGCTATCTATGGGGTCTCATGCATCTCTTTCATGAGTTTGACCTAAAGTATTCTTTCCTAGTATACTCTTTGGATTCTTTACTTTCCCTTTAGTGTGTCACCAACTAAATCCATCCTTCAGGAGCTGTAAGAAATTTTCTTGATGATCTTAATTTTTTTTTGTGGACTAGCCTAAGGAAAGTCTCAAAGTACTTAGATAACCTCCAATTTCTTTTGATTCTCCATCATATTCATCCTCTTGGAATTTTCCATAAACTTATACTCATGGATCATATTTTATCATATTTATATCTCTTTCTCTTATTGCATCATCTTAATCATCAAGAAACTTTGATTTCAAGATCATATCAACAAAAATGTTTAACTTTCTAATTATATGCATGAAAGTTGGATTTATCAATTTAACATATAAAATCCACTAGAGCATTGTAATATCCAACAATGAACAATTTTCTATCATACCAATCAATGGAAGACAATCAATTTCAATGATCACATTTGCTCCAATAAAATAATATGTATCAAATTTTAATACAATCAAGGTCGTTGTCTCGAATAGCCAACACATTTCATGATTCGAGATTTGATTTACAATTGTTTTAGTTTTCTCATCACTCTTGAATTTCTCTTCATCCATAGAAACTTTCCCTTTTTCCTTAACACATCATACAATGGGTTTGCAATCTACCCAAAGTGAGGGATGCAAATAACATTGAGGAGATAGGCTTGTAGAAATCATAACTTCACTTATGTTTCAACACACCTCATAAGTCTTGCTAAAGGCCTCAACATTCTATGGTTATGGCTTTCAATCATCATGACCACATAGATTTCCTACTATCAGAAATTTGTTGACACCAAAAATGCACTTCTCCAAAGAAAACATCAAACCAACCTCTTTGAATATCTCAAAAGTATTTAAACAATCAGAGATGTGGTCAATGATGAATTTCCTACATCCAAAAGACTATAGATTCATCTTTTACTCTTTTCTCCTAACCTTTTATTGGAATATTGTGAATTAAAGGCATAATCATTCTAGGTATGAAGTTAGGTAAAAATAGATTCATGGAATTCATCATATGGGCCACAAAATGCATCAATCCCTATGAAAAAGTACACATACTTAAAAGACCCACTAGAGTCTTCACTATTGTAATATTGCATCTTTCAATGAATAATTGAAATTGGTCATATCTCAAATATAGGTCACCCATTGAGTAAATGGAATGCCCAAAAAAAGCCTCAACAAATGCATCTATTATAGGTCATGTTCCTACATTCCGTATTGTGACCTCAGTAAAAGGTTGAACATCTTGAATAAAGCATAAATTTCCATTCCTTTCTTGCACTGTGAACCACCTTCTCAAGTATGGTGCTAATGAAGGCTCTAATGTTTGCATAGACATCTTCTCCTTCAATAGTTGGATTCACTTAGTAAATGAGCCTTAGGAACTAGTATGAGGTGACGATTCCATGGAATGTGAGGCATTGTAAATATAATCATGGGAGGAACTAACTGCATATCCTATCACATGTGGAAAAAATGAAAATGCTTTTTCATGCCTTAGAATAACTTCTATAAATTTTTCTTTCTCTTTCTCTCTAAAACATTTTTTTTCCAATATTTGATCTGCTTCATAGTATCCTTAGTAAATTGATGCCCTATCTTGCTTTGATCTCTTAACATAGGCTCATCAAAAACTCCATTAAACTTTTTATAACTCAATCTTGGAAGTGGTTGAGCTATGGGATGTAAGACAATAGTTACACAATATAACACACAAGCAGTAGGAGAGAAGAAAACAGATATAGGAGAATCTCAAAAATTTTCTACTAACAGCAAGTACAAAGGTGATGGCATTGTCCACCCGTGCGCTCTCAAGGTAGAGATTTGATGGTGATCTAGACAAATCTAGATAGGGAGATACAAGGTAGAGGTATGCTAGCTCAATTCGATGTCTCAGGTAGTGCATAAGTCATGTATATATAGGATCATGGGTGGCCTTCGATGGACGGCTATACATAGGCGGTAAAGCATGGGCGGCCACTGCCCATGTAATTTCCATACACGGCTTAGGCCGGTTGAACCGACCTAACAAATATAAATGATTTCTGACTCCAAAAGGGAGTATTCCATGGAATATTCCCACTAGCCCCCTTGGACCCCCCAACCGGGGCTACTCCCCACTACCCTAGACCCCATAATTGGGGACCTTGGTAACTCCCTTTCCTTACAATACTGTACAAGGTCCAATATAACCTTCATCCAACATGCAAGTTTGGATTCCCATCAATTGGGTAATGCACGCTTCACTTCTCCTCATAATGGGGGCATTACAAAATGTGCATACAATCATGAGGGGTAGACATTGATCATATACTAACACCCCCCCTCGATGTTTACTGATGAAAAATCAAGTAGGTTTCAGTCCTATGCCCATCTGTTGAAGATGCCTGTTGAGCTGCTCTCTTCCAAGTGCTTTAGTGAATATGTCAGCACAATTTTCCTCTATTGGGCAATATTCGAGATCCACAATTTCATCTTCAATTAGCTCACGAATGTAATGGTACTCTACTTCTATGTGCTTGGTGCGAGCATGAAATACTGGGTTCTTTGCAATAGCCATACAACTTTGATTATCACACTTGAGTATAGTCGCCATATTTGATGGAAAGCCTAGATCTGCATGAATTCTCGTTAACTAGAATACCTCATAAGAAGAAAAACAAGCTGCTTTGTACTCTGCTTTAGTGGAGGAGAGTGCTAGAGTTGGTTGCTTCCTACTTTCCCAATAAAATATTCCTGAACCAAGTGAGAAACAATATCCAGAAACTGATTCCTACAATGTACCTTAGAATTTGCATTCCAACATTCCAGTGACTCTCCTTAGGTTTGTTGGAAAACCTGCTTAACACTCCAACAGCATAGCAAATGTCTGGTCTAGTGTTGCATAGACAAATAAGACTTCCAAGGAGCTTCCTATACTTCTTAGCATCTACGTCAAGCATGTTACCATTCATAGATAACTTATGATTTACCCCCATAGGTGTGCTAGTTGATTTGCAGTCCATCATTCCAAATGCCTTGAGAATTTCTTTGGCATATTTTTGTTGTGAGATGAAAATGCCATCCTTCCTTTGCCACACTTCAATTCCTAGACAAAAATGGAGTAAACCTAAGTTTGTCATTTCAAACTTAGTTCCCAAGCTGATCCGATTTTGATTGATGAGTTCTTGATCATCTCCTGTAATGATCAAATCATCTACATATACAATGAGAACAACTAGCTTGCTATCCCTTTTCATTACATACAAGTTAGCATCAGAAGTACTTCTTTCAAAACCCATATTTTTTAAAAAATTATACCAAGCCCATGGAGCTTGCTTAAGTCTATACAAAGCTTTCTTCAACTTGCAAACTTTATTTTCTAAATTAGACACCTCAAAACCTAGTGGTTGAGATACATATACCTCCTCCTTGAGGTGACCATTCAAAAATGCAGATTTGACATCCATCTGGAAAATAGGCCAGGCCTTTTGTGCAACTACTGCAAGTACCATCCCAATAGTTGTCATGTGTGCTATTGGTGCAAAAGTTTCTCGAACATCAAATCCTTCGATCTGTGAAAAACCCTCTGCAACTAATCTTGCCTTATACTTTTCTAATGTGCCATCTGCTTTATACTTAGCTTTCCAAATCCATTTATTACCTATTACCTTCTTCTTTGACGGTAAGTCGACTAGATCCCATGTATCATTTTTTAGTATACTATCATACTCAGACTGCATTGCCGCTCTCCAACCTGGACCATGAAGGGCTTCTTCAATGGTAGTAGGTTCCTTTATCGAGCCCATGATATCTTCCATTAGAGCCATGTTAACAATTTGTTCTAAGGCTCTTCTTTGCTCCTCTATTCTCTCTGA
Source organism: Ceratopteris richardii (assembly GCA_020310875.1). Classification (NCBI taxonomy): domain Eukaryota; kingdom Viridiplantae; phylum Streptophyta; class Polypodiopsida; order Polypodiales; family Pteridaceae; genus Ceratopteris; species Ceratopteris richardii. The sequence continues at coordinate 28,815,178 of CM035416.1, forward strand.
TCTTCGTAATCCATCTGAGGATGATTTTAATACATCTAAATGTGGATTGTGATAATCAAAGAGCTATTGTGCCCACTTTGGTAGTGGCTTATGCTGTGCAACTACAACTTTTATTGAGGAAATTTCTCCATCAGATGTTTCCTCCTCCTCAACTTTAACCTGTCTTTTGGTAGGCACAAGGTGAGATATTTCTCCATTTGATGAGATAGTCGATTTACCTTTATCTTCTACTATGTGAGGTCATTCATCAAAAACCACATCTCGGCTCACAAAAATCTTCCTTACCTATGGATCCCACAACCTGTATGCTTTAGACTCTTCACTATATCCTAGGAAGACACACTTTTTGCTTTTTGAATCCAACTTTGATCTTGTTGAATCAGGAATATGTGCATAACAAAAACAACCAAAAATTTTGAAATGCAAAACTAAAGGATTTTTACCAGAATATGCTTCTTGAGGATTCATCCCCTTTAGTGCTTTTGTGTAGCTTCGATTGAGGATGTAGACTGCTACATTGACCGTTTCTGCCCAGAATGAATCAGGCATGTCTTGAGCTTTTAACATATAATGAGCCATTTCAACTACTGTCCTGTTCTTGCGCTCAACAACACCATTTTGTTGAGGTGTATGAGCTGTGGTAAGTTTCCTTTTCACACCATGCTCCTTATAGTAATTATTGAATTCTCTTGACAAGAATTCACCTCCTCTATCTGTTCTGAATTTCTTTAGTTTCCTTCCTGATTCATTTTTCACATACTTATGCCACATTTTAAAATTTTCGAAAGCATCAACCTTCTCTCAAATGAAATAAACCCACATCTTTCTACTATAATCATCAACTAACAACAAAAAGTAGAAAGATCCTCCTAAAGCAAGGTAGAAATTTTACCGTAGAGATCAGCATGTTCCAACTCTAGAGGAGCTTGAGATCGATTGATGGTTTCTCTTAGAAATGCCTTTCGTTTTTGCTTGCCCATCATACAAGCTTCACAATGTTCCTGCAACTCTGAAAATATAGTCAAATGAGCAACCATCCCTGTTCTTTGCATCTCCATCAAAACTGCAAATTCGAGATGCCCAAATCATTGGTGCCATAACCTGCTTACATCTTTATCTTCTGTAGAAATTAAGGCACTTAACTCATACAAGTTATCACGTCTTATGCCTTTACCTACTACATTACCTGATGAATCCATGATTTCTGCACCACTCTTATTGAAGTGAACTTCGAGTCCACGATCTATTATTGTAGAGACTGACAACAAATTTTTTTTTAAGTGTAGGTACATAAAGAACATCCAATAAATTTTTCTCGACACCTAGAGAAGTGATAAAAGAGATGGTTCCAGTGTTGGGTGTGTGTAGAAGTGCGAGAGACACACAAGAAGCACATACAAGGAGCACAAACGCAGCAAGACACATGGAGAAGACGATGGCTGGAATAGCTCTCTCTATTGATCGATGAAGTGAACTGAAGTAAGAGCTGAATAATATCCCTAAGTACAAAGTACCACCACATATGAGAGTATCAAGTATGTGGTAACATGGGGAAAAAACCTCTAGCCAGCACTAGAGTAAAGAGTGCCCATGTATAGGGAAAAGGTTCACATCAACGCTACTTGAGGAACACATAAGTGTAACAAACCCCCTGGAGCGAATGATGTGAACACATACAGGGAGTGACAGATCAGCCCCCACAAGGTAACAAGCCTAAAGCTTTTGCGAAAAGCTTCAAACTTTTCCCGTGGAAGAGCTTTGGTGAATATGTCTGCCACATTATCTTGTGTAGGCACATATACCAAATCAATATCTCCTGCATGAAGGCGCTCTCTCACATAGTGATAATGCACCTCAATGTGTTTGGTCCGTGCATGAAACAATGGGTTTCGTGCAACAACCAAAGCACTCTGACTATCTGTGAGAATATGCATAGCAACATCAATCTCCATGCAAAGATCCATCAATAGGCGTCTCAACCATATACACTCCACTATAGCTATGAAAATTGCCCTGTACTCAGCTTCACAACTTGATGTCGCCACTGTAGGTTGCTTCTTACTCAACCAAGATATGCATGAGTCTCCAAGGAAAAGGCAATTACCACTAGTGGACACGCGAATATCATAACAACTAGCCCAATCACTATCTGTAAAAGCATACAAGCATGGTTGAACATCTCTACCATAAAAGAGACCTAAGCTCAAAGTGCCTCAAAGATATCTAAACACACGTTTCACCGCTTGCCAATGCTTAGTGCCAGGGCTATGCATGAATCGACTCAACTGGGAAACTGCATACTGTATATCCGGCCTCATGTTGCATGCATATATAAGACATCCCATAGCTTGCTGATAAAGAAAAGTGTCAAATGCATCACTGGAATCCTCAACTGAGAACCTGAATCCTGTCCCAACTGGTGTGGAAACTGGCTTACAATCCTCAAAATCAAAATGCTGAAGTAGTTTTTCAACATACTTTTCTTGATGCATAACAATTTTCCCCTCAACGGATACAAACTGGATGCCAAGATAGTGACTCAAAAGACCAAGATAAGTGACATCAAAAGTATGCTATAAATCAGCCATAAGAATGTCAAGTTTTGCATCACATGACCCAGTCAAGAGTATGTCATCGGCATAAAGAACAAGCACTATAAGATCAGCCCCATTTTTGCGTACATAGAGTGTGCTTTCACTCGGACTACGTGTGAAGCCAAGAGCAATCAAGTGCTTATGTATTTTGTCATATCATGCACGTGGAGCTTGCTTGAGACCATACAAGGCTTTATGCAAACGACAAACCATATGCTCTTTCCCTTTCATAGCAAATCTAGGAGGTTGCTTCACATAGATCTCTTCTTGCAAATCAACATTCAAGAAGGCTGTTTTTATGTCCAACTGATGCACTTTCCAACCTCGATGGGCAGCCAATGCAACCACGGTACGAATGGTAGTCATACGTGAAGTAGGTGCAAAATTTTCCTCATAGTCAATTCCATATTGTTGCGCATATCCTTTGGCAACCAATCTAGCTTTGTAGCGATCAATGCTACCATCAGATTTTCTGTTAATCTTATAAACCCACTTTGTACCAATCCATTTTTGATTGCATAGCACTCATTCATTTTGGATTGTCACATGCATCTTCAAAAGAAAGTGGCTCTTCATTACATACTATAGCGATAAGAGAATAATCCACAAAATTACTTGATGCATGGTGAGAGCTTGATCTTGTTCTACCAAGTAAAGGTGCACTCAATTTGCTGTCTTGCAAAGTTTGTTTCAGCCACTTTGGCATAGATTGTGCACTCTTGATAGACATGTGTTCATTATGTAAAACATCTTCAATATGTACATCATGCGTGGGCTGAATTTCATGCTCACTTTCAGCCATATTTTGATGCAAATTCTCAGCTATATGTGGCTAGAAATTTCCAGTAGTTTGGACATTTTTGTACTGAAAATTTTCAGGCATGTTTGGCTGGAGATTCTCTGCATTTTCAGCCCTATTTGGCTAGAATTTTTCAGCCCTTTGAAACTCAATTGGCTGGTCTACATGGCCATAGTCAAGCGCACCATTTTGGAACAAAGGCATGAGTGTATCGAACACATCTTGTGAGCTAACTGTTGGCAGTTTTTTGCATTCAAGTAGAGGGAAAACTGAATTTTCAGCAAATACCACATCTCGACTCACAATTATTATGTTCGCCAATGGATGGTACAATCGATATCCCTTACTTTTAGCACTATAACCAACAAATATACATTTCTTTGCCTTGTCATCAAGTTTGTGACACTGTTGTGATGGCACAAGAGCATATGCCAAACAACCAAACACACGCATATGACTAACCATAGGCTTACGACCATTCCAAGCCTCATAAGGAGTGATGACTCTCAATGCTTTTGTAGGGCAATGATTCAACACATAGTTTGCACACATGACTGCTTCCATCCAAAACTTATGAGGAAGATGCTTTCCTTTAACCATACATCGTGCCATTTCAAGTAGAGTTCTATTTCTATGCTTGGCAACACCATTTTGCTGAGGTGTATATGGCACCGTACATTGGTGTGAAATACCTCTTTCACGAAGAAAAGCACTAAACTCATGTGACATGTATTCACCACCACAATCCGTGCGTAGAGTCAAAAGCTTTTGTGAAGAAAAATTTTCAGCCATAGCTAAAAATGCTTTGAAGCAAGAAAATACCTCATTCTTTGCTTTCATAGGATACACCCATGTATGGCGAGTAGCATCATCAATGAAGGTAACAAAATATACATGCTTCCCAAAAGATGGAGTCTTGACCGGACCACATACATCACTATGAAGAAGTTGCAATTTCCTTATAGTGTGTGTATGACTATCTTTTGGAAAAGAAGCACGATGCATTTTTCCAAGAATGCAACCTTCACATGCATGCTTTTCAATGGACTCAAGTTTAGGCAAGCCAACAACCATGTTTTTTTTTTTACAAGTAGAGCAAACTATTGAAGTTTAAATGACCAAAACGAGCATGCCAAAGCTCCATTTCAGCCATGGAAGAAGTATGAGCAACTAAGGCATTCGAGGCAACCCTCTTCTATGTATCCATGCGATACAAACCATTACATAATGTATCGGACATCACAATAACATCGCCATTGCTGAAATCATGAACCATACACTTATCATCAACAAAGTGTACATGAAGTCCAGCTTTGTCAATCAACGGAACTGAAATTAAGTTCTTCTTGATACCGGGCACATACAATGCATTTTTCAAGAGAATCACACCTCTATTTGCAGCCATAAGCTCAATTTCTCCTACTCCAATGATAGGATAAGAGGCATTGTTTGCACACACCACATGTCCTCCTTTGGGTGCATCTTTCAAAGAGGCAAAAAATCTTTTGCATGGTGTTATGTGCTTTGAAGCACCACTATCAAAGAACCAATCCGAATCAGCCTCACTCACAACCATACATTTAGAATGTAAAGAAGCATCATAATGACATGTAACAACACATGCCCAAAAATCTTGAGCCATGTTAGCTTCATCATTCTTTGCATTTGCTGAATTTTCAGTAATAGACATGCCGGATTCCTTCTTCTTTTCATTGCGTTTTGCAAGTTTTCTACACTCATCAATAGTATGACTAGCCTTCTGGAAATATTTGCATCTCTTCTTCTTTTGCAAATCACCATCATCAGAGGAATGAGTGGAAGAGGAAGCTTGAGGCTTTGTTTTTGATGAACCCAAAGCTGAACCATACTTACTTTTCCCCTTTTGTGAGATAGCAAGTCCTTGCGTTCCCTCAATCAAACCACTCCTATTCACTCTAGATTGCTCTTCTTGCAAAAGAAGAGACACAACCTCATCAAATTAATACATATTCAAATTTCATTTTGCAACCAAACGAAGTGTAGTAGCAAAGCTTTCAAAAGATCTCGATAATCCTTTCAACAATGTAGAAATGAGTGATGCATCCCGAATGATCTCATCTATGTTTGCCAATTGCTCTTTCAAGTCCTTGATGCATGTCACATACACATCCACTGACTCATTTTCAGCCATACATACATCCTCAAGTTGCTTCCTCAAGTATGCAACACGTGCTTCATTATGCACGTCATACAAAGAAGCAAGAGTGTCCCATGCTTGTCTCGATGTACAACATGACCGAATGTGTGGAACTATAAAACGCTTCACTGAAAGCGCAATCAACGCATGAGCTTGAGCATCTTTTCCATCCCATCTAAGCTGCTCCTATGTAGGTGGAGAAGGAGAAACCACTGTACTCGAAGAAGAAGATCCATCTGTGACAATAGACTGTGAAGTAGAAGCACCTGCTGGTCTTCGATCTACATCTGCCACTATGTTCCAAAGTTGTTTTGCAACAAGAACATGCTTCATCATGTAAGACCACATCGGATAGTTGGTCCCATCAAGCTTATCTTTAGCTTGAAGCATGCCAAACAAGTCACTGCTGCCGGACATTTTACGAAGGAACAAGAATGTGATAAAATCTTCACTTCGATGAAAGCTAAAATGAGTGTTGAAATTTCAGCTCACAAACCGTCACTCTGATGAAGATTCTGACATCATGAATGTCTTCGATGGGGGTAAAACCCCAACGCACCTGGTGGAAATGTTTCTAGGCTCCTAAAATTCACACTTTTATGCTCTGAAGTCGATTTGCACTATTAAAGTGCACGCGCGCTGCGATGCGAAAAACTGAAACTTGAGAAGAAGTTGAACCTGCTCTGATACCGTTGTTGGGTGTTTGTAGAAGTGCGAGCGACACACAAGAAGCACACACAAGGAGCACAAACGTAGCAAGACACATGGAGAAGTCGATGGCTGGAATAGCTCTCTCTATTGATCGATGATCTGAATTGAAGTAAGAGCTGAATAATATCCCTAAGTACAAAGTACCACCACATATGAGAGTATCAAGAATGTGGTAACATGGGGAAAAAACCTCTAGCCAACACTAGAGTAAAAAGTGCCCATGTATAGCGAAAAGGTTCACATCAAAGCTACTCGAGGAACACATAAGTGTAACATCCAATTCCTTTTGCTAGACACTTGGAGTCATTGCCAACCACTACATTGATGGATTCCCACAGAGGCATTACAAAACTATACCAATCTTTTTTACTGGTCATATGGTGAGAAGCTCCATTATCTAAAATCATGGTTCATCAACACGAGCTTGAGGAGATGAGCATACCTCTTCAATAGCTACCCATAGTTCTAGATTTGTGTTGTTTGCAGACTCTTTGTTCGTCCACGATGATTTTAGACTCCCATTTCACCCATCAGCTTGCTTCTGTCTACAATCCTTGATGGCATGACCTTTCTTTTCACAATAGATGCAACTTCCTATGAGCTTTTTCTTCTTTGGCTTCTTCTTTGGCTTTTTCTTTGATCCATCAGAAGAGCCTTTACCTTTTGCATTTGCTGAGAATGCAACATCACTTGTAGTTTGCCGATTCTTCAACCACATCTCTTCTTCTAAAAGCATGGCACAAAACTCTTCAAATGTGAGGGGAGTTGGTCTTACCTGAGTGTTAAGGGCTATTACTAATCCATCATACTTTGCTAGAAGAACAAGTACACATCTTTGAGCCAACTCTTTTGGTGTTATAACAACACCAACTGTAGCGAGTTGATCTTGAAGATGCTTTATCCATTTGATAAAATCTTTAGCCTTTTCAGAATCAAAATGCTTTTCATTTGCCAACTAATTTTCTAAATTTTGTATCCTAGTGTGGTTCTTGGTCTCATATTGATGAGCCAATATGCCCCAAGCGTCATGTGCTTTAGTAGTATGTTGAACTAAAGTAAGCACATAATCACTTACACTAATGACAATTGCACATAATGCATCAACATTCCACCTCTTCCAAGCTCGTAGAGATCTAGATCTGACTGAATCATCAATCTTGAATTTGCTAGATCTTCAACTAGTATAGGCTCTGGATCCAATCCCATCAGTCCCATGACAGTGTCAAGTAATTCATAGGAGTCCAAAATTGCAAAAATTTTGAACTTCCAAAGTGTATAGTTGGTTCCATCCAGCTTCCATTCAGTGAATGCAGGTGGGCAAATTGGAATAGGTGCAACATTAACATTAGTTGAAGCACCAAGACCAGTGTTCAACGATGAAGCCATCATGTAATCACTCGAATAATCTACTGATATTCTAGTTTGCTAGTAGGCAAAAATAGTGATACTTCTCAAGCTATTCAAACATTATGGCTCTGATTCTATGTAAGAAAATAGTTATGCAATATAACACAGGAGCAGTAGCAGAGAAGATAACAAATATAAGAGAATCTCAACAATTTTCTACTAATAGCAATTACAAAGATGATGGCATTGTCCACCCGTGCACTCTCAAGGTAGAGCTTAAATGGTGATCTAAACAACTCTAGATAGGGAGATACAAGGTAGAGGTGTGCTAGCTCAATTTGATGTCTCAGGTAATGTAGAAGTCATGTATATATAGGATCATGGGTGGCCTTCCATGGACGGCTATACATGGGCGGCCATCGCCTGCATAATTTCCATACACGGCTTAAGCCGGTTGAATCAACCTAATAAATATAAATGATTTTTGACTCCGAATATTCCATGGAATATTCCCTTTACCATTGCGCTGGGGGAATTGCCCCCAGACCCCCACCAGGGGGCCCGCTAGCCCGCTAGCCCCCTAGGACCCCCCAACCAAGGAGCCGATTGGCCCCCTTGGACCCCCCATTCAGGGCTGCTCCCCGTTGCTCCGGACCCCACAATTGGGGACCTTGGTAACTCCCTTTCCTTACAATACCTTACATGGCCCAATATGACCTTCATCCAACATGCAAATTGGGATTCCCATCAATTGGGTAATGCACGCTTGGCTTCTCCTCATAATGGGGGCCTTACAAAATGTGCATACAATCATGAGGGGTAGACATTGATCATATAATAACATGGGATTCAATTTTTTATCCTCACTATTAAACTTCATATTTACATTCACTTCATGCTTATTCATGAACCTATCAATGAACTCATATTCTTCAACTGAATTAAAAATCAAAATATGATATTTCGTTTCTTCATGGAGAGCATTTTAAAGCTCCTCCATCACAGTAGAACTCCTTGTAAACTCAATGAAATTCTCAATCTACTCTTTAGGTGAAATTTGACCCTTTATAGTTTTTTTTTAATAACATTTTTTGGATTTTTTTGAAATGTTTCCTCTTATGCCAGTGAATAAACAAAAAACTCTCAAAAGTATGTACATTGTCTTGCAAGGCATCAAATGATCTTCCACTATTATCTTGCTCAAGTGGATTTTAGTAGAAATTTTGATCAAAATACATACCATACTCTCTTACTAGTGCACAATCATCACACACATGTTCATAAGAGGTCAGAATTGTTTTCCAAGTTCTTCCTATTTCCTACATGTTTCGAACAAATTTTTATAGCTTGCAGTTGTTGCAAACCAGATCTAGATCCAATTCATGCATATACTAATCCATCATCCATCTCTTTAATTTCCATTATTATTTTGTCAATAAATGGTTGCCCAAGAATAACCTCATATAAACAATTACCCTAGACAAAGAAGTGAAATTCTTCTTAAACTCCACATCACTGGAATATTGGTGCATGCTTCCCAAAGAATTCTCAATCCATTATTTGCAACCCTCATTCTCAAGCCATGTTCTTTATCTATTGTGCATCCAAACTTTTCATATAAGTTTTTGAGGGCATAGTTATATCTAACCCAAAATCAACTAATGCTAGAGCTAAAAATGATTCAAGCTCATCGCCTATTCTGATTTCACTTTTAGTGTTTCTCTTGCCTAGAAGCTCTTGCTAAACTAACTCTTAGATTAGTTTGTATTCTCATATGGTATAATAGGACCAATGAAATTTTTATTCAGTTGATACGTCTCAACTTCATCATCATCTTCATCATTAGATGAGTCATGCAATCTAATAACAACATTCATGAACTGGGTTACAAGTGATTCTTCATCTCAACATCTTGTGGAAGTTGGAATCTCTTTCTTTTAATAAGTTTTATAGAAATGTCTTTGAATTTAGGCTTTGCAATTGAAAAGGCTTGTTCCAAAGACGTTATTACTTGAATTTTGAGTAAAATATAATTTAAGATCTCCTTTGTAGCATTCTTCTTTTATAGCTCAAATATTAGTACAACTTTCAATGTCTTCTTCATTTTGTTCTTTCGGTTTTGGTTTTCATTAATACTCTCATTCTTATCTGTGGTCTCTTTCTTTTCTCCATTGACTTGAATTTTCAATTGATTCTTTTGAACTTGTTTCTCTTTCATCCATTTCTTTGCCTCTGTTATTTCTCTTTGCCTCTCTTATTTCTCATCTTTTTGCCTCTCGTTGACTAGTTATAGACTCATCAAATTGCACTCTCTTTTCATTATTTCTTTTTTTCTCTTCATCCTCTCTAGATGGATTTCTCCTCACTCTTCTTTCACGCTCAGATTCCTCTGGCATTTCACCTTGTCTTCTCTTCTTCTTGACATTTACAATGTGATAATAGAAGGATAATTGATCAACAAGATACTTCAAGGAAGTCTTCTACATGATTGCATCTCTTGCTCTCATTATTGCTTCAATTGGGTAGCTAGATTGAGATTGAGTTCCAATTTCTTGATTAGTAGCCTCCATTGGTTCTAATTTTGATATAGATGTACTAGCATTTGTGGCCGATTTTCATATAGGTTCTTCATTCCACCCTTTCCCCAATTTACAACCAAAGGAAGCCTTATTCTAAAATCACACAACTTCTTATATATATCTAGAACTAGTTGATGATCTTTGGCTTCCTTTAATTCCTTGCATGCATATGACAAGTGTTCATGTGCATCGCACCATACACACCTTTTCCTGCTAGTTCCTCATCTCTCATTCAAACCAACATTTCTTTGACAAAACGGTTGAACTAGTGGAATAGGGCATTGTTGCATTACAGATAGCACATGTGGGGCTACTTGTCGCATCATAAACGTTTGAGATGCACATTTCATTTGATCCCTTGCATTGGATTTACTTGACTTGAACTAGGTTGACTAGTTTTGAGATCTTGGTAACCCATATAATACACCTTATTATGTAAATTACCCTTCTCTTTTGATAAAGAATCCTACTAGTCATTACATTTTCCAATTCTTTACTTAGAGTCATGATTTGGTGCTCATTGAGTCATTGCTGTAGATGCAAGATTGGCTATAACTATTGTCATAGTTACGTTAGGTTCCATACACACATATGTCTCTCATGCTTGGATTCCACCTTGCAAATAATAAGGGACAAACTATTCTTACTTCATATGAGCAACATCCTCTACCTCTCATTTTACAGTCCATCTATCTATCATTCCATATCATTCATGAGGCTCTTTTATCCTTTGCTCAGCTTTAGCCCTATCTTCAAGAATTAGGATCTTAAGGAAATAAATTACAAGATCAAGGTTTAATGAATCTCTATCAAGTTGCAGTAATTGGGAAAATTGCCTCATAGAGTGAGCAAATGAGTTAGGGACACCATGATTTTTGGGGATGAATCCATCTCAAAAACCCATCCCCATTGTGCTCAAGAAAATCCTCTAAGTAGAAAATCATATGTAACACCTTCCGAAAAACATCCCAGTGTTCGGTAGAGTGCATATGAATTACTTCTAGAATTGATCTAGATACTACGTTCTTAAGATATTGCATGACCATATCATCAAATATCCCCTATATTTCTACTTGCTCTCTTGCAGTACTCGTGCTCGTTCTCTATCATTAAGATTTTAAAAGCTTCCTCCATTTCTCTCGTATGGTTGGATCTAGTGTGTAAAATTGTATCTAGGGTAATGGGTCTGATAATTCTTTCAACTCAAAGCAAAGCTATGAGAAGAGTTGACTACTACTCTCAATCAGGGAATACGATTCTTTTTTTGCTTTCTAAAGACTTTTACATCTATCTATCCCACCTAGGGCTTAGTCTAATTACTTTTTTTGAACCGTAGGTTTTGATTAACTTGCTTGAATGAGGTTTCTTGTTTAAAGTTTAGATCTTGATTTCAATTTTTGTTAATCTCTTTTTCTCTTCCTAGTGAATTTCTTTTTATATTCTGTTTAACTTTTGATTCTCTTTAACTTCAATTTCATATCTTGTTCCTTGCAAGTTAAACTTTTTTCATATTTTACTTTAGTTTAAATTCTTTTTACTGTTTTTCAATGTTTTATTTTTATGTTCTTTCTATGGTTGAATTAAGTTGGAATTAGGTTATGGAAATAGCAATGTTTAACTAACTAAAATAATTGCTCATATGTGCACACAATGTTTTTCTATCGCTAATGCAAAGTGATATGATCATTCATAGGAAATAATACAATCCTTCAATTCTCAATGAGTGCAAGGCAAGGATTGAAAGAACTTAAACACTAGTTACTTGAGATTGATTTGGAGAAGAGGTTTTTAGAACATGTATAGTGAAAAAATGCATTACGTTTATGATCAAATAAAACCCTATATACAATGGAATATGATATGTACACTATGATTAATTGTAGCATTTTATGGTAAGGGCATGAGGCTTTTAGCAGCCGCTCAGGGTCCCCATGGAGGCACTCGGATCCCTTAGGATCGACCCTCAAAAGCAAGGGGAACCTAGGAGTGAGGCTACTAATTTTTTGGTCACGTCCTCAACTTTGATTTTTCCTGCAAGCAACAATCAACAATCAAGTTTTAACTCAACCAAAATCCTACACCCAAACAAGCCTATCATGTTTCACATCGAGTTCAAGTATTGAGGATCAATGAATGTGGTGGGTGGATCAAGCTAGTGATTGTACATGCCTATATGGTCACACAATGTCTAGGGGGAAAGATGAAAGAACTAATGTATTATGGGATGCTCACAAGAAATGCAATTTGTATTCAAACATATAAAACATCTACTCACTGATTTAGTCAAACCATTCATTTACTGGACTAAATAAAGGTTGCTAGCTGAAAGTCTTCTCAAATGGATACATTAGTGGATTCTGATCTAGGCTAATACAAACTAAAGCATCTAGTTTACATGGTACATGATAACTCATCTAACATCTATCAATGATACACCTCCAAGTAAAATCAAAGCAACTCCAAAATAGAGTGCAATGTGACTCTTGAGGGACTGTTAGATCAATAAGGAGATATTTGAAATGGAAGCACCAAATGCTTGTGAGCAGCTCAATAGAAGCACCAATGCCTCTACAACAATGCACGATCACAACTCCCTTATCCAGAACATCTTCAAAGCATCAAACATTGATCAAAGAAATTTTCAAGCTGCAATTAGGTAGCTACAAACTCTAAAATTCTTCAAACGTCTAAAAAGGATCATAAAAAAAATATTTGTGCACTAATGTTACAAGAATCATCACTTTCATTTATCTATTTTTCATTTCATGCTTTTCTTTTTATCTACTTGATATTTGACTTCTTACATATTTAATTTCTTTTCATTCATTTTCTTTCTATTTTCCTTTATTTATTTGTTTTCATTTTAATTAATTTCCTACCTTTTTTATTTTCTTTACTTCATTTTCTTATTATTCTCTCTTGTTCTTTTAGTTTCTATTTTTTTTAATTTTTTCCTATTTATTTATTTTTCTAATTACTTTTTTCAAAAAGATTTTCTAAAAAGATTATTAAATCCTAAATGAACAAAATAGGGGAAAAAATAATTAAACAAAAGGTCTTTTCTTGAATTTAAAAAAAATTAGTAAATAAAAAAAGCATTCTCTCTCTCTCTCTCTCTCTTTCTCTCTCTCTCTCTATGGGTTGCATTTGATCTCTATTGTGTTTGACCATGTATCTCCTTCTCTCTCTCTCTCTCTCTCTTTTTCTCTCATGTGCCATATCTACCTTCATGTGATGTTTGTAGACCTCTCTTTGTCTCTCCTATCAGAAACATCTTCCATCTTCGCCTGATGCATTTGTCCATCTGCTCCAGTCTCTTGTCTGCTTCTCTCTCTCTCTCTCTCTCTCTCTCTCTCTCTCCCCCATTCGTCCATCCACCTAGCTCTCTAACATGCATTCAAACTTTTGCATTACTTCATCTCTCTCTCTCTCTCTCTCTCTCTCTCTCTCTCTTTCTCATGAAGCGATGATAATAGAAAGCAATGCCAATGCCATTCTCTCCCTCTCTCTCTATCTCTATCTATCTATCTCTCTCTCTCTCTCCCTCCCTCTATCTCTCTCTGTCTTTCTTAAGAAGTGATGATAGAAGAAAATAGTAATGATGCCATTCTCTTTCTCTATATCTCTCTCTCTCTGCTTCTTTCTCTCTCTCTCTCTCAATCAACTCTCTCTCTCTCTCTCTCTCTCTCTCTCTCCCTCTCTCTCTATCTCTCTCCCCCTCCCTCTCTCTCTCTCTTTCTCTCTCTCTCTCTCTCTCTCTCTCTCTCTTTCACAACTAATCAACTCTCTAATTTAATCCTCTCAACACGGGAATAGAGAAAGTAGGGGGTTGAACATGAAGATTATGGTCTTCCTCTATCTTCCTTGTTTGTGCAACAAAGTAGAAGAATGTCTCTCTTCACTTTCTTATTCTATCCCTTTTTATCCCTATCTCTCTACCACTCTCTATCATTACTGAATATCCAGATTGCAACATGTTTCACTCTCTCCATTCTTCACGGTCATTCTCACAACCAAGCACTATCAAATGGCGCACGAGTTTGATGTCCTCTTCACATCCATCTACGTCTCTGTTTGTCGCAGGGTTAAGTACATGGAACTTGTGTTAATGTTGAAAAGGAATCCTCATTTCACCATACTAGGGTCAAGTGTCTCCAAAAATATTAAATAGGTATTTTCATTATCTTAGAAAATTCTAAAAGTTCCATCAAAGTAAAGCATCATGGAACCAAAGGGCCCTAGTAACATGCCCATTGATTACCAATGTCAGGGGAGCACTAGATTGTGCTCTTTGTCTACAGTAGACAAGATTTTGGAAATACACTTATGATTACAAGAACACCCACGTAGGGAAAATGATACAAGAATATATGACTGATACAAGATGTCCCACAACCCGAGACCAATAGGTATGGAAAACTGGACTAGAGATGATACAGGAGATCCCACAACCTGGGATCGTAAGTATGAGACAAGATATCTAGATTACAAGAACTTCCTTCTAGGAGATGAACTAGATACATGAAAGAACTCAACACGATCTCGCACTACAAGATTACAAGGGGACAAGATAAGATGTCCAAGAACTAGACTAGAACAAGGAACAAGACAAGAACTAGAACTGGAACTTGAAGAGTACTTACTTGGCAGCCACGACTCCTTGAGCTCCCAAGTCTGGTATTGGCAAGACTAATTATGAATGTGGCCAACCCCTCCTTATATAGGTTTTCCAAGGGCGGTTCTAGGGTGGTTACGAATTGATGATGTCATCAATTCGAAGCATGGTCTCTAGATGTCAGAATCAAGCAAGAAGACAGTCGATCTTAGAGTTTTGGCACGTTTCGGGCGCAATGGAAGCATTAGTTTCCCCAAATTCTGAACTAATCATGAGATATAGGATTGATATGGAATCTGAGATTTAGGATGGTTTCCTTTGTCCATGACATTACCTCCCTCTCAAGCGACGAGTTCCACGAGGAGCGGTCACGTTCTCTGGTTTTGGCTTCATTGGATTTCTCTTATGGAATTCTTGAACCTTGATTGGTGCTCTTTGAAGGTTTTCTACAGGTTCCCAAGTATGATCATTGATGTCATACCCTTTCCAATGAATAAGGTACTCTAATCTTCCTCCGGATATTCTCAAATCTAGGACATGCTTGACTTAAAATTCTTCATGATCATCAATC
The DNA here is from genome assembly GCA_020310875.1 of Ceratopteris richardii. Classification (NCBI taxonomy): domain Eukaryota; kingdom Viridiplantae; phylum Streptophyta; class Polypodiopsida; order Polypodiales; family Pteridaceae; genus Ceratopteris; species Ceratopteris richardii. Next base: position 28,830,570 of record CM035416.1, read on the forward strand.
TTGATAGGTGGTGAAGGACTAGGCCTTTCCCCCCTCAATGGTGAAATCTGATATGGTTCCAACATGGATACATGGAAAACTGGATGTATTCTCATGGTACTTGGTAGGTGGAGCTTGAAGGTGACTGGATTAATCTTGGCCAAGATGGTAAATGGACCAAATCTTTGATGGTCTAACTTTGCACAAGGCCTTGAAGTTTGCAAATTATTTCTGAGTAACCATACTTTATCCCCAATTTGATACGATGGATTCTGGACACGATGGTGATCTGCATAGTACTTATATTGTTGTTGAGCTTTATGGATCTCTTCCTTGAGTTCTTTGTGAATGTCCATCAGGTACTGGGGCTTGTCTCTAGCAGCTGGGTTCTTGACATGATTTGATAGTTGTATATCCATCCTTGGATGTTGTCCATAGTTTGCAAAGAAGGGAGTTTTCCTAGTAGATGCATGAACACTATTGTTATAGGCAAACTCTGCAAAAGGGTAACAACTCAAACCAATCATTTTGGTGATAGTTGCTAGTGCAACGGAGATATTCCTCTAGGACTTGATTCACCCATTCTGTTTGTCCATCAGTCCCTAGATGATTTGTTGTAGATAGTTTAACTTGAACACCAAGGAGCTTGCAAAGACTGTTCCAAAAGCTGGATATGAACTGTGGACCTCGATCACTGACAATATCATGAGGCAATCCATGAAGCCTAAAGATGTATCTGAGAAAAATTCTAGCAGTGGCTAAACCTATGATCGCCTTTGTGGTTGGAATGAAGTGTGCCATCTTTGTGAACCTATCCACAATAACAAGAATGGCATCAAACTTATCTGACTTTGGTAGATCTGTGATGAAATCCATAGACAATGAAGCCCATGGCCTTTCTGGAATAGGTAAAGGTTGCAAGAGGCCATGAGGCTTATGTTGCGGTACCTTAGATCTATTGCAAGTGTCACAAGTTCGGATATATTCTTTGACTTCCTTCCACATTTGAGGCCACCAAAAATCCCTGGATATGAGTTCTAATGTTTTATTTGCTCCAAAATGTCCTGCTGCAAGGTTGTCATGACGTTGTTGAAGTACTTGGATCCTGGGATTTCCTGGAGGAACATACAATAGGTTCTTATAAAATAGTAATCCATCCTTTTCCTGGAATTCATTTACTTCTTGGACTTTTCCTTCTTTAGTTTTCTGCTTAACATTGCAAAATAATTCATCTTGTGGTAGTTTCTCACGAATCAGATGATTCAAGGCTGAATCTTCAGGATAGGTTGAACAGATAGATGCTAACTGCAGATGCTCAGGCTTGAGTAATACACTCTCTTGTTGATTGAAGGCCTCTTCATCCTTCTTTGGTGCAAGGTAAGATCTTCTAGACAAGGAATCTGACTGACATTGTTGATGTCCTGGACGGTAGGTGATGACAAAGTCGAACCTGGATAGAAAGTTACTCCATCGAGATTGCCTTCTATTGAGAATGCAGGTGGTCATAAAATACTCTAGGTTCTTGTCATCTGTATACACGATAACTTTATGAGCTACTACTTCTAGATGATGATGCCAAGTATCAAACGCGTCCACTATGGCAAGAAGTTCTTTATCATGAATTTCATAATTAATTTCTGGAGGAGAAAATTTCCTTGAATTATATACAACTGGATGTAGATGTCCATCATCTCCATATTGTGAGAGAATGGCCCCTAGGGCAAAGTCTGATGCATCTGTCTCTAGGAAGAAGGGTTTAATAGAATTAGGATGAACTAGAATTGGAGTAGTAGTGAATGCTGATTTCAAGGTCTGAAATGTTTTTTCTGCTTCTTTCGGTCCATGAGAATTTGGAGTTCCCTATGAGCTTGGTAAGAGGTGTCACTATCTTGGAGTAATCTTTGATGAATATCCTATAGAAGTTGGCAAACCCTAGAAAACATTGTACATCCCGAACACATGAAGGTGGTTGCCAATCAAGGATTTTCTGAATCTTCTTAGGGTCCATATAAATTCCTTTATCTGATATGATGTACCCTAAAAATTCCACTTCTGTCTTATGGAAAGAGCACTTCTCCAATTTCGTATATAATCCTTTTTCTCTTAATTTCTCTAGGACTATCTTCACATGACCATGATCCTCTAAATTTTTGGAGAATATCAAGATATTATCAAGGTATATTACAACAAAATCATCTAAATATTCTCGAAAGATATCATTCATCATATGCTGGGAGACAGCTGGAGCATTTGTAAGACCGAATGACATAACTACATATTCGAAATGCCCATACCTTGTTCGAAATATTGTCTTCCATTCCTCTCCTTCTCTGATCTTGACAAGGTTGTAAGCTCCTCGAAGATCAATTTTCATGAAGAATTTTGCTTTTCCAAGGGGTTCCAAGAGCTCTGATATGAGTGGTAGAGGGTATCTGTTTTTTATAGTGACTTTGTTCAATCCACGATAGTCCACACACATCCGAAGAGTCCCATCCTTCTTCTTTACAAATAGAATAGGAGCTCTTGCTGGAGACTTTGAGTGTTTGATAAACCCCTTTGCTAGATTCTCATCAATGTTCTTGCGTAGTTCTGTATGTTCCTCTAGGGATAGTTTGTAGATTGATCCAAAGGGTGGCTATGCTCCCTCTTGAAGATCTATGGGGCAATCGTAAGGTCTATGCTCTAGGAGAATATCTGCATTCTTCTTTTAAAAAACATCTTCAAAGCCTTTGTACTGATTGGGTAGTTGTACTGGATCATCGTTCTTGGACTCTTGAGCTGGTATGACATAGATCATATATGTAGGTTCCTTCCTTAGTGCATGTATGAAGGCTTTGGCTCCAACATATGTTGGGTTCCTCTGGATATCTCGACGGGTGATTTTATTCTTTTTCCAATTAATTTCTGGATTATGCTTCTTTATTCAGGGCATTCCAATGATAACTAGATGTACAGGGCTCGATATTACATTGAAATATATGTGGGATTCATGGTCACCAAGGTGTACTCTTAATGGTGCGGTTTCCATGATTATATTCCCAAATGCTAGAGGTCGTCCATCTACTACTTCAGCTACTATTGGTTTGTTCTTATGAAGTACAGGAATTCCATGTTTCTTAACCAATCCTTCATCGATGAAACATGAGGAGGCTCCTGAATCTACTAGGGCTGTAAGGGAAAGGGTCTTCTTGGGCATGATTAACTTGACAGGTGCAAGATAGGCTTCTATGGGTGTAGCTGGAATTATGAGACCCTTTCTTATATCATGCTCCGGTTGCATGGTCTCTTTTACAATTGGACTTTCTCGTTTCCCTGCTCTACAAGGGTGGCTGCAACTCTGGAGTTTGTTCTCTTGTTCGGACAATTAATTACAATATGTCCAGGGTTTCCACAGTAGAGACATAACTTATTAACTCTCCTTCTTTGTTTCTCTTCTAGTGTTAGAGGCTGAAATCTAGTTACATCTATTTGCATAGGTTCAGGCATGGACTCATCTTTAGAAGTGTTTTGGAAAGGTTTCCACTAGCGAGGTCTTCCTTCTACTTGTTTTTCTTGTTTCCTTTCAAAAAGTCGGTTATCACATTGAATAGCTTGCATGATATATTCATTCAATGTTTTAATCTCTTGCATCATGAGCAAAAGGTCCTTCATATCATCTCTTAAGCCCCATCTGAATTGGCTTATGAAATAATCTTCATGCCAAGTGAGATCACATATCAACTGCTTAGATTCAGATGCATAGGTAGAGGCAGGGCGGTTACCTTGCCATAACTTCTGAATTTTTGTTTCTGTTACTCGACTTGTATCTGCATCTCCAAATGTGGCAAACAGTTCTCAAAGAAACCCCTCATAGTCTTGAAGTACTACCATGTTCTTCTCCAAGATTGGGGCAAACCATGATAATGCTTGGCCACAGAGCAAGGTTCCAATAAACCCAACCTTGGATGCCTCGTCAAGGTATCTATCAAGTTGCATATGGATGTACAATTTAACTTGCTAGAGAAATCCACGAAACTTTGTGTGATCCCCATCAAAGTTTTCTGGCATGCAAATCTTGGGTTCCTTCATAAATGATGTACTAGGCCATTGATTCACTTGAATACTCCCTTGATTTTCTTGAAGACTCCCGATTCATTCTTGTAATTCTCGGAGGAGTGCACCTACATGCATTGGATGTCCCATCTCGACTTGTGTCTGTCGATGACTTAGGTTTTCGACTTGTTGTTGGAGACTTTGAAGTGATGCTACGATCTGTTCATAAGCATTCTCCATGATGCCTGGTCTTGGATAGAAGAAAGTCTTGCCAAAATATCAGCTTCCTTGCACGATTTGGTTGTTTCATCGTCACCAGCAGGCTGCACAAGTACAAAAAAGCTCGGCCTTGTCTCTGTGTCATAGACCTCTATCGATCACGATTGTCAAAAAATTGCATCTTTTGGTAAAACAAAGTGGACCACAACGACACCCATGAGGAGCACACTCCAAATCACTAATTGAAACTAAAAAAATATGTGTTTTTTTGTCAATCACGATCGACAATGTTGATCGCGATTGATAGCCACGATCGACAGACTCTATCAATTGCAACCGACAGACCCCGACGGACTGCCATGTAGGACTTAGTCAATCGCGATCAACACCGTCGATCGTGACCGACTAAAATTTCATGATTGACACTAGTATTTGCATGTACACGTGTCCCTCACGATGGATATAACCCTGATTGACTGAAATTACGGTGAAAATTGCAGAAGAAGTGTCGATCGCGATTGACACCATCAATCGTGATTGACACCATCGATCGCGATTGACATGACCCATGAATGAATTTGTCGATCGTGATTGACATCGTCGATCGCGACTGATGCGTAGATCGCGATTGACAGGCCCGACGAACATCTCTTTCAATCGTGATTGACAGACATTTTTGGCTAAATTTTTAGGGTTTTTATGTTCCAAGTTTTGGGGTAATTTTGGGCATACTTGTCAATCGATTAGCATTTGGTGAGGTCCCTACACGTGTTTTGAGAAAAATCTTGTGAACGGTTAGCCTGTTTGAGCCCTGTTTTAACCCTAGAACCCTGAACTGTCATAACTTCCTCATACGAAATCCGTTCGGGGTGATCTTAGGCTCGTTCGAAAGCTTGTGCGGAGTAATTTGAAGTGGACCATAGCCAAGGGGAATAAAACTAAGGGATCTCTAGAATTTTTCTCCATAAATACATAGTGCAAATTGACATCTGAATTACATAAATGAAAGTGATTTGTTCTGTCATTTGAATTTAAGTCTTGAGCTAGCTTTGGGACTTTTACAGGTCCACTGAGAGCACTAGAGGGCATCCAAAGGAAGGGCATCCTGCAAGCTTGAGAACAAGATTCTTAAGCACTAAAGAGCAAAGGATCAGCAAGTGAGGTTTGAATATTCTCAACTTCCTTTGTCAATTCCTAGCCTAGGCTAAGTGCGAGCTAGAAGTAAGTCAGGTTGATGATAGACATCTATCAAATTGAAGACTACCTAAATACTCAAGTTCAAGCATAAAGATAGTCTCTTGGAGATCGATAACTTAAAATAAAAGAACTTAACGTGGTATGAACAACCTAAAGTGCAGATAGTCACTCAAGTATTCCTGACGATGTGATATCAGACAAGATCATAAATAAGATAATCAACTAAAAAAGAACCAAGTAACTGATACAAATTGAGCTGCAATGAGGTTGTACTTTGGGTAAAAATTGGGGCTACTCAATAAGGCATATGAACCTTAGATCAGGACGACACCTAGGGAGGGATAGACGAAGTCTTAGGTCTTCAGAAGCCAGTGTCAATCATACTGCTCGGACTTAGGCCTAGCAGTTGAGCCATTTTTGCACTACCCTAGCTCTGAAACCAGCGATTCTGAGATGTCTCATGGTATGGAGAGACCTACACGACGTTAAGGCATGCCACACTTACAACGGGTAGAAGGCCCTTACAAGACGCAACTCGAATACCTTAGGAACAACCGATTAGGTGCTTGCATTTATGAGGATGGCCTAGGAAGATTCGTGGTCCAGATTAAAAACCCTGACCAACCAATTGGACTCGAACACCCAGCAGTCAAGTTTGAAAATGGTGCATACCTAGACAAAGAAGGAACCATAAACGTAGTCACCAGTCACCCAGATAGGAGAGACGAATTTGGTAACGTGATGTAGAAGTGGACATAGGTGACCTAGAGCAAGGAAACATAGGTGGAGAGCCTAAAACACCTCGAGGCAAATGAGTTCTTACTAGAATTATCACACCAGAGTGGATTCCCCATGACAATAAGAGCATAGATTTGCTTTTGAATAGAGAGACTAATGAAGCTTTTTGGCGGTATAAGCTTGACGTGCCGAATGAGATAGGAACGATCATGATCTATGAGTTCAAAGACCCTGATAGCCCATGAAAAGTGACCTATCTAGACAATACTTCACAGAGGATCTTTTTGATCACGGAGCATGGTAGGCATGCTTATACTTGGAAGGGTGAATTTATTTTCCCCCAACCAAGGTCTAATGTGTCTTATGGTCACCCAGGAGCTAGGACATCCCAAGCTCATGGAGCTCATAGGGATAGAAGTCGAGATAGACCAAAAGTAAGCTTTGCCAACCCCTTGGGAAGAGAAAGGATGAGAATGAAAATAGAACATGAGAGACCTAGAGCCCCAAGAAACCAAAGAACTACTGATGATTTTCCTTTGCCCTAGGGAACACACTAGAACCTTGAGGCCAACCCAGCTGGTCAAGTCCATGAAGAATTACTTCGATGGCACTGGAGACCCGTATGATCATGTGGCTAAGTTTAGGCAAGTCTTGAGAGCTGAACAAGTTGAGGACCTATTCATGCAATACAATTCTTTTGGTCTAACCCTTATGAACAGAGCCCTTACGTGGTTTCAACCACTAAATGAGAGACAATTCAAGAACATAGACCAACTTTTAGAGGCATTCATTACTGAATTCTCTAAGAGTGGTATAAGGCACAATACTTCCTCACTGATTCATAGTTTCAAGCAGAAACCTCAAGAGAAGGTTAGACTAGCAGGAAGAAGGTTTAGACAATACCTAGAGCGATGTCCTATTCCTGAGCTCCCCACACCAGCCAAACAAGTGTCTTTGCTCTTAGACAGATTGCTGAGTACCAAATTGAGATCATATATCTACCTAAAGGATCCTATGACCATAGAAGAGTGTGTACGCATGTGCATTGACATTGAAGATAACCTAGGGGAGGAATTAGAGCTGTCATAAATCTACAGGGATTCAGACAGTTCTACAAGCCTCTCATCCACACAATCCACATCTATTGAGGAACTCGCTGAGAAAGTAGCTCAAAAGTTAGGAGTCTCAAACAAACAAATACCAAGGTATGTCCTAGTGAAAAGATGCTATACTTGTGGAGGTGACCATATGGAAAATGTGTGTCCCATTATGGCTCAACCCCAAGTGAATCCTAGTAGCCAATACTGCACCATAGAATGGAGATACACTAATCACACCATGCAAAATTGCCCCTACAATAAGCAAGCAGTTAGGCAAACATACCCACAACCATACCCTCAACACGGAAGATACCAGAATTAGTACCCACCCCAAGAATATGGCAGACCACAGCAACTGTATCAACAAACCTACCAACCACAATATCAGGCCCAGCAAAGACCTCAACCAATGCTAGCCCAACAACCTCGTGCTCCAGCCAATGTGATTCCCGTAAAGTATGCAACTGCACAAGAAAATTTGAATAGAGCTATAGTCCCAGTAACTCCATTACTTTCGAAAAGTGACCCCAGTGACCATAGCTTTGATTCTACACATATTGATAGCCCCAAACGTACTACATGCAGTCTCTTGAACATGATGAGTCCTACTATAGTGAAGAACCGAGTGAACCTAGTTGGGATCCAGAGTATGCAAATATCATGTACACAAATCCCAACCGTAGACCTCAACTTAGGCAAGTAAGACCCCCATTCCCTAGAGGACCATGCTACAGATGTTAGGGAGATCACCTCATTCATGATTGCCCCATGCCTGCCCCTACATAACCCCAATCAGTGATAATTCAAGGATTTTGTCAAGATTGTGGAAAGGAGCATCTCTTATGAGATTGCCCAAAGAATCCCAATAATATGCCAAAAATCACTCCTATTAACGTTATTGGGTTAGTCGTAGACTCTACAGGTAGTGTGACTTCCACTGCACCAGTGCAAGTGGCCACCACAACTCAAGCATTGCAGCAAAACCAAGGTGTAGGCTAGGAAAAGAGTTCTGAGGTTAGTGAAACTGAGAGCATGACCAAGAAGAGCACTAGAGCCTGGAAGGATAGTCGAGAAAGAATGAAAAGGCAATGGGCAAAGAAGATGAGTGAACTCGAGGAAAGCCTAAGAGAAAAGAGAGCCAAGATAATAGAACTTACATCTCGACCTCCCTCTCACACTACCCCACCATCACCATTCCCATCTCCATCTGATCCACCACCTTACAACCCGCCTCATGCAACCCCACCAACCCCTAGAGTAGGATCAATATTAGCAGATCCTACTCTTGAGGACCTAAATATGATGCTTAAGGCATATTAGGCTAGAATCCAAGAAGGGCCAAACGTGACAGATCATGAAAAGTGTTACCCTAGGGCTGAACTAGAGCTTGAACGAATGAGAATTTGTGCTACAATGGTGGAATTGGCTCAAACCATGTTTGAAGCTAGTCACCTCTTAAACATCTCTAGTTCAGCTAAGATGCAGTTGCACTTTGATGGACTGCTAGAAAGATTGGAGAGACTAATTGCACAGTCAGAAAAGGACCCCGCCTCTTAAAAGAAGGACAAGGTGAGTGGAAGGATAAGCCTTCCTACGCAGGAAGCTTATGTGCCTAATTCCATTGAACCAGACACCTCTTCTTCTATGAATAGGTATTCACCAGAGTTCCTACGAGAGATTCAAGAAGAGAAATGGGCTAAAGAAAGTGAAGTCCCTCCTCCCATTGAGCTTGTGGATAACGCACATGACAAATTCCCACAAGATATTCCTTCCATTTATGAGGAGCAAGAGAGTACCCAATCTCAAGAGAGATTAGACTTCGAGTCTAATTCCTTACAAGAGCTACCCCATTTCACACGCCCATGGGAAGCTAAGTCTACTTGTATGAGAGCGCCCACGGTCATGGTACAAAACGAAGTCTCACTCATACCTAGGAATACGGAGGTAGTAAAGAATACTAAAGTGCAGTGCAATCTCATTATAGAAGAGTTACTAAAGGTTAGGCCAGAATTGTGGAAACATATAGCCAAACAAGTACCAGAGGTAGCTTAACCGTGTTCCCAGGTAGGTTCTCATAAAACAATGCGAGAGATACCTTTGGACAAGATAGGAGACATGAGTAAAGGAGAAGAAGGAAACACCTATCTTCCCATCACTCATCAAGGATACACAACTAAGGCAATTCTCGACTCAAGTGCAGGAGTTGCAATTGCCACCACTTCCTTATGGAACCATTGGGGCAAGCCAACACTCAGGCCAACGAGAATGAAATTCTAGATGGCATATGGCCACATTGAGAGACCCTTAGGACTACTAGAAGGAATAACTCTCACTACAGGTGGTGTCGTGTTTGAGCATACATTTGCTATATGTGACTTTAGCAAAAATCAAGCCTATGAGATGATTCTGGGAAGACCATTTATGCGGCAGTTGCAAGTAGTACAGGATTGGGGCACCAATTCCTTGTACTTACAACACTTAGGTGCCACGACCAAAGTTAATCTCAAGGATTATTCATAGAGATGTACCTCCCATCCAATGGAACCCCATCCATAGAGCCAAAGATGATACGGAGTCGGTGCATTCCATATGATCAAGATCCTCATGGATGCATGAAGGCACTCACTTATGGATGTGTAAAGTAGCAGTGGAGGAAGAGAAGAGAGAAAAAGCCAGAGGGATAGGTGCGAAGGAAACCCATAGATCAATTCAAAACCCAACCTACGCACCTGTAGTGTTTCTTGACGAAGAGTTTGAACCTCACAGTTGGGCGGAAATTTTAGCAACAATGGATGTAGCCATCAATGAAGAACAATGGACACCCCACTGTGATGAGGATGGCTATGACATTTCAGTCTTCTCCATAGAGCCAATCATGGGAGACTCAATTCTAGAAGAATGCGAACCTAGCCCTGATGCATTTGAAGATGCAAATGAATCCGATCTAGAGTCAATAATTATGGACCCACCATTCGCATCAGATGAAGAATACTTCTATGAAGTAGAAGCTCATCCTCAGAGACATGGAGAGCTTACAAATGATGTGAGGTTACCACACACGTGACCACCAAAAATGAAGGCAAGAAGAGGAAGAAGAGAGAAGTTACACCAGAAGAGGAAGAATCCTTGTTTGAGGTCCCTAAAAACTTCAAAAAGTATGAGATAGATGATATGAGAGTCATGGTAAGATTGCCTAAATGCGATGCACAAGCAGGAGAGGCCTATGATAACAAAGAAACCACCAAGAAAATAGTGGTTTCCATAGAAGAAGGAGAAGAAAGATGCACATACATAGGACATGACCTGACGGAAGAACAAGAGCAAGAGTTGATAGCCTTGCTAAGAGAGTACAGAGATGTATTCGCTTGGAGTTACAAGGAGCTAAAAGGTGTAGACCCTCACATATGCTCACACACAATTCCCATGATCTCAGATGCCAAACCATCCAAGCAGAAGCCATACACCTATAACGATAATTACACTGCTAAGATCAAGGAGGAGATAGATAGACTGGTAGAAGCTAGATTCATCTATGGAATTGAGCACACTGAGTGGGTATCCCCCATTGTTGTGGTGCCCAAAAAGAATGGGAAGTTACACATATGCATCAACTTGAAGTAGGTAAATGCAAACACCATTAGAGATAATTATCCACTTCCTATCACTGAGCATCTACTAGAAAGAGTAGTAGGCAAGGAAGTGTACAACTTCCTTGATGGATTTTCAGGCTACAATCAGGTAGCCATTGCTCTAGAGGATCAACATAAGACGGCTTTTGCCACTGAGTGGGGCATATTTGCTTTTCGGGTAATGCCATTTGGGCTTACCAATGCTCTTGCAACCTTCCAAAGATTGATGTGCCACATGTTTAAAGAGTTCTTGAGGAAGAATTTGGAAGTCTATGTTGATGATCTCTGTGCTCATTCCAACATTAGACAGACACATACACCTGAACTCACGCAAATCTTTGACAAATGTAGAGAATATCAAGTTTGCATGAACCTAGAAAAGTGTGTTTTCATGATCAGGCAAGGCAAGATTCTAGGACACATAGTGTCAAAGAATGGCATATCCACGGATGAGGAGAAAGTGAGGGCCATCGTAGAGCTACCTAGACCCAAGAATGTCAAGGAAGTACAAGCTTTCATGGGGCATTTCGGCTATTACCGATGCTTTATACATATGTATGCAATCATCACAAAGCCTTTGTATGGACTTTTGACCAATTTTGAGTGGACGGATGAGTGTGAGAACTCCTTCAATGAGCTTAAGCGATGATTATGTTCAGCACCAATCTTGACCACACCAGATTAGAATAAGTGCTTTCATGTTCACGTGGATGCATCCAATTATGCTATTGGATGTGTACTCGCACAGCCTACTGGTGAAGGTAATGTGGATCTTCCAATAGCCTATGCTAGTAGACATTTGAATGCAGCTGAACGAAATTATACCACCACTGAACGAGAAGGATTAGGCATGGTATATGCAGCTAAAAAATTTACACACTATTTTCTTGCAAACAAGTTTAAAATTTTTACTGATCGTCAAGCACTGTTGTACTTGATAAACAAGCCATGCAATACAGGTAGATTGGTGAGATGGTTCCTCTTGCTAATGGAGTATGACTTTGAAGTTGTGGTGAGGAAAGGTAGGACTCACTTGAGAGCATACCATATCTCTAGGCTCACATCGGAAGAAGCCCCACAAGGAGTATCAAATGACCTTCCTGATGCTTACTTGTTTAATTTGGAAGTTGTAACCTAGTGGGCTAAGCCATTAGTGCCAGTTTTGACATACGGGCCTCACCATCCAGTATTAAACACACAAGATAGGGAGATAGTAAAAGCACAGAAGTACCATATCATGGCAGGGAGTATGTACAAGCATACTGATCAAGGGATACTAGCTTGTTGTGTGGAAGAGGATGAGTGCATGAAATGGTTGCAATTAGCACATGTAGGTGCATTAGAGCAACACTAATCAAAGCAAAGGACCCTACAGACACTAAGGAGACTTGGAGTGCATTGGCCAACTATGGAAGCAGATGTTCATAGGTTGTGCAAGGAATGCCCAGTCTCTAGCATTAAACCACCAGTGGAACACACCACTCTTTATCGAGTGTCTTTAGTGCCAGATTGGAGTGAACCATTAGTAGCCTTTCTGAGGACTAAAACATTCCCTCCAAACATGACTTTGGCTAGGAAAAGAAGTTTAGAACAAGAAGCCCTAGACTACTCACTTATTGGTGATAATTTGTACAAGCGAGGAAAGGATGGATATCTATGGCTATGTGTCCATGAGAGCGAATATCTGAAGATCTTGGAAACTGCTCACCAGGGTATAGCAAGAGGACATTTTGGACCAGATCAGGTGATCAAGGCTATACTATTTGCAGGTCTTTGGTGGCCGACCCTTCACATGGATGCACATACCTATGTGAAGAGATGTGATGTTTGTCAGCGAACTCAGTATCCTATACACAAAGATGAGATGCCTTTGAAACCTATGATGGGTGGACGAGCATTCTCTAAGTGGCGAATAGACTTCGTAGGTCCTATTAATCCCCCAGCTAAGGGTTCCCATGCTGAATACATTATTGTGGCTACATATTACCTAACCAAGCGGGTAGAGGTAAAAGCTACGACCAAGAATGATGCTTTGACGACTGCTAAGTTCTTATTTGAGAATGTGTTCACTAGATACGGTGTGGTCGAGAATCAGCATCCGAGCTTATGAACCATTATGAAATATCGAATCAATATAATGATTCCAAATCAGTGGTGGAATTCAATCGGATATAAACAAGCATCAGATCTTATGGAGAACATGAATAAACTTCAATTTGGTGATTTCTTCCCTTAAATTCCTTAGTCAAAGGGTATTGATAAAATGCATGACATTACATGAATTTATTTACGTTAGAGCATATGCCTTGTATGAAAACGTGTGTGTATTCATGCATACGAGCATGTACATTCAGGTTCATTTAGATGTTTGTGTGACGCCTATTTATGTGTATTTGCATGTGCATGCGTATTTTGTAAGCATATGCACTTCATTGCATGCGTGCATATGCAAATGTATGACCCTATTGGTGTAAACATGTATGTTTCATGTGCATTCGTATGTGTGTAGTTGATTAGACGGTTTGCGCACACGGGTGAGCATAAACATACATAAATATGTGTGTGAAAGAAGCATCTATGTATATGTTTCCTTTTAAATATGCGAGGGTGTACTTCGATTTGGTTCTGGAATGCTTCAGGCCAAGGGGCAGATTATGGAGATCAATTGCGGAAGCAATCACATGGGGAGATCTAGGAAAGTTTTGGGAGGGACATTCTAGAGGAGGACTCTCTGAAACTTTGGGAGGTGATATAATCTGAGAATGCGCAGGTAGTTTTTTTTTTTTTCTGGCTGCACATTGAGGAAGTTCGGAGGAAGGTCTCTCTCGGAATCGGAAAGGAGAAATAAGTTCTGTAATATCAGTACGTCATGGCAACCGTGTTGGAGAGAGAATGGTAGAAGAATCCCATCCGATTATTGATCAGAACAGACTTTGAAGTAAATTGGAGAATCTGGCGCTGCAAGTACGTGGAAGCTTCAGAAGGAGGATAATGCTCGAAGAATCCATCTGCTCTTACAGAAGATGAGATTAACCGATATCAATCTGCCACGCGCATAGTATTATCAACAGATTTGGAGGCCAATTACATGCGATTACTTCTGGTTATTATCGGATATGATATGAGGAAGGGTCAAACTCTGTGATATCTGAGATGGTGGCAATGTTCTGTGTATTCGATAGACGCCAATGATTTGAAACAGATTCTAACGATTTTTTTTGGTCCTCATTGATCAGTTGTGAAGTGCTTTTGAAAGTGTGCAATGATCTGAAAATCTTTTGAAAATGTGCTAAGCGGTGTCACTTGCGTTAAGCTCAGGCGATGGAAAATAAAAGCTTATGGTGACTGTTCGAACGGGAGAGTGATCCAAAGATCTGACACTGAGGGTGGAGCTTATCATTAACGATGCTTGCTCGGTCTATGCCATTTCCAGAAAATGATCTGAACTCTGCTTGGAGCTGAGGAGGTCGCTAGCTATATGTTCGCTATAATGGCTTCAGTGATCGCATGGTATCGATTCATCTGTCAATGATCAATTACAACATCCGATTCCAGGTGATGGATCTTTACAAAATAATTTTCAGATACATCGTTTCCACATCGTATACTTGTGTCTCTCTTCCTGTATAGTTTCAAGTTCTTCCTGTATAATTTTCAGATACATCGTTTCCACATCGTATACTTGTTTCTCTCTTCTAAGCGCTAAATCCATTGTTTATTATATCTGAGAGTTCTGACCTTTTTCTTTGCAAGAATGTAGTTAAAAGTTTAGTGCGTATTTAAGTTCTCACTGTTTGACTGCTTAATCAAACATGGTCAATGTTCAGAATCGATCTTCAGTCAGGAGATTATGTATCACTTTCGTCATCACTTTCATTAGACATCTGTTGATGTTACGTTGGAAAACATAATTTCATTGGATATACAATTTTTTCTTCTTCAACAATCGGCTCCTAGCTGTGTTTTTTTTGAACAGAGTTAAACAGATGTTAGTTTTTTTCATGAGTTGCTTTGAATTCTATTGCGCAACATTTTATCAGAGCTAATATTATACATAGCAAGGAAAATTGAGTCAACGTAATTATTGCGGCTTGAAATATGCTTAATATTCTGAGAACCTCAGATTGCAGAAGATGAAAATTTCGCATGAGTTTTGTTGATTACGGAGGATTGGTGCTGATGAACACTTGTGCATGATTTTATTGAAGGAGGAGCATTAAAGGCTTGGCATAACCATACAGTTAAAGATAGATGATTGATGTCAGATTTAAATTCTAACAACTTCTGATAGCAGAAGGCCAGCAATTGCCTATGAAATTCTCATAAAGGATTTATATGTCTTATAGAGATTTTGTGTGCGAACTCATTCAATTTCTTTATGACTTGTGCATAGTATATGATGATATAGGCAATTGCGATCGCTCATGGCTGAGCATTTTCATCTCAAATAAAACAACAAAAACATCGGTCAAATATATGTTCCATTGACATCATAAAGGAAAAGTGTTTGATATTGCAAGTCCTCGCTGCATAATAGTTCGAATAGATTCAGAAGCTTTCATCAGTTTAGAAGAAATCATTACTTTATAAGTGGAACTTTCAACGTGAACTTATGCTGTGAATTCCGTTGAACTATGATCGTTATTACTAAGTGTTTATTTCTCTTATCATTCAACCTCTATCAAATTCGACTATTTAGCTTTCTGATCTACATAAACATTATGTTCAAATTATGCTATTTGATCTAAAGGTGAAGATTAATATAAGCAAACCTGGAGTATGGTTCTTTTGAAAGAAACTGGATGCGATGAAATTAAATGCTCATTGATTTTCTATAAAAAGTCTTTGTGTTCTGTGCTATAAAAAGTATTCCCAATGATACATTTTGCCATATCAACTAATTCTGATATTCTGAATATGAAAGTTATATTGCATATTTAGACTTTATAATTACTCGACTAATACTCTGTTGAGTCTCCATCAATATCCTGAGGTTGCTTCAAGCACCCGGCGTGCGCCGTATTATTTTTGGCGGTTGGCTTGATCCACCGACCGCTGCTTTCGCTCCGACACTTTGAACCTGACGTGAAACGCTTAGGGAGAGGATTTTTACCTTGAGTGTACTTTGAGCTTATTTTGAGATTGATCTTGAGATGAATTCAGTTGACCACTAGAGAGAGAAAAAGAGACCTGAGGATGAAAGTTTGAGCGCTTGAGTGTCGAGTTTGGCTAGGAATTTGATTTTACCAAAAATTGACTGAAAAGGAGGTTTTAGGCTTAGATCCAAGAATTTTATCATTTCAAGCACAACTAAGACTCCTAAAGTGTGATAAAATGGGGAAAAGAAAGGAGCAATGTTAGCCTATTGTAAGGAAATTTCTATACTTTCTTCCTCCTTCCCACAAACCCCGCGACAACGGGCTACCTATAGAGCTAGTTAGTGATAGAGGCACTCACTTCTTGAATAAAGTTATTGAAAACCTCCTTCAAGAGGTCATACAAAAGAAGTCTGCCCCCTATCATCCACAAGCTAATGGGCAAGTTGAAAGCACAAATAAGTTTCTATGCAATGTGCTCACTAAATTGGTGAATAATAAATGCTCTGATTGGGACAAACAACTACACAATGCTGTTTGGGCATACCGAGTTGCCTATAAAACGATACTCCAAGCCACACCCTTTCATATGGTATTTAGCCAAAATGCAGTGCTACCATTAGAATTTTTGATACCTAGATTGAAAGTAGCACAAGAGCATAACTGGACAGGGCACGAGCTCTCCTCTAGAATTTTTGATCTCGAACGACTAGGTGAAACAAGACTAAGAGCGGCAGTAGGAATATATGCAACTAAGAAAAGACAGAAGGCGTACTTTGATGCCCACGTTAAGGATAAAGGCTTGAAGGCAAGAGATGTAGCACTAGTCTACACATTGAAGCAACATGCACGGAAATTAGAGAAGAGAGGCTATGGACCCATGATTATCAATAGGATCTCCACGAGTGGAGTAGTTCAATTAGCTACATTGGAAGGTGATGTTCTTCCTATTTATATTAACGGATGCAGAGTCAAGTTATATTAGGAACCTCTCACAGAGGAGATGTTAAATCGACTCAATACTACAAAGAAACGTAAAGAAGAGGAAAAGCGAATTCGAGAAGAGGCATAGGAAGAAGCATTGGAACGCATCCAAAGAATGAAGTTGAGAAGACATGGTAGGGATCAGCCTAGATCAAATGCCTATGCGGACCCAGGATATCATATGGCTATGTGTGAAATTTCAGGTATTAGCTCTCATAGAATAATTGATCGGTGTTCTTTTGTAACCTTAGAGATAGGACAAGGAAAGAGTGCAAGGACTGTAAGGGCCTTGATTGACTCAGGTACAGCCACTAGTGCTGTTCAATTTTCTTACTGTCAAAAGTTGAAATTAAGTGTCAATCCTATAGAAGCATATCTCATAGGATTGGGAGGCATGGAGACCCCTTGCATGGGCAAGGTGGAACTTCCCCTCTACATTCAAGATGTTTCACTGACATTTAAAGTACTAGTGTGTCAAGATGAGGATCTCACTCAGCCCCTTATCTTGGGCCAAGACTGGATCTATGATCACGCAGTCAACCTCAACTAAGAATTGGACTTCTTCAAGTTTGGGTGAATCAGAATCGAGTTACAGTTGAGTTAGAAAGTGGAGCACTCAAGGAACTAGGAAAGGCACACACTCTTGGTCCTTCTAGGAGTACACATGAAGATGACGATGCTATTCTTGTCCAAAGTTATGTGATGCAGAGGGATGTTTTTCTCAACAAAGAAGTCGAGGATACTACGGAGCTCCCTTCTTTTCCAAAGGTGGTAGAAACACGGCAATCAAAGGAGTACCAAATGTAGAGGAAGCATACAACCGATGCTACAAGCCAAAAGAAAATACAAAGCAAAGTGTCTCCACCATCGACACAAGTGTGGATGCAGAAAAGCGAGCATCCTTTTGCAGTTAAGCCACAACCATTGGCTCAACTTCATATTAGTGATCAACACCAGAACACTAATGAGAAGTCTTTTAAAAATCCCTCTACCAAAGTAAGGTCTATCTGGGTACCCAAGAAGTCAATGAAGGCTGACCCACAATCAAGACAAATTTGGGTGCCTAAGGCTTGCTTGTGGGGTCACATAGCCACACATAAACCACACCCTATACAACATGGTTCCCTCACTCGAATAGCTGATACCCATTCTTATACATCACGCACGAACACATATTCACCCATGAGCATGAGTAGAATCACTTGTAAATGGGTCCCTACAAAGCCTCATTTCCAAGCAGACACTCTCACAAAGCCCTCAAAAGTCTCCATAGAACCAAAACCGAAAACCATCCACTGTGTTTGGCTACCCAAAGCTTGTAATAAACCCCTCGACCCCCACTTGTAAATTCACCTCCACCTACTAACTGCATCATTCTCACACTGCATCTTTCCATTTAGCTCATAGGACAATTCATCCACTAACTACACCCACAATCACCGAGCACTCACTGACTAACAAACTTATCACTAAAAACTCTTGTTAATGTTGTAATGGGGACACATGACCACATGGTGTCCATTTGCAATGTTAACATTCATTTGTATATTCTCACAGAACCAGTGACCAGTTCCTTCAATATGGCCGAGGCTCGAGGAACAAGCTCCCAGGTAGGCACCAGTCCTCAGATAGTGGACATTGAAAGTCTCCCTATTGAGGAGGAGTTAAAGGAAAGACCACAGACAGTGAGAGCATTACATGTAATACCTATTCAGAATCCTCCCAAAGGGCACACATCGCTAGTAAGCAAAAACTTGCATTGGTTCAGTGATGTGGCATGACCTCTTGGAGAAGGCACTTATTTGTGGGAGGCAAAAATAGAATTGAACGGACACTGAGGCCGGTATCACTTCTTTACAAAAGAGTTTGAGAGGCTTCAAAACAATGAAGGGTTGAAACCAATATGGAAGAAGGCTGGAATATATGATTACTTCAAAGCTCAGTTACCCAAGCCGGACTTTCTAAGGTGTTCATACTTGATAAGCACCCTCACTCCCAGTAAAGAGAAAAAGGGGTATAGCACCTTTGTCCTACCATCCCTTACAAGAGGTAATGAACTGAAGCGCTTCAAATTCACAAACAATTTGGTAAGGGAAGCTCTTGAAATGAAAGTTATGCACATCCCCACAGAGAAAGAGACAATGATCCTAGACAACATGAAGAACATGAACTTGAATAAACTGAAGGACATGGTGGCAATGACACCAACTATTGCCATTGACCTCCAAATGTGCATGCAACATTTTGCGTTCCCTGCTCAAGAGAGATTCACGATGCCACCCAAGAAAATTTGGTTCAGTTTGTACTTAGCAGATACCTTCAATCTAACAATCAACATGCCTCATTAGATCATTGACCAAATACACCTAGCACATCAACGATGGTACAAGAAGCAAAAGTCAGTACTTTATGGGTGTTGTGCTCTTATAGGAATCGTTTATCAGTGCTTGGCATATGATGTGCCAATTTAAAGGGCACTTGTTTGGACTAGGATGCAAGAATCTCAATGAAGACTATCAGCCCTAGGACCTCCATCCAAGAAAATGAGGGGAGCAGTTCAGATGCCCTGTGCACAGGCCCAAGGTGCCACCCTGACACCGGACACAAATCCATGAATTCCAAGGCTAGCGCAACCTTTCACTATCAAATTACCACGGCCCAATGCGGAAGGACCTAATCTGGTCTTCCCACCTATACCAACTGATTTAGAGTTCCCTCATGGCTTCACACTGGAGGATCTAACTGATGAGGAGATAGCAAGAATAATAAATGCAACGAATTCGGAAGTTGAAGCAGAGAATAATAAATGCAACGAATTCGGAAGTTGAAGCAGAGCAATTAAGTGGGCAATAGACAGTCACGGACCAACCCCATCCAACCCAACCAGAAGTCGTCGAAGTAGATGAAGATGAAAAGGAGACTATAGAGGAGGAGCAAGAGGATGAACAAGAAGGACTATCTGGTGAAGGAGAGCATGAATATGAGCAAGAAGTTATACCGGAACTTGAAGGTGCCCCTGCTTATAGGAAGCAATTGAAAAGATTGTATGATACCATCAACCGAGTTCAAGAACAACACAAACTATCCTTGGCAGCAGGAAAGGCCCTCATGAACCAAATCCTTGAAGATGAAGGTGTGGATGATCAATACAGGGCAACCCTTGACATGATCGCTGATGCATTGGGGGTATCAGAGACAGTGCACACCGCTCTCGCACACTTACAAAGATCGGAGTAAAGACACAGCAGACGGCCCCCTAGGATAGGGAAATAAATGAATGTCTTAGTGTTAGAACCATAGGGCACCAGATCCACAACCACAGGCGCAGCTCATACCATTCATCAGATTGAGGAAGCCCATACCTCAAGTGCACCCCTGTCACCCCCTTTACCATCCTCCCCTCCAACTCCACCACCTTCACCTCCTACTACCACTGTCACCACCATTGTCACAGCCTTAGAGTCCACTTCCCATACCGAAGCATAGAGTGTGATTCAACCCTCACAATCTGCATGACCTATCACCACCTCTATTGTAAATGCCACCACTGACACTGTAATTCTAACTGTCACCACTGAAAACCCCATTCCCCCTATCACACTTCTTGGTGGTTCATATTCACAACTGCGCATACCACTTTACACCTTCATGACCATCACCACACTGACAATTCCCATGTATACCATCACTCCCATGATCGCATCCACATATGACTTCATGGACATATCACCCACTTGCGCAGCTCTCCCTCCCTCCATATTCCCACAATCTCCCATTCCTCCACCACCTACTTCACCCTTCTCAAGCACAACATACACACTCCCTTTCCCTTTTCCCTACCCTCTTGCATTCAACAACCTCCCAACATCCACTCTTATCAATAATGTATTTAATACTTTGTACCAATGTATGTCTCAACTACAACAACATTACCAACATCTAGATGCTCAGCATATGAATCTGTTCCGAACCCATGAAACTTTACAAGAAAGATTCATCAACTTGGAGAGGGAAAAGTGGCTACTACAACAATAGTATGACACCTTGTAGGCACATCATAATCAGTTAGTAGCCAATCGACCCCAGTCATATATTGAAGAAAAACAACAACTCGATGAAATGTTAGACGCCCAGATAGCCAACAATCTCAAACTTCGACGTAACCTTGCACTAATCCGAAAACACATGTCCGCAACATTAGAAGAGAATAAAAGACTGCAGAAATAGAATGAAGAAAACCTAGAGGCAGCAATGGAGGGATCCCCACAAGAAATTGACCCACAACACTTTAGGGCCATCCCATCGAAAAATATGCGAATCATGTTAGAAAAACATGTCGATCTCTTGGAAGCACACATTGGCTTAGAAAGAGAGTGGGATGACCTACTAAAGCAACTGAAAACTCACCAAGAGTCACCAAAAGAAGTCACAGCCGTAGTAGACACATCTGAAGAGGTCGCAAAACTCAGAGCACAACTGGAAGAACTACAAAATAGAGCTCTTCAATATGAGCGTCAACCCTCTCCCCTCGTGGAGCCGGAGCCTGAGGAATTAGTTCCAATTGAAATTGAGGAGACTTTTGAGGATCCATATGTACCCATGCGTGCACCAGGGGGTAAGCAAACAGAGGAAGGAATGGACACAATTGAGATCGAAGCTCCTGAATGGATGCAAAAATTAGAAAAGGTTGGCACAACCCATGATGAGAGAGTTGTAGTACAGATACAGTCTATGTCCCGATTGGAGGAAGTGGTCATCAAATCGGATTACTTCAAAATCCTCTCCCATCAGCGGTGGATTGGCACATCTGATGATTTGTATGCTCCATTCTTTGTATTAATGGCAGATTATAATGCTGAGATAAAGCAGTGCACAACAAAAGAACTAACCTCGGCAACACAATTTGCACCAGATGATATTCCTGCAAGTGCCACGCACGGGAATATATTTCAACCTACCTGGAGGATATGCCTATTTGAAACATACCCTGAGATGGTATGCACATGGAATAACATGCCTTTATACATCAAGTATAATCCTTGCTACTACCCTGTCTTTCGATGACGGTCATGGCCCGAGTACACCAAAACAGTTTTGATAGTTAAAGGATGTAACAAATGGTTAAACTATGTCTACTTGGCACCACCTCGTGGCCAACCCATGGTTGCTTATATGATTTCAACCATTCGGCATTGGGCGGTCAAACTCAAAAATGTTCCAGACATCATGGCACAGATGTGCCTCAAAATATTTGAACTAATGCTGGTTACATTCAGGACCTTTAGAAATGTCAAAGAACCTCATCTGTTGGCTCTCGGATTCAATGAAGGCAACCAGGATCTTGTTTATGATATGAGCACCACACCATCTATCAATGTCGTTTATGCGTGGCATGCTCGTATCAAGTATCTACCAGCCTGCTTCAAGCAAAAATTTGAGGAAATGTTTATCACAAGGTTATGGGAATATCATTCAAAGATATTCATTCCCAGACCATCTCATCTACTAGAGTTATTTGTTGTGGAACAGGCTCTACATTCAGAGAAGCTACATATGCCACATCCGGAAGTTCTCGAGCCAGTAGAATAGGATGCCCTACTCACTGATTTGGCAAAAGGACTCAGATTATCAGAGCACCACTTGGCCATAGATGTCCTGAATTACTACATCCAACGGTCCACTCAACAAGGTTCTATTAGTGACGATAGACGCGAGAGAGGGGGAGTGTTGGCAGTGGTCAGGGCGGTCAAGGAATTACAAGACAAGGGAGCCAACGAGAAAGGCCAACCAGGCAAAATAGTCAAAGAAGATCTGGCAAATAGGCCATCATTTTTTCGGAATTAATATTTCCCAAATAGTGATTTTAGTCACTCCACACCATTGTAAATAGCATTCCACCTTTTTCTAACTCCATTTTTGCAAGCCAAGGAGTCCTTGAGCTTGAGGAGCATTAGAAGTACCTACCTATCAATTTTCATAATTTTATGAGCTCATTTGAGCCCTCAAATAGGCCCTAGAACGTAATTTTTTACTAGGCCAGACACTAGGTCTAGAGAGGGCCAAAGCTAGTCAAAAACTATAAAAAGAGCTAGAGAGCTCCTTTTTTAGGGTAGCTTGTTGTAGAATTGAACTTGTAAGAGCACTTTTGAGTAATCTAAAGAACACCATTGTCTCTCTCTTTGTTCTTGCCTTGTGTGCGCATGTGTGTGTATGTGTGTGCATGTTAGTGTGCTTCTCACTCACACACTTGTGCCATCACTTGTTCGAGGTCTTCATAACATCCTCATGTCTTCCCATATTGAAATTAAAGGAGATGCTACTCATCACTGAGCTACAAATCTTTTGCACATGCACACTATATCTCGGAAGGAAAATTAGAATTTGATAATAAGTTGGGCTGATTCCAATTCTTCTCACAAGGATTTTAAAGATTGCATATTTTAGATGAATTGATGCTACTATGGGAGAAAGTAAGCTTGAATGAGTATTTTAGTACACCCATACCAAAAGAGGATTTTTTCAGGTGCCATTAAAGAAGTTTTGATAAACACATATGCAAAGCCTTGAAGATGTATCATACTCATGTTGCCTTTGAGAAAGAGATATTGATACAAGAGGAAATGAACAAGAGTGCGATCTTTAAGCTTGCACATATATCAACTATCACACCAAACCTATCTATAACACAATATGTGCATGCAACACTTTGCATATTTTCGGGGCAAGATGGATAAGAAGATTTGGTTCAGTTTGTACTTGGTGTAGATGAATCACTTGAGGTTCAATGTGGCCAATTGGATTATTGATCAGCTTGACGTAGTGAATTCTCATTAGATGCACAAGCAGGTACTGAATAGTTGTTGCATGATCACCCATATTGTTTACATATGTTTGGCCTATGACATACCCATTGAGCATGTCATAACAAGAGAGGAGTTACACACCTTCAAAGAAGGAAGAATCTCTACATCACATCATCCCAAGAGAATGCAGGGAAATACCCCTTTCTTGCAACCTACACAAACTATTGCCACCCGTGCACACTTGCATATTGAACATAACCTTGTGGTCCCACCATTTACCATATGAATTCCTTGACTTGTAGCCCAAATGTAGGCACATAAACCTATGGTCCTACCTCTAGAACTCGAGAATGAAAAAGCACAATCTACCATAGTGGAATCATTAGTACTAAATACAAAAGCACAAGGAACGACCAAAGATCTACATTTTCTAGAAAAGGACATATCATGCATGAGCATGCCCTTTGATTTTGAATTGTTATTGGCATAAGGATTCCATGAATTTGAATAATATAATATGCAATTTGTATATCAGGAATATGAACTACCTAGCTACCAAGATGCATAGATAGATTGAGAAGAGGAGCAACAACAAGAAGAGGAAGATGACAAGCTAGCCTACATTGAGACACTCTCTCGACTATACACATGAATATAAGAAGTTCACGCACACAACCAACTCAATGTTGTAGAAAGGCATGCTCTTTTTTTAGGAAGAGTTAAGTAATAGAGGATTTGATAAATATTTCATTGAAACAATGAATATTCAGAAAAATGCCATGGGAATGATCAATGCTCTCCAATACCTCCATAGCCCCCTGCCGGTAGGATACAATCTACATTGCTCCCTCGATTGCCAATGCCATGGATAGAGTATCCACGTCCACACTCCCCCAAGAGACTCTCCTCATTCCATTCTCATAGGATATGCACCACCACCTATTCCTTCCATCAACATTTTTGCCTTTGATACACTCTCTAAGTACTCTATCATAGTTGAAACCATCTCCTGTGCCTTCCAAGAAATATTTGGAACTCTATCCCCTATCACCTCACCTAAATCCATGCCCATCCCAACATGAATCATCTCACCTCAACCAACTACCATCCCACTCCCTGTTACTAGTGCCACAACCATCGAAGAACACACTTTTCTTTTTTTCCACTCCAACATCTTGGTTCATCATCAACGTCATTTAATCTTCTATCCAATATTTTCTTTGGTTTTACCTTTTTTGCACATATAGGCCACTTTTGTCCCCATGTAAAATCCCTTCACCCCAATCCCCACCACTCCACTACACACTGCACAATCACACACATGAACATCCTCTTCACAACATGCACCTATATCACTATTCACTATCTCCACAATACCATCATCTATTACGGAACCCATAGACATCTCACCACTTGCATCCTCTCCCCCATCATCCACCCCCACTTCCCCTTTCCCCAAACCTCCACTCCCACCACCATCCACTAGCATGTTTGCCATCCCCTCCACAATCCCCTTCCTCTAAGCACAACCCATTCCCCTTTCTAGATTCCACAACAACCCCATATACACATCCGAAGGTATAGAGTTTACTCTATCCCAAATGATTTCTTGTATGAACCAGGTCTATGAAGAATACATATCTATAGAGTTCTTGAGTATCACACTACAAGATCAGCCTTGATGATGCTTTAAAAATAGGTTAACTCTTTGAAGCTTAAGAATCCTTCATTGAATGATAGTTATTTTACTTTACATGATGCAAATGCAAGTTTGGAAACCCAGTTAGTTGACCAACATAAAGATAGAATAAAATAATTAGAGGATAGTCTACAAACCAAGATGGACAGAATGCCAAACAGAGTTTTAACATGGAACTCTTGAAAAGCCACTTGGCTATTGTGTGCAAATAAAATGAACAGGTACAGGCACAATACAGAGAATCTTGAAGCCACACTAGAACTGATTATGTTGTGTATAATTTGTCTAAATTCCAAGGAGTCCCATTTGCAAGCATGAAGATTATTCCATAAGATTACACCACTTTGCTAGAAGCTCATGGAAGAGTTTGAGGCATTGAAAGCTATTCAATCCCTAAAGCAACAAGGATAGTCATGCAAATAACAACTATCCAAGAAACCCCACCAAAGCTCTTGGCACAAATGGACCAACCACATGAACAAGTTCCCAAGCCTGCATTCAAGAATATGAGCTAACAATGAACATTACTCTTGGGCATCCTACCTTGGAGCTAGCCCAAGGTTAGCATAAAGAGGTTATTTCCATTCCTATGGACCCTATTTTCAAAGAAGAATATGAACTTCAACTAGCCATTAGAATTTGCATTATAGAAGAAGGCTAGGATGTCTTCGAGTTACAATGCAACTATTTGAATTAACAGGTGGAAGAGCTAGAAAAGACTCATTGAGCCCATGTGGATGCACAATAGGCAACAATGTCTATGATCAAGGAGGAAAATTCTAAAGTCAAATTATTTCCTAATTTAGTGCCTATATGGCCTATTCAGATAGACAAGATCCACTATTATTTGTACTTCATGCTATGGGTAAATACAAGGTCAAAATCAAGAAGATTGTGGGATCTGAAGATCTACTTGAAGTCACTTAGATAGAGGCACTAGCTTCCAATCCAACTAGAGAGCAAGTTACTAAAAGATTATTTGAATATGATGGAAAAATACAACAAATCAACTTTAGATATGTTGTATACGCATGCTATGGATCAATGACGAGAAGAAAAAATTGGAAGTCATTCACAATCAAGGTAAAAGAATCCAAAATGTGCCTAGTGGTTAATTACCTATACCTTGCACTACCTCAAAGTCTCATGACTCTTTGTTTATAATTGCCACTAGCTACCCCACCTTTCAAAGATGATAGATATTGTAGCTCCCATGACAATCAATATCTTTGACATGATGCTAACTATTTTCAAGGCCTTAAAAAAATGAAGTTTTCACATGTCAACATAGGAGGATTTGAGCATGAAAATCTCAACCATGTCTATGACCTTGGCACCATTGCATCACGTAAAGTCCTTGATGCTTGGGATTCTAGAATCAAATATCTCTTGGCTTGCTATAAACAAAACTTCTATGATGCCTTCACCATAGGCTTCTAGGATTATCATTTGAAGGTATTCCTATCACATCCCATGCATATACTCCATCTTCTTGCATAGGAAATGATCCAATATTCAGAGCACTAATGCCTAGACCAACCCAATACTTCATGTGTGATTGAGTGGTAAAAATGAAAAGTAGATTTGGCCAAGGCATCAAGATACTAGAACACTTCCTTTTAGTATGTAAGAAGGCCCCAATTTTCATAATTTTTGGAGCCCATTTGACCCATAAAATTCGCTTGAAAACTTATTTTCAACTATGTTGAACACTGCATATGAAACTGATCAAAAGCCAGTTTACTATAAATAGAGCATGAAGGTTCATTTCAAGGAGTGCGCTAGTTATATTTTAGGAAGATAAGTGAAGAGCTATTATAACTTCTATAATTATGAATGAAAAGAGTTTATTTATCCACTCTATTGCCTCTTCCTCATATGCATGTGTCTGTGACTTCTTGTTGGCTTTCAGATTTCCATTTGCATGCATCACTTGTTCACAATATTCATATCATTATCATGTCTTCTTGATTGAGGATTTGAGCTTGCATTCTCATTGACATTGGTATTTGCAAATTTTCCACGAGGAGACACCTAATTTCTATGGTTCCAGTTTGACAAACACATTGTTGGTAAATGAATGTTAGATGCTACATCCTAAACTTGCTCTAGTAACAAATGTTTAGGAGATAGGACTTGATGGTTAATGCATTCAGATCTCCTTGATAGCCGCCAAGAGTCAATATTTCTTCTCTTAGACATTAGGAAGTCTGAAAAGGGCATGGAATTTAAATTATGAAGGCCAATTCCAAATTACAAGAAAATTCTTATTTTTAAAGTTCTTTAATCTATATACCAACCAAGCCATGAGAATTTTGCATTTCAATGTTCTATATTGCTATGGGATCATTTGACATACATCTACTTATTTTCTTACGCACAAACATGTACACATACAATGCTAATCATTGGCATAATTTATAACTCATTTGTGAGACTTTTGTATTATAAAAGGAATGAAATTCGTCCCATTAGATAAGAAGAGGTGTTACACTGTAAGACTTCCATAAAATTATAATAGACAAAATGAAAAAGAAAACAATTAATGTGAACCCCAATAAGTATCAAAATTATTATAGTTCATAGGAGACAAACAGAATAATTGTTTCCATAATGAAATGATCTTTTTCAAATTAATTTTTAAAATTAATGACAATAGATAATATTTTTTTGCAGAATATTACAATTACCATGTCTACATAGTTACTTATCAAAGTGTGTTTGTATGGTATTCAATGTTAAAACACAAAAGAAGTTTAGGTCTATTTTTCATTACAATAATAAAATTCACAATTAGGGATCTTTCCATAAGTTGTGCCTTTTCCTCTAAATAATCTACTTACCTACACAATGATCATGCTACACATAGATTAACATAGACAATCATACATAAATTTATTCATATGTTAGTAATATGGTGACTGATTTGAGTACATATAAGTGATAAATAAGATGCATATTGTGTAATAGACTCTCTTTCTATGTGTATCAATTTGTCTGATGATCAGAATTTCCATACCTTGATTGAAAACGAAAACAACTTCAACACGAAAGAATGTAGGATTTCCTTCAATGTTTGCAAATCACGGGGTTCCTTTTTTGTTGACACCATTTGTTTTTAATACAAAAACATGTATTTTTTGAAAATGATTTGAACATGTTTAAAGATTTCTAATTTAGTTATAATTCTTTTGAGTATCATATGTTCTATTTCAAATATAGAGCAAAAACACATTTTGGAGTTGCATATAAGCTGCACGAGAGTGGCTCCTGCCATTGATGGCAAACCTATTGTGACTAAATATAATGGCCTAATGGTAGGCTCATATTAAATCCTGTTCTAAGGAGCAAAATGATACATGGTAATCTTTATCAATAAAATAAGATAACTACTCATAATGCAATCAAGAATTATTATAAATTAGGAAATATCAACATATGCTTGGACTCCTAGAAGGTCTTATTTTTTCAAGTTTGTATAGAGTTTCCACCACATCAAGGAAAATGGATGCCAGGTGACCTTATCTCTTAGATTTATCAAGGGGATAAGGCGTTTGGTAAGAAATTCATATGGTTCAAGGACCTTGCAAAAAATCATGGCCACCTTCTTACAAATTTCACTTACATCAAAGAAGTAAGGAAGAGAAAATGTGCATGGAGTTCATATCACAGGTGAAAACTTTGTTCTCTATGATCTCCTTGGAGTACCCAAAGGGACTAGATGATGTTGTGGTTGCATTTGGAGCACCTTGAAATGAAGAACCAAATTATGTATTGACAAATGAAGCTCCAATAGAACTTCAAATAAAAGGCCTATTTAAAAATTTGGGAGTTATTCAAGTCCCATTTATTATTCAAGTGTGTGGGTTAACTTATTCAATGAGATCAAAACAATATATATACATTTATATTTCTCAAAATAAAAATCTTAACTTCTATGAATTTTTAAGAGACCCTTCCTCACATGATTTTTAAGCTTCTCATGACAATCAACATCCACTATATTACTATTACTACTTGTTCCTATAAACATGAATAAAAAATTTAGAAGAATACAAATACATAAACATGAAATTGAAATAAATTATATATTCTTGTATCATTTTTCATAAATACATTTGGATTCTCTGATTTTTGAGAAGGTCTTCTTACTTATATGGTGTCCATGTCCGTCTTCACATGAAGCTTTATAATATAATCATGATCATCTATGCCTAGATTATTGTCTCTATTTACACCTACAAAAAGAAAGTATTAAAATTAATATAAATAAAAATTATAAAATTCTCGATCCTCTTATGTATTGAGAAAGAATCAAACTTCAACTAGAGACTCAAACTCAAGTTTGATCCTCTTTTGAAAAGATATAGGTTCAAAATTAAGTTTGAGGATCGTGTTAGGGAAAGGATGAAACTTAAAGTTGAGCCTTTTAAACAAAATAGAGATTCAATCCTCTTAGGTATCGAGAAACCCTCAAACCTCAACCCATGAATCGATGTACAAATTCAAACTCAAATTCAAACGCAAACTCAAAAAACCCCAATGATTGCCCTAATTGTGGTCATCTTTGCAACTGGGCTGAATGTTTCTTCATATTCAATCCCATAGGATCGAACAAATTCTTCTACCACAAGCCTTGCTTTGTACCTAGCAATTGAACCATCAAAATTTCTCTTCACTTTATAGACCCATTCTTTGCCAATTACCTTCATCCCTTCTTGTCTTGGAACTAGATTCTATGTTTTGTTGTCTTCAAGGGCTTTGTACTCTTCTTCCATAGCTTCTTGCCACTCCTTTGTGGCTTTGGCCTCTTCATTGGTAGAGGGTTCATGATCTTTGATAATCTTGGTCATGAAAGCGTAATGCCTAGCAATATAACTATCATAGACAATCCTTGAGATTGGATGTTTTACCCTTGCTAACCTCCTTTCTTCTCCTTTTGGTGGAATGAACCATCTTTGCCTTTGTGCCTTGATTTGTCCTTTTGATGTAGCTCCCCATTCTAACATAGGTTGTACAAAGTCTTCAACTTCATGTCCATCTTCATCAAGCTCTACCAATCTTGCCTTTCCTTTATTCACTCATTGATGGGTTGAATCCATGCTTGAACTTCTTTGTATGCTTGGACCAGTGATTTCCAAGCTATCTTGAAGTCTAGCTTCATATCTCCTCTCTACCTCTTCAATATCTTCATCCTACAATGAAACTTTGGAGGCATACCATGGTTTGAGTTCATCAAACACTACATATCTAGATAAATTTAACTCCTTTGTATTAGGGTTGTAGCACTTGTAACCTTTTTTCTCCATAGCATAACCAATAAACATACATCTTTCAACCCTTGCATCCATCGTACCTCTCAACTCTTCTGGCACATGTGTGTAACATACACAACCAAAGATTCTAATGTTTGAAAGGTCTGATTTCCTTCCACTCCATGCCTCCTCAAGTGTCATTTCATGTACCCTTGATGTGGGAAGCCTATTCATCAAGTATATAGTAGTAGATACAACATCTGCCCAATATGTTAAAGGCACATTCATTTCAGTTAACATACTCCTAGCAATTTTAGCAATATACCTATTGTTCCTCTCTGCCACCCCATTTTCTTGGGGAGTATAGCTACAAGTGATTTGCCTCCTTATCCCTTGGTCCTACAAGAAATCACAAAAGTCATGGGAGAAGTATTCTCCCCTCCATCTCACCTTAGGTTTTTGATGTAGCAACCTGTCTCCTTCTCAACTTGTGCCTTGAATTGTTTGAACATATCAAACAAATCTGATTTTTTCTTTATACAATAAAACCATAATTTTCTTGAGTAGTCATCTATGAAGGTTAGAAAGTACATGTTACCTGCATGAGAGGGCTCTTTGGTTGGCTCCCACATATCTGTGTGCACAAGGTCGAACACACCATGTGCTACATATCAACTCTTCTTGAAGGGCTGCCTAGTAGACTTGCTTAGTTAAGAAGTTTTTTTTTTTAATATAAAGGAAGTTCGGCATTAGCCTACTCTCCCGGACTTTTCTTTTTTTAGTTAAGAAGTTTCACACATCTCATGCAACATTTGTAATTAAGAATGTGGTAAAACTCTTACCAATTGCCTCTTCTCCAAGCCTTTCAACCTTTGAATGTTGATGTGACCACACCTTTTGTGCCACAAATCCAAATCTCCAATCTTCTTGTCTCCATAGGTATGAACATTGCCTTGTTGCTTTGTCCTTTGCCAATGTCAAGAGTGAACATCATCCCTTCCTTCTTTGCTTTGGCTATAAGCTCATAGCCATTCCTCGGGTCTTCAATAAAGCATCTTTTGTGGTTTAACTTGACTTTGTATCCCTTTTCAACCATCTGTCGAATAGAGATTAAGTTCTTTGTAATAATAGGAACATGCAATACCTCAGATAGTCCTCTTGCTTTGTGGTTGCCTTCAAGCTTCACATCTCCCATTTGTTGTATTTCATGCTCTATGATGTCTCCTCTCTCCACAAAGCCTCTTTTCTTGGGTGCTTGAAGATTGTTGAAGTACTCCTCTTTACCTGACATGTAGTTACTACAACCACTATCTATATACCACACCTCATCATGTGGTTGACCTTCACTACTATGCTTCATAGCTAAAAAATCCTCATTTTCTGATTTTGTTGAGGAGTTAGCATAATTACCTTGCACTTTGTAATTGTTGCCACCTTGCTTTTGCCAATAATCTTTGGCATAGTGTCCTTGATTCCCACAATTGAACCATCCATTTGAGTTGGAGTAGCCTCTACCTCCGTATCTTCCTCTTCTAACTCTTCCTATTCCTCTTCCTCTTCCTCTTGATGATTGAACTTCATCTTGGCTTGATTGACTCCCTTGATATCTTTGGTTGCCTTATTGGTAGTTGCTTCTACCTCTTCCTCTTTAACCACCTCTATTGCCTTTGCCTCTTCCTCTTTTTTTTTTTTGCATAGAAGAGTTGGTCTTGGTACCTTTTGACTTGTTGCCTCCATGGTTGAGCTCCTCATTCACCATAAGAGAATTAAGTTGCTTAAAATCCCGTAATGAATCCATTACATATAGAGAGCTTGTGAATGCCTTCCATTTATCATCTTCTCTAAGCCCATTAAATGTATGGGCAACTAGTTGATCATCATCTACCACACATCCTATTGAACCAAGTACATCAGAAATCTCTTTTACTTTGAGTATGAAGTCATTAATACTCTGATTTGTTGATTTCTTAAGGTTCTTGAGATAATTCTTGAGCTGAATTTTTCCACCCTTTCTATAGGTAGAGTACAACCTTTCTAAACATTCCCAAATCTTCTTGGATGTATCTAGGTCTTGGATATGACCTATCATGGAGTTGCTTGTCTTGAGATAGAATGAAAACCACTCTCCTATCCCTCTCTTCCCACTTTCTAATGGCTCTCCTTTGATTCTTAGTAGGTGTACGTGGATCTATGTACGGCTTTACCTCAGTACCACTAACCAACCCCCAAAGACCTTTTCCCATGAGGAAGTTAGAGATTCTAAACTTCCAAGGTTGGTAATTGCTCTTTTCAAGCTTCTCAATCTGAGTATTATAGTCTCCCATTGTGTATGACACTATAAGGTAGCTCCTAATCCCTCCTTGGATTGTGATAGATGTGAGAAAGAATGATATGTTACCTTCCCAAAAGAGCCTCCACTTGTCTTGAACCTTTGATGATGATAGAAGTTCCCCCTTGCTTCAAATGCTTCTTTAAATCTTCCTGGTCTTTGCTTCAATCCTTGGATCTCAAGCAATTTTAAGGCCTCTTGATGACCTCAATGCCTAATGTTGATCTTTGATACCACTGATGGAGTATATCCACCCCTAATTGTAGCATAAGAATGATAGGCCCTTCCTAGGAGCAAAAAATTCACTACCACAATCCACCAAAAATTGCATTGCTCTCTCGACCTCAAGATTGAACCTATGAAATTTTGCACACTACAAATAGACAGCTGGGCTCTCAAAAATCCAAAGATCACTCAATTTGGAGAATTTGAGGGGTATCAAGCTCCTTCCACAAGATAGACCGAAAACAATCCAAATAGGAAATTTGCACGTGTGTACCTTGCAACACACATACACTTGGGAATATGCAGAGCTCAGACTAGAGAGCTTTTTAGCTCAATATACAAGGGTAATGAACATTTAATACCAAGATTATATCCAAATTAAATCTTAAAATCATAGGAACAAAATGAGCTATATTGCAAATGAATCAGACAACTACATAAAGACATATGGGTGATCAAACATAACTTCATATGAGAAAATTCCAACAAGCAAGGGGCCTTATTAAGTTAGGGGCTAGCTTAGGCCTCGATTAAACACTCCTAATGATAGCCTAAACGTGCTCAAAATGGTAGAGGAGGATAGCCATGACTTTGCTCCATGTGTTTGCTTATATAATGCTAAAAAACGTAGTTGCAATTTTGAATAAAAAAATGCCCTCCAAATGATCCCGACTTTTGTGCCATCAATTAGTTGAGTAATAAGCTGAGAAATCTCATGGAAATGTATATCTTGCCAAAATGTGTGACTGATGTGGCACTTGAATTTAGCATGAGTTCCCACACTCGATATTACTAAAATTCTAACAATACACACACATGCACACACACACCCACACACACACACACACACACACACACATATATATATATATATATATATATATATATATATATATATATATATATATATATATATATATATATATATATATATATATATATATATATATATATATATATATTGATTTATTTAATTCCTTCTATATTCCAATATTTTTTTATGTTTAGTTTAGTTTATTTTCTGTAATTATTTTATATATAAATATAATTTCATATATATACTTTATATATATTTATATCTAATTTTATATTCTCTCTCTCTCTCTATATATATATATATACATATATATATATATATATATATATATATATATATATATATATATATATATATATACATACATACATACATACATACATACATACATACATACATACATACATACATACATACATACATACATACATACATACATACATACATACATACATACATACATACATACATACACACACACATATTCAAACATTGTTGTAGACATATCACCAATGTTTTATGAACTTTTTGGTGTTTTTGATGATTATGGACCGTAACAATATCTATTTCAAATTTACATACAAAAGTGATCTTAGTTTCTTCAAAACGTATATCTAGATATATACCCAATCTTTCTGAAGATCATCGCTTCCTACTCATGAGTTTTTCTTCTTTGCATCATCTAGTGTGTTCATTACATTTTCTTCAATGAGACTGTTTTTACTAGTACATTGAAATGCCCTTATTGAATTCGGAACTTGTAGACTAGGCTTGTCCTAACCACTTTCCATAATTGCCACAAGTACTTGTCCTACACTATTATTACCATGTAGCGCAACAAATTCATTTTCTTTAATTTGTTTCTCTTTTTTAATTTTCAACAAGTGTACTAGTTCTCTAAATAAAGCTTGCCATTTTAAGTTTTAAAATTAGTAGTGGCTGTATCATTGTGATAGGCACATATGTCTTGAAAGAGAGTAGTTTGTTCTTAAGGGTACTTGCTCCCTTTTTCATAAGCACTTCTTTTGGCTTGTGCTTCTCGCACTTCAAGCTTATACCATTCAATTTCATTAGAAGGAGTGTGATTCTATTCACTTGTAGAACCTCCTTCAAGTTCCTAATAGAACGTGCCTTTGATGGACTCGTGGTCATTGTGAACCGTAAGGAGCATATACATAAACACACACACACACACACACACCCATATATGCATGCACAAAAGGCACACACACACACATGTTCCAGAGAACACAGACATAGATATAACTATATATATGTGTGTGTGTAACTATAAAAATACACACACACACACCCACACACACATAGACAAACACACACACACACACACACACACACACACACATATATATATATATATATATATATATATATATATATATATATATATATATATATATATATATATATATATATATATATATATATATATATATATATATATATATATATATATATATATATATATATATATATATATAAGTTATGTATATCAATTAATTTACTTATATATGCATATACACAGACAAAATAATTAGCCAATGAATATATATAAATAAGTAAATAACTAAATATACAAAGAATACACACACACACACACACACATATATATATATATATATATATATATATATATATATATATATATATATATATATATATATATATATATATATATATATATATATATATATATGTGTGTGTGTGTGTGTGTGTTAATTGATTTACTTATACATATACACACATGAAATAATTAGCGAATTAATATATATAATTAAGTAGATAACTAAATATACAAAGAATACATACACACACGTGTGTGCATGTATATATATGTGAGTTATATAAGAAATAAATATATATAAACTATATACAGAGAAAAGAAACATAAAATGAAAGAAAACTACAAATAGAGAAAGGAGCCGCAATGAACTTTCCTAGTTATTATTTGTTGACTTTCGCATGTGATAAATGTTGTGTCTCTTGCTTTTCATTTTCCATCAAGATTCTCCCCTTCAGTACCTTTGGCTTGTATTGTTTAAACTTCATATATGGTACCTATATTGATCTAGTTGCAACCTTGATGGGGGAAGTATCGGAACCCCTATGCAACGATGAAGCTTGAATGACCTCCATAGGTATCCTTCTTTGACCTCTGGACACCAAAAAGCCTCATGCAAATAACTCTAGTAAGATTTTGCAAGCCCATGAAGATGCCAAGAGCTTTCCAACAAAACAAATTTCACTCCAAATGGATGCTTAGAGAAAGAAAAACAATGTCTACAACATGAGTTAGTTGAATGCTCATAGCTGATAGTCAAATAGAGACCTCACTTCACTCCAGCAAAATTTTCTCAGAGAGTGTACACAGAATGAGTCTCAAAATTTGACTAACTTTAGAGAGCTCTGATAACTACCCAATTACACATAAATGATAGCCGATGGGTAAATAGAGAAGGCGAAACAACCCTTGCAACATGAAGAAAAATATTTCCAACAAAGCCTACACATAGAGAGAGATATAAATCACCCAACTTCACTAAAATGAATGTTGCTCCTTGACTACTCAACAATTCTCCAAATAATTGGTGATCATAGCATAGACTCTAATAGTTATTGAATGAGATAAGAATTACATCAAAGGAATACATAGGGAACCAATGCTAACAACTTAGGGGTAGAGAGTTGCAATAGTGCATGTGCACACAAATAGATATACCTACTCAAAGAAAAGAATCAAGGAAGCAAGGGGCTAGCTTATTACAACTCCAACACTTAGTGCTCACTTAACATGGGCTAAAAATCCAAGAAGAAAGCCCAAAATAAGTCGGGATACATGCTCCTTTTATAGTGAGAAGTGTGCCCCTAATATCTAGGAACTATCTTTCCAAATCAGCCTCCTAACTTGGAGGACTTAGTTGAGATGAATTGGGGAGTGGTTGAGTGATGTTTCTTGATGGAATCTTGTGGCATTTGGCTTCAATTGATTGCTCCACATGTCCACGATTGAATTCCCACAAATTTTTTGATTGAATCTTGACTTTTAACACTCCCCCTCAAGCTTCAATTCTTAACCTCATCCAAGCTCTTTCATGTTGATGCATTGCTTGAATTTTGAAATCTTCATTCTATCCAAAGCCTTTGTAAGCATGTCAGCAATTTAGTCGTTGGTACCAATATGATGTACTAAAACTTCCTTGGATATCACCTTTTCCCTTATGAAGTGATAGTGCACTTCAATATGCTTGGCTCTAGCATGATAGACAAGATTCAATGCTAGATGAATGCTACTCATATTGTCACAAAAGATTGGATATGTGTTAACTTGCAAATTAAGCTCCATAAATAAATTTTTAGTCCACATTAGCTCACATGTGACTTGAGCCAAAGCTCTATACTCAGCCTCGGTGGAAGATAATGCCACCGTGGGTTGCTTCTTTGAAATCCATGAGATGATCTTGCTAGCTAGCATGAATAGGTAACCACTTGTACTCCTATCTTCCTTCAAACTGGCCCAATCGGCATCGTAATAAGCTTTGACCTACATATCATCATCAAATTAGTAGAACAATCCTTCATTTATAGTGGCCTTGAGATATCGTAACATTCTTCTTGCAGCTTGCAAGTGTGTAGTCCTTGGACTGTGCATAAATTGTGATAACACTCGAACTCCATATGCTATGTCGGGCCTAGTATTGTGGCATAACTGAAAGAGCCTACAATAGATTGACACAAAGTTACATCCTCTAATGGTTCTCCATGAATGGATCTTAGGTTTACATTAACTTCCATGGGATTTCAAATAGGCTTGAAATGTAGCATCCCAAACCTCTCAGGTAGGTCTAGAATATACTTCAATGCCAAGAAAATACCTAAGATCTCCAAGATCCCACATCCTAAACTCCTTTCCAAGTCTTGCCTTGATCTCCTCAATGCCCTTTGTATCATTACCTTTAATGATAATATCATCTACATACACACACATGTAGACTACAAGTTCTCCTCTTTGTTTGATGAAGAGAGATGGATCCCCCTTGCATTGATTGTAACCACATTTGATCAAATAGTCCACCAATCTTTGGCTCCAAGCACTTGGAGATTGCTTTAGGCCATAAAGTGCCTTCTTCAACCTATAAACATGATGTGGAACATTTTATGAACAAAACCATGTGGTTGCTCCATGTATACGTCTTCCTCCAAGTCTCCGTTTAGAAAGGCATTCTGGATATCCAATTGGAAGAGCTTCCATCCTTTGCTTGAAACCATTGCAATGAGTGTCCTAATTTTGGTCATCTTTGCCACGGGGGTTAATGTCTCTTCAAAGTCCACTCCATAGGTTTGTGCAAAACCCTTGGCCACCAATTTCGCTTTGAACCTAGAAACTTGCTTGGATTCCCAATATGTTTAGGTAATGGTGTACTCAATGCCATTCCACTTTTCATATCAATTTGCAAAGTACTTTGCTTTTGAGAAAATTAAATGCATCTCTTCGTCCTAACAAATGTAATTCACATACCAAGAATATTCTTAGCATCTCCAAAATCTTTCATGTCAATATTTTGACTCAACGTTTTCTTCAAGAAAGAAATTTGAGGACTTAAGAGCAATCAAGATATCATCAACATAAAGTATCAAACATATCAAGATACTATCTAAACATAACTTAGTGTAGAGAAAATGATCCTCATTACTTCTAGAATAGCCTTGAGACTAAGTGAATGCATAAGACCGGTGATATCACTATCTAGGTGATGGCTTGTGTCCATACATGCTCTTCTTGAGCTTACATACTACAATCCCTTTGCTAGGAGCTGCATATCCTTCTAGTTTTACCCATATACATCTCCTTTGTAGGATCTTCATGCAAAAAATGAGCCTTCACATCCATTTGGACTAGCCCTAAGTCTTCTTTTGTAAGTAGTCCAAGAAACATGTGTAATGTCATCATCTTGACCACAGTTGAAAAGATATTCGTGAAATCAACTTGTTTCTATTTGAATCCTTTTGAAACAAACCATTGTTCATACTTTGGAGAAGCACTATCTAATGTAATTTTTAACTTATATACCCATTTGTATGGTGAAGCGTACCTTCTCTTTGTCAAAGATACCCGTTCCCAAGTGTCATTCTTATGAAGAGAATCAAGTTCACTTTTCATGGCACATTCCCACTTGACACAATCATCTATTTGCATTTCCACTTTATAAAAAAAAGGCTCAACCACATCAATCAATATGAAAAATTCAAATCCTATAAAAGGTCTATCATGTGGATGTAAGGCACATAAAGATAATCTCTATGGTTGCTAATCATAAGCACTAGTAGAATCTAATTGAAGTTTTTCATGAACAACCTTTTCTATCAGATTCTTATACACATTATCAAGAGGGTTAACATCCTCAAAAATGAATCATCTCACTCCAACCTCTTTAATGGGTTCTTTATGAATCCTTATTTCATTCAAAATAAAATCACAAATTCTAATCATAGTCAATTTAACATGTTTGAGAATCTCCTTCACACTATCCAAAGTATCAATCTCTTCCATATCCAAGAAAAATGCATTTTTTTAAATTTACAGTCCAACTTTGATCTCACATGGACATAAGATTCACAAAAAAATACAAGAAGGTGATTGTAATGTGGTGGTTGCCCTATCCATATTCTTGTGCCACTTTCACACCTTTTGCAGTACTAGGTTAAAGATTAATCACCTTAATAGTAGTTGACAATGATTTTTCCCAAAAGCCCTATGAAATATTTGTATGATGCAACATACAAATAATCTATCTTGAATAGTTCAATTCATGCTTTCAAACAAAAAATTGTGTACTAGGATATAAGGATTTGTAAGCTAAATGGCTAAATTCATATGAAGTATACTCATCACCATTGTCTTAACTTCAAGCCTTAATATTATTTCCCTTCCCATTCTCTAATGAAGGAATACATTTTCTAAAAGTAGTGAATAATCATCCTTAGAATTGATAGGAAACCCAAAATATTCTAGTAGCATCATCTATGAAAGTTACAAAGTAAAGAGCACCACCAATTGAACTAGTGGGCATAGTGTTGGGAAAGATGGATGGATGATTCAAGAGACTGAGTAGGTGCTGCTAAACCTGCTTTGCACCAGCCCTCTTTAGCTTCAGATTTGATTAGTAGACTTCCTTAGCTTCCAAATGACACCAAGAAATAGCCTATGTCCTTTGGAAATGTTGTATGTAATGATTGAATCAAAACAGATAACTTTGAAAGTCACAAACTCAAGAAAACCTTCTATTTTGGTCTTGACACCTGCTCAATGTTTTGCTCAGTGTGACCAGCATAGTAGCAATTGATAAAATTCCTTCTAGGGGTATTCAACTAGCTTAGTAAGCTACCAATTGCAAGTGGAATGATGTAAAATAATGAACTATGCTAAGAGAAATTAATTTAGCAAGATTTGGTATACCCCCGACTTTTTAGGATTGTAGCAGAAATAGACTAGTGAGCACCTCGATGATGATTTCTCTGCATTGGCTGAATGAAATCACTTCCAACTTTGTCAGCATGTAGATGGCTGTAAGCTGAATCCAACAAGCTTTGAATCACTGAATTGGGTGGAGTATTGACTGAGATATGCCCTTGACAAGTTGACAAACTTTGGAGTAGACAAGCAGAGAACACAGAGATGAATGATGTAAATGTATCTATAAATTAACACTTGTGTACAATCCCATTGGCATGACAAGCATTGCCTAATGGTGTAGAGAGGTGTAGGCTATGATGTAGTCCTCACACACACTCAATGACAGTAGAATGAAGCTCGAGAGTGATCTCTCATTCCCGACTTTTCAAGTTCACTATTTATATGAAAATGTGTAAGAATTTGAATTCAAATTCAAATTCTTGGCTCCCCCTAATCAAGCTTCTAAAATTTTGCAGATATTCTCTCAATCAAGTGAGCTACCGTTTTCCACAAATCAATTAGGTAGGTGATTACAAAAGATTCCAAGTCAATTAGACTTTTACATGAGGTAAAGTGGTAAGTAATCACTAGCATATGTTCCTATGGTTCTTCATGCATGTGGAGTCTTCATGATATCTTCCAAGCCAAATGTGTAGGCTTGTGATTTACACCGACAGCTCCCCCTCAAGCCAAACATTTTGGCTTAAGTCTTCATCTTCAATCTTCAAGTATATCCTGCAATCCAATCATAGATTTGAACCTGCAAAGTTTGGTTCATCCAAAGCTTTAGTCAGCAAATCTGCACATTGCATGTTGGTTGACACATAAGTCAGCTGGATGTCCTTGCTTAGCAACTTCTCCCTCACATAATGGTAATGTACTTCTATGTGTTTAGTCCTAGCATGATAGATAGGATTAGCTGCAAGGTGAAGAGAACTTGTATTATCTCCAAAGATAATTGGAGGCCTAGTATATAAGCCTAACTCTGTATACAAAAGCTTAATCCAAATTGCTTCTTGAGTAGCATTAGCTAGCCCTCTATATTTTGCCTCTGTAGAAGACAATGCTATAGTTGGTCGCTTCTTTGCAGACCATGAGATTGGTTTGTCTCTTGCAAAAGAAATGTATCCTGAAGTGCTCCTCCTATCATCCTTGCATCCTACCCAATCTGCATCTGAATAGACTTTTATATCAATATCTGAAGTATAAGGAAAATACAAACCATGATTCTGTGTACCCTTGAGATACTTCAAGATTCTCTTGGCAGCCTCTAAGTGAGGTATCCTTCACTTGTGCATAAATTGACTTAGCACACTAACTCCATATGCAATATCAATTCTAGTTAAGGTAGCATAATTCAAGCTACCCACCATACTCTGATAACCTGTAATGTCTTGGACTTCATCACCTTCATGGGCACTTAGCTTTAGGTTCACCTCCATTGGAGTGCTTGCTTTAGCATCCTGCAAGTGAAACTTCTTCAACATGTCATATACATACTTCTTCTGGGTAATGTATATCCCTGAATTAGTGTAAACTAATTCAAGCCCTAAAAAATACTTCAATAATCCAAGATCATTGATCTTGAACTCCTTCATCATCTGACTTTTAATATATCTGATTCCATTGACATCACTACCTGTAATGATGATGTCATCAACATAAACACAAAGATATATTACTTCTGAATTGCTTCTCTTAATGAATAGAGAAGTATCTACCTTGCTCATGACAAAGCCTTGGTCTTGGAGGTATGTAGTTAGCCTATAATTCCATGCCCTAGGTTCCTGCTTCAATCCATATAAAGCCTTCTTTAATTTGCAAACATAAGTTACCTTCTTAGGGTCTTCATAGCCAGGAGGTTGTGACATGTAAACCTCTTCTAAGATCCATCCATTCAAGAAAGCATTCTTGACATCCAATTGGTACATATTCCAATTCTTTGATGCAGCCACACTTACCAACACTCTGATTGTTGGCATCTTGGCCACAGGAGAAAATGTTTCTTCATAATCAATGCCTTGGGTTTGTGCAAAACCCTTGGCTATTAATCTGGCCTTGTACCTATTAATTGTGCCATCAGAATTTCTTTTCAACTTATAGATCCATCTGGATCCTATTACCTTCATGGAGTCCTTCTTGGGTACTAACTCCCATGTATCACTCTCCTTGAGTGCTTCAATATCCTCATCCATAGCTTCTTTCCATTCTGATTTGGTGATTGCTTCTTCATATGAACCTGGTTCTTCATTTAACAAATCCTTGGCAAGATAAACTGAATGTTTAGTAACAAGAGATGTATCATACCCATATCTGATAGGTTTTTTACTTTCTCTTTGTGATCTCCTAAAAGGTTGAGCTGAAGATTTAGGTATGTCTTCAAGCTTCTTCATCTTCATTTTGCCTTTGGACTTCCATGCCTTGAACTCTTCAAGGTTGATTGTATCTTCATCATCTGAACTTGAGTCTTCTTTCTGAGTTGGTTCCTCCTTTGTAAGTTTTGGAAACTCATCTTCCAAATCATAGGGTAGTTTGACCTTCCTGCATTCATTCTCATACCAAGAATCATTCTCATCAAAGATTACATCTCTGCTTACCATGAATCCCTTATTGGTAGGGTTATAAAACCTGTAACCTTTTTTATTTAAATCATATCCAATAAAGATGCATTTTTCAGCCTTTGGATCTAGCTTACCTCTTACCTGTGAAGGTATGTGTACATATGCTACACACCCAAAAATTTTGCAATGATCTAATGATGGTCTCTTACCATGCAGAGCTTCATAAGGTGTCATACCATCAAGTGATTTTGATGGTAACCTGTTTATGAGATAGGTGGTAGTAGAAACACTCTCTGCCCATAGGTAGTTAGGTAACTTCTTCTCATTAAGCATAGATCTAGTTGTCTCAACAATTAACCTATTTCTTCTTTCAGCTACCCCATTCTGTTCAGGAGAATACCTTGTGGTTATTTCCCTTTTGATGCCTCTGTCCTGTAGGAAGTCCTCAAAATCATTGGAGAAGTATTCACCTCCTCCATCTGACCTTAGCCTCTTCAAATTCTTTCCTGTCTGATTTTCAACTAGTGCAAGATATTTCTTAAAACAATTAAACACTTCATCATTGTGCTTCATAAAGTATAACACAGTCCATGTGCTATAGTCATCAATAAAAGACACATAGTACCTTGAACCAGAGACTGAGGGGTCTTTGCTAGGTCCCCAAACATCTGTGTGTACTAGCTCTAGGTAGTCTTCATGCATATATCCTTTGCTTGAGAAGGGTAACCTGTGAGACTTACCAAATTGACAAGCACCACACTTGTAAATCATATGTTGCTTGGATACATTAGGTATCCCAAGCACACATTGGTCCCTGCACATTTGCTTCAAGGTCCTTTCTCCTATATGCCCTAATCTCTTGTGCCAAATCTCAAGCTCTGAAAGTGTCTGATCCTTATAACTGTATAAAGTAATATGTTTTGTATCTTCCAACTCAAAAGTGAAAAGTCTACCTGATTTTTCTCCTTTAGCTATCCTTTTGAATCCATGTCTTGGATCCTCCACAAATGCTCCATATTGATTGAACCTGACCTGTAAACCTTTCTCTACAATCTGGCCAACACTCATTAAGTTCTTTGTAATTGTTGGTACATAAAGTACCCTCCTCAACAAATTCTGATTACCATCACAAGTTTTCACATTTCCAACTTTAACTACAAAATGCTTTGTATCATCACCAGTTTGGACTTGGTGTTTACCTTTTGGTTCCTCAAGATCAGAGAGTAGTGCCACATTACCAGCCACATGATTTGAACACCCTGAATCAATATAAAATAATTGATCATCATTTGTACCTATTTTTGAAGTCATGTTCATGATTAGAAGAGAGTCATCCTGCTCTTCTGTGTAGT
Organism: Ceratopteris richardii; assembly: GCA_020310875.1. Lineage (NCBI taxonomy): Eukaryota > Viridiplantae > Streptophyta > Polypodiopsida > Polypodiales > Pteridaceae > Ceratopteris > Ceratopteris richardii. The sequence goes on from CM035416.1 coordinate 28,875,054, forward strand.
TGTTGTAATCCCTTCTAGTTTTGAATCCTCCTTGGTAGTTGCCATTGTAATTGTTGTTGTAGTTGTTGTTGTAATTGTTGTTGTGGCCTTGGTGATGGTTGAACCTTCCTCTAGACTGAGAGTATCCACCTCTTTGGTAGCCTCTTCCTCTCTGATTTTTGTAATTCCTGAAACACTCATCTGTGGTGTGGTTTGATAAACCACAAATGTTACATGGTGATGAATTATAGGGTCTCCCCCTACCTTGCTTACCTCCTCTGCCCCTGCCTCTTGAAGATCTACCTCTCCCTGCATAGTTGGCTTGGGAGGTAGAGCCTTCATCTTCCACCTTCTTACTCTTGCCTTTATCCTTAGACTTCTTATCAGTGTATAGGGCAGAAGAGTTGTTACCTTTGGATGTATCTCCATTCTTTGTGAGCTTTGCTTCATGTGTAAATAGTTGACACATGAGAGTTGTGAGATCTAGAGTGTGCATGTCCATGTAGAGATCCATTGCAGTGGTGAAGCTTTCCCACTTGTCATCAGCCTTGATCCCATTGATTACCTGCCTCACTATTTGCTCTTCTTCAATTTCTTCTCCTATGCTTGCTAACTGTTCTGCAACATCTTTGATCTTGGTCACAAATTCTGAAACAGCTTGCTTAGGTTGCTTCCTTAGTGTTGTGAATTCAATCCACAACTGATTTTTCCTAGCCCTTGTATTGGAGGAAAAATATGATGACAAGGTTTCCCAAGTCTCTTGGGAAGTCTTACAATTTCTGATATGAGGTAAAAGAAAGTCAGATATAGAGTTGAGTAAGTAAGACCTTGCCAATGCATCTTTTGCACACCATGTATTGAGCTTTTTCTTGTTCTTCCTTGGTTGGCAAAACCTCTTGCTTTGAATGAGGGAAATTCCTCATCTCTTGAGATGTATCCATAGAGACTCCTTCCTTGCAAGTAGGTCTTAATCCTTAGAGACCAAGCTTGATAGTTGTTCCTGTCCAATTTGTCAATGAATGAAGGAAAGCCATCTCCCATTTTACCTTATTTGCTCTGATACCACTGTTGGGAAAGATGGATGGATGATCCAAGAGACTGAGTAGGTGCTGCTAAACCTGCTTTGCACCAGCCCTCTTTAGCTTCAGATTTGATTAGTAGACTTCCTTAGCTTCCAAATGACACCAAGAAATAGCCTATGTCCTTTGGAAATGTTGTATCTAATGATTGAATCAAAACAGATAATTAAAAGTCACAAACTCAAGAAAACCTTCTATTTTGGTCTTGACACCTGCTCAATGTTTTGCTCAGTATGACCAGCACAGTAGCAATTGATAAAATTCCTTCTAGGGGTATTCAATTAGCTTAGTAAGCTACCAATTGCACGAGGAATGATGTAAAATAATGAACTATGCTAAGAGAAATTAATTTAGCAAGATTTGGTATACCCCCGACTTTTTAGGACTGTAGCAGAAATAGACCAATGAGCACCTCGATGACGATTTCTCTGAATTGGCTGAATGAAATCACTTCAAACTTTGTTAGCATGTAGATGGCTTTGAGCTGAACCCAACAAGCTTTGAATCACTGAATTTGGTAGAGTATTGACTGAGATATGCGCTTGACAAGTTGACAGACTTTGGAGTAGATAAGCAGAGAACACAGAGATGAATGATGTAAATGTATCTATAAATTAACACTTGTGTACAATCCCATTGGCATGACAAGCATTGCCTAATGGTGTAGAGAGGTGTAGGCTATGATGTAGTCCTCACACACACTCAATGATAGTAGAATGAAGCTCGGGAGTGATCTCTCATTTGCGACTTTTCAAGTTCACTTTTTATATGAAAATGTGTAAGAATTTGAATTCAAATTCAAATTCTTGGCTCCCCCTAATGAAGCTTCTAAAAGTTTGCAGATATTCTCTCAATCAAGTGAGCTACCTTTTTCCACGAATCAATTAGGTAGGTGATTACAAAAGATTCCAAGTCAATTAGACTTTTACATGAGGTAAAGTGGTAAGTAATCACTAGCATATGTTCCTATGGTTCTTCATGCATGTGGAGTCTTCATGATATCTTCCAAGCCAAATGTGTAGGCTTGTGATTTACACCAACACATAGGACCACACATATCTATGTGAACAATATATAATGTATGAATTGAATAGTCAATGTGCATTCTATAAACATTCCTAGTTTTTTTGACATTAATAATGCTCATAAAAAGAAAAATTAGAGAAAGACAACATAGGTAAGTAGCAATAATGAGAGAAAATTTCCATTCCACTACCAGATATGTGGTCCAAACAACCAATCCATGTAAAATCCATAGGTTGTAATACATGTTCTTTCAGAGATGCAAACAATGGGTAAATGGATCCAACTGCTTCCTTTATAAATAACCATATTTTCCTTTGAATGCAAATTGAACATAGAAAGTGACTTTGTAGCCAATGTCTTCAAGATTACCAACTAACATCAAATCATAACTGAAGAACATGGCATACATTATGCATGATAAATTATCAACTATCAACCTATTGCACAAACACGTATTCAATCCCAATGACATCATACTCGTAAGAATAACCAAACCTCATGTTACCAAGAGACTTTGACACATAACTAGAGAACCACTCTCTACATGTTGCCACATGAAAAAGGAAGCATCAAAATCTAGTATTCATCCATGCAAAAGGGGAACAACCATAAGAGCCCCACTAGGCACAATACTTTTATGTTTTGACACATCATGGTTAGAAATAACATTTATTTTCTCTATATTTAAAGATGAAGTAGATGGTGCATGTAATTGTTTAACATGCCCATGAGCATGCTACCTTTTACCTTTTTTTATTTCTTCAAAGAATTGTTGGGGTTTGAGGTTTGTGGAAGAATGTGAATAGCACAAAGAAGAAGAACAAGCTCGAAGCACAACACACAACAATGAATTTATTATCAAGAGAATGTACAAAGATAAGTTACCCATTAGGGTTATAGGCATATATACAAGCGTAGGGAAAAAAACCTCTTAAAGAGGGAAAAAAGTGCCCCGATGGTCCTAGTGTGTTCACACACATCACTACCTAAATATATCAAGAGATCCCCTTTGGTAGTGATGCGCTGAACAAGGATCTAGCACTCATGTACAAGGAAGTGCCAAGATATGTGGAATCAATCCACAAAAGGAAGTAAGCCCAAAGCTTTGTACAAAGGTTCAAACTTCTCCCTAGGTAGATCCCTTATGAAAAGGTCTGCAATGTTCTCCTATGTGGGTACATATGCCAAACTGATCTCTCTAGCAGAGAACCTATCCCTAACATAATGATAGTGCACCTCAATGTGCTTAGTGCGAGCATGGAACACAGGGTTCATGTAGCTCAAGCGTAAGCACCACCTCCTTTACGTCAATCCACAAAGATGTGAGGAGGATATGAAGATTATGAGAAATTGTGGTGAGCAAATGTGAGTGACAAGAACATACATGTGTGACACACACACACAAGGCAAAATCAAAGAGAGGATCAATGGAAAGATTCAAGTGCACAAGAACTCTCTTACAAAAGCTTCAATCTCTCAAAAGAAAATCTCAATGAACTACTAAAAAGCTAACCTAAAAAATGAGCTCTCTAGCTCTTTTTATAGCTTTTTGACTAGTTTTGGCCCTTTCTAGACCTAGTGTCCGACCTACTTAAAAATTAGGTTCTAGGGCTTATTTGGGGGCTAGAATAGAGTATAAAAATTATGAAAATTGGTAGGATGATACTTCTAATACTCCTTAAGCTTGACGACTCCTTTTCTTGAACGAAATGGAGTTGCAAAAATATGAAATGTTATTTACAATGGTTTTTAGTGATAAAAATCACTATTTCTGTAGGGATTTCTTTGCAAAAAATTGACATATACTTCTTGAAGCTCCCTACATGCTCCATCTTCTTGTGTCTAGTTCTTTGATGTGCTTCCATGCTTTGTGCTTGTCCTTGAGTGTCAACACTCCCTCCCCCTCTTGAGTTTGTCGTCTCTCACAGACCCTTATTGTGTTCCATGTAGTACTTTGAGAGGTAGTTGTCATGGACAAGGAAACCATCTAAAACCTTAGATTCTACAAGAGAACAAGAATTACGACAACCACATGCTAGAGAGATGACTCTCCTCCCAACCAAATGCCTCTATTTATAGCTCTCTCTAGGGGACTGCCTTCTTAGGCTGGTGGATACTAGCCAGCCATGTGTCAGCCATGTAATTGCATGTGCGCCAAGTTTCCCAGTTAACTCAAGTTAACTCAAGTGGATGCTTTTAGAAGGCTCTAGATCTCTTTGGGCAAAATGCTCTCCCCATGTCCCCAATGGGGATTGAACCCAAGACCTCCTCCTTCACATCCTTGAGACGTAACCACTAAGCTAAGTGGATCACTTGTTCACAAGAGCACAAGACCTCCTAGTAAGTCTAAACTCAAGATCTTTGTTCATACACACAGATGACCAAACGGTGTCCGATTTCAGATCTATCTGAACCGGCTAAACCCTTGGATCATAGACTTACTTTATTACATTCTTCACCCCTTGGAAAATATTTTCATCTTCGAAAATAGAGCTATATACATACTGTAGGCAACCCATGAGCCTCATGTTCTAAAACTAGAAGAACATGGTCATGTTCTAAAATTGGAAGAACATGTCTAATCTCTCTGGTGGTATCCCTGCCCAAATGATTCAAAAAACTGTCTCATTTTGCACTTTGATGAACTGGACAAAGTACAAACTAGTGAAAGAATAATCAAGGTGGATGTAAACACATCCCAGGCCAATTCACAGTTTTTGGATGTGCGATCTAGACACAAACATGTGAACTAGGTGGATTCAAATTACTAGTCCATTTGTAGGCATAATTGATGCATGGTCTTAGTAATGAAGGTGGGATTCTTATGCCTTGCAAGACTTTGAGAACTCTTGATTCACTTGAATTTGATTTGGAGCACTTAAATTTTGGTTGTCTCAAACATCTAACTTGGATGTTTGTACAATGGTTAACTTCGATCGAACAGTTACTTGATTTTTTCACCTAGCTAGAGGACTACTTTGTACAAATGGGTTTAAAAAATCCTATGTAAACTGTAGGAGAAAGTTTACCATTTCTGTTGATTCAACCATACTAACTTGACCAATTCAATTTCAAAATGAAAAATTGTTCAACTTAGGACACTTTTCTCAAAGACTTTAACTGTAAGTTCTTGGGAATTGTCAATCTAAAGAGCAATTTCTAACTTCTCTATTCTGGAGTATATTAAACTCTAGAAAATTAATTGTGCTATAACTTGAAGCAAACTCAAATAAATAAGTCCACTTAGACTTATTATCTTTTGAAGATTGAAAAGGTTCTATAACATCTATCTAGGATGTTCAATTTAGTTATCTGGTTCTAACCGGCTAACCCTGGTCTTTTGCAAAAGGAATCAGATACCATATCTGAGCCAGTTCCAAAAGATTTGGAAAGTGGAAAGAAATAACTAAAACTTTGACAACCAATTTATACTTTGAAGACGCGTAAATTTGCTATGAGTCAAAGTCAAGATGACCCAGGACTTTAACTTCTCAAAGATTTGTTTCAACAAGATATTGAAGCATTTTCTTTATTTTTAAGAGGAATAAACTGGATTCTCAAAAAAGATTCAAAACAAATCCAAAAACATCATTGAACCACAAGATACTAGTGTGATAACCAACATCAGTGTGTCAACCCATTGAGGTTTGGTTGATGAGTTTTGTATTCAAATAATGCTTCACTTGAGACTAAGTTCATGCTAGACTTAGACTTTTTGTTTCCTTATGATGAATGCAATTCTTGTGCATTTCTTTGAGTCAAAAGAGTGAGTTTACCAAGTTACACTAGGAACTTGATACTTGACTTAGTCAATCAAATGTTTAATTGAAAAGATCAACTCAAATTCAAAGTCCAACTTCTTTCAGAAATTTATGAAATATTTCCGAATTATCAATACTTTAGCTTGAAGCGTTCTAAGAAGATTGGAAGTTACATACTTCAAATCTTCAATTTTCTTTATCTTGAAGTTTATCATGAAATATCTTGACATAGTAATTTTATCCTCCTTGAATTTAAACTCCATCTTTGAAGTTTTAATTCCATTGAGGATCAAACTTAACTTCAAGATACAATCTAGGACTAAAAGATAATTATCATCCCACGGTCCAATGTCCCATACCATCTTTTCTACATCAATCTGAATATAAAATCTGGTGTCCCATACCACCCTATTTTATATTCACATTAATGTGTGGGTGATACTTATCCGAAAGTCAAAACATCTCTTGATAGAGTACCTTCTTGCTTCAAAAATTTTAATGAAAATTTTGAAGTTTCAGGCATTATCTCTAACTAGATATTCTAGGTTTTGATTCCTACACGATCATCTCACAATCATGTGCTTTGCCTTGGAAACTTGAAAACCTCTTGACAAAATATCAATTCTTCTTTGCTAGGGTTAAAAAAAAAAACCAATTTAGAATTCCAAGTACTTGAATTTTCTCAAATTCAAGTTCAATTGGTTTATCCTTGACCAATTTGTAGCGACAAGAGCATTTAACTTCTTGTCTTTAGATTCCTTTCTTTAATGATGCTTTAGGTACCTACCCCAAGGACTTTATATAGGAATCTCTCTATTGCTTAAGTCTTAAGCATCTGCTCATGCTCTTCTGGAATTGCACCCAAAATCCTTTTAAGGATAGGTAAAAATTTATGTTTTACCTTCCAAAGACTTAAGTACCGACTTCACGGTTGCAGACTATAGTCTTGGAATTCCTTCACTCTGTTCAGACTTGGAACAACTTACTCTTTTCATAATTTTCCATCGGATAAATGGAACTTGAGTGAATAATTCCCAAAAGGAATTTTATTGCCAATACTTGGGCAATCTATAGAGTAGTTCCAACTGCACATTCTTGGACAATCATGGCCAAGCTTGATCAAGTCTAGGTGATCTTTGTGACTAAAATAAAGAATTAGTCTTTATATTTAAGATCTCCTACTTATCTAAAGCTTGTTTGCTTACCTGTAGGATTTTTAGAGATCTTTCCCCAACTCAAGTCCAAGCATACAGTAATGCCTCACAGATTCCAAAACTAAGAATATTTCATATACCTTTAGGTTATATCACAATTTGGACTTTAAATACCACTTTTGGTGGTTTGGGATGTCTAGGGAACTACTTACTATCAAAGAGTATGAAGAACTTCATTCTCAGTACTTGGAAGAATGTTATTCTTTAAAGACTTGAGATTCCTTCTAGGGAATCAAATATCTTGAGCAAATGATTCATCTTGGAATCTTTTGCAATGTTGGATGGATATTAGAAAAGAAATTCTTTCAAAAAAAAACCAGAAAGTTTTATTGATTCAATTGTATTCATTTCCTGAATATCAAACTAGAGACTAAATATCACCTTTTGGATATGGTTTCCCATGCTATTATAAAAGTTTAAGTTGAACTTTCATTTATGTGATATTGACTCCTATTCTTGAGTTTGATACAAGATTCATTATTATTGGTCAATCTTTAGATGTTATTAGAGTCCTTTAAACATATTTCACCAATCAAAATTATGTTTAAAGTCCAAGCATCTATTGATGATTGATCCAATAGTAATGCTACTATGAACACAAATTTGAACTTTATAGCTTGTTTAGGAAAAGTTCATGGATTGGAGATCCATTTCTTGGAACTTTCTATTCCTAAATAAAAAGTTCACAATTACTTCAACTCCTTAGGAATTTATCTTATTTCCTAAAGATTACTTAGCTAGTTGCATCTTTTACCAGAGATGCAACTATAGAACCTAACATCCTCTTATTATTGATGTTAAGGTTCAACTTTTGATTTCCATCACTCCTTGGGATGAAACCAAATGAAAACTTATTAAAGCTTCATAGTTTTTCTTAGCATCTATTGGCAAAATATCTATATCCTAAAGAGGTTTTCCCTTCATCATTCCTTGGTCCTATCATATAGTATGAATTTATGTGTATTTTGGGAAGAGTTTATGAATCAATTAAGATCCTCTACTTGGAACGTCTACCTTCCCAAAAATAAATTCATCTTGAACATGGTAGGAGAATGATCTCACGTGTAGAATAGAAGGCTTGACTATTTCATTTTAGTGTTTCCCTTTTAGGAAATATCTCAATTCCTAAAAGTCACTTACTGTGGTTTCATCATGAGATACGAATCTTGAAACCACAAAGAAACTTCTTAGAACTTTTGAAATCTTCTAAATAGAAGAGTGCTCATGGAACTTAGAAACATAGCTGAAGTTATCATCGAATCTTGGGATGCTTGAGAAGTTACATAAATTACGTAACTAATCAACCAAAGCTTATCCGCATGACTTTCTTAATATCACCTATACTTAGAGAAATCATTATAAGCTTATCTTCATGACTCCCTAAGTACATCCGGGATTTAGAGTCATTATACATCACAAAAGGTTTGCAAGTAATTAAATTTTCTTGGTCATCAAGAAAATTTAATACTTAACTTTCTCCTAGTGCTTACTTATACCTAGTTAGACATCAAACATATTTAATTGTTATTAAGTATTTATTTTTGATAACAGAGTATCAACTTGGGAAGGAATCGACTAATTTCTTGAGCTGCAAACTAGAACTAGTCTGTCTTTGCAACTAACTAGTCCTATGTCTTCCCTAATGTCAAACCATGAGCTTTTTAAAGTAAGCTAAATACTAAGAGAGTACATTATCATATCTATTTGCAAACAACATCCCGTTCTATCATGCAAATGTATGTGTCTACATGAAAATGCGTTTGCTCACATGTGTATGCATGCATGTTCTTTTCATGCCCAAAAAATAATGCAACAATCATGTAGGAGCTTGATGCATGACTTTTCCTTTTACTAAGAATGTATATCATGCAATCTTGATGCATGTATATCCTTTCCTTTATCTTAATGCACTGTGATATAAAAACATATCCTCATGGTGCAATAAAAAACTTACTCAATGGAAAGGAAATATGAATTAAACTACCAAAATACATTCTTTGATGCACAAGGATCTTTTTTTTTTTTAATCAAGTCTTTCCTTAATGCAAACTAATGCTTGAAATGAGAATTGGATTTTTCATTATCCTAATCTAGACTTAATCGTTTGAAATCTTGGCTATTTCAATGTGCATCTAAGATCAAGTGTAGAATAATGAAAACAAGATAAATCAAGCATTAAGGCCAAGTAGAAACTCAAAAGTACTTAGCTTTGATCATAGCTTCATCCATCCTCTGATCCTTGCGAGGATCCAACCTTCCATCCTCTTGAGCTTCATGAGTCTCTCAACATGTCCTTGGTAAAGAATCTCTTATCATATAGTTGAAAAACTCCAAGAATGATAGATGTTGGGTGAGTTATCCAAATTTTCCTATGTACTCCGTTGAGTACTTAAAGACATTGAAGAAAAATATTCACAGTAGATGGAACTCCCTTGCTCTCTGTTGGTTAAAATGGATATACATCCTATTTTGGAAGTCTCTAGACGATCTCTGGTTTCTGTTGTCTATAGAATTATATTTAAATATAATACATCTCAAGACAGCCTACCTTCAACGAAACTAGAGATCATGGGCTTGATTCCCTTGACAACGCTTTTTAAACATGTATTTCTAGATGTACTCAAAGTCACGCTTGTCCTCTTGGATAGTGCAGTGCACCCTTGTCCTCTTGGATAGTGCAGTGCAGTTCGAATCCCGCTTGTTGCAACCTTGAGCGATAATGCTTCAGTCAGAAACTTTTTCTTCTGCTGTGCCAGGATTGCCTTCAGCAGTGTTTACTTAACAATATAAAAAAAAGCTTACCACAGAATTGAACCATGAACGCTGCAGGGCTCATGGCTAGAGCAATCGTTCACGAGCAGTAGGTGTCAAATTTGATCCCTATTGACGCGTTATTTGAGGAGCAAACATACCTTTTGTTTCTGTTCTTTTGGACTGCTACAGCGAGAGACAAGATCATATCAAATTAGCTCGTAAAGAATTCACGCGAGCGGCATGTCATGTTGGATAAAAGAACACTCTTCCTACATGTAGATCTTGAGTTTGAATCTGATCATCGATCATAGAAGATAGCATTTTTTTTTTAATCTCCTCATTTGCTCTTGTCGTAACAGATAATAGATTAGATAAAGATAAGTGTCTCCATCGAGTTGAGATCATGCAAGCACTCTAGTGTTCTTGGATATGCTAGCGCCTTCCCTTGTCTCAGGTCATGGGTTTGATCCCTGTCCTCGATCATGGCACAGAAGTGATTCTTTCAATGTCAAAAGTTTGCGCACATAAATGAATCCGGGATGATTCTACAACACACCCGTGACCAAGAAAGGACATCCCCTACAAGTTTCTTTTTAACAATGCAGCTATGAGATTAGACAGTTCATAAAATGAAGCCTCTACATGTAAAGATCATGAACATGATGAAACCATCAAGGGGTCTCCATGAAAGCTAGCCTCCAGCTCTGAGACCAATGCAAGAGAACAAGGATTACGACCACCACGTGCTAGAGAGATGACTCTCCTCCCAACCAAATGTCTCTATATATAGCTCTCTCAAGGGGACTTCCTTCTTGGGCAGGTGGATACTAGCCAACCATGTGTCAACCATGTAACTGCATGTGCACCAAGTGTCCGAGTTAAATCGAGTCAACTCAAGTGGATGCTTCTAGAAGGCTCTAGATCTCTTTGGGCAAAAGAATATCCCCATGTCCCCCATGGGGATTGAACCAAAGACCTCCTCCTTCACATCCTTGAGACTTAACCACTAAGTTAAGTGGATCACTTGTTCACAAGAACAGAAGACCTCCTAGTAAGTCTAAAATCTAGATCTTTGGTCATACACACGGATGACCAAACGGTGTTCAATTTTAGATCTGTCGGAACCAAGCAGACCCTTGGATCATAGAATCACGTTATTTTTTATTCCATATAAATTTCTATATCTCATGATTGGCTCAAATTTTGGAGAAAATAATGCTTCCTTTGCATTGGGAACGTGCCGAAACTCCAAGATTGACTGTCTATTTTGCTGAATTTTGACATCGGGAGGTCTTGTGTCCATTTGATGAAATCATGATGACATCATCAATTCGTAACCGCCATGGAGAACCACCTTTGCACACCTATAAAAGGAGGGATTCACCACATTCATAATCACCCTTGCAGATGCCAGTCTTGGGAGCTCAAGGGGTCGTGATCACCAAGTAAGTACTTTCAAGTTCGAGTTCAAGTTCTAGTCTTGTCTCTTGCTCCAATCTTGTCTAGTGTTGTATCATGGACATCTTTTCTTGTCCCATTGTAATCTCATAGTACGAGATCTTTTCAAGTCATTCCTTGTATCCAGTTCATATCCCTGAAGGGAATTCTTGTAACCGAGATATCTTGTTTCGTACCTATGATCTCAGGTTGTGGGATCTCTTGTATCATCTCTAGTCTAGTTTTCTGTACCTATCGGTCCTGGGTTGTGGGATGTCTTGTATCCATCACATATTCTTGTATAATTTTCCCTTCGTGGGTGTTCTTGTAATCAAAATTGTATTTCCAAAATCTTGTCTAGTGTAGTCAGAGAGCACAATCTAGTACTCCCTTGACATTTTGGCAAGACTATCTTCCTCAAGTCCAAGCACCATGGATTCCTTATGCAAGGAGATTCAATCTACCATAAAGGACTTGATCGAAAATGTCCAAGAGATGAAAATATTGCTACGACAAGATGATCGATCAGTTTCAAGTTATGCCTTGAATATCAAGATGTTGTTTTGTGGAACTACATATCAAGAAGACTACATGGTTATTCAGTTTTGAAGTGGCCTCAATCTTGAAGTCAAACATCTCTTGCTATCCATGCCTCAAGAAAATACCTTGGAGGATGTTATCAATCAAGCAATTGAGTGTGAGAATCAGTTGTTAAAAGAAGTCCAAGTCCAAGAGTCAGAAGTCTTGAATAATGAAGACACTACTCAAGAATCTGAACCAAGAATCTTTGAAGCCCAAAAATTCATTACAAATGATATGGAGTATGCATGTTATGATGATATCAAGAAGGTAAAGGATAAGGCAGAGTTCATGTTCAATCAAGCAAGTGTGCTTACTAAATGCTCTCCATCAAAGATCTTGGAAAGACCACACCATTCCACTAGAAGCTCAAAGGATCAATCACATGAAGAACCCAAGGAAGCTCAAGAGGGACCCAATCCTTCACCATCTTTCAAGATTAAGGATCATGAAGAATTCAAGGTTGGTCATGTCTTAGATTCATCAATCTCTCGAGTAGGATTGGAACACTTTAGTCATTGGAAAAGTTATAACATGAGTTATTGTACTTGGGAGCTTACAAAAAATCTTCAAAGAGCAAAATTCAAGGTTCATGAGTTCCATAGGAAGAATCGAATGAAACCCAAGCTCAAGAACATGGCTGATCCTCGTGGAACTCCTCGTTTGAGGGGGAGGTGATTTCATGGAAAAGGAAACCATCTAAAACATTAGTCTATTTGCTGAATTCTGACAGCGAGAGGTCTCATGTCCAATTGATGACATCATCATGATGACATCATCAAGTCGTAACCGCCGTGGAGAACCGGCTTTGCACACCTATAAAAGGAGGGATTCACCACATTCATAATCATCCTTGTAGATGCCAGTCTTGGGAGCTCAAGGGGTCATGATCACCAAGTAAGTACTTTCAAGTTCGAGTTCAAGCTCTAGTCTTGTCTCTTGCTCCAGACTTTTCTAGTCTTGTATCGTGGACATCTTTTCTTGTCCCATTGTAATCTCGTAGTACGAGATCTTTTCAAGTCATTCCTTGTATCTAGTTCATATCCCTGAAGGGAATTCTTGTAACCGAGATATCTTGTTTCCTACCTACGATCCCGGGTTGTGGGATCTCCTGTATCATCTCTAGTCTAGTTTTCCATACCTATCGGTCCTGGGTTGTGGGACATCTTGTATCCATCACATATTCTTCTATCATTTTCCCTTCGTGGATGTTCTTGTAATCAGAAGTGTATTTCTGAAATCTTGTCTAGTGTAGTCAGAGAGCACAATCTAGTGCTCCCTGACAGTAGTGTCCATCATGTATCTACAAGAGCGGTGTGTCCTCCAAATGCAGTAGGGTCTATTTTCCTATTTTTCATTTTTTCACTGCTAGCCTTTGCAAGTTTTAGTCCCTTTGTATGAACTTCTTTCTTTGGCGTCCAGCCTTGTGGTGTATTTGTGAGCTTCCAAAAATTGTGAGTGTCTCAGAAGAGGTTGTCATTTTTTATTTTGAGCAACTGTCCACTATGAGTTGCTTCATAGGTAATGATGTTGTAACCTTGAGTTCGTCAAGATCTTTCTAGCATGGGTTTCATAGTTTGCCTGCCAAGTACTCATAACCCATAATGAATGATGGGTAAATGAGTTAGTGCACGGGTTGAAGAGAATATTTGCCTTGTGCACGAACTTGTAATGTGGACCTATGCATGCTTACTTGAGGAATGCATGTTAAGAAATATGGTGCAAGAAGTTGGGTCTTGAGCTAAGTGCTCAAGGGATGTTGAGGAAGTGGTTTCCTAATCTATCATTGTTATAGTATTGGCAAAGTAGGGGACTCTTACCCTGGTAAATGGCCGGTTGATGTTCACCTCTTCGTCTTGTACTCTCATAATGGTAATTGACCATGGGCATCTCTTCCATTGTTGATGGATGTCCTTGTTGATGATTCACATATGAATTTCCTCATGTGCATGGTCTTGGTCCTTCTTCTCTATTTTTTTCTTCGTTTCTCTCTCTCTCTCTCTCTCTCTCTCTCTCTCTCTCTTTTAAATTTATTTTTCTTAACAATGTCACAAAACAAGAATAAAGTGGTTAGTATCAATAAAAATAGTTGACATATGTCAATGTGCTCTTGTGCCTGGGGCTCTCAAATGTGTCTATGCACGATCGTGTAATGTGGCCCTATATTTATGCATAGTCTGGAAATGTATGATCTAAATGCTGTAAAAGATGGGGTTGTGCGAGGAGCACATAATTTTTGCATGTTGAGGCTTTCGATTTTACTTGTAGAAGTTGATTCAATCAATCAATGGTTGAATTAAAAAAAATCATTCCTCCTTATAGGGATCCATTTTAGAACAATGTTCAACCGTGTACAGATCACTTGTGGCCTCTTCCTCGTTGGATGGTTTCTTAAATTGTGTATCCGTTGTGGTTGGCTCTTTGGTTATAAGGGGAATATTGGTGCTTTTGGCTTCCAAACCCATACCCTTGATGATTGTGTTCTTACTATTGTTGAAGAGGTGAGATGATCTGCTTTTGAGCTATGTACTTGGTTCAGACTCTTGCTTCTCCTAGGATTCTTTGTTGAGACTTTGCTTGTGAGTGAGAACCTAGGGTTTTGTGCATGTAAGCATTCCTTGGGTACCCACATATGTAATTGCCCTTGTTGAGCTAAAACTAATTTCATAGGCACCCGAACTTGTCAGATACCTTGTGGTTGAGCTTGTCCCTATTGCTTCATTTGTCTTTCAGCTTGGTTGGCTTGCCTAGATGGGAATTATTGTGGCAAAGCCGGTGGTTGCTCTCCCTTTTGTACCCAGAGCTACTTCATCCATGGAAATACTTTTTGTTTGAATTTTGCTTGTCTATTTGATGTAGCAATCATCTTGTACTATTTTGCTTGCCTCTTTGGTTGAACTCTTGTGGCTGCATTAGTCTTTGATAAAGAAGAGAGATCGACTTGCCTTCGAGCCTGTTCTTCCATGATTGAGACCTTCGACATGCTAGAGCTTTTTGAAACATACAACATCTTCTTCTCTAAGATTAGTCTCAACAGAAATAAGACAATGTGTGACACTTGGATTCGCGATCATGCAATTCTCTAATTCTAATGTAATGCATTGCTTGTGTACCCGAACTTGAAGAAGTTAACTTCTTAGGTTTAAGTTAACTGCATGGTCATAGATCTAGTCTTGACCCAAGACAAGTGGTTCCATAAGGTCCTCGTCTTGACACACCAACACTTTGACTATCATTGGGACATCTTGAAGGTAGACGGTAAGCTCCACCTCGCCCAAACAATGGGTTTCCACACCTCCCAATCCTATGAGATATGCTTCTATGGGATTGATCTTCAATTGTAGATCTTCGTAGAATGAGATTCTAACTGCACTAATTGCTGCACGTGATTCAATCAATGCCTTCAAAGTCTTTACATTTTGTCCTTCTCCTACCTCTATGGTCACAAAGGGACGTCGATCGATTATTCCAGAAGCAATTACACCCGATGTTTGGCACATGGCCATGTGATATAGTGGGGAATTGGGATAACATTTAAGCCTTGTCACCTTAACTTATTTCTCCTAATGCACTCTCGAGCCTCTACATGTGCTTCCTCTCTAAGCCTTAACTCTTCTGCTTTTTTCTTCTTAGCAATGTTGAGTATCATTAGCATTTCCTCTGTAAAAGGTTCTTGATACACCTTAAATCTACATCCACTAATATAGTTTGGCAAGATGTCACCTTCTAGCATGGCCAATTGAACCACACCACTAGTGGAAATTCTATTAATGATCATGGGTCAATATCCTTGTTTTTCCAATTTATGGGCATGTTGCTTTAGTGCATAAACCAACACTAGGTCTCCCTCTTTCAATCCTTTATTCTTGACATGTGCATCAAAGTATGCATTTTGCCTTTTAATTGTAGCGTAGATATCTGTCACTGCTCATAGCTTGGTCTCACCTAAGCATTCTAGGTTTAAGATCCTAGAGGACAACTTGTGTCCATTCCACACATGCTCTTGTGCTACTTTTAAAGTTGGGATTAGAAAATCTAATGGTAGCATAGCATTATGTCCAAAGACCATCCGAAATGGGGTGGCATTGAGTACTATTTTGTCAGAAACTTAGTAAGCCCAAAGAGCATGATGAAGTTGTTTATCCCAATCAGAATGTTCATTATTGACCAGTTTTGTCAATACAT
>CM035416.1:28903567-28908567 GCA_020310875.1 Ceratopteris richardii
TAGTTAGACAAGTGATCAATGGACTAAAGGCAGATGACAAGTGGGAGAGCTTTACCACAGCAATGGACTTATACATGGACATCCAAGCACCTGATCTAACAACCTTGATTGGACAACTCTTTACACATGAAGCAAAGATCACAAAGAATGGAGAGCAATCAAAAGGTAACAATCCCTCTGCCCTATACACTGATAAGAAAGCTAAAGACAAGGGTAAAAACAAAAAGGTTGATGAAGAAGGCTCTACCTCCCAAGCAAACTATGCAGGGAGAGGTAGATCTTCAAGAGGTAGAGGCAGAGGAGGTAAGTCAGGTAGGGGGAGACCCTACAACCAATCTCCATGCAATATTTGTGGCTTGTCTAACCATACCACAGATGAATGCTACAAAAACTACAAGAACCAAAGAGGAAGAGGTCACCAAAGAGGAGGATACACTCAAGGCAGAGGCAGATTCAACCAATCTCAAGGCTACCATGGCTACAACAATAATTATAACAACAACTACAATCACAATGGCAACTATCAAGGAGGATACAGAAATAGGAAGGATTACAACAATTATGCAGAGGAGCAAGATGACTCCCTATTGATCATGAATATGACATCTAAGTCAGGTATCAATGATGATCACTTATTCTATATTGATTCAGGTTGCTCTAATCATGTAGCTGGAAATGTTGCATTACTTTCTGATTTGGAAGAACCCAAAGGCAAGCACCAAGTGCAGACAGGTGATGACACTAAACATTCAGTTGTTAAAGTAGGTAATGTCAAAACTAGTGATGGTAATCAGAATCTATTGAGCAGAGTATTGTATGTTCCAACAATCACCAAGAATCTGATGAGTGTAGGTCAGATTGTGGAAAAAGGTCTACAGGTCAGGTTCACTCAACATGGTGCATATGTGGAGGATCCAAGACATGGATTCAGAAGGATAGCCAAGGGAGAAAAATAAGGTAGATTGTTTACCTTTGAACTTGAAGATACTAAGAATATTGCTTTGTACAACTATAAAGATCAAACCCTATCAGAATTGGAGATTTGGCACAAGAGATTAGGTCACATTGGAGAGAGGACCTTAAAGCAAATGAGTAGGGATCAATGTGTGCTTGGGATACCTAATGTATCCAAGCAACACATGATATACAAGTGTGGGGCTTGTCAATTTGGTAAGTCACACAGATTGCCCTATACCAAGAAAGGTTTTATGCATGAAGATTATCTGGAATTGGTGCATACAGATGTTTGGGGACCTAGCAAGGAGCCATCCATATCTGGATCAAGGTACTATGTGTCCTTCATTGATGACTATAGCAGGTGGGCTGTCTTATATTTCATGAAACATAAAGATGAAGTATTTAATTGCTTCAAGAGGTACCTTGCACTACTTGAAAATCAAACAGGTAGACATTTGAAGAAGCTAAGGTCAGATGGTGGTGGAGAATACTTCTCCAATGACTTTGAAGATTTCTTGCAGGAAAGAGGCATCAAGAGGGAGATTACTACAAGGTACTCACCTGAACAAAATGGGGTAGCAGAAAGGAGGAATAGACTCATTGTAGAGACAGCTAGGTCTATGCTAAATGAAAAGAAATTGCCAAATTATCTTTGGGCAGAGAGTGTATCTACTGCCACATATTTAATTAACAGGTTGCCATCAAAGACACTTGATGGAATGACACCCTATGAGGCTTGGCATGGTAAGAGACCATCTCTGGATCATTGCAAAATCTTTGGTTGTGTTGCATATGTGCATATTCCCTCACAGGTAAGGGGAAAGCTAGACCCTAAAGCTGAAAAATGTATCTTCATTGGTTATGATTTGAATCAGAAGGGATACAGATTCTACAACCCCTCAAACAAAGGCTTCAAGGTAAGCAGAGATGTCATCTTTGATGAGAATGATTCATGGTATGAAAATGAATGCAGGAAGGTTAGTCTACCTTATGACATGGAAGAAGACTTTCCCAAGCTTATCAGGCAAGAACCAATTCAGAAAGAGGACACAAGCTCAGACGATGAAGACACCATCAACATTGAAGAGTTCAAGGCTTGGAAATCCAAAGGGAAGATGAAGATGAAGCAACTAGAAGATAATCCAGAATCCTCAACTCAAGCTATGAGGAGGTCTCAGAGAGAAAAGAAAAAACCTATTAGGTATGGGTATGATACTTCCCTTGTAACCAAGCATTCTGTATATCTTGCAAAGGATCTCTTGAATGAAGAACCAGGTACATTTGAAGAAGCAATCACTAAACCAGAATGGAAGGAAGCAATGGATGAAGAAATGGAGGCTCTCAAGGAGAGTGACACTTGGGAATTGGTACCCAATAAGGAATCTATAAAGGTGATAGGATCCAGATGGATCTACAAACTCAAAAGGAATTCAGATGGTACAATAAACAGATATAAAGCTAGGTTGGTAGCCAAGGGTTTTGCACAAACCCAAGGCATTGATTATGAGGAGACATTTTCTCCTGTGGCCAAGATGCCAACTATCAGAGTTATGGTGAGTGTAGCTGCATCCAAGAATTGGAACATGTACCAATTGGATGTGAAGAATGCATTCTTGAATGGATGGATATCTGAAGAAGTCTACATGTCACAACCACCTGGCTATGAAGATCCCAAGAAGGTAAATCATGTTTGTAAATTAAAGAAGGCTCTGTATGGATTGAAGCAAGCACCTAGAGCATGGAATTACAGGTTGACAACCTACCTCCTAGACCAACGATTCATAATGAGTAAAGCAGATACTTCATTGTTTATCAAAAGGAACAACTCAGAGGTAATATACTTGTGTGTCTATGTTGATGACATCATTATTACAGGAAATGATGTTCAGGGAATTAGACACATCAAAGGACAGATGATGAAGGAATTCAAGATTAATGATCTTGGATTATTGAAGTACTTCCTAGGACTTGAATTGGTCTATACAAATTCAGGTATCTTCATTACTCAGAAGAAGTACATTCAGGACATGGTCAAGAAATTTAATTTGCAGGAACCTAAAGTCTCAAGCACTCCTATGGAGGTCAACCACAAACTCAGTGCTCATGAAGGAGAAGAACTCCAAGATATTACAGGTTACCAAAGTATGGTAGGTAGCCTTAATTATGCTACCTTAACCAGGATTGATATATCATGTGGTGTTAGTGTACTTAGCCAATTTATGCACAAACCAAGAGTACCTCATTTAGAGGTAGCAAAGAAGATAGTAAAGTACCTAAAGGGAACACAAAATCATGGTTTGTACTTTCCCTATTCATCAGACATTGATATTAAGGTATATTCAGATGCAGATTGGGCAGGTTGCAAGGATGACAAGAGAAGCACATCTGGTTACATATGTTTTGCAGGTGATAAACCAATTTCTTGGTCATCCAAGAAACAACCCACAGTAGCTTTGTCATCTACTGAGGCAGAGTATAGAGGGCTAGCAAATGCCACTCAAGAAGCCATATGGTTGAAGCTTTTATATTCAGAATTGGGTCTATACACAAGACCACCAATCATCTTTGGGGATAACACAAGTTCTCTTCACCTTGCAGCTAATCCAATTTATCATGCTAGGACAAAACACATAGAGGTTCATTACCACTATGTGAGGGAGAAGTTACTTAGAAAAGCTATTCAATTGTCATATGTGTCTACTAATATGCAATGTGCAGATTTGCTCACTAAAGCTCTGGATGGAAGCAAGCTATGCAGATTTAAATCCATGATTGGATTGCAGGAAATAATTAAAGACTAGAGATGAAGACTTGAGCCAAAGTGTTTGGCTTGAGGGGGAGCTGTTGGTGTAATTCAAGCCTTAACACTTGGCTTGGATATCAACCTTGAAGACTTAACATAAATCTTGGATCTTGGAAGCCTAACTTGGGTTAATTCATGAGGATATCACTTGAAGAATGAACCATAGGAACCTAGTCTTATTGTTCTTACCATTTATCTCATGTAAAAGTCTATATGACTTTAACCACTCTTGTAATCACACCTACTTGAGAAAGTCGTGGAAAATTGAAAGTTGTAATGGAGAGAATATCTCCCTAAGTTTAGTGGAGAGATTCTAGGGAGCTTCAATTTGAATTTCAAATTCAAATGACCAATCAACTCTTATAAAAGCTATGAAGAAAACTCGCGGGCTAGACTCACTCATTTGAGCTCACCTCCCGAGGCATTCTACTTCTGTATCTGTGTGTGTGTTAGTGCTACATCTTAGCCTACACCACAATACCTCATTTAGCTATGCTTGGCATGCTAATGAGCTTGTACATCTACATTAATCAATAGATACATTCACACTTTTCAACTCTGGTTTTTCTGAGTCATCTACCTTGTCTGTCAACTTCAACAGGGCATATCTCAAGATATACTGAACCAAATTGGATGATTCAAAGTGCATTGGATTCAGCTCAAAGTCTACTATACACCTACAAAGTTTCAAGACCATTGGATCAACCATCACAGAGAAATCTCAGTCGGGGTGCTCACTCGTCTGTGACTGTAAGTCTCCTAAAAAATCGGGGGTACACCTTATTTTGCTAAAGTGATTTCTCTGAGTGTGGTTTATCATTTCCTTTCATTCCACTTGCAAATGGAAGCTTACTGAGTTAATAGAATATCTCTAGAAGGAATTTTGCTAATTGTAACTACACTGGTCACACTGAGCATAACACTGAGCAGGTGTCAATACCAAAATAGCAAGTTTTTCAGGGTTTTGAAGTCACAAGTAGTCTGTCTTGATTTGATCATTACTCATAACATTTGCAAAGCACATATATGGTTTCTTGGTATCATTTGGAAGCTCAAGGAGTCTACTAAGCATATCTGGAGTCAAAGGAGGGCAGGTGTGAAGCAGGTTTTGCAGCACCAACTCAACTCTGGAGTGCATCCAACCATCACTCCCAACAATCTATCTATCTATCTATCTACCTATCTATCTATCTATCTATCTATCTATCTATCTATCTATCTATCTATCTATCTATCTATC
>CM035416.1:28938567-29073567 GCA_020310875.1 Ceratopteris richardii
ATGTAGAGTGCACTTGGATGTAGTGAGACACATATTGCGATTTGTAAAGAAACATGCAATTTTTTCTTGTTTTGTGAGAGAAAATTTCAGCCATGTATATATGCATACACATATGCAAATTGGGTAGCAAATGTCATGGATCAAAGGTCAATGAGTGGATTTTCATTCTAACTTGGAAGTGTAACCATTTCATGGAGTAGTAAGAAGCAAGCAATTGTCACCTTGTCAAGTACGGAAGCTGAATATAGAGGCATTACTCAAGCCATTTGTGAAGCAACATGGATTAAGTACTTGCTTGAAGACATGGGAGTCTACATTGATAGAAAGGTGGTCATCTATTGTGACAATATGAGCAACATTATGCTATCAAAGAATCTGGTTTATCATCGGAGATCAAAGCACATCGAAATTCATTATCACTTTGTTCGTGAGAAGTTCATCAAAGGAGAAGTGCAACTAGTTCACATTAGCACTGGAGAACAAGTGGCTGATATCTTCACCAAAGCTCTTTCCAAAGACAAGTTCATCTACCTCAGAGAAGCTTTAGGAGTTAGAAAGCTTTAGTTTGTTAATAGATTTCAATATATTGATGGAAGACCTTACACACATGGAAATATAGCAGGTTAAATAAATAGTAGTCGAGGGTTACATAATAGTTCAAGGACTCATTGCACATTTGAGGAGCGTAAAAATAGTCATGAATCACCATACATGAGTAGAGATGTATCAAGATACATAGTTGTCAATGATATTACTACATTACATGCAGGTGATGAACTATTAGTGAATTATGGATAGCGTAGACCTCTAAGAGCACCTTTTACCTAGAGAGAATAAAAATTTTCTATCCATATCTAATAACTTATATATTTAATTTTATGTTTAAAGTTTATTCATTTATGGAATACTAATGAATTTTATTTATATGTGTAGATTCCAATGTATGATGCTGACGATATTCCTCCACATTGTGCGACAATGATGAAGATGATGGCATGGTAGATTTTATTGAGGATTGGTATCAAAATGACAGTGAGAGCATTGATATTTCTAAAAATGAGAAATATCTTGAAGGCAAATTTCTAAAGCATGTATATGAAGGAAGTCGTTTGACACGACTAAGTGCAAGCTTACTTATTCTCAATCTTCAAAATCCTTTTGGATGGAGTAATGTATTTGTTTCGACACTATTAAGGTATAATTTTTAATTTTCTTTCTATTTATATATATATATATAGATGCATAAAATATATATATATATATATATATATATATATATATATATATATATATATATATATATATATATATATATATATATATATATATATATATATATATATATATATACATGCATATATAAACATACACACACATATATACACACATACACATGTTATGAGAGAAAGGTCAAATTATACATACCTGTATCGAATGAAGATGTTTTGTCCATCTAGCCTTTAGAATTGTCCACCCGACCTTTAGAATATTCTTGACACGTATGTTTCTCCTATTTTAGTCGGACCTAATACCTATGTTGCTAATTCTTTTTAATACAAATATTAAGTAGCAGTTATCAAGGAAGGTATCAAGTCACATGTAAAATGGGAGGAGAAAATTTATCTTGAAGATTTTGAAGGATGGAAAAATAGTTCTAAAGGATGGGCAAACAAAAAATATCCATTGAATGCTGGTTTTTAGTCTTACTTTAGATAAGTTAAGAAAAAGAACCTCAATTGAATGCACACTTTCTGTCCACCCATCTTTTAAAACTATTAATGCATCTTTCAAAATATTCATGAAAATTTTGATCCTCCCATTTTACATATAACTTAATACCTTCCTTGGTAATGGCTATTTAATATCTGTAAATAGCTTAGCAGTATAGGTAATAAATTGACTATAAAATGGGAAAACTGCCAGACGATTCAATGGTCTAGATATGAAAATCAGCAAACCACAATATACAAAAAACAATTAAAAATGAAATCAAATATACACAGCTACACATGCATACATACATATACATACATATATACACATTCATACATACACATACATACATACATGCATACACATGTATACACACATACATATACACATATACACATATGCATACATATACACATACGTATATATACATACATATACACCTATAAAACACATATACATACATATATACATATACACATACACATATGTATACGCATGCAGATGCATATTCACATCCACATACACATACACATAAGCATACACATATATAAAATTATATGCATATATATATATATATATATATATATATATATATATATATATATATATATATATATATATATATATATATATATATATATATATATATATATATATATGTATGTGTGTGTGTGTGTGTGTATTAATTTATCTACTTTTTTTAATATATCTTTTTTTTATGAACTTACAGGTTATTATCTGAAAAGTTTTTACCAAGTCAGAATATTCTTCCTACCTCATGTGATGAAATGAAGAAGATAATCAACAATCTTGGTATAGATTATCAATGTATACATGCGAACCTAATGATTGTATTTTACATAGAGGTGAATATGTAGACTCTTTGACATGTCCCAAATGTCAACCTCCTCGATATAAGGGCGAAGAAGGTAAAATCCCAAAAAAGGTATTGAGATATTTTCCATTGGCTCCATGGATTAGAAATATGTTTCAAAGGCCCAAATTATCAAAGCTTTTGACATGGGGACATGATCATAAATGTACTGATGGAATAATCAGAATTCCTCATGATAGTGTTTCTTTTTAGCATATTGATTCTACAGGGCTTGAATTTGCACAAAATCCACAAAATCTAAAGTTAGGAGTTGCATTAGATGGGGTTAATCCATTGTCCATGAGATCCACTAAATGGTCAAAATGGCTAATGGTACTCATAAACTACAATCTTCCACCATATCTTAGCATTAAAAAGGAACATTTAATGCTTTCACTTTTAATCCCAGGCAAAAGACAAGTTAAAGATATGAATATATATCTTGCTCCTCTCATTGACGATCTCCAAGAGTTATGGAGAGGTATTAATGTCATTGATGTATCGAAAAGCATCAATGAAAGACATATTATGGTTCGTGGTATTGTGGCTTGGACTATTCACGACTTCCCAGGATATGGTGTTTGTTGAGGTATTGATGTAATTTTCTATTCAATATGCATGTAAATAAATATGATTTAATCTAATTATATTTTTATCATTTTCATGATGCAAGAATATCTACTAAGGGTTATAAAGCTTGTCCATATTGTGGTGATTGGTTGAGATCAATCTATAGTAAGAATCTCAACAAAAATATTTATCTTCGACATTGACGATTCTTGCATGATGATCATCCATTAAGATCTAAAAGAGAAGCGATACATTTTAATAGAAAGCTTGAAACAACTCAGTGTCCAAAACCTATGACACCTTGGATTGCTATAAAAAATGGACAGATGGACCTCTGATAGATCTAGAATTAGAAATCTTCAGTGATGATGAAGATAATGAGTATGCGAAGAGAGGTAAAGGAAAATTGGCACTCGTAGAGAACATATGAATAAGGTATTCTTTGGAGTATTGGAAAGAGTTAAAAGTATGTCATCTTGTTGATCCTATGCATATATTAAAGAATATTGGTTATTCACTATGGCAGCATCTTTTTGGACTAAAAGATACCATAGCATCAAGGAATGATTTGAAAGATAAAAAATCAAAACCAAAGTTATGGTCAGTTTTTGATACAGGAAATGACTTATGCACGTGCTCCTTGGGTACTTACAACAAAAGAGATATAGACTATCAACAATAGAATTCAATTGATTAAGACTCCTATAGGATATGGAGCATCTTTTCAAAACATGTTTACTATGGATGATAAGAGCTTATCTGGGCTAAAGACCCATGACTGGCATATCTTTTTGAAACATTTTTTACCTTTGGTTATCAATGGATGTACAACGAAAGGAGTACGAGATGTGATCTATCGTCTTGGATCAATTATAAGGTAATTATGATACTTTTATATTTCATATGTATAAATATTGGATATCTTTTATTTTTTAATTAACTTCTTTATAATTTTTTTTATGATATGTATAGGTGGATTACATCCAAAGAGATTGGCAACAACTTGATCCCACAAAAAAAAAACATGAATGCAAAGAGCTACTATGTTTGATGGAGAAAGAACTTCCTACGTCATTTTTTGATATTCAGGTTCATTTATTAGTCCATCTTGTAGATGAAATAGAGATTGCAGGTGTTGTCAACACTCGATGGATGTTTTGGGTTGAGCGATTTATGGGAATATTAAAAGGTTATGTGCGACAAAGAGCGAAATCAGAAGGATCATGGCAAAGGGTTGGATGCTTGAAGAGTGCATGTATAACATTTGTGAGTACCTTGAAAGAGTTCATGAAGAAGCTCCACGTGCATGGACCAACGAGTCTTCTTCAAAAATAACAGATGAGGTATTATTAGGTAAGGGAGTTCCATTCTTATTTACATTTCAAGAAAAAAATGATGTTTCTACTTTTGTAGCATATAATAGTGAATGCATGCAAGCATTCCTTCGAGTACGAACAAGAAATTCAAAATCTCTGAAGTAAAAGGCAAAAAAACAAAAGATATAGACGTAATCTCGATAATAATGAGATTACATATATATCTTCTTTCACGGATTGGCTATATAGTCATTTGCAACACGCCAACGCAAATAATGAAGAAATCTCAGATGAGTAGAGAGAGTTAATGATAGGTTGTGAACGAAAGGTAATTTTATTTTAATTGATTTTCTTTTGCAGGCTCGAATGTTCACTAATATGTGGGATTTTGGACAACATATTAGAATCAAAGCCATTGATTCTTTATGTAAAATAGAGGATTCTAGTATTGTTGCTTCTTTCAAGCAACTATCATGTTCTAGCTCAAAAGACACAAACCTTATAGATGGCGAACTTGGTTATGTAGGAACTATTGTTGGTATCTACAAAATTTCATTTCGTACATTCAAACAGGTAGAAAAGGTTTATATTTTTTATGATAGAGTTAGTTATTTTTTAAGCACCTTATAATGGGTTTTTGTTTTTTTATATTTTGATATGTCATTTTGAAGTTTGAGTGGTTTTGAGCCGAGTATAAAGGTAGTGATTCCACATTAAGAAAGGAATTATCTGGGTTTTGGGCAATTGATTCTTCCAAGGTAATGTGATCTACTAAAGAACCATATATTCTTCCTAGGCATATTGAACAAGCATTCTTTTATAAAAACCAAGATGCTCACCCTTGGTGGCAAGTCATTCATGTTCAACCTAGAGGTAGGTCATTGTTTGAACAGTTTATTGTTAGAGAGATCGAAGGAAGTCCTCTTGATTATTCAACATCAGGTACTGATACATGAACATCTAAAAGAGAAATTACAATCATTATACGTGATACTGATACTAATCGTTTTGATGAAGAGGATAATTCTCTACATGCTGATTCTACTGATGAGGAAGAGGAATTACCAGAAATCGATATTAATCCATCAATAGATGATGTGACTCATGAGAACACAAATTTAACAATAGAAGAAATAAATGAAATCAATAAGGATAATGAAGATGAGACTATATTGATGTCTTACCAAAATGGTGGCAATAATGAAAACATATGAGCACATTAGATAGTAAATTCTACTCTAGTTATCCATCAATAACTTGAAGCTTCTGAATGGATATCAGATAATAGATTTTTTATTCAACTTGAATAACGATGAATCCTACTAGAGAGATGAAATCATGTTCTTTTAAGTTAGAACATGAGGCTCGGGGGTATGCCTAATTATTTGATATATAGCTTTATCTTCGAGGAGCAAATTTTTATCATGTATGTATGCATATGTGCGTGTATTCATGTGTATTATATGTATACATATGTTAGTATGCATATATATGTATTTCATGTATATGTATGTGTGTGCATGTGTGTGATATATGTATAAATGTGTTAGTATGCATATGTGTATATATGCATAAGCATTTATGTAAAATATTCATGTATTCATGTAATATATGCAAGTGTTTATA
Source organism: Ceratopteris richardii (assembly GCA_020310875.1). Classification (NCBI taxonomy): domain Eukaryota; kingdom Viridiplantae; phylum Streptophyta; class Polypodiopsida; order Polypodiales; family Pteridaceae; genus Ceratopteris; species Ceratopteris richardii. The sequence goes on from CM035416.1 coordinate 28,944,667, forward strand.
ATTGTATATATTATGATCCTCATTGATTTGAGTAGCTATATATAGAGGCATAAGGTTAGGAGGAGAGACATCTCTCTAGTAGGATGTCGGAGGAATAGATGCAATGTGTACACACACTTCAATCATATGGCTAAATGATTGAATTAGAGTTTTTAAATTAGGGGTTTAAAACCCTAAGATCAAAATTAGTGTTTTCAAATTAGGATTTTTTAAATAGGATTTATTTATTTATTTATTTGTGTGTATGAATGTGTTGTGTATATATGTGTATCTATATGTGTGTATGCATGTGTTGTCTGTGTGTGTGTATATGCATGTGTATATGTATATATGCATGTAAATATGATTATATGAGTCTATGTGTGTGTACATATGATTATGCATGTGTATGCATATGTGGGTATGTGTATGTGTATGTGTATGTGAGTATATGTATGTGTCTATGTGTATTCATTATATGTGTGTAACTGCATGCATGTGTATGTGTGTGTAAAAATGTGCATGTATGTGTGTATATGTATAAATGTGCATGTATGTGTATATGTGTGTAAATGTGCATGTATGATGTATATGTGTGTGTATGCGTGTATTTGTACCTCTAGTCTCACTCTTTTCTCTCTCTCTCTCTCGTATACATACATACATACATAAACACACATACTCATATCCACATATATATACATAAAAGCAATGCATACCATGCATTATCACGACGATGAGCCATAAGTGTCTGCATCTCTTTTAGACACCATTATGTGACCATCCTCTCCCAAACTCTGTCTCAAGTGATTTAAGTACGTATTTTTTATCCTTCTCATCATGCTCACTACAAAAATAAAAAAAATCGTGTAAATAAAACATAAGATATCTATTTCAATTTATATGTAATATTTATACTTACTTCCATGGTAAGTGGACAAGGCGCAGGTAAGAGTCGCATAATGCCTGCATTCTTCTCTTGAACTCCAATCCATTCCCTATGTACACAATGTTCCCCTCTAGCTCTATATCGCACTCTAGCCCTAAGGTGCCTATGCACCTCATAGGAAACTTTGTTCTACTATCATGATCTGGAGGTGTCCTCAAAATACATAGATAAAAATAAATAAAAATATGTGTTATAATATCATTAAAAAAGTTTATGAAAAAAAAAACCTATGAGCAAATAGTTGTCTTCCTACATGTGGAGCCGCAGAAGAGCCCTCCTCTGATCGCTGGGTAAGCATATGGAACATATAATCCAGCTCATCATCAGGCATCTCTAAGTACTCATGCATGATGACCCCTAGAGTATCAAACAAAACTTTTTCTCTCATAAGACTTTTTATGAGAGTGAGTTTCACCTTTCTCTCTCTGCTAGGATCCATAATACCTAACATATAAAACAAAATGGGTTAGAAATCAATATATATACGTGTACATATGTATGTGCGTATATATGTATGGTGTATATGTGAGTGTGTGTATGCATGTAAACATGTATGTATGGATATGCATGCATTATGTATGCAAATGTATGCATGTGTGTGTATGTGTGTGTGTGTATGCATGTAAGTATGTATGTATGCATACGTATGCATGTATATGTGTGTGTATGTGTCTCTATAGGTGTGTATGCATATATATGTGTGTATATCTCTATGTGTTTGTCTATGCATGTGTGTGTATGTGTGTGTGTGTGCGTCTATGTGTGTGTGTATATATACGTGTGTATCTGTATATATGTGTCTATGGATTTGTATGCGTATACGTTTGTATGCATGTGTGTGTTTGTGTGTGTATATGTTTGTATGTCTGTGTATGCATGTAAGTATGTATGTATGCATATGTGTGTGTATATGTGTGTATGTCTATGTATGCATGTAAGTATGTTTGTATGCATATGCATATGCATTATGTATGCATATGCATATGCATTATGTATGCATGTATGTGTATGTGTGTGTATGTCTCTTTATGTGTGTGTATGTGTGTGTGTCTCTCTCTATGTGTGTGTGTGTCTATGTGTGTATATGGATTTGTGTGTATGTGTGTATGCATGTAAGCATGTATGTATGCATATGCATGTGTACATGTGTGTATGTGTGTGTGTATGTGTGTGTATGCATGTGTATTAATGTGTATGTGTGTGTAAATCTATGTGTATATGTGTGTCTATGTGTCTATGTGTATGTATGTGTCTATGTGTGTGTCTGTGAATGCAAGTGCATTATGTATGCATAGGTATGCATATGTGTATGTGTGTGTATGTGTATGCATGTATCTATGCATATTCATGTGCATTATGTATGCATATGTGTGTGTATGCATGTATGTATGTATGCATGCATATGTATATGCATTATGTATGCATATGTATGCTTGTATGTGTATGTGTGTGTATGTCTCTCGATGTGTCTGTATACGCATATATGTGTGTGTATGTGTGTGTATCTCTGTGTGTGTCTATGTGTGTATGTGTATGTGTGTATGTGTGTATGTGTGTATGTGTGTATGTGTGTATATGCATGTAAGCATGTATGTATGCATATGCATGTGCATTATGTATGCATATGCATGTATGTGTGTATGTGCGTATGTGTGTGTATCTATATATATGTGTCTGTATGCATGCGTATGTATGTGTAAATGTGTGTGGATGTGTGTTGGTGTGTAAGTGTGTGTGTCTATGTTTGTGTGTGTATATTTTTGTGTATGTGTATGTGTATGTGTGTGTGTGTGCCTATGTGTGCATATGTGTGTGTTTCTATGTGTGTATGCATGTGTGTCTATGTGTGTATATACATGTGTATCTATATATATATATATATATATATATATATATATATATATATATATATATATATATATATATATATATATATATATATATATATATATATATATATATATATATGTATATATATATATATATACATATATATATATATATATATATATATATATATATATATATATATATATATATATATATATATATATATATATATATATATATGTTGGTGTGCATGTGTATGTGTGTGTGTAAATATTTATGGATGTGTGTGCGTAAGTGTATATGTGTCTATGAGTGTGTATGTGTTTATGTGTGTGTATGTGTCTATGTGTGTGTATGTGTCTATGTGTGAATGTGTACGCATGTATGTATGCATATGTGTGTGTATGTGTGTGTATGCATTATGTATGAATTATGTATGCATATGTATGTGTATGCATTAAGTATGTGTACGTATGCATGTGCATTATGTTTGCATATGTGTGTGTATGCATGTAAGTATGTATGTATGCATATGCATATGCATTATGTATGCATGTATGTGTATGTCTCTCTATGTGTGTGTATGTATATATATGTGTGTGTATGTGTGTATGTGTGTGCATGTATGTGTGTGTATATGTGTGTATGAATGTGTGTATGCATGTGTATGTGTGTGTATGCATCATTATGTGTGTATGTGTGTATGTGTGTATGTGTGTGTGTGTATATGTGTATGTGTGTGCGTCTATGAGTGTGTATGTGTTTATGTGTTTGTATGTGTCTATTTGTGTGTATGTGTCTATGTGTGTATGTGTATGCATGTATGTATGCATATGTGTGTGTATGTGTTTGTATGCATTATGTATGCATATGTGTGTGTATGCATTAAGTATGTGTATGTATGCATGTGCATCTTGTATGCATGTGTGTGTATGCATGTAAGTATGTATGTATGCATATGCATATGCATTATGTATGCATATGAATGCATGTATGTGTATGTGTGTGTATGTGTCTCTATGTGTGTGTATGCATATGTGTGTGTATGTGTGTATGTGTGTATATCTGTGTGTATGTGTGTGTATGTGTGTATGCATGTGTATGTGTGTGTATGCATCATTATGTGTGTATGTGTGTGTATATGTGTGTGTATGTGTGTGTGTCTATGTGTATGTGTGTGCATCTATGAGTGTGTATGTGTTTATGTGTGTGTATGTGTCTATGCGTGTGTATGTGTCTATGTGTGTGTATGTGTCTATGTGTGTATGTGTATGCATGTATGTATGCATATGTGTGTGTGTATGCATTATGTATGCATATGTGTGTATATGCATTATGTATGTGTATGTATGCATGTGCATTATGTATGCATGTACGTATGTATGTATGCATATGCATATGCATTATGTATGCATATGTATGCATGTATGTGTATGTGTGTGTATGTATCTCTATATGTGTGTGTATGTGTGTATGTGTGTGTGTGTGTATGTGTGTGTATGTGTGTATGCATGTGTATGCGTGTGTATGCATCATTATGTGTGTATGTGTCTATGTGTGTGTGTATATGTTTGTGTCTATGTGTGTGTGTCTATGTCAATGTGTGTGTGTCTATGAGTGTGTATGTGTTTATGTGTGTGTATGTGTCTATGTGTGTGTATGTGTCTATGTGTGTATGTGTATGCATGTATGTATGCATATGTGTGTGTATGTGTGTGTATGCATTATGTATGCATTATGTATGCATATGTGTGTATATGCATTATGTATGTGTATGTATGCATGTGCATTATGTATGCATATGTGTGTGTATGCATTACGTATGTGTATGTATGCATGTGCATTATGTATGCATATGTGTGTGTATGCATGTCAGTATGTATGTATTCATATGCATATGCATTATATATGCATGTATATGTACGTGTGTGCATGTCTCTCTATGTGCGTGTGTGTATGCATATATGTGTGTGTATGTGTGTATGTGTGTGTGTATGTGTGTATGCATAATTATGTGTGTATGTGTCTATGTGTGTGTGTGTCTATGTGTATGTGTGTGTGTCTATGAGTGTGCATGTGTTTATGTGTGTGTATGTGTCTGTGTGTGTATGTGTCTATGTTTGTATGTGTATGCATGTATATATGCATATGTGTGTGTATGTGTGTGTATGCATTATGTATGCATATGTGTGTGTATGCATTATGTATGTGTATGTATGCATGTATATATGCATATGTGTGTATGTGTGTGTATGCATTATGTATGCATATGTGTGTGTATGCATTATGTATGTGTATGTATGCATGTGCATTATGTATGCATATGTGTGTGTATGCATATATGTGTGTGTGCATGTATGTGTGTGTGTGCATGTAAATGTGTGTGTATGCATCATTATGTGTGTATGTGTGTGTGTATATGTGTGTGTATGTGTGTGTGTGTCTATGTGTATGTGTGTGTGTCTATGTGTGTATATGTGTGTGTGTGTATGCATATGTATGTGTGTGTATGTGTGTGTGCATGCATACCTGGCTTCAACAAAAAATCCTTGCTCTTTCTCTCTCTCTCTCTCTCTCTCTCTCTCTCTCTCTCTCTCTCTCTCTCTCTCTCTCTCTCTTTCATGTCCCGTCAAAAATGTGCAGGGAGAAATCAATTTTTTTTTTCACATTCCAGAGCGTCGCTTATGCGACGCTCTAGAACACAAGACGTCGCTTATGCGATGCAAAAATGTCGCAGCTAGTTTGGCAACATCACAAATAACATCGTTAGTTAGTAACTCTATTCGCGACGCATACTTTTAGCGTCGCATAAGCGATGCTACCATCCCTTATGCGACAAAGGCTCGAAAAAAAAAGTCCAAAAATAGGACCGTTGCTTATGCGATGCTAGCGTCGCATAAGCGACGAATCCCATTTTTTTTTTCAATTCGGGGGCGTCACTACACCCCCTTATTTCTTGTAGTGTTGCATTTTCAAAAGCACTCCTCTTAGTCAATGGAGGAATTATGTTCTTTCATTGTCCTCTAGTAACAGATTTGACATGATATTCAGTTGTATATGATGACCTGATCTCTATTGTTGTATGTGCTTCCTCATGTTGTATGTTTGATTGGAGATCTCTCTTTGTGGGATATGTTTGATTGGAGATCTCCTCTTTGTGGGATCCTGCGCTTTGTAGGTTAGCACATACCATCATTAATATATTTTTCCTCTGTTTGCACAAAAAGAAAAACTTTCCGCATTTAAGATATGGAAGCCGTAGACTTCCTAAGCCTGCGTCATGCGTGGCCATGTACGTTGTCAACGTCTCCTTCTATATAATCGAGCTGATGTACCTTTGATTAGCAGCGATTCTCTTATCCATGTGATGCATTTAGGACCGGATTCTTTAGCGAGAGAGAGCGAATACTTCCAAACTCCTTGCAGGAGTCAGGAAAGCTCAATAAGTCACTGAGCAACGATGACAAATTACAATGAAGCAGATGGATCTGCAAGAAGACGAGGCCGTTGATTCTCTTCGTGCCTTAGGGAGGTTGTTTTTTTTTTTATAAAGGAAGTTCAGCCTTAGATTACTCTCCCGGACTTGAATTAATTAAAAGAGAAGTACAAGAGGAGGGGACTAGTTCCCACGGGATCCCCCGAATCCCACAGAGCGGGGTAGCTTTTAGAAGTATAGATGGCATTACAAAAAGGTTAATCAACCACTCATCGCCCTCCTATGGGGCCCTCATGGGTTAAGCGTGTTGATGATCAAAAGGAATACTTGATGATTCCTAAAAAGGGGGGGTTTCTTACAATTAACGATCCTTTTGCCTAGGAGGAACAATGAATAACGGATCGAACTCTATGTGGGGGAGTCACTAATATTTTGAGCATTCCAGAGAGTCATGAAGCGACCGCTCGCTTCTTCGAGCAGAGCTTGCTTCCAACTGATATATTCCTGAAGTCAATAATCTGCCAGAGCTTACATGAAACTATAGAGGAGGTTGATAAACCTTGCATCCCTCTCATGTGGAGCCTACTTGGTTTTAAGCTTATTGTTGACATACTGTAGCTCTTTGTGGTGTCTGAAGGGAGGGTTTTTCTTACAGTTAGCAATTCTTCTACCCAGAAGGAAAAGGGACTTCTCGAACGACCACTCTTTGGGGGTATTGCCAAAGTTTTGAGCACATCTTTCTCGCCAAATCTTCCAAAGGATCTCTCCCCTAATCGCATTCCACAATGCCACAAAGCAACCGATCGCTTCACCAATGAGGGCTTGCTTCCAATTGATTTGTTCTTGGAGTCCCAGAGAATGACCAAGGATTCTCCATAGCCGAATGGATTTAGGGCAAGCAAAGAACAAGTGATCAATATCCTCTTTGCTGCGACAACATCGCTTGCACCAGGGCAGAACACCATAGATCTTGTTAGCTTTTGCATTGGTCCATATTCCACGGTGTTAAATTTGCCATTGAAGGACCAACTTTTTGTTTTCAATGAGAGGGTGCTAGATAGACATAAATTTCATATCCCATCGAAGTTGAGTCCAGTTGAGACATCATTTCTTGTTGAGATTGATGTGAATGTCATTGTCAACTTCGAGATATGGAAGCTTGGAAAGGTGATTACCATTATACCATTTAAGGCCCATTGGGTTCGGAGAATCCTGTCCCATAAGTAGTCAGATTTTAGATTGGTCCCAAGCGTGGCATCTACTCAAAAAAACGTTCCATTCCTCGTATGTGACCGCAGCAGTAGGGTCCAGGTCCTCAAAGTTCACCCATCTGCTTGTGTCCTGTTTCCAAAGGTACTTCCATTGTTTGAATCCCTTATTCGAGAGTCTCTTAGCACTGAAGACATTCCAAGGCTCCACGTTTCTTATGCCTTGGATCGGGAACCAAATAGAGTCATTTTGTCTTATACCTGCAGCCCACTTCCAATCTTCACTGATTCTGATGTGGGGTTTGAATATGTTCCAGCTCGACCACAAGGATCTTACCAAGCTTGATCCTTTGGGTGAGATCGGAATCGGAGAGAATAAGAGGGTGAGGATGTCGAGGTTTTTCCATCCAGGGTAGCCTACCAAAGTAATCGGGTTCGTGTTTCTGAAAATTATAGGGAGGTTTTACTGTGCTTCGAAACATAGTGACTGAGTTCCGGAAAGGCCATCTTGTCACGCAGAAGGAAGCGTTTTCTCCAAAGAAGGATCTGTCTCCTTGAGAGTAAAATTTGAAATTGTGATATTTACTGAGAGTGAAACGGCGGGGAAACGTCAAAGAAACGGCTGCAATCTCGAAGATTTATTGCAACGACATCGCCATGTAATATGTCTGCATCCACGCTAGAGAGGATGAAGTACATAGCATATCTTTGAAATCATTTCTTGTCTGCCTCTAGGTCTTCGAACGTCAGATACCACTGCCGCAAATAATCCAAATCTCGCCCCATAAATCCGCTTGTATTGTCTGCATCAAGGCCTAAATTTCACAGCCATGACAAAATGATTCGCTTCTACCTTTCATATAAGAAATTTTGATATGTCAATAGAAGGAACATACATATAGTACACATAAAGATCTATCAAAAATCACAGGCAAATTACCAATCGGAGCTTGTCACTTAACAGGATGTTTCAAAAAACACTTGTTTTTGCAGGAAAAATGGCCTTGACAGGCAAAATGCCTATCAATTTTAGGCCATGCTCTGCATTTCTTGATCTTCTGACATCAGATACTGATCCTTTAAATAGTTGGGAAGAATGACATCAGATACTGATCCTTTAAATAGTTGGGAAGAACTGATAAATCTGCTTGCGTTCTCTGCATGCCTACTTACCATTATCTCTACTTTTGCCGTAAATGGTTGCGGATCTCAGCTGTATATTTCTGCTTACATGCATATGTATGAATATGGAATCGTAAGATACTCTCAGAATATAAATCTTTCGGCATTAAATTCCAGGAAGTACAATTTGGTCGCATTGTATACGGCTTATCTGCAACAAGCTTTTCTATGACAGAAGGGTTTCTCTACAACGAGTCTTTCTGTAATTAAGATCAACTTCAAACTGCAGCACTACAGGAAAAAGTACGTCGAAAAGCAAAATGCTGCTGTCGATACGGAGATGCTTCTTCAGATATGAATCACCAATCCATGTTGTTGTCGGAGTATCCTGCAAGCGAATAGCATATTCTTTTCCCCTGCGATCACGTTCTAACGCAGGTGGCTGAACTCCTGCACATCCTCTGCGTCGTCAGCTTCTCTGATTCCGCAAGAAGCTTGCATGACAAAGAAGTAAAACCTGTAGAGTGAACGAGGGAGTCATCTTTCCGGTTTAGTAAAGAAAGAACGACCGTTGTCGTTCCATGCATGATACGTAACTTTAGATCTGATTAAGCTACATGGACAGAAAAAAGACTCTTTCTTTGGACTATAGATATATTTGTCAACTAAAATCAGTACCCACTACCGTTATCGTATCTTCTTCCTAACAACAACAGCAGCAGTTCTCGTTACATGAGCATACATACACACATATATATATACATACACACACATACATACATATATATATATATATATATATATATATATATATATATATATATATATATATATATATATATATATATATATATATATATATATATATATATATATATATATATATATATATCATTACAACATATCAAGAGTATACCGAAGCTTCTACCGAGGAAAATGAACGGGCATAATTTTGCCCCGACATTGGTGTAAAGGTCAGTATATGGGTCGGTAGCAAACCACCAGTATAGGTATCCGTATAAGCACCGGTATGAGCATTGGTAATATCGACGTTTATATCAACGCTCATACCAGCACCTTTCTGGGCATATTGTCATGCATAGCGGTGACTAGTTAGGAGTACCGACGGGCATACCGATGACCATATGTGCAAAATTATTTTTTGGCAGAGTGTGTTGTTGCTTGTTGTAGCAACATTACCATGATGTTGTGTAGCAAAAGACAATACACTCTACCCAAAGAAAATTGAGTAGATATTATCATTCCAATTAGTTCTCTACCATCATGGCATTAGAGGTTTGAGGCAAATCTGGTGGATCAAGGTCTAGTGCTAGTGTTCCACGGAGGAGCTATAATTTACGGGGCAAAGACCATTTTGAGATCCGAAAATTTGATAGTACAAACTTTGCTGTATGGAAGAATCAGATTAAAGAAAGGAGGAAATTAAAGCTAGTAAATGGGATTTCAAAGAAGGCTACTGACATGGATGAAGATGATTGGGATGAGTTAGATGAAATGTCCAGTTCTACCATTCACTTGCACCTGGCAGATAATGTTTACTTTACAATATTAGACTGTGAAAGTGTAGAGGAGCTTTGGAACAAGTTATGCAATACATATGAAAAAGAGATGACATCAAATAAAGTGTATTTGATGAGAAAATTAGATGACCTTCGTATGAAGGACACAAATAGTGTTGCTGCTCATCTAAATGAGTTTGATGTTATATTCTCCTAGTTACAGGCTTAGAAAATGGATATGGATAATGAAATGAAAGTAGTATTGTTGTTATGCACCTTGCCATCATCATGGGATACGTTTTGCACACCTATTAGCAATAGTGCACCTGGTGGTAAACTCATCTATGATGACATATGTGGAGCACTCTTAAGTGAGGAGATTCATAGAATATCTATGGTTGGCACTCAGAGTGGAGATGCATATAATGTTCATGACTCTTACCAAGGAAAGAATCAGCAACGTGGCAGGAGCAAGAACAAGGAAAAAAATGCTCAACAGAATAAGAGTAGAAGTAAATCAAGGAAGAGGGATATCGAATGCCATTATTGTCATAAGAAAGGACATATGAAGAAAGATTGTTATGCATTGAAGAATGCTAAAGGTAAAGGGAAAAATGTTGATGGGCATGTTAAACAGTTACTTGAACCATCTACTTTGACTGTGGAGATTGAAGAAATTAATGCTAATTTTGATGATGTTTATGTGTTCATACTTGATAGTATTGTGCCAGCTGAGGCGCTTATGGCTGATTCTCTTTCCTTCACGTGGCTGCTAGATTCTGCTGCTTCTTTCCCTGTGACGCCACACAGAGAATGGTTCTCTAATTATGCAACGAAGCCTCTTGGTACCATGAGACTTGGTGACTCTTACTAGTGTGACGCTCTAGGAATTGGAGATGTGGTTGTGCAGTTCATTGATGGTTCAAAATTTACTATGCATAATGTACGCCATGTACCTCAGTTATCACGCAATTGTTAGTTGGTCAACTTGATGACCTTGGTTACAAGGTGGTCTTCTATGCTCATTCTTATCACATATCAAAGGACAATATGGTTATTGCAAAAGGAAGCAAAGTTGGTTCACTTTATCCTTTATTTGTATCATAGAAAGAACACTTGTTAGCTATTACTGAACAACCTATGGCTTGTATTTAGCAGGGTGTTTTGGGCCATAGATCTCATAGTGGAATGGAAAATATTTCTCGTTTTGGCTACTTACCTGTGTTATCTTTCTCTAATTTTTCATGTTGTGAGCATTGTCAATATTGAAAGCAAACCAGAAATGTGCATAAAATGCACATTGACTCTTCAATTCAGCTTTAGATCTTGTTCATATAGATGTGTGTGGTCCTATGCCCACTAGGTCCTTAGGTGGTTCTCTTTACTTTGTCACTTTCATAGATGATGTTACTAGAAAAGTCTGGGTATATCCTATCAAATCAAAGGATGAGGTATTCCCTATTTTCAAAAAATGGATTGCTTTAGTTGAGAGTGAAAAAGGAACTAAGCTAAAGGCTTTACGTTCAGATAATGGGGGTCAGTATACCTCACATGAATTTAGACTTTCATGTCAATCTAGAGGGATTCGTAGAGAGTTTATAGCTCCTTATACCCCAATATAGAATGCTGTAGCTTAAAGGATGAATAGAACTATTCAAGATAGAGTAGTTTCTATGTTGCATCATGCAAACCTCTCACAAGGCTTTTGGGCAGAAGCAGTATTGACTGCAGTTCATGTGATTAATCTTTCACTTACTATTGCCAAAGGTCTGAAAGTGGCACAAGAGTTATGGATAGGGAAGCCACCAGATTATGATCATCCTCAAGTTTTTAGGTGTGAAGCATATGTTCATATACCCAAGAGTCTTAGACAAAAGTTGGACAGTAAAACAAAGAACTACATTTTTATTGGTATGGTTGAGAAGGATAATTCGGATATTGCTTATGGGATCTTGAAACACGGTTAGTGATCAGAAGTAGTGATGTCATTTTCAATGAGTCTAAGATGCATAAACAACCCATTAAGGAAGTTGAAATGAGAAGAGTGGTGTTTGAGGATACTAGTCCTCCGATTAACTGCATGCATAAAAATGCTGCACATAGGGACATTCAAGAGAATGTCCAATCAGATCAGTCTGCACGTGTTCCTGTTCAAAAACCATTGAGATGCTCTACATGTTGATATATTTAGGTAGTGATGTGTGTGAACACACTAGGACTGCCGGGGCACTTTTTTCCCTCTTTAGGAGTTTTTTTTCCCCCAGCTTGTATATACGCCTATTGCCCTAATGGGCTACTAATCTTTGTACATTCTCTAGTAATACATTCAGTATTTTGTGTTTGTGCTCCAAGCTTCTTCTTCTTCCTTGTGTTGTTCGCGTGCTCCTGCAGATGTCTATCTCCAACAATTGGTATCAGAGCAGGTCGTCGTTTCATCTAGGGCACTGTCGACACTCCTCTATTTGCAGTCTCAGATTCGCACGAAATTTGGTGAGCATACTCAAGGTTTCAGAGATCAAACCAGCTTTGATTTGTGGTGCCGAAATTGCGATCAGAGCTCGTTTCGGCCTTCAAACGCACTATCGTAGCACTTGTGTAGGTTATTTCGTCCTTTTATGCCAAAGGTATATACTAGTTTCTGTTTGCCAGTATAAGGGAGGTCAAAGTCTACTACAGGTCTAGCAAATTTTGTCTTGACAGTTATGTTCAACTTTTTGAGATACTATCAATTTCCTGCATCAAGGTATTTTAGTCATCGGCCATGGTTGAAAGTAGTTATGTATTCCATATGTTGGCTGTTGAGGATAAGTTGGATGGTACCAACTACCCATTATGGGCTTATATGATGCGGCATGTATTGGTTGCAAAAGGATTGTGGAACATTGTGCAAGGTGTTGAAAGACGTACTGTTACACCTCTGACTACAGGTACTGCAAATACAGGTGCTGGAGCTAATGAAGATGGTGTCGAAGATGATATTCCATAGATTCTTGTTCGTGTTTCTGTTTTTGTTGCACCTACTATAGAGGAGATTCCTTGGGATGGCAGAGATGCCCAGGCACATGCATTGATAGCTTTTTCTATCAAACATGCCATTATTCCTCACATTCACTCTTGCAAAACAGCTAAGGATGCTTGGGATGCACTTACCACATTATACCAAGCGAGGAATGAGGCTCGTGTTGCTTACCTCCGAAAACAGTTAGTGAGTGAGCACATGAATGAAGGTGATTCTATGGACAATTTCCTAACGAAGATCAAAGACTTGAAGGAAGAGTTGATTTTTGCTGATGAGATTATACCAGATAGCTCACTTGTATAGACCATTCTGAATGGTCTTCCTGATTCATATCAGAGTTTTGCTTCTACTCTTCGGTTGATGATGAAAGGCAATCCAAATGTCTTATCATTTCAGGAGTTAGTCTCTGTTCTATTGCAGGAAGATCACTCCAGGCAAAACAAGTCCATTATGGGAGTTGCGACCAAACATATTACCTTGCAGCGCAGTTTCTTCTCTTCACTCGACCCTGCCCCTACAGGGAATATTGTTACATGTGCCAACAACTCCTCTTATCCTGTTATGGGAGTTGGTAAGATCATTTTGACTACCCTGATGGTAGTTCTTTCACTTTTTCAGATGCTTTATTTGTGTCAAGGATCAAAAAGAACCTGTTATCAGTTTCTGCATTAGCCAAGATTGGCTTCGTTGTGAAATTTATTGATGACAAGTGTACAACTCATGATGTGTCAAATGGCGATGTGATTATTGCTTCTGGCATCTTATGTCGTGGACTGTATAAGCTCATAAACTATGAAAGATCTGTAAATGATTTGGCATGTGCAGTAAATGATTCTTTGGCTATGTCAGATGCAAAGCTTTGGCATGCACACTTTGGTCATCTGAATTTTTCTAGTTTGCTATGCTTGTAGAAATCTGAAATGGTGTCCTCGTTGCCCAAACTTGAGGCACCTGGAAAACATGTTTGTGAAGGCTGTATTTTGGGCAAAATGCAGCGTTTATCCTTTCCAAAAGATGGTTCAGTTTGGGTACTCAGAAATTGCAGCTTGTACATAGTGATGTTTGTGGTCTTATGCAGACACGTTCTTTTGGAAATTATCTTTACTTCGTGACTTTCATTGATGATTTTTCCACGCATGCATGGGTATATCTACTCAAAGAAAAGTATGAAGTGCTCATGTGCTTTAAAGAGTTTTTGGTTTTGGCTGAAAATCTGTTAGCATGTAAAATGGGCAGCCTGCCTTCTGATCAAGGGGGGGAATATATGTCTTCTGATTTTAATGCATTTCTGGTTGAATGTGGGATAAAACACCAATGTATAGTGCCGTATACACCTCAACAGAATGGAGTTGTTGAACGAAAGAACAGGTCACTCATGGAGATGGTGAGGTGCATGGTCAAGAGTCAGGCTTTACCACATAGTTTCTGGCTTGAGGCTATCATGTGTGCAACATATGTACTGAACAGGTGTCACTAAAGCACTGCAGTCTATCACTCCATGTGAGGGTTGCCATGACCGCAAGCCATCTGTTGCTCATCTACGTGTTTTTGGTTGTTTGGCATATGCACTAGTGCCTGAACAACATTCCAGAAAATTGGATGATAAGGCAGTAAACTATATTTTTGTTAGGTACAGTTCTGAAAGTAAAGGCTATCGTCTGTATCGTCCACAGAATAAATCTATTCTGGTTAGCCGTGATATTGTCTTTGTGGAAGATGCTATTCAACCATTGCTTTCATGTACTAAGGAGACATCTGTTAGCTCCAAAGACATGTATGATACTTTGATGCCTCTTTCGACAGTCTAGTGCTAGTCCTAATGAGGTCACTTCTCAACCTTTACAGGTTTCATATGATGATGCAGATCATTCCATTTTTTATGCAGATTTACATGATGCACTTGTTGATGAGAGAGCTGATATTGAGTAGGCAAAAACTATGCCAAAATGGCTAGTGTAGACTTCGCATGACAACAAATTAGATGCACCTTTGTCATATCACACTCGTTCAGGCTCTCATAGTGCCTCCTTTGCATCAGATTGCTATGCTATGGCTGCGTCTAGTCTCTATGATGAGAATGAGCCTGTTTCTTTTGATGAAGCACATAATTCACAGAATTGGATGGCTGCTATGCAATCTGAATATGATGCTAAAATGAAGAATGGTACATGGTCTTTATGTGACTTACCTCCTGGCAAGAAGGCCATTGGCACTAAGTGAGTATACAAGTTGAAGCATAAACCTGATGGTACAATTGACAAGTATAAGGCTAGGCTTGTTGCAAAAGGTTATGCATAGGAAAGAGGCATTGATTTTGATGAGACATTTGCACCTACATATCGTATGACTACTGTTCTGAGCATTTGTGCACTTGCAGCCCATCATGGTTGGAAAGTACATCAGTTGGACATTAAAACAACATTTCTGAATGGTGACTTGCATGAAGAAGTGTATGTTTTTCAGCCCCGTGGCTTTGTGCAGAAAAGACATGAAAACTAGGTGTGTAGGTTAAAAAAGGCATTATATGGTTTAAAGCAAGCACCACATGCTTGGTATGAGAAGATACATGCCTATCTGATTGCACATGGTTTTGAGAACAGTCCAACTCAAAGCTCCTTATATGTTAAGCGTGCTAATGATGTGCTTTTGATCATTGTTGTCTATGTTGATGACATGCTGCTCACTCGTCCTATTGAGAAGCATATTGCTGATTTTAAGGCTGATTTGCATGCCTCATTTGAGATGTCTGATTTGGGGCATTTGCATCACTATTTGGCTATTCAGTTTATGCAAGTTGATGGTGGAATGTCTTTGTGTCAAACGAAATATATTGACACATTATTGCAGTGTGTTAGCCTTGAAGACTGTAAGCCTATTGCCACTCCTATGGAGACAAGTTTATGATTGAGTCTTCATGATGCTGGAGATGCATTTGATGTTGTTCTCTATGAGCAGGCTATTGGATGCTTGATTTACTCATGCATTACTCGGCCAGATATTCAATTTGCTGTCTCACAGATGAGCAGGTTTATGCATTGCCCAGGAGTCACGCATTGGAAGGCGATTAAGTGCATCTTTCACTACTTGAGTGGTACTCGGCTACTTGGGTTGTTTTATCCCAAGGGGGGATCACTATTGCCAGATTTGCATGCATTTTCTTACTCAGGTTGCGCTCATTGCTATGAAACTCGTGTGTCAACCAGTGGTTTTTGCTTCATGCTTGGTAGCTCATGTATATCTTGGTTGAGCAAGAAGCAGCCTACTATGGCCACTTCCAGTTGTGAGGCTGAGTATAGGGTAGCTTTCACAGCGACTGTTGAGTGTGCGTGGCTCAGATGCCTTATGGATGATTTGGGTGGTTGCTAGTGTTCTAACACCACTATCTTCACTGACAGTCAGAGCGCATTGGCAGTTGCGAGGAACCCTGTGTTCCATGCTCGCACTAAGCACATTGAGGTGCATTATCACTATGTCAGGGAGAGGTTCTCTGTTGCGGAGATAAGCTTGGCATATGTGCCCACACAAGAGAACATTGCAGACCTTTTCACGAAGGCTTTGCCTAGGGAGAAGTTTGAAGCTTTCCGCAAAGCTTTGGGCTTACTTCCTTTTGTGGAGTGATTTCCACATAGCTTGGCATTTCCTTATACATGAGTGCCAGCTCCTTGTTCACCGCATCACTCCTAGGGGGGATTTGTTGATATATTTAGGTAGTGATGTGTGTGAACACACTCGGATTGTCGGGGCACTTTTTTCCCTCTTTAGGAGGTTTTCTCCCCCGGCTTGTATATATGCCTATTGCCCTAATGGGCTACTAATCTTTGTACATTCTTTAGTAATACATTCAGTATTATGTGTTTGTGCTCCAAGCTTCTTCTTCTTCCTTGTGTTGTTCGAGTGCTCCTGTAGACATCTATCTCCAACACTACACATGTGTCACATCCACTTGATAGATATGTTCCACATTTAGATTTTGTTATGATAATAGATGCTAGTGAGCCTTCTTTCTACAAAGAGGTTATGCGGACAGAGGATCAGGTCAAGTGGGAGCATGGCATGAAGAGTGAGTTGGGTTCTATTCAAAAGAATGGTACTTGGGATTTAGTACCTTTTCCAAATGGTAGGAAAGCTTTACCATGTAAATGGGTATATAAGCTGAAATTCACATGAGATAATGCTTCTCCAAAGTATAAAGCATGACTTATTGCAAAGGGTTTTAAGCAACAACATGGTGTTGATTTCGAGGAAATATTGTCTCGAGTGGTCAAGACGACTACCCTTCACATGTTGCTTGGATTCGTTGTAATGCAGGACTTAGAGCTCGTCCAAGTCGATGTGAGATAATGCTTCTCCAAAGTATAAAGCACGAGTTATTGCAAAGGGTTTTAAGCAAAAACATGGTGTTCATTTTGAGGAAATCTTGTCTCGAGTGGTCAAGATGACTACCCTTCACATGTTGCTTGGGTTCGTTGTGATGCAGGACTTAGAGCTCGTCCAAGTGGATGTGAAAATTTCTTTCTTGCATGGAGATCTTACATATGAGATCTATATGGAACAACTAGAGAGTTATGTAGTTCGTGGCAAGGAAATTCTAGTTTGTACGCTTAAGAAGATCTTGTATAGACTTAAATAGTCCCCTAGACAATGGTACGAGAAGTTTGATGCTTTTATGGGCTCAAGGATATTCTCAAAGCAATGAGGATCATTGTCTCTACACAAAGAAATGCTCAAATGATAGCTTTGTGAAGAGAGATTATGGATGCAATCCAAAGATGAGTAGGTGTTGCTACAACCAGCTTCACACCAGCCAACTCAGACTTCAGAGTTGATTAGTAGACCCTTTGATCTTCCTAATTCCACCAAAATATCAGCCAACTACTTTAGAACATGTATCCCAAAAGTTTAAGTCAAGACAGACTAGTTGCGAAATGACTAGCTCCCAAAACTTGTTATTTTTGGACACACATCTGCTGGAAAAACTAAACACTGCTCTCAACCTGGTAGGAATTAGATAAATTCCTTTTGGGCATAGCAAATAGACTTAGCAAGCTTCCCAATCTAAGTTAAAACACTTCCAATGATGGACTGAGCACTGAGAACAAGATTCATCAATTTTTGGAACATGCCCACCATTCTCGGAGCTCTGCAAAGATAGACTAGTGAGCAGTAAAATGTAGATATCTCCAGAACAGTAAATCCATGACCATGAAAAATTGGTATAAAGAAACTAGATAGTAAGTGCTAGCCAATGCACATTTAAACACTGAAAAAGGCCGCGTAGAACTTGAGATATGACCTTCTTAAGTTACTGCTCTGAGTGAGTATAGCAGAGAACAAAACAGAGAAGTAGATGATGATAAATGTATAGATTCACATATGATTACAACCACATTGGCAATGAATATTTTCACAATGGGAGTAGAATGATAGAGCTACGGAGTAAGCTCTTCAATCTCTACAAAATGACATGAAGTGGTCACGTACAAGGCTCGCTAATCGCCTCTTCCTTCTTGCACTTTTTATAGCTATTCTTGGAGGGAGTTTTGGATTTGAATTCGAATGGCTCCACCTAAAAGTGATCCCCAAAGTTATGAGATATTCCCTCAGCTCAAAAATTCATGGTTTTAGGTAGTTAGAGCCACGAATTTTCTTTTACATCATGGATGAGGTAAGTCATCCTTTTCCTTTTTCTTTTTCACAATTACAAGAGATAAAATGTACTCTTTCACAAGAGGTGTTCACATGACTACACATGTGACTTACAAATGATCATAATATCAAGCATATCAAGCATGTAGGCTTGGGTAAAATGCACCAACAGCTCCCCCGCAAGCCTAACATGCTTGGCCTCCAAATAAGTCTTCAATTGTCTTTGATATCCTGCAAGCCAATCATCAACTTGAATCTACTTAACTTTGTACCATCAAGAGCTTTAGTCAACATCTCTGCACATTGCATATCTGTAGAGAGATAGGATAGTTGAATATCCTTGCTCATTAGCTTCTCCCTTACATAATGGTAGTGGACTTCAATATGCTTGGTTCTAGCATGGTATACCGGATTAGCTGCAAGATGTAGTGAGCTTGTGTTGTCACCAAAAATGCAAGGTGTTGACGAATGAAGTCCAAGATCTATGTACAAAGACTTTAACCACATGATTTCTTGAGTTGCATTAGCCAAACCTCTATATTTGGCTTCAGTAGAAGATAATGCCACAATTGGTTGCTTGTTTGATGACCAAGAAATGATTTTTGAACCTACAACTGATATATACCCGGATGTGCTTCTTCTATCATCTCTAGATCCGGCCCAATCTACATCTGAGTAGACCTTTAGCTCAATATCTGAAGTAAATGAATAAAACAAACCTTCATTCATCGTCCCCTTTAGGTACTTTAGGACTCTCTTAGACGCTTCCATATGTGGTCTTCTGGGCTTATGCATAAACTGACTCACTATGCTAACACTATAGCATATATCCACCCTTGTGAGTGTTGCATAGTTCAAACTTCCAACCAAGCTTTGATAGCTTGTGATGTCTTAAATTGGCTCTCCTTCATAAGCACTAAGCTTATGATTTTGCTCCATAGGTGTACCTGCACACTTGGTATTTTCCATCTTGAACTTGACGAGCATGTCATGCACATACTTCCTTTGTGTGATGTATATACCTGAATCTATATAGATTAACTCCAATCCAAGAAAATAAGTGAGTGGTCCGAGGTCACTTATTTTGAACTCCTCCTTCATTTGAATATTTACATGTTTGATTCCTTCAAGATCATTGCCTGTGATAATAATATCATCAACATACACACATAAATAGATCACTTCATATCCATTCCTCTTTATGAACAAAGAGGTATCCGCCTTGCTAGCTTTGAATCCTTGGTCCTGCAAATAAGTCACCAATCTGAAATTCCAAGATCTTGGAGCTTGCTTCCATCCATAGAAACTTTCTTTAGTTTGCATACATAGTTAGGATGATGTGCATCCTCATATCCAGGAGGTTGTGCCATATACACTTCCTCAGAAATCCATCCATTCAAGAAAGCATTCTTTACATCAAGTTGATAGAGCTTTCAATTTCTAGATGCAGCAAGACTAATGAGAACCCTAATTGTAGGCATTTTTGCAACAGGAGAGAAAGTCTCCTCATAATCAATACCATGGGTTTGAGAAAACCCTTTAGAAACTAACCTTGCTTTATGTCTATTTATACTTCCATCTGGATTCCTCTTGATTTTGTATATCCATCGAGATCCAATTACCTTCATAGATGGCTTGTTAGGTACAAGCTCCCAAGTGTCATTCTCCTTCAAGGCTTCCATTTCTTTGTCCATTGCATCTCTCAAAGCTTTCTTGCTTTGTGCTTCTTCGAATGTGGTAGGCTCCTCATTGGTTGAATCCTTTGCAATGTAGATTGAGTTCTTGGTGACCAAATAAGTATCATAACCAAACCTCTCAGGTTTCTTCTTCTCCCTTGAAGACCTTCTAAGTGGTTGATGTGAGCTCTCAGGTCCATATGTAGCATCCTGCATCTTTGCTTTACCTTTGTTCTTCCATAGCTTTAGTCTTTCCAAGTCTTCTAGGTCAATCTCCGGATCACTTTCTTCAATCTGCGTTGGCTCCTTTGGTTGAAGTGATGGAAAATATTCATCCAAGTCATATGGAAGCTTCACTTTCCTGTCATCATCAAACCATGATTTGTTTTCATCAAAAATTACATCTCTACTCATAGAAAATCCTTTATTGGTTGGATTGTACAATCTATATCCTTTTTGGTTTTGGTCATAACCAATGAATAGACACTTCTTTGCCTTGGGATCCGATTTCCCTCTTACTTGAGAAGGAATGTGAGCATAGGCTAAGCATCCGAAGATTTTACAATGCTCTAGACTAGGTCTTCTTCCATTCCACACTTCATATGGGGTGGTTCCATCTAGTGACTTAGATGGAAGTCTATTTATGAGATATGTGGCTATAGACACAACCTCTGCCCATAAGTAGTTTGGCAATCCCTTTTCGTTGAGCATGGACCTTGCAGCTTCAAAAATAGCTCTGTTTCTCCTCTCTGCTACACCATTGAGTTCGGGTGTATACCTTGTAGTGACTTCCCTTTTAATGCCTCTTTCATGCAAGAAGGCATCAAATTGAGAAGAAAAGCATTCTCCTCCACCATCTGATCTGAGTCTTTTCAAAGTCCTACCTATTTGGTTTTCAACAAGAGCAATATAATCCTTAAAGCAATTAAACACTTCATCCTTGTGCTTCATGAAAAATAGAATGGTCCATCTGCTACAATCATAAAGACACATAATATCTTGAGCCTGATATAGATGTCTCCTTACTTGGACCCCACACATCTGTGTGCACTAGATCCAAAGGATTTTGATACATACATCCTTTCTTATTAAAAGGTTTTCTATGAGCCTTGCCGAGTTGACAAGCTTCACACTTATAAATCATGTGTTGCCTTGTGATATTAGGAAAACCAAGTACACTTTGGTCCTTGCAAATTTGTTTGAGTTTCCTCTCACCAATGTGAGCAAGCCTTTTGTGACATATCTCCAGCTCTGTTAGAGTTTGAGATCCATAGCTAAACAAAGCTATGTTATTTGTATCTTCCACTTCAAAAGTGAAAAGCCTTCCTGTCTTTTCTCCTTTGGCAATCCTTTGAAAGCCTTGCCTTGGGTCTTCAACATATGCTCCAAATCGGTTGAATCTAACATGCAATTGTTTTTCAACAATCTATCCAACACTTTTTAAATTTTTGGTAATTGTAGGGACATACAAGACTTTGCTTAGAAGGTTCATATTTCCATCTGATGTCTTCACATTACCTATCTTCTCCACTGAGTGCTTTGTGTCATCTCCTGTTTGCACTTCATGCTTATTATGAGGATCTTCCAAATCAAAAAGTAAAGCCACATTTCCTGCTACATGGTTTGAGCATCCCGAATCAATGTAAAATATGTGATCCTCATCCTTACCCTTCTTCATTGATAGATTCATAATCAATAATGAATCTTCTTGAATTTGGTCCTCTGCATAGTTATTGTAATCTGTTCTTCCTCTATGGCCACTTTGATAGTTGTTGTTGTTGTAGTAGTTGTTGTTGTAACCTCCATTGTATCTGCCTCTATTTCATCCATAGCCACCTCTATTGAATCCTCTTCCTCTTGAGTTCCTCGGGTTCCTGAAACATTCTTCAATAGTATGATTAGATAAGCCACATACATTGCAAGGTTGAGATGATTGGAATCTCCCCCTGCGTTGCTTTCCGCCTCTTCCTCTTCCTTTAGCTTTTCCTCTACCTACAAAGTTTGCTTGGAAAGAGCTAACTTCATCCACATTTTTCCTATTCTTTGACTTGTCCTTGACCTTAGCTTTATCAGAATATAAGACAGAAGTTTGATTACCTCTTGAGGACTCACCACCTTTGCTAATCTTTGCTTCATGAGTGAAGAGTTGGCCCATGAGTGTGTTGAGGTCCAGTACATGCATATCCATGTATAAATCCATGGCTATTGTGAATGACTCCCACTTGCCGTCTGCTTTGTTTCCATTTATGGTTTGTCTAATGATTTGCTCCTCTTCAATTACCCCTCCAATGCTTCCAAGTTGGTCAGAAATATCCTTCATCTTTGTGACATAATCAGTCACATTTTGCTTCGGGCTTTTCTTCATTGTTGTGATCTCCATCCACAATTGGTTCTTCCTTGCTCGAGTGTTGGAAGAGAAGAAAGAAGCAAGTGCATTCCAAGTCTCTCTTGATGTCTTGCATCCCTTAACATGAGGTAAAAGAAAATCAGAGATTGAGTTTAGAATATAGGACCTTGCAAGTGCATCCTTCAAACACCAATTTGAAAGTCCTTCCACTTCTTCATGTGATGGTTGCCCTTTGTTCCTCATGGTTGGCATTGCTTCATCCCCGAGTATGAATCCATATAGACTCCTCCCTTGAAGGTAAGCCTCCATCCTTAGAGACCATTCCGGGTAGTTGTTTCGATCCAATTTGTCAATTGTTGATGGAAATCCATCTCCCATGTTGCTTGACTATGCTCTGATACCACTGTGAAGAGAGATGGTGGATGCAATCCAAAGATGAGTAGGTGCTGCTACAACCAACTTTGCACCAGCCAATTGAGACTTCACTGTTGATTAGTAGATCCTTTGATCTTCCTAAATCCACCAAAATATCAGCCAAGTACTTTGGAACATGTATCCCAAAAGTTTAAGTCAAGACAGACTAGCTCCAAAATGACTAGCTCCCAAAACTTGCTATTTTTGGACATACACCTGCTCGAAAAACAGAATAGTGCTCTCAAGCTGGTAGGAATTGGATACATTCCTTTTGTTCATAGCCAATAGATTTAGCAATCTTCCCAATCCAAGTTAAAACACTTCAAATGATGGACTAAGCACTGAGAACAAGATTCATCAATTTCTGGAACATGCCCACCATTCTCGGAGCTCTACAGAGATAGACTAGTGAGCAGTAAAATGCAGATATCTCTAGAGTTGTAAATTTAATGACATGAAAATTCGTATGCAGAAACTAGACAATAAGAGCTAGCCAACACATGTTAACACACTGAAAAATGTTGCGTAGAACATGAGATATGACCTTCTGAAGTTATTGCTTTGAGTGAGTATAGCAAAGAACAAAACAGAGAAGTAGATGATGATAAATGTATAGATTCACATATGATTACAACCACATTGGCAATGAATATTTGCACAATGGGAGTAGATTTATAGAGCTATGGAGTAAGCTCTTCAATCTCTACAAAATGACATGAAGTGGTCACGTACAAGGCTCGTTAATCGCCTCTTCCTTCTTGCTCTTTTTATAGCTATTCTTGGAGGGAGTTTTGAATTCGAATTCGAATCGCTCCACCTAAAAGTGATCCGCAAAGTTAGGAGATATTCCCTTAGCTCAAAAATTCGTGGTTTTAGGTAGTTAGAGCCACGACTTTGCTTTTACATCATGGATGAGGTAAGCCATCCTTTTCCTTTTTCTTTTTTCACAATTACAAGAGATAAAATGTACTCTTTTACAAGAGGTGTTCACATGACTACACATGTGACTTACAAATGATCATAATATCAAGCATATCAAGCATATCAAGCACATCAAGCATGTAGGCTTGGGTAAAATGCACCAACAAGCTTGATATGCTTGATACTTTATGTTGATGCTATGTTGATTGTTGGGAAGTCCTCTTATGACTTGTCAATTCTCAAAAAGAAGTTGAGTCAGAGATTTGATATGAAGGATTTGGGGGATGCCAAACATATTCTTGGCATGTGCATTACTCCTGATAGGAGTAAAGGATGCATATATTTGTCTCAAACTGAGTACAATCCCAAAGTACTTCACATGTTCAACATGCACGGTGGAAAGTCATTGAGCACAACTTTACCCACATATGTGAAATTGAGCAAGGATGATTGCCCCAAATCAGATGAGGAAAAGGAATTCATGACCAAAATTCCTATTAGTTTGTTGTTGGTAGTCTCATGTATGCTATGGTAGCTACGAGACCAGACATTGCATTTGCAATGGGAGTTGTGAGCAGAGATATGTCTAATCATGGCACGAAACATTGGGAAGTAGTCAAGATGATTTTAAGATATCTGAGTGGCACTAAGAAAAAGTGTCCATGCTTAGGTAGAAGGAAAGCATACATTATTGGTTACACAGATTTTGACTATGCTAGTTGTGTAGACAATTGTAAGTCTACATTTTTCATTTTACTGGAGGTGCTATCTCTTGGAGATCTCGTCTTCAAGCATGTAGAGTTGTTTCCACCATAGAAGCAGAGTATGTTGCAACAAGTGAGGCCTGTAAGGAAGCATTGTGGCTCTCTCGTTTTGCTTGTGATATGGGTTTACCTCAACATGTACCTTGTTTGCTCAATGACAATTAGAGTGTCATTGCATTGGCTAAGGATCCGATCTATCATGCAAAGACCAAGCACATTGAGGTGAGGTATCACTTCATTAGAGGTTTCTTAGCCAGTGAGCACATTATTCATGAAAAGATTCATACTCAAGATAATTTTGCAAATTCTTTGACTAAAGCTCTACCACATGATAGCTTTCGACACTATTGTAATTTGATGGGGGTTACTTGATTCAAGATCTTACATAGTCACTTGTATACTGTGTAACATGTCCATCAAGTGGGAGGTATAGTTTTTATACTTACACTTAGGTATTCTTTATCATGATTTATTTTTTTCTCCCATGATTACTTTGGCCATATTGGTCTTTAGTGGGAGATTGTTACCGTTGTGTCTACGTGAAGGCCAAATGGCCACCAGACACTTCTTTGTATATGTTCTTTAATAAAACATATAGTGGTTTGGTAAGTCCTAGACTCTAAGTTCCACTGCATATTGTAAGACCTAAGAAGTCTATCTTTGTGCTCCTTGTGTACTCTATTTTTTATGCGTATTTTATAGCCTCTTTGCGGAGTAGAGTGTGCGGCCTTAGGATCTCGTTTCTCTACTTAGAGGATATCATCTTGGAGCTCTTGAGAAGGAGAGCACACCATGGTGCATCGCCATCGAAATACTTCACCAGTTAGCCTAGTGGTTAAGTTTCACGGGTGTGAAGGAGGAGGTCTTGGGTTCAATCCCCATGGGGTACATGGGGAGAGTATTTTTCCCAAAGAGATCTAGCCTTCTAGAAGCATCCAGTTGAGCTAACTCAAGCTAAGAGGGACACCTGGCGCACATGCAATTACATGGATGGTTTGTATCCACCTACCGAAGAAGGAAGTCCCCTAGAGAGCTATATATAGAGGCATTTAGTTGGGAGGAGAGTCATCTGTCTAGCACGTGGTGGTCGTAATCTTGCATTGGTATTAGAGCTCTAGGCAAGCTTTCATGGTGACCTTTTGTAGGATCATCATCATCACTTTCCTCACTGCTCATGGAGAACTTGATTAGCACGTTTTTCTCTATATGAATTTCTTGTGGATATCTCATTCCTCTTCTAGTTCATTTTTTGCGTCCATCAGGAACACATCCTTTCACAGCTGTTTCTTTACATGTCGAAACCTTATTAGTGATAAAAAGGAGTAAAGGTCAACACATTAGCAACGATGGTAATGGGAGTCGACCTCACGACATCATTGTCAATAAAGAGTCACGAAAACCATCCTGCTAGTGCTTCTGGTTGGCCACAGGAGAGCTTCTAGTTCTTTACAGCTATAAGCTGATACTCTAGTTGTAAAGCGTAGAGAAAACGGTCTCATGCCATTATTTTGCATATGAGGGGTGTTGTCCACGATGTCAAGACATAATAGAAAGCATATGCAATTTTGTAAAATATAGTATATCAGTAGCTTTTGCACACAACTGTATTTGAATGTTTTCAAACATATATGTTTTCAATCAT
Source organism: Ceratopteris richardii (assembly GCA_020310875.1). NCBI lineage: Eukaryota > Viridiplantae > Streptophyta > Polypodiopsida > Polypodiales > Pteridaceae > Ceratopteris > Ceratopteris richardii. The sequence continues at coordinate 28,971,140 of CM035416.1, forward strand.
ATATGGCTGGACATGGGACTCGCACTCACACTGTGCACAACTGAGTTCATCGCTATCCATGACATGGGTTAATCGCACAATGCTAATCTTTTGTTTCTCTTCTTGATGGTGGCACTGATATTGCATTAGATTTTAACCATCAAAACGTGCTCGTGATATGAAGATACTCTGGCCTGTAGCAAAACGAATGTTTTGTATTGTACAAATTCAGATATTGCAGTTGTTGAACTCGGGTTAATTCAAAAGAAATGTCATGAGATATCCACGGTGGGCGAAAGGTTGTACAGATTCAGATATTGCGATAAAAACATTTACACTATTGCTGCGCATTAGAACATACATGATAGGAACGTTTCTAGAGACTCCATGATTGGCAATAGTTGGACTTGAACACGGAACTTGAGCATGCCCAAATCACTACCATTATACCCATCGCAGCTTCATGCACTAGTTGAAAGATATAGATTCATGCCTAATTATTATAGACCCGATAGCTCAGCAGATCACTAGATACTCATAGAATTCGAAGTTCATAATTCACCGAGAAGTAAAACTCGAATTTTTTATTGAGAAGATAAAAGAAGTAGTGGTGAATCTTGTCATGCGCACTGAATTTTTGGGAAGCCGGCTAAGGTGAGTTGTGCAAAGTAAGCAGCAGATGGTTGAAAGCTCTCCCGGAATCAAACTTCTGAGCCCTGATGCATGCAACTATGCTCCAACCATTACAATAAGGGGCCTTCGTCTGATCATTATGGGAAATTCAAATAGAAGAGAAACATCTGGCCATGAGATTTGATCTCATCACCTCATAGAGATAAGATGTCAAACCCGAACGCGATATTTGAATCTAAGCCCTTTTAGGCACAGTGTATTGATGTGCTCAAGAAGCTATTCAATTGATGAAGGATACTATCTAAGAATCTATAGTTGTTTGGAGAGGACATGGCGAAGAAAAGATCATCAAGGAGAAATATGTGGCTCTTCCCGAGGATCAATGGAAGGACATAGCTTAATTGGCCGGAGAAGCTTGCTAAACACAATGAAAAGAAGAAGGAATCGGGCATGTCTATTGCTGAAAATTCAGCAAATGCAAAGAATGATGAAGCTAACATGGCTCAAGATTTTTGGGCATGTTTTGTTACATGTCATTATGATGCTTCTTTACATTCTTAATGTATGGTTGTGAGTGAGGCTGATTCGGATTGGTTCCTTGATAGTGGTGCTTCAAAGCACATAACATCATGCAAAAGATTTTTTGCCTCTTTGAGAGATGCACCTAAAGGAGGAAATGTGGTGTGTACAAACAATGCCTCTTATCCTATCATTGGAGTAGGAGAAATTGAGCTTACGGCTGCAAATGGAGTTGTGATTCTCTTGAAAAATGCATTGTATGTGCCCGGTAAAAAGAAGAACTTAATTTCAGTTCCGTTGATTGCCAAAGCTGGACTTCATGTACACTTTGTTGATGATAAGTGTATGGTTCATGATTTCAGCAATGGCGATGTTATCGTGATGTCGGGTACATTATGTAATGGTTTGTATCGCATGGATACATACAAGAGGGCTGCCTCGAATGCCTTAGTTGCTCATACTTCTTCCATGGCTGAAATGGAGCTTTGGCATGCTCGTTTTGGTCATTTAAACTTCAATAGTTTGCTCTACTTGCAAAAGAAGGACATGGTTATTGGCTTGCCTACACTTGAGTCCATTGAAAAGCATGCATGTGAAGGTTGCATTCTTGGAAAAATGCATCGTGCTTCTTTTCCAAAAGATAGTCACACACACACTACAAGAAAATTGCAACTTGTTCATAGTGATGTATGTGGTCCCGTCAAGACTCCATCTTTTGGGAAGCATGTATATCTTGTTACCTTCATTGATGATGCTACTCGCCATACATGGGTGTATCCTACGAAAGCAAAGAATGAGGTATTTTCTTGCTTCAAAGCATTTTTAGCTATGGCTGAAAATTTTTCTTCACAAAAGCTTTTGACTCTACGCACGGATCGTGGTGGTGAATACATGTCACATGAGTTTAATGCTTTTCTTCATGAAAGAGGTATTTCACACCAATGTACGGTGCCATATACACCTCAACCAAATGGTGTTGCCGAGCGTAAAAATAGAACTTTACTTGAAATGGCACGATGTATGGTTAAAGGAAAGCATCTTCCTCATAAGTTTTGGATGGAAGCGGTCATGTGTGCAAATTATGTGTTGAATTGCTGCCCTACAAAAGCATTGAGATTCATCACTCCTTATGAGGCTTTGAATGGTCATAAGCCTATGGTTAGTCATATGCGTGTGTTTGGTTGTTTGGCATATGCTCTTGTGCCATCACAACAACGTCACAAACTTGATGACAAGGCAAAGAAATGTATATTTGTTGGTTATACTGCTGAAACTAAGGGATATCGGTTGTACCATCCATTGACAAACACAATTATTGTGAGTCGAGATGTGGTATTTGCTGAAAATTCAGTTTTCCCTCTACTTGAATGCAAAAAACTACCAACAGTTAGCTCACAAGATGTGTTCGATACACTCATGCCTTTGTTCCAAAATGGTGCGCTTGACTATGGCCATGTAGACCAGCCAACTGAGGTTCAAAGGGCTGAAAAATTCCAGCCAAATAGGGCTGAAAATGTAGAGAATTTCCAGCCAAACATGGCTGAAAAAATTCAGCCAAAAATTGCCAAAACTGTTGGAAATTTTCAGCCACATATGGCTGAACATTTGTGTCCAAATATGGCTGAAACTGAGCACGAAATTCAGCCCACGCATGATGTACATATTGAAGATGTATTACATAATGAACGCATGTCTATCAAGAGTGCACAATCTATGCCAAAGTGGCTGAAATAAACTTTGCAGGACAGCAAATTGAGTGCACCTTTACTTGGTAGAACAAGATAAAGCTCTCACCATGCATCAAATAATTTTGTGGATTATTCTCTTATTGCTACAGCATGTAATGAAGAGCCACTTTCTTTTGAAGATGCATGTGACGATCCACAATGGATGAGTGCTATGCAATCAGAAATGGATTCCATACATAGGAATGGTACTTGGGAGTTATGTGAATTGCCAAAAGGAAAGAATGCCATTGGTACAAAGTGGGTTTATAAGATTAAGAGAAAATCTGATGGTAGCATTGATCACTACAAAGCTAGATTGGTTGCCAAAGGATATGCGCAACAATATGGCATTGACTATGAGGAAACTTTTGCACCTACTTCACGCATGACTACCATTCGTACCGTGGTTGGATTGGCTGCCCATCGAGGTTGGAAAGTGCATCAGTTGGACATAAAAATAGCCTTCTTGAATGGAGATTTGCAAGAAGAGGTTTATGTGAAGCAACCTCCTGGATTTGCTATGAAAGGGAAAGAGCATATGGTTTGTCGCTTGCATAAAGCCTTGTATGGTCTCAAGCAAGCTCCACGTGCATGGTATGACAAAATACATAAGCACTTGATTGCTCTTGGCTTCACATGTAGTCCGATTGAAAGCACACTCTATGTACGCAAAAATGGGGCTGATCTTATAGTGCTTGTTCTTTATGTCGATGACATACTCTTGACTCGGTCATGTGATACAAAACTTGACATTCTTATGGCTGATTTGCAGCATACTTTTGATGTCACTTATCTTGGTCTTTTGAGCTACTATCTTGGCATCCAGTTTGTATCCGTTGAGGGGGGAATTGTTATGCATCAAGCAAAGTATGTTGAAAAACTACTTCAGCGTTTTGACTTTGAGGATTGCAAGCCAGTTTCCACACCAGTTGAGACAGGATTTAGATTCTCAGTTGAGGATTCCAGTGATGCATTTGACACTTCTCTTTATCAGCAGGCTGTGGGATGTCTTATATATGCATGCAACACAAGGCCGGATATACAGTATGTAGTTTCCCAGTTGAGTCGATTCATGCATAGCCCTGGCACTAAGCATTGGCAAGCGGTGAAACGTGTGTTTAGATATCTTCGAGGCACTTTGAGCTTAGGTCTTTTTTATGGCAGAGATGTTCAGCCATGCTTGCATGCTTTTACAGATAGTGATTGGGCTGGTTGTTATGATACTCGCGTGTCCACTAGTGGTAATTGCTTTTTCCTTGGAGACTCATGCATATCTTGGTTGAGTAAGAAGCAACCTACAGTGGCAAAATGGAGTTGTGAAGCTGAGTACAGGGCAGTTTTCACAGCGACACTGGAGTATATATGGCTGAGACGCCTATTGATGGATCTTGGCATGGAGATTGATGCTGCTACGCATATTCTCACAGATAGTCAGAGTGCTTTGGCTGTTGCACGAGACCTAGTGTTTCATGCACGGACCAAACATATTGAGGTGCATTACCACTATGTGAGAGAGCGCCTTCATGCAGGAGATATTGATTTGGTATATGTGCCTACACAAGATAATGTGGCAGACATATTCACCAAAGCTCTTCCACGGGAAAAGTTTGAAGCTTTTCGCAAAGCTTTAGGCTTGTTACCTTGTGGGGGTTGATCTGTCACTCCCTGTATGTGTTCACATCATTCGCTCCAGGGGGGTTTGTTACACTTATGTGTTCCTCGAGTAGCTTTGATGTGAACCTTTTCCCTATACATGGGCACTTTTTACTCTAGCGATGGCTAGAGGTTTTTTCCCCATGTTACCACATACTTGATACTCTCATATGTGGTGGTACTTTGTACTTACGGATATTATTCAGCTCCTACTTCAGTTCAGTTCATCGATCAATAGAGAGAGCTATTCCATCCATCCTCTTCTCCGTGTGTCTTGCTGCGTTTGTGCTCCTTGTGTGTGCTTCTTGTGTGTCTCTCGCACTTCTACACACACCCAACACTCTCTAGGGGACTACCTTCTTGGGTAGATGGATACTAACCATCCATGTGTCAGCCATGTAACTACATGTGTGCCAAGTGTCCCAGTTAACTTGAGTTAACTCAAGTGGATGCTTCTACAAGGCTCTAGATTTCTTTGGGCAAAATACTCTTCCTATGTAGCCCATGGGGATTGAAACCAAGACCTCCTCCTTCACACCCATGATACTTAACCACTAGGCTAAGTGGGTCACCTGGTTACAAGGGTAAATGAATTTCTAATAAGTCTAGACTCGACATCTTTGGTCATACACACAAGTGACCAAATAGTGTCCGATTTCAGATCTATTTGAACCTACTGGACCCTTCGACCATAGAGTTACTTTATTACATTCTTTCCCCCTTGGAAAAATATTTTTTTCCTAAAAAAATAGATTTATATATCTACTATAGGCAACCCTCGAGCCGCATGTTCTAAAACTGGAAGCACATGGTCATGTTCTAGAACGAGAAGAACATGTATCATCTCTATGGTGGCATCCCTGCCCAAATGATTCAAACCACTGTCTCACTTTTCACTTTGATAAATGGGTCAATGTACAAAGTAGTGAATGAATAATAAGGGTGATCTAAAAACATCCTTGACCAGTTCACAGTTTTTACTAGGTGCGAATGGGCATAAACATGTGAACTGGGTGGATTCAAATAATTAGTCCATTTTAGGGCATGAATTGTGCATGGACTTAATAACAAAGGGGGATTCTTATCCCTCAGAAGACTTTGAGAACTCTTGAATACTTGCACCACATTATTATGGACTTTTCTGTATTATTCAAAAAATTAATGAAAAATGATTTTAGATTAGACATAGCTTCTCATTGGAATATGCATAATTCTTTTCATATTAGTTTATTGAAATCCTTGAAAGGAATTTTACCACTCACTCCTATTTTGGATGATCCTCTTTTACTTGAAGAGGATACTAAAATTTTAATTCTAGAGAAATTACTTGTTTATGATCTGACTACTACATGCACAGGTAATGAATATCATAGATATTTGGTTAAATATAAAAATCACTCACTTGAAGAATCTCAATGGATTCATAAGACATTAATAACTCCACATTATGATCACTTGAATTCTACTTATCATTCATAGTGACATTAAATTCTAGGTTTGCAATTCCATGCATGTGTTTTTACATCGAACATGCTTACCATTGGTTAGTGATGGGACATGTGACTCGCCATCCATGTCTATTTTATTCTTATCGATTGAGGTCAATTCCTCGTCAACTAGGAGGCATGTTATATTTTACGGAATAATGGAATGTTATATGGATTTTAACGCCTTAAGGATTTTAATGTGATTTGTGTTTTAATTTAGCAAGTGAAGACTCATAAGGGTGTGAATTGACATGGACTTATTCAAATATTTTTGAAGATACTTCGAAGATAGTATTTTAGTTAATTTTTTGTAAAAATAATAGATCAATTTAGAAAGCGACATTTATCTAAAAATAGGATATTTTTGTAAATAAATAATAATAGATCGCTTTAGAAAGGGCATATTTTGTAAAAAAACCAAATTTTCACAAATGCATGCTTTTTGAAGAATCACCATCATGTATCTTCTATTCTGGATGTAATCAAAAATACACATAAATACATATGGACTAATACGGCCTAGCTCTTCTCCTTTTGGAGCCCTTGTTCTTTTAGTTGAAAAGAAGAATAAGACGTATAGAATGTGCATTGATTATAGAGCACTTAATAAAATTACCATTAAGAATAGGTATCCTATCCCTACGATAGATGACTTGCTAGATAAACTTCGTGGAGCATGTGTCTTCAGTAAAATCGACCTCAAATCTGGGTATCATCAGATAAGAATGACATCACATGACATTTAAAAAACTGCTTTTAGAACTCAACACAACCATTTTGAATTCATGGTAATGCCTTTTGGACTTACCAATGCACCTGCCACCTTTGCGTGCATGATGAATAATATTTTCCTTGAATACCAAGATTTTGTTCTTGTCTTCTTTGATGATATACTTATTTATAGTAGGAATGACAGTGAACATGCAACTCATTTAGCACTAGTCTTTGATTTGTTACATAAAAATAAACTTTATGCTAATTTTGAAATGAGTTGTTTCTTCCAAAATGCTGTTTCAATTAATAATATTTCTGCTCCTCAGATTCATTCATTTCATGATATGATTTCCACTTATGCATGTGATCTATATTTTTCACAAACATGGATTGATTTCAATAATTCCACATCACATCATGAGGATCATTACACATTTCATAATGGATTCTTGTATTTTCAACACAAGTTATGCATTACACAAGCATTCAAAGAGTTTGTTATGAAAGAGATGCATGAACCCCCATATATGGGTCATAGGGGCATACAAAGTACTATTTCTGCATGTAAAGATTTCTCCTTTTTGCCTAACATGGAAAAAGATATTGCACAGTATGTTTCTCACTGCATTATTTGTCAATGTGTAAAACGACATCATGGTAAACCATTCGAACTATTAATGCCACTTCCTATACATGATGGACCATGGGAGCATATTTTTATGGATTTCATTAGTGGTCTTACTACCACTGCATCTCACAATGATATGATTTGGACAATTGTTGATAGATTTAGTAAACATGCATACTTCATTCCTTCAAAAAAGACTTTAACTGCACCTCAAATCGCTAAGTTATTTATTGAATGTATTTCTCCACATCATTGTTTTCCTAAAGTTATTCTTTTAGATGGAGATGTTTGTTTTTGTAACCATTTTTGGGTAGCATTATTTCAACATCTAGGATCCAAAATAGACTTTAGTTCTGCATTTCATCAAGGCTACAAATAGTACTAGATTGGATTTATTGCATTGTTACTCTTTAGATAATCCAAGTAATGGGGATGAAAAACTCCCTTTACTTCACTTTGCATGTAATAACACCCCACACACTACTGCTGGTCGTGCACCATATGAAATTGTTTATGGAAGAAAGCTTCCCACTCCCACGAGTCTCACTCAAACTGACATTCCTATGGCTAATTCTTTTGCACAAGATCATATTTCTACACTTGTTGAAGTGCATGAGCATATTAGGATGAGTCAAGAATGTTACATGCGTAGTATTAATAAGAAGCGCATAGCCAAACAATTTAATGAAAATGATTTAGTTTGGTTAGGAATCATTAAAAGGCGTTTAAAAAATATTTCTCAACATCCTAAGGTAAAACTTGCCCCATGATATTATGGAACTTTTCGTATTATTGAGAAAATAAATGAAAATTCTTTTCGTTTAGATATACCTTCTCATTGGGGTATACATAATTCATTCCATATAAGTTTGTTGAAATATTTCTGAGGTACTTTACCACTCACGCCTATTTTAGATGATCATCCTTTACTTGAAGAGGATGCGGAAATATTGATTCTCGAGAAACTAATAGATTATGATGTTACCACTACACGAACTAGTAAGCAATATCCTAGATATTTAGTCAAATGTAAAAATCACTCACTTGAGGAATCACAATGGATACATAAGACTTCTTTATCACCTCATTATGATCATTTAATTTATGCGTATCATTCCCAATTACATTAAAACTTTTAGGTTTTCGATTTCGTGCATGTGTTTTACATGGTTCATGCTTACTATTGTTTAGTGATGGGACATGCGAGTGATCATCCATGTCTATTTTTTATATTTATCAACTGAGGTCAGTTGCTTGTCAATTGAGAGGCATGTTGTATATTATGGAATCATGGAAGGTTAAATGGATTTTTAATGTTTTAAATGTCCAGAAGGTTTTAATGTGGTTGTGTTTGATCTAGCACGTGAAGAAGCATGAGGGCGTAGATACAAGTGGATGTGCATAAATAAATAAATTCGAAGACTAAATCGAAGACTTCTAGAATATTTATATTTAGGTTTATCTTGTTGTAAAAGTAGTGGTTCGCTTTAGAAAGCGACGCCTTTTGTAAATAAAGTAGTTTTACCTAAAAAGACGCTTTTAAAAGCGACGTCCCTCATGTAACTTCTATTTTCAAGATGTAATAGAAACAAACCTATAAATACATGTACTTTGAGAGACTCGTCCATCAGAGTACACAAGGGGAGATTGCACCGATTATTGCGTTGATTGTCTCTCTGTTTTTTATTCCTATTTCGTCTTCTTTTTACCTCTGTGTGTGCATGCATTGAAGATACTGATAACAAGAGGGGTGGATGGAACGGAAACACTATGCACATGAGAGAATTGAGTTCCATACCATCTAGTGATCTTGATATGAAAGAATTTCCTAGTTTGTAAAAATGAAGATCTTATAGAACCATTAATTTTTACATGATTGGTTAAACCAATATTAGGTAAACGTAAATTTTGCTAGTGCAAGGCTTATTTCTTGGGTGTATCCATGTACTATGTGCATAATATTTTACATTCCTCATCCATTCATGGAATGCACAAGTACTCCTTTTGCCATTCTTGAATTTCCTACCTATTATTGTTCTTAAATCAAAACCCATGATCTTAGTGGGGAGAAAAGGTAAGAATCCTAACCCTTACTGCTCCATACAACCATGGAGAGAAAATAAAAGGATAAGAAAAGGTTCAATGATATGACAAGAGAGGCAAAACATAGACCTCAAATCTCCTTAAATGAGATTTGGATTCTTAAGGAATCATGGAGGAACAATGAAACATCTGTCAAATTAAGGTTCCAAAGTAACTAATCCCTAGTACTTCAGATACTTTGAGGAACTCAAAAGAAAACTAGAAGAAGTCTCAAACCCAAGATGATCAACAATAAAAGCATGCCCCATAGACCAGACTGAATTCCTCATGTAAACCTCTACAAAAGAAATTCAATAAGTAAAGATCAATCTAAGTAAAACAGATCATAGTCCCAACACAAAAGAATCAATCTTTGATGTGAGAACAATGAAGAGATAAAACACAAACTCAATCTCAACCACATTAATGAATATAGATAAACAACTACAAATTTAATTCACATGGTATGCTAAAACATAAAAACTAGATTGTGCGCCCTTCATGTTTTGGTGGGTAAAACAATTCTCTTTGTCATTTCACCATCGTGGATCCATCAAAACTAATGCCTGATAGAGAAAAATTGAGGCTCAATAAAGGAGAAAACTTGTGTTGAAGAAGTTGTCAATGATCCAAAGTGGAAGGGAACAATATAATTTGAGTATAATAATATACTAAAGACAGGTATATGGAAGCTACTAGACTTGTTGCCAAAGAAGAAATTATAGATACTAAGTGAATTTGGAGAGCTAAGAATAGACTAGATGATACTCTAAAAAAATTTAAGATGAGATTGGTTGCACAACGTTTTTCACAAATTTAAAGCTATGATGTTCAAGTCACCTTTTCTCGAACAAGCCAAATGACATCTATTCAAATGGTTCTTGTGGTAGCTAGACACAAAAAATGTCTTGTTTTTCAAAAGGATGTCAAATCCTTATTTTTGAATGCACACCTCAAGGAGGAGGTGTATCATCTCAGCCATCAAGTTTTGCACTATTTAGTACAAAAAATAAAGTATGAAATCTTAAGAAGCCATCAAGTTTTGCACTATGTAGTACAAAAAATACAGTATGAAATCTTAAGAAGGCATTGTACGGACTTAAGAAAGACAAAAGCTTGGTACCAATGAATAGATACATTTTTTTATATATGGGCTTTGGAGAAGTACTTCTAATGCTAGCTTATATGATTTGAAGAAGGATAATAAGCTAGTTATTTTTATCCTATATGTAGATGATTTGGCTATTAGAGGAGATCATTCAAATCATTAGAAAAAATTAGGTCAATTTTTAAAGTCAATTTGAAACGATAGGCTTACCTTTACTTCCTTTCTACCTTGGAGTTGAACTTTGACAAAGGAAAGAGAGCATTTTGATTTCACCACAGAAACAAACTGCAAAAATCCCCAAAGCATTTGCAACGTTGGTTTGCAAAAATTACAGCATCTATGGAGGAAAACCTTAAGCTACTCCTAAGTGGAGACTATCAATGCATGTGCCCGGACTTTTTGAAGGTGTGATTTTTTTTCATGCAACACTAAACTAAATGTTTGTTGTGTTGTTGGCATGTTAAGTGAGTTCTCTAGATAACCAAAGATGAGCTACTCAAATGCTAGGAGCTATATCTTAAGGTATATTGTAGGAACCTTATATTTGGTATTTTGTATACTTAGATACTTTCCAAGGTATTGCAACTCAAATTGGGCAAGAGATTATGACTCTAGAAAGTTAATTTCAAGATATTGCTTCATACTTGGTTCATGTATTTCTTGGGTAAGCTGAAAGTAACCAAGTGTGCCACTTTCTTCTTTTGAAACAAAATACAAAGCTGCATGTTTGCATTTTATGAAGTAGCTTGGTTGAGGAGGATACTAGCAAACTTTGGATTCTCATTAGAGATAACAAGAACAACCAAATATGACAATTAGAGTTTCATGGCTATCACAAAAAATCCATTGTTTCATCTTCACACCAAACATGTAGAGATACAATACCATTATGTTCATGAGCTGATAGAAGAGTATATTGTGGAGTTAGAGTATCATCTGGCAGAGGAAAATTGTGGTGCCATGTTCACAAAAGCACTTGGTAAAGCCTAGCTCAACTGACATTTTCAACACAGAGGCATAGTTCTCATATCGGCATAACTCATCACACATGGTTGATGTTTTTGGCTAGTTTATTTTGGGGGGTTTCGTGCATTTATTAGGTCTCTATTCTCCAATGTGATGTTGGATTTGTATCTCTTAGCTGAGGCAACTTTTCATCCTGTGTTTGCTCAACGGATTCACTCTTTCTATGGAACACATGCAAAGTTTGGGTTTGACATGTTTTTATCATCAGGAGATAGTCAACAAAGAATGTTGAAAGCGTTGTGATTCCTTACCTGGTTGTAATAATATTGTTACGGTGACAGAAATTCATTATGTTATATGATCAATTTCTGTTATTCATCAGAAAAATAGTAACATTGGCTCATGTATGGGGAACTGCTGTTGTTGTTTTTAGGAAGAAGATGCAAGAACGGTAACGGATACTGATTTGAGTTGACACAGCTACATTTATAGTCCAACAAAAGCGTTTTGCTATGGACTCTTTTTTCTATCTGTGCAGCTTAATGTGAGGTAAAGTTTTGTATCATAGATGGAAGTAAAAGTGGTGGTTCTTTCTTTACTAAACAGGAAAGATGACTCCCTCGTTCACTCTATAGGTTTTACTTCTCAGTTATGCAGTTTTGTTGTGGAATCAGAGAAGCTGACAACACACAGGATGTGCAAGAGTTCAGCCACCTGCATTAGAACGTGATCCTAGGGAAAAAAAAGGCATAAATTTATCGCTTGCAGGAAACTCCAACAAGAACATGGATTGGTGATTCATATGTGAAGAAGCATCTCCGTATGGACAGCAGCATTTTGCTTTTCAATACTTGTTCCTGTAGTGCTGAAATTTGAAGTTGATATTAGTTAGAGAAAGACTCATTGCAGATAAACGCCTTTGTCGTAGAAAAGCGTGTTGCAGATAAGCCGTATACAGTGTGTCCAAATTGTACTTTCTGGAATTTAATGCCAGAAGATATATGTTCTGAGAGTATCTTACGATTCCACATTCATGCATATGCATGTAACCAGAAATGTCAGCTGAGATCCGCAAGCATCTACGCCAACAGTAGAGGAAATAGTACTGGACATGCAAAGAATGCAAGCAGATTTATCACTTGAGATTTGCAACTATTTAAAGGATCAGCATCTAATGGAGAAGATCAGGAAATACAGACAATTCATCAGCTGAGATTCGGAATTGTTTACGGCAGTAGTTTCTGAGGTTCGATGACCTAGACAGGCAGGCTAGAAACGATTTGGAAGATATGCTATATGCTTAATACATTCTTCTGTGGATGCGGATACATTAGAAGGCGATTTGGTTGCGGCAAACTTGCGAAACTGCAGCCGTTTCGGTGCTGTTTCCACACCGTTTCACTCTCAGAATAGATCACAATCTTGAAGTTCAATCTCAAGGAAACAGGTTCTTCGGAGAAAACGCTTCCTTTTTCTCTGAAAAGATAGGGTTTCCGAAACTGAGTCACCATATTCCGAAGCGCAGTAAAACTTCGCTATCGCATAAACAGAATCAATGTCTTCCCTATCGCTAAAACACAATCAATGCCCTCGACGTCCTCTTGTAGATCCATCTGCCTCATTGTCATCGTTGCTCAGTGACTTTTGACCTCGTTGAATCCTGCAAGGACTTTGGTAATCTCTCTCTCTCTCCTCTTAAAGAATCCAGTGCAAAACATGAGTAAGAGATTCGCTGCGAACTGAAGGTAAATCAGATCGATTATATACTGCAAGACGCCGACTACGTACATGGCTGGCACGCATGAGCCACTCTCACGAAGTCGACACCTTCCATATCTACATATCTAAAGGTAGAAAGTTTCAACATCCATCATATATTCAAATATGTACTGCATAGTGACAGAAAAGATAAACTAAATAAGAGGCATCGTCCGCATTTCGGGGGTACGAGGAGCTCTGCCTATTCAACGCAAAGCAGCTCGCACGAGTGCTCATGAAAGCCGCACTTATAATGTAATTGTATCTCAGGAGTGCTCATGAAAGCCGCTCTTATAATGTAATTATATCCGTTAGGATTGGAATGTTTTTTTTTAGCAATAACAGAGAATATAAAATTGATGCAGCAAAGTAAAGAAAATACATCAGCACCAGGGGTTAGGAATCCTGAAAAAGGACTGCCCTCAACATCCTTGGGGATGAGGCCTTACAACAGCTGAATATCAGTATACATCTCAAGGAGGCTTGAAGAGGCTTGACAAGTTAGACGTAGAGAGAGGGGATACCATAAGCAATTCCGTTCTCCAAGAGTTACAAGGATTGTTCCTAAGAATCATGAGAGGATTAATATTCTCATTTGGGGGAGAATCATGGGAGTAAGCATTACAAAAGTTCACCAACCTCCTAATTCCTTTCAAGAATGAGAAATAATAGTCCTTGCTGTCTTTGGTAAAGATTTTGTGATTTTTTTGTTTCCATATATACCACAGAATGTGTGTTCTCAGTAATTGCCAAAGCAATATATCCATTCCATTAGCTTCACCAAGAAGAATGTCTCTCCAAGCAGGAGACTTTGTACCCATACTATTGTGACAACAGTAAAACACATTCCAATATCTTTGAGCCACCTTGCACTTGAAAAATAGATGTTCCAAGTCTTCAAGTTGACCACAATGACAACAGTTTCTTGCATCAATTTTATAGTCTCTAGCCTTACTTCCTATCCAAATGCCTTTGTGGACAATGAGCTTGAGCAAATATGATTGTTTGTTGCAGAGAGGAAAGGACCACATGCATTGGAACCTATACCTCCATTGTTGAGGCTTCCAAGAGATCTTCCACTTTTTTTTCAATTCATCTATGATAGCTTGGACACAGGTCTGGGATCTTTTGTAGTTGATGTACATGTCCTCAACAACATCTTTAATAGTAATTATCTTCTCAAAGAGGACAGTGCTTAGCCTGTCCAAGAGTTTCAACTTCTTGTCCTTGATGATCTGTTTACAAGACAAAGACAGATTGTCAATCTCCATAATAGTATTATCATCCATGATTACATCATTCCTTAAGAGATTCGTTCAATTAGAAAAACCCCAATTCCTACATTTACTCATTCTGATGGACAGAGAGTCACTGGCAATATGATCAAACAATCCAATCCATAAGGAGTCCTGTAAAAGGAAGGAACGGTTATTGGAAAAATAAACACGTAAGGAGTAATAGCCTTTGATTTTCATCGAGGCATTCCAAAAATTGCAAACAAGACTACTTCTTTAGGAATAAACACGGTAGTAGAGGTCATGAGATCCCACTGCTGGAAATTAAACCAGTTTTTCCTATTTTTGGTATAAAATTTACAAATATTCCTCTTAAGAAGGCAAGCCCTGTAGTCTTCAGAAGAAGCAGCCCTAAGAATCCACTTGGTTGCCAGCTGAGTGGCCATCCTTGAACGACAAATGGCAGACCTAGGCCACCTTCATGCTTTCTCATGAAGCACATACTCCAAGAAACCTTAGGAACTTTAGCACCCCCCCGCCCCCCACACAAGAATCTCCTAGCAAAGGAGATAGCTTGAGACAATTGCTTTTTGGTAGGTTGCGAGCAGGTTAGAAAATAAGTTAGAGAAGGCAAAATGTAGTGCTTTAAAACAAAGTTTCTTTGAGAAATATTTTGCTAAAAGTCAATCCATTAAAAATTTTTGTTTCTAAACATCTCTATCACCCAATTCCATCTTTTCTCATTAGTCACATTAAAGCCCATAGTTTTAATGTCAAGTTGATATATATGCCAACCAAAATGTGCTGCTAGAGCAAGTATTGACCTAATAACAGTCATCCTAGACGTAGGAGCAAATGTCTCATCATAAACAATACCTTTTAGTTGTGCATATCCTTTGACCACCAACCTAGCCTTGTATCTATCAATAGTAACATCTGCTTTCCTTTTGATTTTGAAGATCAATTTTACACCTATAGCCTTCTTTCCCTCTGATAACTCACATAGCTACCAAGTTTGATTCTTATGAATAGAATCAATCTCTTCTTGAAAAGATTTTCTCCAAATAGGAATGTTAAGTGCATCTTTAACACATACAAGTTCATCCTCAACTGTCGTAAGTGCCAAAATATCATGAATCTCAAAGTCTTCAGCAAGACTTACATGATCTTTTTGTTGTTGTTGTTGTCTAGTCTGACTTCTTATTCTTACATGATCTTGTTGTTGTTGTCTAGTCTGACTCCTTGTTCTTCTTGTAAAATTATTTATACCACTATCTTTCCAAGTCTGATATAACCAAGTAGGTGTATCCTTAAATAATGGTGAAACTCTTTTTGAACTTTCAGCTTCCACAGATTCTGGAACTTGTCATGCCAAGGTACTAGGACTTTCTGGGACTCTAACTTCTTCCAATTCTAGAACCAAAGTCTCATGTGGAACTGACTCTGTAGAAGGTTGTGAAATTCCTCTTTCTTCAACTCTTTCTTGAATCCTAAGAATTTTAACTCCCTTCTGATATGGCTAAGCATGTACTTCCATAATCTTTCTAAAAAATCCATAGTCATTTTCACTAATGAACTCTGGAATATACAGCTAACCACATTTTAAATAGGTCATCTATAAAAGCTTTAAAGGTAATCACACCATATGAAGCTTATTATGGTAGAAAACCTAATGTGAGTTACTTCAGAGTGTTTGGATCACTTTCTTATGTACATATTGAGAAAAAGGATCGAGGCAAACTAGATGTAAAGGCAAAGAAAGCTGTTTTTATTGGATATCCTATTGAGAGTAAAGGATACAGGTTTTATGTTCGAGAGATAAGTGAAGTTACTCTTTCGCGTAATGCTTATATTGCTGAAAATAATGTTTATGATAAAGAAGCAAAAATTCCAGAGTTCATTAGTGAAAATTCCAGTACACAAACGAGGTTTTTACCGAGGAAAATGAACGCGGCTTTATTTGCCGCGACGCCGGTGTAAAGGTCGGTTTCCGCGTCAGTACCAAAGAGTCAGTATAGGTGTCGGTGTAGACGTCGGTAAAAGCGTCGGTATATGCGTCGGTATAAACGTTGGTATATGAGTCGGTAATCGGCTTCTGCTGCATCGCCTCCTGGGTGTACCGACGGTTATTCCGATGACACTACTGGGAGTACCGTCGCTTATATCGACGACCATACCTGCAAAATTGTTTTTGGGCAGAATGTTTTGTCTTTTGCTACAGCAATATTACCATGATGTTGCTGAACAAAAGATAATACACTCTGCCCAAAAAAAACCGAGTACATGTGATGTGTACTCTAATGACAACCGAAATATGATCTCATGAAACAGAGTATTATTGTACACAAAAGAGCTCGATAATCAGAATGAACAATGAACCATGTACAAAAGAAGTTATATATTTCAATAATGAAGCATGTACAAGAGTGTGACAAACCACTGTCATATATGACGCTTTTACAGAATGTGGCAAAGCAATGTATTGCCATATGAAAATCAAATACAAAATATTGGTCTTCCACTGCCATACACATGCAAAGAACGTTCCATATCAACAGTCCTGCAACAAAGAACATTATTGGAATGAGATAAATTCACATGAAAATTACAAACAAGTAAAAACCAAGTTTATAAATTAATTACCTCATCGCAAACGCTCCCATGAAACTAGCGCACCGCATCCCTCCAAGTCCTGCAATAGTGCAGTCAACCCATGACTATATCCATAAGACTCCTCCGTTCGTGTTGGAGGACGACCCGTTGCCAGCTCCTGAAACAAATATAAAAAGATTAGAGAAATATATATGAGAAATTTAACACAAATAAATTCAATAAATGAAATGGTACTTACAAACTCATGACGCATCGTGTCATATCCGCCGCTGCCCAAATGTGACGGTCCAATCCTGTCTAAAGGTGTGGCTGCGGCATTTCGCTGCTGGCGATATCGATCAGGAATCTGTTGCTGCTCATCACGAATCATGTCCCACTCCTCAGCATCAAACCACACAGGCTTTGGTAAGCCTTCTCTGAATGCATCACGAGCCTCGGATCGTCGATGCGACATGAGCTCACGTGCGGTATGCAGAATCCACTCTGAACTGACAATCCACTGTCCATCGGCTGGTCGGAACTCCTAGTAAATCGTCTGTGTGATATAATTTTTCCGATCTTTATCCTGTTCACTCCATTTTAGCATGATGGAGTGTCCAAACTGGATGGAGCAAAGCTGTCGTATGCGTGCACGCATTGCTTTGCCAGCCGCATCCATCACCCGAGCTCCATCTCGGATACTATATACCTTGGAGTCATCATGGTCATGAGCATCCCAAGGTGTACGTGGTGTACCGCGTGGTGTACTGTGTGGCGTACCTACATCTGAGGTACTCGTCCTAGGAGTAGAAGCGGGCGACACAACGTCCGTCGCACTGCCTCCATAACAACCGCCTCCTCCGCCTCCAGACCTACCTGTAGATCCACTCCTAGAACCTCCTGCTCCAGAGCGTGACCTCGATGTACGAGACGGGCCAGACCCTGTATCGCGCTGAGGTGTCGAACGCACATGTCTACTAGTAGATCCAGTAGGAGATGGCTGCAAAGATGGTCGTGGTGGAGTCACAAAGCTAGGAGACATACCTCTTACGGGAGTAGCACCACCCTCAGGAGTGACACCGATAGGAGTGACACCGGCGGGAGTGACACCGGCGGGAGTGAGGCCAGCGGGAGTGAGGCCGGCAGGAGTAAGGCCGCCAGGAGTGAGGCCGGGAGGAGTGCTACCACGACCGATCCAATACTGTGATGCAGCGGCCATATACGCAGGAGGAACCTGAGAGATGGACTCCAAAAACTGCTCCTCTGTCATGGACTGTGGAGTGACTGGAGGACTGTTTCCCATCGTGCTCTGTAATAAAAGAACTCATATAATTAGCATGCGATAAGAAAAATAATATAGGGAATAAAGAAAAAAAAACCAAAAATTAGTACATACAAGTCTTTTATTCAAAAGTCCTCTATTCTAGCATCCTCATGAAGATCCGATGCACCGAGAATATCTATCTCTAAATTGATGGTTTCCTCCTCAACTATCAAATGAATCTCTGAGTCCACTAGAGATGGACTTTCTTCTACATCTGCATTTTCAAAAATTTGTCTACTACGTGGAGCGACTTGTAAAACAAATAGCCACTCTCGGTCTTTTGAACCTGGTATAAAAACAACTTGCTCACAGTGTTCGGGAAGTACAAATGTATCCCTTTCATCTGTCCATAATCTTGTGGAGTCGACTTAAAGCAAACCGCTCTTATCTCGTCTCACTATTGCGTTTCTTCCAGAGGTGACTAGTTTGAACCATTTCACGTCAAAAACAAAGTAATCAAACTTTTTGAAAGATATTTTCAAGATGTCTTGAATCACACCACAATAATCTAACTCGCCTTCTAGAGCATTATCATCTCTTGCACTCGCTCTACTTTTTTGCAAAAATTCACCATCACTCCACTATCAAAAGTAGACTGGTTTTGATCGATTCGTGCGATTCAAAAGTGTCGTCCATGAGACCATAGTGCACCGTATTTGATATACTCCCAATCACATCCTTTTGCGAGTTCTTCTTCTTCTTCAGAGATATCTTCACCCGCTGCCTTTGCTTGTGAAACCGCTGCATCTAGCCATCTGCTCATTGGAAAAGGTGGGAGAGGTCCAAGATTTTCTGGAAGAGGCAAAAATCGAGTGGAACAATTTCTTCGAAACTGAGCTCTTTCCTTTGCGTTAGTTTCCTTGGCAAGTTCATACCTTTCTAACCACTTTTGCATAGGCTCAGAGTTAACTATGCAAAACTTCATTGCCTTCTCTCTGAAAGCTGCATCCATTTTTCTTTGCAATCCTTTACCTTGTGGTTCATCGCCTACGAGACGAACATCTTCATCATCGCTCCATAAGCGAGGCATTTCGGGATCCGATATACGTAGAAACTCAGTAATGAATACAAGAGATTCTTGTACAAGCCATCCCTCCGCCATGCTACCCTCTGGACGTGCTCTCTGTAGAACAAACCCTTTTAATGTCTTCATAAAGTGCTCTAAGAAGAACATCCATCGACTATGGACAGTTCCTGCTATTACAACTTCATCTACTACATGAACCAGTAAATGAAGTTGAATAGTGAGAATACTTGTGGGAAAGTATTTCTCTACCATACAAACAGCCTCGATAGCATTGAGTTTCGCACTCTCTATGCTATCTCTATTTATCTCTTTAGAAGATATCCACCGTACTAAAGAACTAATTTTATAAATGGTTTTTCGTACATCCTCTGAAAGACAATCTTTTAGGGCTACAGGGAGCACAAAGTGTAAAAACTTGTGCCAATCATGAGACATGAGTCCTGCAAGATCGTCGTTTCATGTGAAAGCAGTCTTTAGACATCTCATGCATCCAGTAGGTGTATGAAACTCTGAAATTGTTTTCTTCACTTGTTGCTCTTCCATCCTGCGAAGCACCCAAGGAGCTCTTGGTAACGATACTGTTCCGTTGGGCTTAGTAATTGCCCACAACTCTCACATACGACCTCGCTCTTCTAGGTCGTCCCTTTGTGCTTTGCTTTCTTTCTTTCCGATCAAAGTTTTCCAAAGCATCTCTCCCACATTCTTGAAAATATGCATCGGGTCTACCAAATGATTGATCACCAATTCACTCCAATAAGGGAGTTCATGAAAAATGGACAACCGTTTCATGCCAGCAACTGGATTTTCTGAATCCCATAGTTGTTTCCAATCGCTAGCTTTCATTTGGTGTTGCGCTTGTCGATCAATTTGTCCTTCACGTAAAACATGCCCATCAGGCAAATATCTATGATGTCCTTCATAGACAGTTTTACGTAGTGCTTTGGAATAGCGTGCTTCGAGTTGTGGTAAAGGACAAGCATGGTAACCCGAAATGGATAAACCTGAACATTCACCATAACCAGGTGAATCATGCATTGTCCACATAAGTATGCCTTGCACTCGCACGTCTCGTCTTCTTATAGGTTGAGACATGTCACGCACAGTGATCCCATCCCATAAAATGCGCAGTTCTTCCACAAGTGGTGCAAGATATACATCCATGTTTTTTACCTTATACTTACCTGGTACAACAAGAGCTAATAATAAATGACCTTTCTTTGTGGCCAACCATGGTGGGATATTATAATTGACCAAACATACAGGCCATGTGCTCCATGAAGAACTGCGTAATCCAAATGGATTCACTCCATCCATAGCTAGGCCTAGACGTATGGACCGAGGCGCACTAGCAAACTCTGACCACTTACTATCTATGTGCTTCCAAGCATCAGAGCCAGCTGGCACTCACATTACATTATCTGTAGACCTGCTCTTTGTATGCCATGACATTAACTCAGCTATAGATTTGCATTTAAACATGTTCTTAATTTGTGGAATGATATGAAAGTGGCGAAGATCCTTTGCGGGGATTGCTTCGCCTATAACGTCTTCTCTAAATCTATTTGCTCCACACTTTGGACATACGTGGAGATGCTCATACTCATTCCGAAAGAGAATGCAATCATTCGGACAAGCATGAATTTTCGTATAATCCATTCCAATGGACTGTAAAAGTTTTTCCGCATCTCCACGTATTGGAGGCATGTCATTGCCCTCTGGCAAAATTTGATCTTTAAGAAGCCTGCAATAAGCAATTAAAATGATATTAGTAAATGAAGTTATTATGATACAACAATGAAAGCCAATTTGTTCTCCACTTACCTGAACAATTCAGTGACACTACTATCGGACCATCCATAAATGGATTGCAGATTGAGCATCACGAGTGAAGCACGTAGTATAGATATCTTTGCTCCATTGTAAAGTGGTAAACGAGCTAATCTTCGCATGTTTTCATATTCTTCATCAACTTCTGATCGTGGAATTTCTGTTGTGTCCATGAAACTCTCGTCGACACCTTCTTCACCATCATGATCTTCGTCCATCTCATAAAATGCTTCAAGCATCTCTTCCATATGTTCATTCTGTGTAATATTATTAGTGCTTGCTTCTACATCTAAGTCCTTTTCTGCTCTCTTTTGTCCACGATATGTTACCGGTGCAATGTCGTTTGGGTCCATCTGCTCAACCGGGGGACCATGCGAATGATAGCCTAGGTTTTCCAGTCGACTCCTATCAAAGGATCCATACTCTCTAACATGTGCAGTACAAATCCATCGTTTTCGATAAATTTGATACTTGCACTGTGTGCAAGGACATGCCATTCTCTCTTCAGAATCCAAAGAAGCCATCTGCTACAATATGGACATTTTAGAACATTTTAGAACATTTGTTTTTTTATTAAACCTAAAAATCTAACTCTTAAAGACCTAAATACTTAAATACCTAAAAAAACTTAAAATCCTAGTTTTAAAACCCTAATCTATATAGCTATCCTATTTTATCTATATATTCGAATTTTTTCTTGATTGATCCTATTTTATATATATATTTATTTATTTGTTCATATTTTTTTCCTCTTAATTAAGTTATATGTATGCCTAAACCCTAAAACCCTAATTTTAAAGATCTAGACCTAAATTATGTATATTTCTATACACATGTGTATATACATGTATATATGTATTATATGTGTATGTGTATGTGTGTATATATGTTATGTACATGTTAAAACCCTAAAACCCTAATCCAAATGACCTAGAACTAAAACATGTATACATATGTATGCATGTGTATATATATGTGTATATGTATATATATGTGAATATAGATAGGTATATAAGTATGTGTGTTTGTGTATTTATATATTTATTTATATATTCAGATTTTTTCTTTACTTAATTATATTTAGTTATATATATTTAATTGAATAATTTAAAACACTAGTTCTTTTTATATTTATTTATGTATATAATTATCTTATTTCATATATATATTTATTTATATATTCAGATTTTTTTTCTTACGTAATCCTATTTTTATATATTTAGTTGTATATATTTAATTATAAATATTTAATTAAATTATTTAAAACACTAGTTCTTTTTATATTTATTTATGTATATAATTATCTTATTTTATATATATATTTATTCATATATTCATATTTTTTTCCTTACATAATCCTATTTTTATATATTTAATTATATATATTTAATTAAATTATTTAAAACACTAGTTCTTTTTATATTTATTTATGTATAATATTATCTTATTTTATATATATATTTATTCATATATTCAGATTTTTTTTCCTTACGTAATCCTATTTTTATATATTTAATTCTATATATTTAATTATAAATATTTAATTAAATTATTTAAAACATTAGTTCTTTTTTATATTTATTTATGTATATAATTATCTTATTTTATATATATATTTATTTATATATTCAGATTTTTTTTCCTTACGTAATCCTATTTTTATATATTTAATATATATATTTAATTAAAACCCTCATCTTAAAATTCTAGATCTGAAATACTAAACCCTAAAACCCTAATCTTAAATATGTAGACCTAAAATATGTATATTTCTGTATACATGTGTATATACATGTATACAGAAATATACATGTATTATTTAAAACACTAGTTCTTTTTATATTTATTTATGTATATAATTATCTTATTTTATATATATATTTATTTATATATTCAGATTTTTCTTCCTTACATAATCCTATTTTTATATATTTAATTTTATATATTTAATCTTTATATATTTAATTTTATATATTTAATTATATATATTTAATTAAAACCCTAATCTTAAAATTCTAGATCTGAAATACTAAACCCTAAAACCCTAATCTTAAATATGTAGACCTAAAATATGTATATTTCTGTATACATGTGTATATACATGTATATATGTATTACATGTGCATGTGTATGTGTGCATATATCTTATGTAGGTGTTATAAACCTAAAACCCTAATCTTAAAGATTTAAATCTAAAATATGTATATTTTTGTATGCATGTGTATCTACATGTATGTATGTATTATATGTATATGTGTTTTTGTGTATATATGTAATCTATGTATTGAAATCCTAAAACCCTAATCAGAAAGACTTAGACTTAAATCTGAAATACCAAACCCTAAAACCCTAATCTTAAATATGTAGACCTAAAATATGTATATTTCTGTATACATGCGTATATACATGTATATATGTATTACATGTGCATGTGTATGTGTGCATATATCTTATGTAGGTGTTATAACCCTAAAACCCTAATCTTAAAGATTTAAATCTAAAATATGTATATTTTTGTATGCATGTGTATCTACATGTATGTATGTATTATATGTATATGTGTGCTTGTGTATATATGTTATCTACATATTAAAATCCTAAAACCCTAATCAGAAAGACTTAGACTTAAATCTGAAATACTAAACCCTAAAACCCTAATCTTAAATATCTAGACCTAAAATATGTATATTTCTGTATACATGTGTATATACATGTATATATGTACTACATGTGTATGTGTATGTGTGCATATATGTTATGTAGGTGTTATAACCCTAAAACCCTAATCTTAAAGATTTAAATCTAAAATATGTATATTTTTGTATGCATGTGTATCTACATGTATGTATGTATTATATGTATATGTGTGTTTGTGTATGTATGTTATCTGCGTATTAAAATCCTAAAACCCTAATCAGAAAGACTTAGATTTAAATCTAAAATACTAAACCCTAAAACCCTTATCTTAAATATCTAGACCTAAAATATGTATTTCTGTATACATGTGTATATACATGTATATATGTATTAGATGTGTATGTGTATGTGCATATATGTTATGTAGGTGTTATAACCCTAAAACCCTAATCTTAAAGATTTAAATCTAAAATATGTATATTTTTGTATGCATGTGTATCTACATGTATGTATGTATTATATGTATATGTGTGTTTGTGTATATATGTTATCTACGTATTAAAATCCTAAAACCCTAATCAGAAAGAATTAGACTTAAATCTGAAATACTAAACCCTAAAACCCTAATCTTAAATATCTAGACCTAAAACCCTAAAACCCTAATCTTAAATATTTAACCCTAAAACCCTAATCCTATTTAAAACCATAAAACCCTAATCTTAAATATTTAAGCCTAAAACCGTAATCCTATTTTTATATATTTGATGTAAAACAAAAACTTCAAAATAAAAATAGGATTATATGTATGTATGTATGCATGTGTGTATATATGTGTGTGTGTGCATGCATGTGTACATGTGTGTGTGTATGTATACATGTGTATACATGTGTGTGTATGTGTATGTGCGTGTATGTAGGCATGCATGTGTGTGCATGTGTGTGTACGTGTGTGTATGTATGCATGCATGTATGTGTATGTGTGTGTATGTGTATGCATGTGTATGCATGTGTATACAACATGTGTGTATATGTGTGCATGTATGCATGTGTGTATATATGTGTGTATGCATGCATGCCGGTATATGTGTGTGTATGTATGTATGCCGGTATATGTGTGTGTATGTATGCATGCATGTGTGTATATGTGTGTATATATGCATGTGTGTATGTATGTGTGTATATGTGTGTGTGTGTATGTGTATGTATGCATATGTGTATATATGTGTGTGTATGTATGTGTGTATGCTTGTGTGTGTATGTATGCATGTGTGTAAAGTTATGTGTGTGTGTATGCATGCATATGTGTATATGTGTGTGTGTATGTAAGCATGCATGTGTGTATAGGTGTGTGTATGTAAGCATGCATGTGTGTACATGTATGTGTGTGTGTATGCATGTGTAAATTAATGTGTATCTTCCTTTCTCTTCTCTCTCTCTTTCTTTCTCTCTCTCTCTCTCTCTCTCTCTCTCTCTCTCTCTCTCTCTCTCTCTCTCTCTCTCTCTCTCTCTCTCTCTCTCTCTCTCTCCCCTTCTCTCTCTATCAATAGCGAATAAAAGAATCACTTACAAGTATGTCTCTCTTTGAATCGTTGTCATCAAAGCGTAACAAACTTCTGCAAAATCAACAAAAAGAGAAATTAGAAACCCTACAGCATAGAGAAACACAAATGCTAACAGTACGTGCAGCACTTACCAAGATGTGAGAGCTAAGCCGAGAGAGAGTGTGTGTGTGTAGAGAGAGAGATCCGTGTGTGTGTGTGCACAAGACAATGCAGGTTCACGCGCGCAAGTTCTAGAGTAGACCGACAGTACTCAAACACGCGCAGAAATGCGAAGTTTTGCTCTCGGGTTCGCGGTATGTTTAAAAATTCACCGCCGGTATAGCCGCCGGTATGGATGTCAGTATACGCGTCGGTAGATGCCAGAAAATTACCGATGCTTATACCGACGCTCATACCAATGCATATACCGATGCTTATACCGACGCTTATACCGGCGGCTGCGGGCCACACCGACGATCCGTTTAAAACGGTCATACCGACGGTCACTTGACTGTCGGTATCTCTTAGTCAGATTTTCCGAGGGCTATACCGACGCCGACTATGACCGTCGGTATAAGCAGCGTCGGTATGCCCCTCATATGTTGTAGTGATAGTCATTTTCACTAATGAACTCTGGAATTTTTGCTTCTTTATCATAAACCTTATTTTCAGCAATATAAGCATTACGCGAAAGAGTAACTTCACTTATCTCTCGAACATAAAACCTGTATCCTTTACTCTCAATAGGATATCCAATAAAAACAACTTTCTTTGCCTTTACATCTAGTTTGCCTCGATCCTTTTTCTCAATATGTACATAAGAAAGTGATCCAAACACTCTGAAGTAACTCACATTAGGTTTTCTACCATAATAAGCTTCATATGGTGTGATTACCTTTAAAGATTTTATAGATGACATATTTAAAATGTGGTTAGTTGTATGTACTACATCAAACCAGAATTTTGATGAAAGCTTCTTGGATGCCATCATGCTCCGCATCATTTTAACAAGTACTCTATTCTTTCTTTCTACAACACCATTATGTTGAGGCGTATAAGCAATAGTAAGGTGTTGAGTAATACCTGTCTCATCAAGAAATGTCTGAAATTCTTTTGACAAGTATTCTCCACCTCTATCACTTCTGAGATCTGGATTGTTTCCTGACTTTGATTTTCAACCATAGCTATGAATTTCTTGAACATACGAAAAACTTCTGACTTCAACTTAAGAGCATAGATCCATCAGTATCTCCTAAAATCATCAAAAAATAAAAAGAAATACCTTAAGCCTTGAATAGAGTTTGCTCTTATAGGTCCATTCACATCTGAATAAATAATTTGTCATTTCTTGGTAGCTGTAATATGACCATGTTTCTTGAAAAATAGTTTATGCATCTTACCTTCAAGACATCCTTCACATATATCTGAATCATCTGGTAGCTTGAATGAGGGTAAACTCTCAACCATACCTCTGTCTTTGATACTCTTGAGAGCTCCAAAACTAATATGTCCAAATCTTTCATGCCATCGCTTCATATCTTCCATCGGTGACGAAGATTTGACTGCATATGCCTGATTGATTTATTACAAAACAAAGATCCCTCCTCTATGCTGACCTTGTAAAATACACTTGTCATCTTTGTGTGATAAGATCTTACAAAGATCTCTCTCAAATACAAATTTAAAACCATCACTTAAAAATGCAGATGTAGATAGCAGATTCTTCTTCATTTCAGGTACATAAAAAACATCTAAAAACTGAAAATTACCACCTTCTCTTGACTTTAGGGTTACTGTACCTATTCCTACAACATCCAAATCATTGACATCTACAATAGTAACTCTTCTACCTAAAGAATAGGAAAGAGAAGAAAACACATCTCTGCAACCTATCATATGCTTTGTAGCACTTGATTCAAATATCCAAGGACTTGCTGAAAGAACTTGTAAAGTTGTCTGATCAAAAGCTACTTCCTCAATGGTGATACAGGCATAAGAATCACGCTGACATTTCCCTTTTTTATCATCTTCTACAACATTACTTGATGCCTTTTTCTTTTCTGCTGCAATCCTTTTATAACATGCTGACTTAAAATGTCCAGGTTTCTTGCAGTAAAAACATATTACTTCCTTCTTCTTAGAAGACTTCTCTTTAGATGTAGTAGATACAGAATCTGAAGTAGAAGGTGAAAGGGACTTACTTTCCTTTATGGATTGTTTTTGCTTCTTCTCCTTCTTCTTCTTCTTTTTCCCTTTTGATGAAGATGAAAGTGCTTCTTCATTCTCTTCCATTCCCTTCAACTGATCTTCATCTTGAAGTAACAAGAATTCAAACTCTTCAAACGTAACCTCTCTATCTATTGTGGTAAGAGTAAGAGTGGTTATGAAAGACCGATATGAGATAGGAAGTGAATTAATCAACGTATTTACCATTTCTTCATCTGATATCTCAACTCCTATATTTAGAAGTTGATCTCTCAAGTCAACAAGTCTCGTAATGTGGGTTTGAATTGACTCACCAGCCTTCATCCTTGTATTTGCTAGTTGTCTCCTCAAGTGAGCTTTCCTAGCAGGATTTCTGCTCTGAAAAAGATTCTCAAGCTTGAACTAAGCTTGTCTAGAACTTCTGCAAGATCTGATCCGTGGTAGAATATGCTTTTTGACACTCATTTCTATGTATGAGAGTGCTAAAGCATCTCTAGAATCCCATCTTGCCTGATCTTCCGTAGGAGGAACTCTAGGTAAAGACCTAGCAGTGACCCTGGATATAAAAGTGGTTACCTCTTCTTCACTTGGTTCTGCAATTGTGACTCCAGCACCTCTTGAAGTTGTTGTATCCCCTTCTTCAGCTTCTCGTCTTGGTCTTGTTAAGGATCCATTGATGATACTCCATAAATCCTTTGTCACTAAAATATTCATCATCATGAAACTCCACATGGGATAATTAGAAGATCCATCTAATTTGTCTTCAATCTCAATTCTAATCTCACTCATCTTAACTTAACTGTGAATGTCAATTATGCTCTGATACCAAGTGTTGGAATTTGGGGCCCCAAATTCCAACATTACACCTGATGGCAATCCATTGCTCAGTATTTCTCACCAACACCTCCTCAAGATTAGAGATTATACTAATAGGTACACCTCCTTTACCATCGTGGCTCATACAGTGCCAGGAGTAGTTGTTGCACACAATCTTCAGATTAGCTTTGAGATTGAAGCCTCCCACCTTTAGCTCCTGTAATCCAATAAAGTCTGGAACAAAGGCAATATCTGTAATCCATTTATTTAACACTTTCCCCCTAATTGGGTATGTAAGACCTTTGGTGTTAAGCGAGACAATTTTGACTATATCCATAAGAAAACTAAGAACAGAAAAGGAAACAAAAGCTAGATCCCATAAGATTCTTAGGGGCGTTGAACACTGTATTAGAGGTTCTTACTACCTCTTTTGTTTTTTGTATTGCCTTTCTCTTTAGAAATAATCACTTCCTGATGCATTGCCATATTACTGTCAACAACACGTATGTGTTCAAGAGGAATATTAGTCATAAGCTCTTCATTACTCTTATTGAGCTGCTCAATGAAGACTTCATATGATGAGAGATTGTTGTTTGCCTCTTCATTTCTAATGATGAGAGGTCAGAAGAGCTACCTGTGTGAGGATGACTCTTTTGGCTCTTCTTTTCACCAACCTTTGTCCACCCGTCATTCTCATTATGCATCTGATTAATAATCTTATCCTGCTTATCGGTCTCCCTTGTATTGACTGAAGAGTTTCTTGTCGTTCCTACACATGAAAAATTAGTAATATCTTCGAGAACTTGGAAAGGATTATATATTTTTTTCTCTAAGAGCTCACGTTTAGTTCCCCAATTAGGTGTTCTTTTCCTAGCTTTAAAAGGCATCTTCTTTTTAGTGTTATCAATTTTAATATGTTCTATCTTGGAGTTATCCTTTCCTTGAGTGTAATCTTTGTCATTTCTCTTATCTTGTTTTTTATCACTCCTTTCCAGCAAGGGGCATTCTTTAATAAGACGACCTTGGTTATAACAATGAAAACAGGCATTTGGAAGATTTTGTAAAAAACATTTTGTTCATGCAGCTTACATCCTTCTGAATTCTTGAGAATACGGGATGTTTTGATCTTCTTGGAAAGATCAATTTCAATTAACAATTGAGAGTCACATTTAGGGTTAAACCCATTCTTTGGCTTTTGTCCAATCACTTTACCTACAAGATTGCCCAATTGCACAATCCATGGATAGAATTCAACTAGAAAATCTGGGAATTTGATCCATATCGAAACTTTAGTTGGTTTAGGGCCTCTTGGAATAAACCATCGAAACCACTTCAAAAAAGAGATGGGGGTATTCCTAAGGATCCAATGTCCTTCAGCAATGATATGCATGGCATTATGTGTGTTTTCGAAAAAACAAAGGAAATAATTATTTGGAAGATACTGAACATGCTTAACCACAAGCTCTCTACTCTCCCAGTTGATTCTTATCCAGTTCTTTAGCACTTCTTGAGCCAATCATGGACCATGAGACATACCTATAACAATTTTTTCAAACAAATGATTGTTCCAATTTTCTAGGGTTGTACTTTCAATGGTAAGAGTACAGTTGTCTCTATCTTCGAACTCAAGGTCAAGATTAATAGTATTCTCATGGGAGACATTATGCTCACCTCCCAAAAGCTCGTGGTAAACCTCCATTTTCTCCTTCTACTTGAGTTCCTTCCAAAGCTTGAAACATATTTCTGTTGAACATGGAGAAGAAACCTTGATTCTGAGCCTGCAGGGCTTGAGCATAGGAGATACCATTGCCATTAACTCCTATGAGTATTGGATTTGAAGACTTTATAGCCAAAAACTTAGGGCTTGCTTTGTCATTAGCCATGGTCGACATTCAAATAGCATCAAGGCTGTCGAAGGTAGGTTTTAGGATCGTTCTTGAAGTTCGATCCAGGTTCAATAGAAGATTGGAGGAACCAACCATTCCATCGCGTAAGGCATCTTGAAGGGACATCTCCCTAGGACCAATGAGATAAACCCAGAAGGGTCCCCCCACCAAGGGGGACACACAACGGGGCTGCGAGAACCTCAAGGTCCACTAGGGGTTCACAATAGATAGTGGAAAAAAAATGGTTTTTATCTATTTGATGCCCTTATTTTAAACCCCCAAAGATTTTGGGTGGTTCTTTAATTTATGGGTTCTTGTTTGTGAACACTCTTTTGTTAAAGGCTAAGTGTGAAAAAGAGAATTATAAAAAGGATTAGTATGATATAGTGTAAGTATCTATTAAGTATATTAGTATATATTAAATATAGAGAAATTTAGTATATTAGTATATATTAAATATAGAAACTCGACAATGCGCATAGTACATATGTAATATGTCCATTTTCGTATAATGCCAAATAATTGGTTCCAGGTGGTTAGATGAGATGTATTTTAATCTTGTGGTGGCCCATCATTAAGTACCCTTCAGCTTTGACGCTTGAAGTGAGATTATGAATACTAATAGTTATAAGTATTAAAGTATTTCTCTAAATTTTGATTCATTAATCATAGCCTCTTGAGTCGTGAGTCATAACCTTGGCAAGTTCATGAATCACTAGGTCAAGGTTCACCTAAGAGTTAAGAGTCAAGACCTTGAGGCTTGCTCACAAGTCGCATTACACACTCAAACTTCAAATTTAGAGACTAGCCTAAGAGAGTAGAGAGGAGTGGGCGTCAAGCACTAGCCATACATTAAAAATTTCAAGTTTAAAGCTTGCTTAATCTCGTACTACGCAAAGCATGCACTATACAACTGTTAAGACTAGAGAGTGGATGGAACTCATTGTCATCTATGTCTAACAAATGTTTTCTTCTCTATTTTTCTCAAAAAGAAGAATGTTGAAACATTCACTACTTGTGCCTTTAAAAAACCTACATTCTTCTTTCTTTGTCTTTAAAAAACCAAAAGAAAATACCCAATTCCTTTTGCAACTGGTTGATATTTATGAACCTCGTCGAAGAATTAGAATAGTAGTATTTTGATTAGTTTATAATAAGGTTTTTCATGAGCACTGGCTAGTATATAACCAGGACCGAATGGTCTTATCGAAGGAAAGGGCCTCTCCATATTAGAAACAGAGCAATCTTACATAAGAAAAAACATACATATAGAAACACACCTCAACATAAATAACCATATAAAATATATCAATAAATTTAAGTAAATAGATATATAAGTAAATATTTCTTAATTCAATAATTCAAGATATAAAATGGATAGCTCCAAGATGGGCTCCCTTGTCCGAGACATATACCATGTAGGCAACTCAACCTTACAAAACGTTCTCTCTTGTTTCAAGTGTTGAACATAGGTAGCATTGGGCATCCAAAGCTATTAAAAATCAAATTATTTCCTTCTTTGCAAACTAGAAACCTGAACGAGACCAGGGGTCAACAAAAAGGTTCTCTCAACAAGAGAGTTCTATTGTAGAAGAAAGGGCTTGGGTGTGAGTCCTTCGAGCTATCTACAAGAAAAAGGTTTTCTCCCAAGAGAGTTCTGTCCTAGAGGAAAGGTCTTGGGTGTAATTGCTCTTGATGGTGCAATGAGGACTAATCCATGATGAGGTATCAAGGGGCTTTTGATGATGAGGATTTTGTTTCTACTTGTTTTCGATTGCATATATGAGTGTTGCGTTGTTTCATGGACATGTGTGATTCATGATTTCATTACTTGATGTGTGCCTTTTAGAAAGAGGAAGACTTCTTGAGTTTTTAGTGTGTTGTGTTGTTTTGGGAACATCTGTGATTCATGATTTCATTACTTGTTGTGTGAATTTTAGAAAGAAGAAAACTTCTTGAGTTTTTAGTGTGTTTCTTTGGCCTCCATTTTAGCTAGAAAATGCATGTATTCGCTCCTCTCTTTCCTTTGTGATTTCTTTTGCACTATGAACTTCAGATTTTCGGTTCATCTATGCCTCTATTGGTTGTCTCTTAAGTCTACAATTTTTTGGGTTATTTCATTATGCCTCCAAAGTTTTCTTAGGTACCTAGATTTGGCAAACTTGATGCTACTCTTGCTCCTTACAATTGACCTTCTTTTTCAATGTTGTCTCTTCTTGTGTACTTTTTCTTGTTTAGTGCTTTGATTTGTGCTTGGGATCACAACTTGTGATTGTGAAGGGATTGATCCTTTCACAATCTAAATGTGCTTCATGCTTTGTGTCTTCCTTTCTTGAGTGCCTACTTCCCTTTGATCTCTTTGGTTATGAGTGTTTTAATTGATTGTGTAGTATCCATAGACTTCTCCTCACCAAATAATCCTTCTACATTGTCATCCTTGTGGATTGGATCCTCGAGTGAGATTAAAGGTCTCAATTCACCAGCCATCGATGAGCTGATAAGCTCCTGCATTGAGATGCCATCCTCAAACTCATTAGTAGAAGTGCTTCAAACATGAATCTTTCTCTTCTAAGAATCCAAACATCATTCTACTATAGAAAGTCATTGATAATGTACCCTGGAGAATGTTGAAAATAACCAAATGCTAGAATAATTATTCTTCCCTAATGTGAAGAATTTCATTAAATCATCATCCTTGGACACTAGGAAGGCTGCATCCATCGAGAAATTTCTTAGACGAATCGGTAGATCAGCTTCACCAACACATTTTTGTTTGGGAGCCTCCTGTGCCAATGATATAGGCTTCTACCAACGTTATCTCTCCTTGAAATTGCTTTGCAATAGACCATCGTATAGTATTTTTTTTTTTTGAAGTAAAGGAAGTTCGGCCTTCGCCTGCTCTCCTAGACTTGTATTACATAAAAGGAAAAGAAAAGTACAAGATAGGGGAACTAGTGCCCACGGGACCCCCCAAGTCCCACAGAGCGGGGGTATATCTTAGGTGGCATTACAAAGCAGGCTAATCACCCTCTCATCACCCTCATGTGGGGCCCACTTGGGTTTACCCTTGTTGTTGATCAAAAGGAGCACTTTATGATGCCTGAATGGGGGGTATCTCTTGCAAGTGGCGATTCTTTTACCGAGGAGGAACAACGATTTCTCAATCGACCACTCTTTGGGGGAGTCACCAAAGTTATAAGCACATCTTTCCCGCCAGATCTTCCAGAGGACCTCCCCTCTGATGGCATTCTAGAGAGATGTTGAGCAGCTGATCGCTTCTTCGAGCAGAGCTTGTTTCTAGTTGATATGCTTCTGAAGTCTAATTTTCTTTGTGACAATCTGCCATAGCCTATTGGAGTTGGGACAATTAAAGAAAATGTGACCCAAATCTTCAATTGACTGGCAACATCACTTGCACGAGGGAGATGCCCCACAAATTTTGCTAGCCTTTAGGTTGGTCCAGATTCCCTGATGCAGAATTTGCCATAAGAGGTTGGTCCAGATTCCCTGATGCAGAATTTGCCATAAGAGGACATACTTTTTGTTTTCTATGAGAGGGTGCTAGATAGCCATGAACTTCATATCCTACCGTAGACGCGTCCATGAGAGGCACCACTTCTTGTTGAGGTTGACTTGGTAATCAATGGTTCCTTTGATATTTAGGATTTTTGTTAAGCAATTACCATTATGCCATCTGAAACCTAGCAGAAATGGCGAGTCATGCCCCATGAGGAGACTGAATTTAGAGCCATCCCAGGCGAGACGTCTGCTTTGTAAAATATTCCATTCTTCATAGGTAATGTAGACGCTAGGGTCAGTATCCTCAAAGTTGAGCCATTGGTTGATGTCTTGTTTCCAGAGATGTTTCCATTTTCTGAAGCCCTTGTTATAGAGCCTTTTGGCGCTTTGAATGTTCCAAGATTCCACATTCCTAACACCATGGATCGGAAACTAGATAGATTCATTCTGTCTGATACCGGCTGCCCACTTCCAATCTTCAGAGATTCTTATGAAGCTTTTGGCTTTATTCCAACTCTTCCAAAGGGAGCACACTAGATTCGAGCTTTTCAGAAAAACCGAAATCAAAGAGAACAAAAAAATCAGAATGTCAAGGTTCTTCCAATTCGGGAATCCCACAAAGCACGGCACCAATGTCACAGAGTGATAAATCCGTGTATCCAATGTGATGTTGGATTTGTACCTCTTAGCTGAGGCAACTTTTCATGCTGTGTTCGCTCAATGGATTCACTGTTTCTATGGAACGCGTGCACTGTTTGGGTTCGACATGTTTTTATCATCAGGAGGTCGTCAACAAGGGATGTTGAAAACGTTGTGATTCCTTCCCTGGTTGTAATAAGATTGTTACGCTGACAGAAACTCATTGTCTTATGATCAATTTCTATTATTCATCATAAAAATAGTAACATTCGCTCATGTAACGGGAGCTGCTGCTGTTGTTTTAAGGAAGAAGATACAATAACTGATTTTAGTTGACAGCAACATTTATAGCCCAAGGAAAGCGTTTTGATATGGACTCTTTTTTTCTGTCTGTGCAGCTTAATGTGAGGTACAGTTCTGTATCATAGATGATGGAAGCAAAGTGGTGGTTCTTTCTTTACTAAACAGGAAAGATGACTCCCTCGTTCACTCTACATGTTTTACTTCTTAGTTTTGTGGAATCAGAGAAGCTGACAACACAGAGGATGTGGAAGAGTTCAGCCACCTGCATTAGAACGTGATCCTAGGGGAAAAGGAATAAATTTTTCGCTTATATGCTAATTATGAAGAATTTAAACCCTAACATAAGAGTGAACTATGAAGAATGGACTCTTTTATAGAGTAGATGCATAGCTTGGGAACGTTTAAAAACCCGACTCCTTATTACGCAGCACCTGCCTTGCCATCAGGGTCTTAAATGGCAATTGTCTTTTCAAAATTTCTAGAATCATTGTGAACATGGACCTTCACATCACACTTAACAAGAAGTGGTGCTTTGCTTGGACAAGACTGCATTGGAATTTGAAGTTTATGTCTATCTCGCATCCCTTCATTGAAATCAAAAAATCGGTTCTCATGTGGCAAATTCTCCATTGTGGTATCTGGACCAACCTAAAGGCCAACAAAATTTGTGGGGCTCCACCGTGGTGTAAGCGATGCCACTGTAGCATCGAAGACCTAGGTCACATTTTCTTTGCTTGCCCCAAATCACTCCTACTCTGACAGACCCTTGAGAATATCTTAAGACTACGAGCACAAATCACCTGGAAGCAAGCATTACTTGGCAAAGCAATCTGCTTCTCAGCGGCACTTTGGAATGCTATAAGAGGGGAAACCCTCTGGAAGATTTCTCAGGAGCGGTGTGCCAATAATTTCGGACACTCTCCTAGAGAGTGGTCCATCGAGAAGTCTCTGTTCCTCCTTGGCAAAAGAATCTCCAATTGTAAGAGGTATCCACCCTTTAGGCATCATAAAGTGTTTCTCATCGAGAACAACAACCTCAAATCCAAGTGGGCCATGCATGAGGGGGTCGGAAGGTTTGTCTAATCTCCTTTGTAACATGCTCTAGTCCAACAAGTTCTACCACTGCTTTGTGAGATTTGAAGGGTTCCAAGGGCACTAGTCCCATTCACTTGTAACTTCTTTCTTTTTCTTTAATTAAAGTCTGGAAGAGTAGGCCATGGCCAAACTTCCTTTTTCTTTAATTAAAGTCCGGGAGAGTAGGCCATGGCCAAACTTTCTTTCATTTAAAAAATAAATAAATTCTTCGCTTGCAGGAAACTCCGTCAAGAACATGGATTGGTGATTCATATCTGAAGAAGCATCTCCGTATGCACAGCAGCATTTTGCTTTTCGACAATTTTTCCTGTAGTGCTGAAATTTGAAGTTGATATTAGCTGGAGAAAGACTCATTGCAGATAAACCACCTTATTGTAGAAAAGCGTGTTGCAGATAAGCCGTATCCAGTGTGTCCAAATTGTACTTTCTGGAATTTAATGCCAGAAGATTTATGTTCTGAGAGTATCTTACGATTCCACATTCATACATATGCATGTAACCAGAAATGTGAGCTCAGATCCGCAAGCATCTACGCCAACAGTAGAGGAAGTAGTACTGGACATGCAGAGAATGCAAGCAGATTTATCCGTTGAGATTTGCAAGGATTCAAAGGATCAGCATCTGATGGAGAAGATCAGGGAATGTCAGCTGAGATCCGCAAGCATTTACGGCAACAATAGAGGAAATAATACTGGACATGCAGAGAATGCAAGCAGATTTATCCGTTGAGATTTGCAAGTATTCAAAGGATCAGCACCTGATGTAGAAGATCAGGGAATACAGACAATTCAAGCAGATTCATGAGCTGAGATTCATCAGGGAATGCAGATAATTCAAGCAGATTCACGGCAGTTGTATCTGAGGTTCGAAGACCTACGCAGACAGGGAAGAAACGATTTGAAAGATATGATATATGCTTAATACACTCTACTGTGGATGCGGATACATTAGGAGGCGATTTGGTTTCCACACCGTTTCACTCTCAGAAAAGATCACAATCTCGAAGTTCAATCTGAAGGAAACAGGTTCTTCGCAGAAAACGCTTGTTTTTTCTCTGAAAAGATAGGGTTTCCGGAACTGAGTCACCATATTCCGAAGCACAGTAAAACTTCCCTATCGCACAAACAGAATCAATGTCTTCCCTATCGCAGAAACACAATCAATGTCCTCGTCTTCTTGTGGATCCATCTGCTTCATTGTCATCGTTGCTCAGTGACTTTTGACCTCTTTCAATCCTGCAAGGACTTTCGTAATCTCTCTCTCTCTCTCTCTCTCTCTCTCTCTCTCTCTCTCTCTCTCTCTCTCTCGAATCCAGTCGATGACAATGCATAACATGAATAAGAGATTCCCTGCGAATTGAAGGTAAATCAGATCGATTATATACTGCAAGACGCCGACTACGTACATGGCTGGCACGCACGAGCCACTCTCACGATCGACAGAGTCGACACCTTCCATATCTACATATCTAAAGGTAGAAAGTTTCAACATCCATCATATATTCAAATATGTACTGCATAGTGACAGAAAAGATAAACTAAATAAGAGGCATCGTCCGCATTTCTGGAGTAAGAGGAGCTCTGCGTATTCAACGCAAAGCAGCTCGTATATAAGCAGGACCGAATGGGATTATCGAAGGGAAAGGGCTCTCCATATTAGAAATATAGCAATCTTACATAAGAAAAAAGATACATGCACAAACACACCTCAATATAAATAACCATGTAAAATATGTCAATAAATTTAAGTAAATAGATATATAGGCAGATATTTCTTAATTCCATAATTCAAGTTATAAAATGGGTAGCTCCAAGAGAGTTCTATTCTAGAAGAAAGGACTTGGGTGTGAGTCCTTTCGGGTGTATCTGCAAGAAAAAGGTTTTCTCCCAAGAGAGTTCTGTTCTAGAAGAAAGGTCTTGGGTGTGAGTGCATACATAAGAAAAAAAAAAGATGAGATAAGTTTCCTATAGCATTACAAGAAAGATAGGAACCATCCTCAATTTCCAATTTTTTTTTTTTAATAAAAGGAAGTTCGGCCTTAGCCTATTCTCCCGGACTTTAATTAAAGTAAAGAAGAAAAGTTACAATTGAGTGGGACTAGTGCCCATTGGACCCCCCAAATCCCACAATGCAGGGGAGGAGTGTGGCGAGCTAGAGGGCCTTACAAATGAGGCGGATAAATCTATCATCACCCTCATGTGGGACCCATTTGGGTTTCAACTTGTTGTTTTCGAGGAGATAAATACAGTGATGTCTGAACGGTGGAGATCTCTTATCTCGGGAGATTCTTTTACCTAGAAGAAACAATGATTTCTCGATCGACCATTCCTTAGGAGTTTGGTCAAAATTGACATCACATCGCTCCCTCCAAATCTTCCAAAGAGTCTCACCCCTGATGGCATTCCACAGCCTAGATGAACAGCCGACCGCCTCACCCAACAACACCTGTTGCCAATTGATTTGGTGCTATGTCATTATTCTAAATAGATTGTTGTAGAATCCTTCATAACACTGCATTTTCTTTATGGTTAATAACATAATGCCATGTACCATTAAATCTACTGTTCCATTATTCAGAAGAACATGTTAGGCTCCATTTTTTTTCAAAGAGCTCTTAAGTGATTTACTATCAATGATTTTTTCTATTTGCACGTGCCTTTCCATAACTTAAGAAAACTCAAGGGAGACCCTCTAATGGAGGTTTGCGCATGCATGCATGGGTTTTTGAATTTCTGTGCCTTATCCATGGCCTTGTAATTTAGCCCTAGCCACGCATACATTAAGCACAATGGCTCTTGATGGTGCAATGAGGACTTGTCCTTGATAAGGTGGCAACTATGAGGATTTTGTTTCTACTTAGGTTTTCGGCTGCATATTTGAGTGCTGTGTTGTTTCGAGGACATGTGTGATTCATGATTTCATTACTTGTTGCGTGAATTTTAGAAAGATGACAACTTCTTGAGTTTTTAATGTGTGTCTTCTTTGGCCTCCATGTTAGCTGTAAAATGCATGTGTTTTCTCCTTTCTTTCCTTTTTGATTTCTTGTGCACTATGAGCTTCAAGTTTTTGCTTGATCCATGCCGCCATAAGTTATCTCTTAAGTATACAAATTTTTGGGTTATTTCATTGTGCCTCCAAAGTTTTCTTAGGTACCTAGATTCGGTCAACTTGATGCTACTCTTGCTCCTTACGATTGACCTTCCTTTTTTAATGTTGTCGCTTCTTGTGTACTTGTTCTTGTTTAGTGCTTCGATTTTTACTTGGGAATCAAAGGGGGGGTTGGGCATCAAAGGATGCCCATTTTTTAGGTTTGGGCATCGTGAGGGATGCCGTTGTTCAAGACTAGGGCGTCTCTGAATATATATATATATATATATATATATATATATATATATATATGCTTAGAGTCTAATTTTTGAAAAGATTATCACTACTAAAGGCCCAAAGTGTATATGTAAAGAATGATTAGTTTGCAAAGTGCCCAAATTCAGGTCTCACTAGCAAGGGACAAGAACATTGGCACACTAGCTACACCTACTCATGAATTTGACATACACACACCTATATATATATATATATACATATATATATATATATATATATATATATATATATATATATATATATATATATATATATATATATATATATATATATATATATATGTATGTATATATATATATATATAGGCCCAAAGTGTATATGT
Source organism: Ceratopteris richardii (assembly GCA_020310875.1). Lineage (NCBI taxonomy): Eukaryota > Viridiplantae > Streptophyta > Polypodiopsida > Polypodiales > Pteridaceae > Ceratopteris > Ceratopteris richardii. The sequence goes on from CM035416.1 coordinate 29,010,746, forward strand.
AAAGAATGATTAGTTTGCAAAGTGCCCAAATTCAGGTCTCACTATCAAGGGACAAGAACATTGGCACACTAGCTACACCTACTCACGAGTTTGACATACACACACCGATATATATATATATATATATATATATATATATATATATATATATATATATATATATATATATATATATATATATATATATATATATATTATATATATTCTTGTCCCTTGATAGTGAGACCTGAATTTGGGCACTTTGCAAACTAATCATTCTTTACATATACACTTTGGGCCTTTAGTAGTGATAATCTTTGCAAAAATTAGACTCTAAGAATATTCTTTTTTTAATTTTCTATAGCATATTTCTAGTGAATAGTTTCGATTCTAGTATCGAATTCAGCCCAAAAACTTCAAAGATGAACTTGCCTCTTCGTATGTCAAGTGAGAACGTTGAGAACGCATTGTTATAGTACTTGGAAAGCTCTTGTCCAAGTCTTTACCACTCTCCTCATCCACACCCATAGGTTAATAAGTTGGATATGAAATTGCATAATTTGCATTCGGGTAATTTATATTATAGAGTGGCTATTTTCCATACATATTATAGAGTATTACTCCCATGCTCTTATGCGCCCAAGTGGATGCGTTTAGATACGTTCATGGTTTTCACCAATGACCAAGAACATTAACCAGTGAATTGCAATGTGCCATAGAGCATATAGTAGTGTATTCCCTATTTATTTATTGTGCAATGATTCAAGAACTTCGAAGGTTGCATAGTGCCCATGCTCTTCAATTTCCAATGAGGTGCACGTTGACCAAGTAGTGAGTAGATGTTAAATTTCTAAATGGTTAAAATTGGGAACTTTTAATTTTAAAGAGGATTGCTTTTATTTGTCAATTACTTGTTAAATAATATCACAATCCATGGAATACATCGGTTTCATTGATTGTTATTTGTGAAAAAATGAATATGTTGATATGATTTATGATCCAAGTTATAGATTTTGTCCTGTGTGATATGACAAGAATGGATGGCTAGTTCTATGAAGTGAAGATCTTTGTTGAACACTTCCCATTTCTATGCAACTCAAGAGTGCCCAAAGTATTTCTTAAGCACATTTTTGGCATCAAAATGCCACTGAGAATTGTAGCTTAAACTATCTCATAGTTGGAACTTGGACTCCTTTAAAAGATTGCAACCTTTAAAAACCAAAAATTTTCAATTTGGTGTTTTACACAATAAATTGTAAAAAATCGATTATGTAAAACTGAAGCATGCTTAGTCAATCGTCTTGTGTAATTCAATATAGTGTTCTATCCCATACAATGAAAGAATTCTTGTGTATGGTCTTTAGGGATGCCCACTTTTATCCCTAGGGCATCCCTTACATTTTGGTGATGCTTAGGGTTGGGCATCAAATTTAAGCACTTCTTGGGATCACTACTTGTGATTGTGAAGGAATTGATCCTTTCACAATGTAGATGTGCTTCATGCTTTGTGTCTTCCTTTGTTGAGTTCCTACATGCCTTTGATCTCTTTGGTTATGGGTGTTTCCATTGGTTGTATAGTCTCCATAGACTTCTCATCACCAAATAATCCTTCTATGTGGTCATACTTGAGGATTGGATCCTCATATGAGAATAAAGTGCTTGATAATTCATTAGCCGTCCATGAAGTGATAAGCTCCTCCATTGAGATGCCCTCGTCAAACTCGTGAGGAGAAGTGCTTCAAACATGAACCTCTCTCTTCTAAGAAGCCAAACATCATTCTACTATAGAAAATCATAGATAATGTACCTTGGACAATGTTGAAAGCAACCAAATGCTAGAATAATTAGTCTTTCCCTAGTATGATGACTCTCATTAAATCATCATCCATGGACGCTAGGAAATTTACATCCATGGACACATTTCTTAGGTGAATTGGTAGATCAACTTCACCAACACATTTTTTTTGGACGCCTCCTATACCAATGATATATGCTTCTATCAACATTATCTTTCCTTGAAATTGCTTTGCAATAGACCATCGTATTCTATTAAGAGTCACGCTAGTGTTTATATTCAATGAAAGAAGTGATAGATTCATGTGTCCCAAGTCTATGGTTAAATAAGGTCTGGGATATTGAGAACGAATCCTATGTAAGTGGAAATCAAGAGTGGTTCTTGATAGTTGTCTTTGCATGTACTACCACATGCTTTTTTCACCAAAGTTTATTTTTTCTAATCCTTTCTAGGGTTTTCCTACAAAGCTTCTTTTCTAATTCCTTGTTCTTCTTCTTTTCTCTTTTGAACATTATGCAATCTCTCCAAAAGCTCATCAATGAGAGCTTCACTATATAGCTTTAACCCACATCCACTAATGTAACTTGGTAGCACATCCCCATCTAGCTTGGTAGCTAAACTCCACTTGTGAATATGTGGTTAATTATTAAAGGATTGTATCCTCTGTTGTTCAATATCTTCACATGTTTGTTGAGTGTCTAAATGCTCCTTCCTTGATTCCTTTCTCCTTTCTGTGATTGTCATAGTAAAATTTTTCTCTTCTCTTTGCCGCATATATTGTTACACATATGTGTTCCCTAGCTTTGATGTGAACCTTTTCCCTATACATGGTCACTTTTTACTGTAGTGTTGGCTAGAGGTTTTTTCCCCATGCTATCATATACTTAATACACTCATATGTGGTGGTACTTTGTACTTAGGGATATTATTCAACTCTTACTTCAGTTCCGATCATTGTCAATAGAGAGAGCTTTTCCAACCATCCATATTCTCCGTTTGTCTTGCTACATTTGTGCTCTTTCTGTGTGCTTCTCTTGTGTCTCTTGCACTTCTACACACACCCAACAGTGGTATCAAAGTAGGTTTAGCTCATTCTCAAGTTTTGGTTTTTCATGTCACGACGCATGCACACTTTTAACAATGCAAATTGACTTCAAAGCATAGAACAATGAATTGAGATTTCTAGCAATTGCAATAGGGGTTTATCCCCATTTCAAAGCCATTCATGCAATTATAATCGCCATCAGAGTGACTGATTGTGATCTAAAATTTCAGCTTTCATTGAAGTAAAGATTTTTTCACATTCTTGTTCTTTAGTGAAATGGCGAGCAACAATGACTTTTTTGGCATGCTTCAACCTGGAGATAAGATTGAAGGGACCAACTATCCAATGTGGTCTTACATGATGAAGCATGTTCTTTATCCAAAACAAGTTTGGAACATAGTGGCAGATGTAGATCAAGACCCACAGGTTCTTCTACTTCACAATCTACTATGGAGCTTCTTCTTTAAGTACAGTGGTTTCTCCTTCTCCACCTACAAAAGAGAAACTTAGATGGGATGGAAAAGGTGCTCAATCTCATGCATTGATTGCACTTTCTAAGTGTCATATAGTTCCACACATTCAATCAGGTTCTACATCAAGATAGGCATGGGACACTCTTGCTTCTTTGTTTGTCATGCATAATGAAGAACATGTTGCATACTTGAGAAAGAAACTTGAGGATGTATGTATGGCTGAAAATAAGTCCATGGATGTGTATGTGATAGGCATCAAGGACTTGAAAGAGCACTTGGAAAACATAGATGAGATTGTTTTGGATGCATCACTTACCTCTACATTGTTGAAAGGATTACCAGCATCTTTTCAAAGATTTTCCACTACACTCTTTGGTTGCAAAAGCGAATCCCAATATGTATGGATTTGATGAGGTTGTGTCTCATCTTTTACAAGAAGAGGAATCAAGGTGAATAGGAGTGGTTTGATTGAGGGAACACAAGCACTTGCTATCTCAAGAAAAAAAGCAAGTATGGTTTAGCTATGGGTTCATAAAGACCAAAGATGAAGAGATGCAAGTATTGTTGAAAGGCTGGTCATAATATTGAAAAGTGTAGAAAGCTTGCTAAGCACAATAAAAAGAAGAAGGAATCTCGCATGTCTATTGCTGAAAATTCAGCAAATGCAAAGAATGATGAAGCTAACATGCCTCAATATTTTTGGGCATGTATTGTGACATGTCATTATGATGCATCTTTGCATTCTAAATGTATGGTTGTGAGTGAGGCTGATTCGGATTAGTTCTTTGATAGTGGTGCTTCAAAGCACATAACTTCATGCAAAAGTTTTTTCGCATCTTTGAAAGATTCTCGCAAAGGAGGAAATGTGGTGTGTGCAAACACTGCCTCTTATCCTATCATTGGAGTAGGAGAAATTGAGCTTATGGCTGCAAATGGAGGTGTGATTCTCTTGAAAAATGCATTGTATGTACGCGATATCAAGAAGAACTTCATTTCAGGTCCGTTGATTGCCAAAATTGGATTTCACGTACACTTTGTTGAGGTTAAGTGTATGCTTCATGATTTCAGCAATGGTGATATTAACGTGATGTCTGGTACATTATGTAATGGTTTGTATCACATGGATACATTCAAGAGGGCTGCCTCAAATGCCTTGGTTGCTCTTACTTCTTCCATGGCTAAAATGGAGATTTGGCATGCCTATTTTGGTCACTTGAGCTTCAATAGTTTTCTTTATTTGCAAAAGAAGGACATGGTTATTGGTTTTCCAACACTTGAGTCCATTGAAAAGCAAGCATGTGAAGGTTGCATTCTTGGAAAGGTCTTGTCAAGACTCCATCTTTTGGTAAGCATCTATATTTTGTTACCTTCATTGATGATGATACTCGGCATAAATGGGTGTATCTTATGAAAGAAAATAATGAGGTATTTTCTAGATTCAAAGCATTTTTAGCTATGGATGAAAATATTTCTTCAAGCAAGCTTTTGACTCCATGAACGGATCGTGGTGGTGAATACATGTCACATGAGTTCAATGGTTTTCTTCGTGAAAGAGGTATTTCACACCAATGTATGGAGCAATATAAACCTCAACAAAATGGTGTTGCCAAGCATAAAAATAGAACACTCCTTGAAATAGCAGGATGTATGGTTAAATGAAAGCACCTTCCTAATAAGTTTTGGATGGAAGTGGTAATGTGTGCAAACTATGTATTGAATCACTACCCTACAAAAGCATTGAGATTCATGACTCCTTATGAGGCTTGGAATGAACATAAGCCTATAGTTATTCATATGTGTGTGTTTGGTTATTTGGCATATGCTCTTGTGCCATCACAACAACGTCATAAACTTGATGTCAGGCAAAGAAATGTATATTTGTCAGTTATGGTGTTGAAAGTAAGGGATATTGTTTGTAAAATACATTGAAGTACACAATTATTATGAGTCAAGATGTGGTATTTGCTGAGAATTTAGTTTTCCCTCTACTTGAATGCAAAAAGCAGCCACAATTAGCTCACAACATGTGTTCGATACACTCATGCCTTTGTTCCAAAGTGGTGCGCTTGACTATGGCCATATAGACTAGGCAACTAAGGCTCAAAGGGCTGAGAAATTCCAGCCAAGTAGAGCTAAAAATATAGAGAATTTCCATCCAAACATGGCAAACAAACATGGCTGAAATGTTTTAGCCAAAAATTATCGAAACTATTGGAAATATCTTGCCACATATGGCTGAACATTTGCATCAAAATATGGCTGAAAATGAGCATGAAAGTCATCTCACACATGATATACATGTTGATGATGTATTACATAATGAATGCATGTCTATCAAAATGAAACCACTTTCTTTTGAAGATGATGTGAAGATCCACATTAGATGAGTGCTATGCAAACAGAAACATATTCCATATATAGGAATGGTACGGTGGAGTTATGTGAACTACCAAAAGGAAAAAATATCATTGGTCCAAAGTGGGTTTACAAGATTAAGAGAAAGTCTGATGGGAGCACTGATCGCTACATACGTAGATTGGTCCAAAGTGGGTTTACAAGATTAAGAGAAAGTCTGATGGGAGTGTTGATGCAAAGGATATGTGCAACAACATTAATTATGAGGAAACTTTTGCACCTACTTCACGCATGACTAGCATTCATACCATGGTTGCATTTTACTGCCCATCGAGGTTGGGAGGTACATCAATTGGAAATTAAAACAATTTTCTTGGATGTGACTTGCAAGAACATGTTTCTATGAAGCAACCTCATGGATTTGCCATGAAAGAGCAAGAGCATATGCTTTTTTGCTAGCATGAAGCCTTGTATGGTCTCCTGCAAGCTCCACATGCATGGTCTGAAAAAATCCATAAGCACTTGATTTCTCTTGGCTTCACATGTTGTCTGATTGAAAGCACATTCTATGTACACAAAGATGGGGTTGATCTTATAGTGCTTGTTCTTTATGTTGATGACATACTCTTGATTGCATCATGTGATGCAAAACTTGACATTCTTATGGCTGATTTGTAGCATACTTTTGATGTCGCTTATCTTCGTCTTTTGAGCTACTATCTTGGCATCAAGTTTGTATCTGTTGAGGGAGGAATCATTATGCATCAAGCAAAGTATGTTGAAAAAATACTTCAGTATTTTGACTTTGAGGATTGCAAGCTAGTTTCCACACCAGTTGAGACAAGATTTAGGTTCAGTTGAGGATTCTAGTGATGCATTTGACACTTCTCTTTATCAACAAGCTGTGGGAATTGTTATGCATCAAGCAAAGTATGTTGAGAAATTACTTTAGTGTTTTGTCTTTGAGGATTGCAAGCTAGTCTCCACACTAGTTGAGACAAGATTTAGGTTCTTAGTTGAGGATTCTAGTGATGCATTTGGCACTTCTCTCTATCAGCAAGTTGTGGTATGTCTTATATATGCATGCAAACACAAGGCCTGATATATAGTATGTAATTTCCCAGTTGAGTCAATTCATGCATAGCCCTGGCACTATGCATTGACAAGTGGTGAAACATGTGTTTAGATATCTCAAAGCCACTTTGAGTTTAGGTCTCTTTTATGGAAGAGATATCCAGCCATGCTTTCATGCTTTTGTAGATAGTGATTGGGCTAGTTGTTATGATACTTGTGTGTCCACTAGTGGCAATTTCTTTTTCCTTGGAGATTCATGCATATCTTGGTGGAGTAAGAAGTAACCTACATGGTGACATCGAGTTATGAAGCTGAGTACAAGGCAGTTTTCATAGCTACAATGGAGTGTATATGGCTTAGACACCTATTGATGGATCTTTGCATGGAGATTGATGCTACTATGCATATTCTCACTGATAGTGAGAGTGCATTGGTTGTTGCACAAAACCCACTGTTTCATGCACAGATCAAATATATTGAGGTGTATTATCACTATGCGAGAGAGTGCCTTCATGCAAGAGATATTGATTCGATATATGTGCCCACACAAAATAATGTGGCAGACATATTCACCAACGCTCTTCCACAAGAAAAGTTTGAAGCTTTTTGCAAAGATTTAGGCTTATTACCTTTCTAGAGGTTGATCTATCACTCCCTTTATGTGTTCACATCATTTGCTCCAAGGGGGTTTGTTACTCTTATGTGTTCCTCGAGTAGCTTTGATTTGAACTTTTTCCCTATACATGGGCACTTTTTACTCTAGTACTGGTTAGAGGTTTTTCCCCATGTTATGACATACTTGATACACTCACATGTGGTCATACTTTGTGCTTAGGGATTTTATTTAGCTCTTACTTCGATTCTAATCATTTTCAATAGAGACAGCTATTCTACCCATTTGTCTTCTCCGTGTGTCTTGCTTCATTTGTGCTCTTTGTGTGTACTTCTCGTGTGTCTCTCGCACTTCTACACACACCCAACATATATTACCATAGTTGCCCTTAGTCTCATCTCTTGTAATTTCTCCAATTACTCCACTTGCTCAAAGATCTCATGTCCTATCCACTTGTAATTCTTTGCAAATCTTACAATAGAAATAAGAGATCCTATGGGGATTATGTCATTATGGACATACACCATGTTGAATGGCATGGTTCTCAAAGTATTTTTGTAGGGTAAATTGTATGCCCAGAAGCATGATGAAGCTCGGTCCCAATTTGATCTTCCGTTATTCACTAACTTCATTAATATTGTAGAGAGGACTTTGTTTGAACTTTTGGATTGGTTGTCTTCATGCACATGGTATGGTGTAGACTTCTTGAGAGTGATGAATAATTCCTTGAGAAATGTGTCCATCATACCAAGTTTGTTAATCATTCTAGAAAATAATCTCATTTTGGTCATTCTTGCAAGATCAAACTACCTTGTAGCCACTCCCATGTAAATTGCTTCTCGAATAGGAAAGTATTATTACATGTGTATGCACAACCTCAAGAAGTTATCTCTTACATGTTTATACAATTGTCCTTCAAATATCTTGTAGTCTTGAGTCTCTTTCTCTAGGCCTTTCTTTCTAGGAGGTGTAATTCCCTTAGGTGTAACTCAAAAAAAAAATTAAGAAGTATCACACATAGGAAGGTGGAAACTCTCAGGCCTAGGTGACAGGATACTATAGTAGAACTGTACATTATCAAGGAGAAAACCAAGAAATTGGTCATGACTGTGGAGAAAAAGGACGAGAGTACTCACATTGGTAAAAATGTGACAACTGTTGAGGAAAGATATTTACTATAGTTCGTATGAGATTATCGTGATGTCTTTGCACGGGCATATAATAACCTAAAAGAAGTAGATGAAAGCATTTTCTCCCATTGGACTCCAATGATAGTTGATACACATCCTATGAAGCCAAGACTATACACTTATAATGACATGTATTTTGCCACGATCAAAGAATAGATTGATTATTTGTTATGTGCAAAATTCATATATGATATAGAGCACATATAATGGGTGTCATCCATTGTGGTGGTCCCAAAGAAAATTGGAAAGTCACAAATATGCATTAATGTCAAAAAGGTAAATGGTGTTATGATCAAAGATAGTTACCCTCTTCTAATTAATGATCATCTTTTGGAACATGTTTCTGGCAAGGAAGTGTATAGATTCCTTGATGGATTCTCGTGTTATAACTAAGTGTCCATTATAACAAAGGACTAACACGAAACAACTTTTTCCACTGATTGGGGGATTCGACATTTCGATTCATACCTTTTGGGGTTGATAGATTCTCTTTCAACATTCCAAAGATCGATGGGTCATGTATTTAAGGAGCTCTTGAGAAAGAGTATGGTGGTATATGTAGACAATTTATGCTCTTACTGTGAGTTGCAGATCTAACAAATACCCACTCTACATTTGTGTGTGTTTAACTCTTGAAACATGCATTTTTATGGTAACTCCAAGTACAATCCTTGGTCATATCTTGTCTAAGAATGGAATCTCAATGGATGAAGAGAAAATCAATTTTATTCTTGATTTATCTCTTTGTAACAATGACAAGGAAGTGCAATCCTTCATGGGACATTGTGGATATTATAGAACCTTTATGAAGTGATTGTAAAACTACTTTATTGACTCCATACATACTTTAAGTGGACTGAACAATGTGAAGAAGCACAATGTGAAGAAGCACAACTCCTATCCAAAAGGGAGTTGATTGGATTCAACCATCACATGTTCACATGGATGCATCAAATTATGATATATAATGCATTTTTACACAACTTGCACCCAAAGCTAATATGAGTTTTCCTATTTCATATGCTAGAAAACAATTAAATGTGGTAGAATGATATGTCAAGCTTAAGGAATGGTCTACATTGTAGTTATAATGTTATCTTCTTACCAAGAAGTTCAATGTTTTCGTATTTCATCAGCCTCTATTATGCCTAATCAACAACCCATGTGCCAATAGAAGGTTAGTACATTGGTTCCTACTATGTATGGAGTTTGACCTCAAATAGTAGTGAAGAAAGGGAATACACATGTTTGTGCAAATCATTTATCGTGATTAACCAATGGTGATTCATATATTGGTGTAGACGCCAAACACTTATCTATTTAACTTTGGAGGTAGTCCCCAAGTGGGCAGAAACGATAATGATAGGTCTCAAATTTGGACCACATCCAAGAAATCACCTTTAAAACTATGAAGTTTATTCATGAAGCTACCAATTTTCATATAACTAGTAAAATGCTTATTGTCAAAGAGATAAGATGTCTTGCTAGGTTGTGGGGATGATGAAGAAAAACCAAAGTTAGTTGGAAAAGTCCATGTAGGTTTATTGGATCATCATCACTCACAAATGTGCACACTACAAAATCTCAAGAGAGGAGTGTATTGGCCTACGATGGAGAAATATGTTCATGAACATGTTATTATTTGTGGAAGATGTTATTTTATCAAGAAAATTGAATATTCTATGCTATTTTGCCTTACCATGGGACTAGATTGGAGTAAGTTGATTGTCCACTACTTGCAACATGAGAAAAGATAACTTCTTAATGTTGTATATATAGGAGTCAAAATACTTGTTAATTTTGGAAGTAGCTCATAGAAGAGTGGCTACTTGACACGTTGCTCTTGCAAGAATTACCAAACTCATGTTATTTGATCGACTTTTGTGGTTGATTATCCACGTGGATGTGAAAGAACATGTAAAGGGATGTGCTATATCTCAAGATATTAAGTATCTATTCATGAAATATTTCTTTACTCTTAGGCCCATGATAGGAAGTTTAGGTTTTAGTAAGTGAAGTATTGACTTTATAGGACTCATCAACCGACTAGTAAGAGGCTCATAATGAATACATCATCATGGATATGGATTAGTTGAAAAAAGATAGAGGCTAAAATAACAAGACAAAATGTTGCACAAACCATGGAATTTTTTTTGTTTGAATAATTTTTCATTAGATTTGGCTTTCCATTTGAAATTGTAAGTGATACAAGAACACACTTTCTTACCAAAGTGGTGGAAGTATTGTTCAAAGAATTCCTCATCACTCATAAGAAGTCCACACCATACCATCTATAGATGAACAACGAAGGTGAAATTTCAAATAAATCCCTTTCTATTGTAATAAGAAGGTTAGTTAGTAGCTAAAGATCCCAATGAAATGAAGAGCTTTGTCACAGTATTTGGGCATATAGACTAATGTATAAGAACACTCTAGAAACCATGCCATTCAACATGGTGTATGGGTAGAATGAAGTACTTCCCATAAACTTCCTTATTCCTACCCTAGGAGTTGTGACGAATTATGAGTGGTTAGGTCATGAGCTCTCTAGAAAAGAGGACTAGTTGACAAAATTACAAGACATGCGACTAAAGGAAACTATGGAAATATATGCCACAAAGATAAGACAAAAACCTTATTATGATAATCACATAACGAAAAAGGACTTGAGGAAGGAGACGGTCCAAATATACACACTCAACATGCCAATAAATTCTACTAGAGAGGTTATGGTTCTTTAATAATTAACTACACATCCATGAGTGGAGTAGTTAGTATACTTACCCTAGATGAGGCTGTGCTACCAAATTACATTAATGGATGTAGGGTGAAGATACATATTAAACCTCTCATCAATAAGTTTTTTGAGAGATTGCATGATTAAAAGAGAAAAGAAAGAACTAGGGAAGAATATTTTAGGAAATCCCTATAAAGGATCAGAAAGAAAAATTTTGGCAAAGACACGCCTACGACATAGTGCACAAAGACAACTATCTCTCAATCTCCACTTATGTAGGAATAAATCTCTACATCGGGGATATGAGAACTGGCTTAACCATAGGCTTGGGATATGCGTACCTATCATTTCTCCTAGTGTTGATAGACATGGATTATGCTCAACAATAATATGGTCTATTTAAAAGTATTTTCAAGGGGTGATAGTGTAGATAGAAGCCTATATTGTTAATATATGAGGATCCCAAAAAAGATATGTAGGTGAATTTGAGCTAGCAATCAACATGAGGAATCTGTCCCATGTATGTAACTTTGTTGGAGTTTGAGGTCTGCGGAAGCACATGAATAGCACAAGGAAAAAGAAGAAGCTTGGAGCACAACACACCATATTGAATGTATTACCAAGGGAATGTACAAACATAAGTGACCCATTAGGGCTATAGACATATATACAAGCCTCGACAAAAACTTCCTAAAGTGGGAAAAAAGCGCCCTGTGGTTCTAGTATGTTCACACACATCACTACCTACATATATCAACAAATCTCCCCTCGGAGTGATGTGGTGAACATGGAGTTGACACTCATGTATAGGGAAGCTCCATGCTATGGGGAATCAATCCACAAAAGGAAGTTAGCCCAAAGATTTGCAAGAAGCTTCAAACTTTTCCCTAGGCATAGTCTTTGCAAAAAGGTCTACAATGTTCTCCTGTGTGGGCATATATGCTAAACTAATCTCTCTAGTAGAGAACCTCTCCTCACATAATGATATTGCACCTAAATGTGCCTAGTGCGAGCATGGACCACAGGGTTCCTCATGATTGCCAATGCGCTCTGACTATCAGTGAAGATGGCAGTGTCAGGATGAAATCCCTCAAGGAAGTGTACATGATTTGTTTTTTCAAAGTTTACTATTTTTTTGGATTATGTGTGATGTTTTGTCTGAGGAAGGGGTATAATCTGTGCATGTTCTGGCTAATTTGATTGATTATGAGATGTGAAACCATGTTAGATATGTACATTAGATCTGTATATGTGAATAGCTAGCTTTTGACCCATAAACCCATAGGTTTGACCCTTGAAATTGATTGAAAACCTGAGTTTACCCCTTGAAAATGAGAGGTTTATCCTAGAAAAACCTGACCTGAACCCTTGGAAACCCTTGGAGTTCAGGTCCAAGCTATAAATAAACCCTTGAATTGATGTGCTTGAGTTAATTGTGGGCAGGCTCCTAATTTCCCCGACCAAAAACCCTAACTTAGACCCTTGAAATTGGCTTTTAACCTAAGTCCAAACCCTTAGATTAATTAATCCTCTATATATAGTGTGAAACCAAAACCTTAGACTAGGAAAAACAAAAAGGAGAGAAATTAAAAATAGAAATAAGAGGTGTGATTTTCCCAAAATAGAAAATGATCATGCAAGATGATTCTAGTATTAGAAACTTGAGTAAGGAGGTTAGGAGCTTCTAGAGAATAATCCCAAGGGGAGAGGGGTGGAGGAATCTCTAATTAGGGCTCCAAATCATTTGTGTGACACTTCTCCAGGTAAAATTCTTACCCCTCCCTTATTCACATTCATGCTTTACTTTTACGTTTGAGAGAGAGAAATGGAGAAAGGGAAAGAGTAGGGGTCTTTGTGTTCACGACTCATAAACCTATATGTCTATATTACTCTCCTAGGCCAAGGGCCTCTCGATGGAATTGAGAGGAACAAACCTACAACTGTAAAGATGATGAGCATACCAATATGATCAAGACCTAGCTCATCCTTAATCTGATAACATCGTTAAATTGCAAAGCTGAATAGTTTTCCCTTTACCCCTAATCACTTAGTGAGGAATTCTTGCTGTTATTGACCCAATGAATATGAAGCTTATCTTGAGGAAGGCCACGAGCAGAGATGCTTGCTAACTATGGTAGAATGTTTTGACTCAACACGCACTTAAATCATCACGCAACATCATTGGACTGAGAGAGAGATCTCAACGGAAAGGAGATGAGTCATTTAGAGAGAGAAAGGGAGAGATGGACGTCGATGTGTAGTGATTCCGGATGGCGAAACCAACGGAGAGAAAAGGAAAAATGGTGGCCACCTGTTGCAAGTTCGGTCGAAAGAGGAGAAGAGAGACAAGAGCGTGCAGCTAATTGACGTTGGACTGTGCACTGCAAAGACGAAGATGTAGAGAGAGGTTTGACTGGCTATCGACGTGCTCACGATGTTAGAGGAGAGACGTGGATGAGTGGTTGGTCGATGGCACACAAGGTCTAGAGAGAGAGAGAGATTGACGGTGTGATGGTGGTGAAGAGACGGGCACAGACTTGGTGGCGCGAAAATATTCAGATAGAAAGAGATGGTTTGGCGGCATTAAGAGAGAGAGAGAAAGAAAGAGAGATACGGGGTCATGTTTGGTGGCGCTCTAGAGATTCGCAAGCAGAGGCATAGCATGCGGGAGAGAGAGAGAGAGAGAGGAAGAGAGATACATGAGTGCACAGCACTACAAATGGCATGAAGAGAGATATAGAGAGAGAGAGAGAGTGTGGCATGAGGAGAGAGATAGGGAGTGAGGTGGAGTATCAGAGAGATAGGCACAGATGTTCCAGAGGTGGAGAGAGATATGCGCAGATGGTTCGTGGCAGCTATTTTCACGTGCAAGAAAGGTTGGGAGGGATAGAGAGAGAGAGAGGGAGAGAGAGAGAGAGAGAGAGAGAGAAAGAGAGAGAGAGAGAGAGAGATGGAATACATAGATGATGTGATGAAGAAATAATTAAAGAAATAAGAAACTAGAAAAAGAATAAGATAAAGGTAAAAGTAAGAAAAAAGAAAAAGAAAGAGAAGAGAAAAAGAAAGAACGAAAAATAAGAAGGAAAGAAAGAAAGAAAAAGGGGGAAGTGTAGAGGAGAGTGGATGAGGGGTCATTTAGAAAAGAGAAATTGTCCAAACATCCTGTATATCATTTACAAGACTTTAGGCACATGTATGGCATATTTTAAGAGTGTTATTGCTAGTTTTTCATGCTCCCGTTTATTAATTGACTGATGTTAACCTCTCAAATAATGAAGAAGCCATATCTATTGTTATTTTTGAAGTCTTGTGCCAAAGATAGGGAAGTGTATTGCTATGTATAGTTCATAAATTGCAAAATATTTTTGACTATTTTTTGGAAATGTACTAACATGTTGCCCCGCACCCCCATGGATCTCTTGTGGAACACTTCTCCAAGTTATTGCGGTTTCTCATGATTTGAAGAAGGATTTAATGAAGTGACAAAAAGCTTTGAGGACTCAAGATAAAAGTTACACCCCATGGACATTTCTGTGGATCTTCCCTCGTGGTTGGACCGGTTGATGATTTTGGAGATTATATGAGCTAAAGAAAATATTTGAAGACCTGAAGTGAAGATCGAAGTAAAGATTACCCCCGTGGACATTTCTGTGAATCTTCTTTCCACGTCTAGGCGGTTCCTGATTATATGAAGTGAAGAAAGTGATTGAAGGCTAAAGTGAAGTGTACACCCCATGGATCTTATTTGTGGATCGCCTTTCCAGGTTATTGCGGTTTCTCATGATTTGAAGAAGGATTAAATGAAGTGACGAAAAGCTTTGAGGACCAAAGATAAAAAGCTATACATCCCGTGGATCTTGCTTGTGGAATCTCTTGCCAAGTCTAGGTGGTTTCTCATGATTTGTACCTTTGGAGATATTATATGAAGTGAAGTTGAAGATTTGAAGAGCAAAGTGAAGAATTATACCCCATGGACATTTCTGTGGTTCTTCTTTCCAGGTTGCGGTTGATGATTTCAGAGATTATATGAGGTGATTGCGGACTATTGAAGTAAAGGAAAAGAAGCTAAAGTTTGAAGTAAAGCTTGGACCAACCTTATATTCAGTCGATCCGCACTATAGCGGCGGTGTATTTGTATTCACCCATCCGCACTGTAGTGGGTTTTTGTATTACTGACCCGCACTGTAGCGGGCATCATTGTATCACTCAGATTTTATTGGACCACTTCAGTGGCATCTACATTGTATCTTTGAGCTTTGTCTGCCCACTGATCCGGTGGCTTCCGTGTTTTAGCACATTGTATCTGGATTCTCTTGCTCCCGATGCCTACGGTCTTATGCATATGCACGTTCACTCGTCTCTTCCGAGAGGGCAGGGGTCTTACGACGATCGCCGCACCAGAGAGAGGGCGAGGCGCCCAGCGCGCAGACACCGTTCGTCGGACATGGGAATGACGCACACCAGGCCTGATCCAACCCCACGCCAGCTCTTCCCATTCACTTGCTTCCTTCTCCGACACCTGAACCTGACGTGAAGGGAGGCAGTTGCCCGGTGATCCTCGACACGTCACCCACGCCTTGATAAGATAGACATGAACCTCAACATCGGACAGAGATTTCCAGGTACCAGCATTTTAAGTTTTTGAATTTTGCATTGTTCCACACACTTGAACAGAAAGATTGCTTTTGACTGCCTGACTTTGATCATCCACTTTTTGCATCAGTTTTGATCATACGAGTGTGCACTTTTCTATTGACACATAGATTAAGAATCCACTTCTCAGCTTAGATCATAAGAAGAGGAAAATTAAAATGAAGAAAATGATTGAGGAACAGTTTAGGAAATATGAAGAGCGATTTAGGGAAATGGAAATTAATGTGACTGAATCTATAAAATCAAAATTTAGTATTGTGATGACCCTAATGCAAACAATAACTGTAATATCTGACACTATCCAGCTAATGGGCATAAGTATTAAAGATGTAAAAAATGAAATGGATTCTGGGATTTTTGAATTGAAACATAAGGTCGACTTGTTGTCTAACCAAGTTAATAATCTACAAACATTGAAATGTGATCATGAGCATGAGGTAAAAGTTCAAAGCATATCTGCACACAAACAGTCATTAGGTCTTAGAAGATCCACTCCTAGAGTGATACTTAGGAAATCAAGTTGGGCTGAGAAGAGACCTATACGATGTTTTTGGTGTGATCAATATGGACATATGTTTTGGGATTGTCTCGTGTATGAGAGTGCATGCAGACATAGACTTGTAAGTGAGCATGAAGGAAAGTAAAATACCAAGATGAAACACCTTTGCATTTGAATGTAGGAAAAGGTGGGATGAAAGAATATTTTGAAGAGACCAAGACTAGATCAAAGCCAATTCAAAAGATGTGGAGACCAAAAAGACATGAAGATTATAGATCTAATGAACAAATGAGAATGCTATTTATTGAGAGTCAAGAGAAGTCCATTGAAGACGCCAAAGGTAGACAAATTAAGGTTGAAAAACAAAACATTGAGCAGATATTGATAGGACAAATGGAAAGAGATCATAAAAGAGAATCTGATAGAGAAAATCAAGAGAAATTAAAGAAAGATGAGGATGTATATGTCTCATTTGATCCAAAACTTTTAACTATTGAGGATCTATTTGATGAAGAGAAAGTTATGAAGTTGCAATCCAAAGTAAACTTTGATAAATAGATTGAACTAGAAAAGAGTAAAGAAGAGACTAAAGAAGATATAGAATCTGACAAGGGAGTTAATGAAGCAGATAAACAATTGATTGATGATATTATTAAGTAAATTGAGGGGAATGTAAAGACGACTTCAAAGACTTCTAAGAGTTTGAAGAAGAACAAAAGAAGTAAAAACCTAATTTTTCAAGATATGTTTGCAAATATTGAATGATGATTGAAGAAGAATCATAATGAAAATGTATTAGAATGATCAAGACCTATTGAATGATAAAGATTAATGATAATACATGATCATGATTGATGAAAATGCATGATGATGATTTTGATGACTAACAATGATGAATGATAATGAATGATGGATGATGATTGATCAATGATGATTAATGAATGAAGATAATTAATGAATGATGATGATTGATGATTAATGAATGATGATGAATGATGATTAATGATTGATGATGATGATGATGGTTTATGATGATTGATAATGATAATTGATGATGATTGATGACGATGAAAGATGGAAGGTGATGATTGCTGATGTTGATTGATGATGACGATGTTAAATGATAATGATTGATGATAAAAATGATGATGATTGATGAATGATGAATGATTGATGATGATGATGATGATTTATGATGATTGATAATGATAATTGATGATGATTGATGATGATGAAAGATGGAAGGTGATGATTGCTGATGGCGATATTGAATAATGATTGATGACAAAAATGATGATGATTGATGAATGATTGATGATGGATGATGATGATGGCTTATGATTATTGATGATGATCATTGATGATGATTATGATGATGATGATTCTGGAGAATACTGATGACACTGAGGTTGAAGAAAAGCTGGATCAATCAATGATGAAGATGAAGCAAAATAATCAAGTGAAATATTTCCGATTTGAAATCTGTTTTCTTTCTGATATAGCATATGCATTGCAATGTTGTGTGATAAAGATATGTATGGATTTAAGGAAATCATGTAGAAAGAAGATAGCAAATATCTATTATGGATTTGCACGAAGCATGAACGGCTAGAAATTATGTGAATGGAATCAGTTAACAAACTAGAGACTTTTGGGAGTGAAAGCTTGGGAATGTGATGGCATGCTTAGACTGAGTGCATGTATATGATGATCGATTTGAACACTGAGTGAGTGGGATTCTTTGGGTCCTACTGTTTGTTTCTTGCGAGATCTTACCTCCATATGGATCATGATTTATGAAAAACCTTCATACTCAAGCCAACTTATATGTATGTGCATGTTGTTAGTGCGCTGCGATGGGCTAGTAGGCAAGTGGAACCACCTTGGTGGGGTGATCAAGGCCACAAGCTGATGCTAGTTTTATCCTAGGCCTGACCTATCTGTTTTCATGCACTTGTGTGGGTGGATAGGCGGGTGGAGTCACTGTGGCCGAGTGGTCAGAGCCACGAGCTGACATCGATTTCATATAGGGCTGATGTTATGTATGTCATGCACTATGTCGGGTCGGTAAACAAGTGGGGTAAACTTGGGTGGGCGGACAAGTCCATGAGTTGCACCCGATTTCGACATATGCCGAATTGTGAAAATAAAAGTAAAAAGAAAAATGCTGAGCTGAGATGAAGTGAAAAAGAGAAGAAAGAGAAAAAGAAAAATGAAAATGAAAAAGGAAAAGAAAGAGATCTAATGGAGAGTTGGAGAGTAGGGAATAAATAATGGGAAAGAGTGCATGTTCTACAAACTAGGTTAGTAAAAACTTAGTATATGCAAGTACTTAGGATGAGTTGTTGGATCTGAACCAGTTGCACAAACAGAAGATGTAGAAAGCTAATGATTTATTCATGTGATTACTTGTCCGATTACAGATGTAGAAACATAGTATGATGTTTCTGAAACATGCATCTACTCAATTTTCTAAAATCTATACTCATCTTTATAGAGCTGCATGGAGTGCATGAGATCACGTTTTGATTTTTGAAAAGATAAGCATAAAAAGTAAAAAAGTGTTTCAAAAGAACCTTGATACGATACTTTTCGATCTTGCAGGTCGGCCCATCGTGACGATATGCACGTTTAGTGTGGGCAAATGTCGTGATGAAATCCCTCAGGGAAGTGTGCATGATTTATTTTTCAAAGTTTACTATTTTTGTGGATTGTGTGTGATGTTTTGACTGAGGAAGGGGTATAATGTGTGCATGTTCTTGCTAATTTGATTGATTATGAGATGTGAAATCAGGTTAGATATGTACATTAGACGTGTGTATGTGAATAGCTAACTTTTGACCCATAAACCCCTAGGTTTGACCCTTGAAACAGATTGAAAACCTACGTTTATCCCTTGAAAATGAGAGTTTTACCCTAGAAAAACCTGACCTAAATCCTTGAAAACCCTTGGAGTCTAGGTCCAAACTGTAAATAAACCCTTGAATTGACGTGCTTGAGTTAATTGTAGGCAAACTCCTAATTTCCCCGATCCAAAACCCTAACTTAGACCCTTGAAATTGGTTTTTAACCTAAGTCCAAACCCTTAGATTAATTAATCCTCTATATATAGTGTGAAACCAAAACCTTAGACTATGAAAAATAAAAAGAAGAGAAATTAAAAATAGAAATAAGAGGTGTGATTTTCCCAAAATAGAAAATGATCATGCAAGATGATTCTAGAATTAGAAAGTTGAGTAAGGAGGTTAGAAGCTTCTAGAGAATAATCCCAAGGGGAGAGGGGTGGAGGAATCTATAAATAGGGATCCAAATCATTTGTGTGACTCCCCATGGATCTCTTGTGGAACACTTCTCCAGGTAAACTTCTTACCCCTCCCTTATTCACATTCATGCTTTACTTTTACATCTGAGAGAGAGAAATGGAGAAAGGGAAAGAGTAGGGGTCTTCGTGTTCACGACTCATAAACCTATATGTCGATATTAGTCTCCTAGGCCAAGGGCCTCTCGATGGAATTGCTTGTTATATGTCGATATTAGTCTCCTAGGCCAAGGGCCTCTCGATGGAATTGCTTGCTAACTAGGGTAGAACGTTTGGACTCAGCACGCACTTACATCATCACGCAACATCATTGGACTGAGAGAGAGATCGCGACGGAAAGGAGATGAGTGATCTAGAGAGAGAAAGGGAGAGATGGACGTCGATGTGCAGTGATTCGGGATGGTGAAACGCGCCGAGAGAAAAGGAAAAATGGTGGCTGCCTATTGCAAATTCAGTCGAAAGAGGAGAAGAGAGACATGAGCGTGCAACTTATTGACGTTGAAGTGTGCACTACGCAGACGAAGATGTAGAGAGAGGTTTGAATGGATTCGACATGCTGACGACATAAGAGGAGAGAGATGGACAGCTGGCTTGTTGATGAGACACACGGTCCAGAGAGAGAGAGAGAGAGAGATTGACAGTGTGATGGCGGTGCAGAGATCGGCACAGAGTTGGCGACGCGAAAATGTTCAGACAGAGAGACATGGTTTGGCGGCATTGAGAGAGAGAGAGAGAGAGGGGGACGCACGTTTAGTGGCACTGCAGAGATTCGCAAGCAGAGGCATAGCGTGCGGAGAGAGAGAGAGAGAGAGAGAGAGAGAGACGTGAGTCTGCACCACTACAATCGGTGTGAAGAGAGATAGATAGATAGAGACTCAGAGAGAGAGCATGGCATGAGAGAGACAAGGAGAGAGGGGACGTATCAGAGAGATAGGCACAGATGTTTCGGTGGTGGAGAGAGAGATGGGCAGATGGCACTGTGCTAAGGCTGTGTGAAGCGGAGAGAGAGAGAGAGAGAGAGAGAGGAGAGAGAGAGAGAGAGAGAGGGGGGGATTCGTGGCGGCCATTTTCACGCACAGGCAAGGTTGAGAGAGAGAGAGAGGGAAGACGCACGTGACGTGATGAAGAAATAATTAAAGAAGCAATAAACTAGAAAAAGAATATGATAAAGGGAAAAGTAGGAAAAAGGAAAAAGAAACAGAAGAGAAAATGACAGAACAAAAAATAAGAAGGAAAGAAAGAAAGAAAAAGGGGGAAGTATAGAGGAGAGTGGATGAGGGGTCTCTTAGAAAAGAGAAATTGTCCAAACATCCTGTATATCATTTACAAGACTTTAGGCACATGTATGGAATATTTTAAGAGTGTTATTGTTAGTTTCTCATGATCCCGTTTATTAAATTGACTTATATTAACCTCTGAAATAATGAAGAAGCCATCAAGTCTTGTGCCAAAGATAGGGAAGTGTATTGCTATGCATGGTTCATAAATTGCAAAATATTTTTGACTATTTTTTGGAAATGTACTAACATGTTGCCCCACATCCCCGTGGATCTCTTGTGGAACACTTCTCCAGGTTATTGCGGTTTCTCATGATTTGAAGAAGGATTAAATGAAGTGACGAAAGCTTTGAGGACCGAAGATAAAAAGATTACACCCCATGTACATTTCTATGGATCTTCCCTCCAGGTTGGACCACTTAATTTTTGAGATTATATGAGCTAAAGAAAAGATTTGAAGACCTCAAGTGAAGATCAAAGTAAAGAGTACCCTCGTGGACATTTTTGTGGATCTTCTTTCTAGGTCTAGGCGGTTCCTGATTATATGAAGTGAAGAAAGTAATTGAAGGCTGAAGTGAAGTGTACACCCCATGGATCTCATTTCTGGATCGCCTCTCCAGGTTATTGCGATTTCTCATGATTTGAAGAAGGATTAAATGAAGTGACGAAAAGCTTTGAGGAGTACCAAAGATAAAAAACTATACACCCCGTGGATCTTGCTTGTGGAACTCTTGCCAGGTCTAGGTGGTTTCTCATGATCTGTACCTTTGGAGATATTATATGAAGTGAAGTTGAAGATTTGAAGAGCAAAGTGAAGAATTATACCTCGTGGATATTTCTGTGTTCTTCTTTCCAGGTTACGGTTGATGATTTCAGAGATTATATGAGGTGATTGCGGACTATTGAAGTAAAAAGAAGAGAAGCTAAAGTTTGAAGTAAAGCTTGGACCAAAGATCAAAGAAAAGGAAGGTTGGTTGAAGACCGAAGCCGAGTCCCGTTGTCGTCGAGATTTTCTCTCCTCTCTCACTTGTGAAGGCCTACAAAAAAAACATATTTGGTGAAGGTAGCCAGAATTCCCCGAGAAGTCCAGGATGCATCAAGGATGTCAAAGGAAGGTCACATACAAAGTTTCAAAGAAATCAAGAAAGTCCATGGTAGCGGTCAAAGTTGGTCAAAGCTGGTCAAAGTTGGGAAATTAGGGCAAAAATTTCATTGTCACCAAATTAGATGAAAATCCATATACTTGTAAAGATTGTCAAAGGCAGTCTATAGCCCAAATTTCAGCAGAAAATGGATTTGGTAGCACATTGAGATGCTATGTTCATTTTGTAAAAATGTATTTTTTCTAGTTTGACCCTACAAATTCTTGTATAGAAAATTATGTTAGCCATATGGTTTGGCATGTATAAAGACCATATGTGGCTAGATATTTGTATAAAGTTTCAAGGCTATCCGAGCTTCCTAGACACCTTAATGCCACCTTGCAAGCTTCCAAATGTAGTCAAACTTGTACAAGTTAGATTCAGATGGGAGTTTTTTCTGCATATTCCTGAAGGAGATCTTTGGAAACATAGTCCTACAATGTTTCATCTTCATCAAAGCCTATTTGGAGGGTCAAAGAGTACAAAGTCCAGTTTTCAGGATCACCGCAGTTTTCTAGTTTAAGAAAATTGAAGGCTTGAATGTCTGCCACATGTCAAAATATGATTGAACCATGCTGTACGGTCAAGATGAGCTCATATTCAAGGGTGGAGATGCACTAAAGCATAAAGGAAGGAGGATCCACGAATTTTTTCCATAAAAGAAGACCTTTTTTACAATCAAAGATCAATAATGCAGCATTTCTCCAAAAATAGTGGCTTATCTTATCCGAATTGATGTCAGCACTGATCCGACGGTCCAGATCATCCCCAGATCCAATGGTGGAGAATGAGGGCGCCTAAATTTCACTCCTTTACACTAGATTTGATAGAAAGAACAATTCCAAGCCATTGATTTGATTAATCAAATGGTTGTAATCGAAAGTAGTGATCCTAGAGTTGAGAGTTGATTTCTCTAGATCCAAGGGCCCAAATTCATTCAAAAAACTATATAAACCCCCCTCCAAACTCCTAGAGCATCATTGTTAGGCATCCATAGGGCTCATGCTAGCTTACGGTTTCCTTGAGACGATCACCCTCGATTGAGCGAGTGAGGATCCAAGGTGAGCTAGTATGAGTATAGAACCTAGTTTCAAATTTAAGTTAGAACTCCAATCTAGGATAGGCTCTTAAAACCAGCATCTCTATCTTGACTCACCCTCGGTGGAGCGTGTGAGTGAGTTAGAGCTGATTTTAATGAGTCTTAGACTTCTTTAGTTAGACGTTACGAGCCTAGACAGACATAGGGTCACTGGAGTGGAACTCACCTTCTTACGTGTGACATTCGGTTGAACTGTCATGGTTTGAGGGTCGGAACCACCTTTGATCAGTAGACTGCTTAGCATGACGTACCACTACGATCTTTTACATGTAACTTAATTCAAATTCTTTTAATTCATGTCACTTGTCACTTGTCTCTTGTCACCTCTCTCAGTCTCTTAAGTATTTTTACATGTCTTCTATTTCTTCTATGTGTGAGAAGGCTCCGCAGTATTGCGTTGAACCAGTGAGGATGTTTCTTTGAGCTTGTGAGTAAAATCCATCATCATAATTCACTTGCATGCATATAATCCATACAAATCCATACATATTTATTAGTTTCTGAAAGTGTATAAGAAGCTCCAATATTGGACCATTCTTCCTTTCGAAACTGATTTATGTGTAAGGATTCCATCTATTCTCATCATGCATACATATCATCCAAAGAAGGCTATACATATGGATTAGAATTAGGAAGTGTTTAAGAAGCTCCTCCAATGGACCATTCTTCCTTCCAAATTTGATTTGTGTGTATGGTTCTCTTTCATTCTTATCATTCATGTCATCAATCTAACTTGCACACCTACATTCCCATTCCCATAATTATTTCAACATCTCTCTCTTCTCCATACTCAACATTAATTTCACCTTCACATCTTTAAACCTTCCAACATTCATTAGCTTCATACACCCTGTGTGTGCCACGACCGGACCCGATCCACCCGGATTGCGATCACCTCCACATTTGAACCCGACGTGAAACGCTTCGTGGCATTTGCTTTTGATCTTGTTGGGAGGTTGTGATCCATATCCTTTGTTTCATATTTTTCATCCTCATCATATCATCATCATCAGTCTTGAGTGTTGCACTGGATTTCTCACAGTATCGTGCACATCTTCGTCGTGAAGTAAACGCATTTGTGAGAGATCTAGAGCATCGTGCATCACTTGCTTATTCACATAAGATGGAGGAAGGATTCAAATCCCTTATTGTTGAGAAACAAGGTCAAAGAATAGTCTCTTCTATGTTGAGAGAGAAGGGAAAATTCAATGGCATCAACATCACAAGCTACTTAGATTTGTTTGAAGAGCAAGCTATGATTTTTGGTCTTCATGAAGATCTTTTGATATCATTCTTTGAACGAATTGTTGATAGCTCTATCATAAACCGTGTCACTCAATATGATAGTCTTCCTTGGAGTGATTTTAGAAAGGAGATGCTCAAAGAATTCTATCTTGAAGATTATAGCCAACATAATCGAGATGGATTCTTACGATGGGTCAATTCTCCAAAGCCTAGTAGCTCTATTACTCACTTACAAAATGAGTATATTAGACGCTATGAACAACTTCCTGATGAGGATAAGATAACTTTGGAACCTGATCTTGTGATCAATTTTCTTAAGCTTCTTCATCCTGAAACTCGTAGGGAAGTTGAACGGCGATTAGAAGAACCAGATAAGCGCTATGGTCTTACTGACAATTGGCAAAAAGTGCGTAAAGTAGTAGAGGCTGTAGCCCATAGACATCAAAGGCAATCCATGCTTTATGAGCAAACTAGTCTTCCTCAAGCCAGCCTTCCACAAACTAAGGAGCAAGTTAGAGAACAATCCCATGCTATGCTTTTTGACTCTACTCCTATTCCTCAAATGATGGAGCCTAATCAAGGTTTTAAAGTAGAGCCAAATAAAAGTATAGTTGAACAATCTCAAGTGGATATTCTCACTAAGCAAATGGAAAGTCTTATTGCTACACAATCCAATTTGGCCAAGACTATAGATGCTTTACAATCTAGTTATACCAAAACTTTTCAAAATCAAATGAACCCAATGACTTTTCAAGAGCCTAATCAACATGTTATAGCTACCAATCAAAATCCACAAGTAGCTCCTACTCAAGCATATCAAGTTCCTCCAATGCATAATCCTTCAATGCAAAATCCTCATCCTCATGTGCAAAATCCTCAAATGTATCAAAACATGTATCCTCAAGCTTCTCAAATTGCTTTTCAAAATCCTCAAAATCAAAATTTTCAAAATCATCAACCGTATAATATGGAAGCTCCTCTTGCACCTCAAGTACCACATGTTGCTCCCCAAGCTCCTCAAATACATCAATTGCATTTTCAAAATCCTAATTATCCTGTTCAAGCAATACCTTATCAACAAAATCCTCAATTTCAAAATTTCCCACCACAAGTTAATCAAAATCCTCAAAATCAAAATGGTTTTGTGCGTGGCCCTCGTAGGTGTCCTTGGTGTGATTCGTTAGAGCACTTTTTGAGAGATTGTGAATTATTGAAGGCTGCTAAGGAGCAACGACTAGTAATAGACATAGACAAGAAAATCTGTGACTATCGATCTAGGCTACCTTTGCAAGGAAATTATGGTAAGGGAGGAATGAAAAAAACATTATGAAAATATAACCATAATGGACGTAGGAACTAGAGGAGTGAAACTAGAAGCTCTTGATGAACAACAAGTAGAATCAAGTAAACCCACAAAGGAAGGTGATTTTTCTATAGAGGCTTTAGTAAGAGCACGGGATGAGATTAGGAGAATAACGGCTTGGGAGTCACCAATAGAAGATCAATCTCTTATTTCTCACATATCCAATGTAGAAGAAAAACGAAAAAGAGATGAAGCTGAGCCTAGTGAAAGAAGAGTAACACGAAAACAAACCTCAGAGGGAATAGAAACAATCATAGAGCGGGGAGAAACATCACAATCCAAAGATAAACAACAAGAATCACAACCCAATGAACAAAAACAAGAGGAGAAACAAAAAGGGAAGAAGACAAAGCAAAGAAAAACAGAACCAAAGCCTTTAGATAAACAAGAACAATCAAAACAAACTGAAGACCAAACACGAGAACATGAACAAAAACAAGACCCTGAGCAAAAACAAAAGAAACCAAAGAGAAAACCTAAAGCCATCTTGATTTCAGAAATTGAGAGAAAAATAGATCCTATGGAGATTTTAGATGACATTTTGCTTAAGAGTCAAGTGACTATGTCTTTAGAACAAGTTTTCTCTATTGCAAAGCCTGTTTTTAAAGATAACTTTATCGGCCTAATTAAAAGGAAGAGGTTTCCACTTAATCTAGATACTGAGATGCAAGATTCTCTAGATCAAGATCAAGCTATGAATGAAGCATTAAACTTTGATGAATCTGATGAAGAGGACTTTGATGATGATGAAGTAAATGTTAATAAAAATTTCTTAGGACCTATTCAACCTGACCATGAAAATCATGAAAACAATCCTGAAAGTCACTTTAAAAGAACATTTTGGTCTAGAGGTACATCAGAGATGCATGTTAAAATAGGAAATGATAAGAACACTATCACTGTAAATGCATTAGTAGATTCTGGCTCTGAAATCAATGTGATTTCAAGAGAAGTCTATGATAAGTTTCGATGGCCCATAGATAAAGATTGTGGATGGCGTATGAGAACTGCAGATAATGGTGTAGGTACCCTGTATGGAGCTTGTGCTAGTGTGCCCATATCCATAGGAGGAATCACAGAAGAGTTTCACTTTTTTATTCAAGATAATTGCTCCTATGAAGTTCTCTTAGGTCAACCCTTTATTTGTGAGAGTCGTATGGAAACTAAAGCCATGGATGATGGGTCTACCTATGCTAGATTTAAGTCTAAGGATGGAATGCAATCACTTCAAGTCATGACAGTAGGAGTGAATCATCCTAGGAATCAATTGTCAATTAGAAAGAAACCTATTGTTACTCATGGTCATGAGCATGCTTGTAGTGATTGTGCACCTCGATTCATGTTTGGAGCTACATATGATCAAAATTTCGGATAGAATCCATTGTTGAGCGGGACAACAGTGGATATTGGTTTGATATCTCGCATCCAACCAACATGTACAATAGTTTGTCACTTTGTTTTCCACATTCTAGATTAGATTTTCTTCATAAGAGTCAATTGTCCAAGTCTTTTATCCAAAAAACCCAAAAAAATTATAAAAACAACAAAATCATGGAACATGATGAGAACATTGAGCATGTGATTGAGACATCTCATTGTTTCTCTACTCTTGAGGAGTTAGAGTTATGTCTTCAACAAAATTCTAATTCCCATATTATTCTTATTTCTTCCCTTGATGAGTATGCTCTAATCCAAGAGTATGCTCTCAATGTTGACAAGTGCTCAAAATTTAACCAAACACATGATGCCTTAGTTGAAACAAAGTACAAAACTGTAGACAAAAAAATCAAACCCATAGCTCAACCGTTACCTCAAGGAAGTAATGAAAAAATTATTGATGTGAAAAATGATCCAATTCTTTGGGATAAGAAAAACATAGGACATACATTCACGGATGAGACAATCAAACAGGTGAAAATTGGTAGAGATGATGACTTTCTTTTGCCAGCAGAGAGAGATAAATTTGAGAGAGTTATACGGAGCCATGGAAAAGCCTTTACTATGTATCCTCATGAGATTGGTTGTGTAGATCCTAAGCTAGTTGCACCCATGATAATCTTTACTATTCCACATATTCCATGGAATCTTCGTCCTATACCTGTTCCAAAGGCTCACTTACCTGAGCTAATGAAACTACTTAAGGAGAAGATAAACATGAGAATTTTAGAGCCATCTTTTGCACCTTACTCAAACAGATGGTTCACTGTGCCTAAAAAGAATGGGAAACTACGTTTTATTCAAGATCTCCAACCCGTCAATAAAGTCACCATAAGGAATGTAGGAACAGGACCCATTGTAGATGAGTTTGCTGAATCATTTTCAGGACATTCTATCTATTCAATGGGTGATCTATATTCTGGATATGACCAATTCCAATTAGCAATTGATAGTCGTGACATAACCACAATGAAAACTCCTTTAGGCTTAGTGCGAATGTGTACTTTACCTCAAGGAGCGACTAATTCTGTGGCTCATATGATGAGTGCTATGAATATGGTCTTACATGACTTTATCCCTCATATAACTATGCCATTCATTGATGATATTCCAATTAAAGGGAGTGAGGAACGTGTAAAGGACATTACTTTAGATTCATCGGGATGTCGTAAATTTGTTCTTGACCATATCTCTGATTGTGAAAGAATATTTCAACGATTTGAAGAGGTAGGTCTCACATTTTCCATAGAGAAATCTGTTTTTGGTGTCAACGAGGTGCTTATTGTTGGACATTTATGTGGCCATTATGGTCGAAAGCCATACCCACAAAAAGTTGATGCCATTAGCAAGATTTCTGAAACATGTAACAACGTGAGTGAGGTACGTAGATTTCTTGGTGCTTGCATCTTTTATGTTATTTGGATCCCACACTTTGCTCATGTTGCTGATTGTCTTTATGACTTGTTGAGGAAGAAACGAAAATTTATTTGGACTGACAAACACACTCAGGCTATGCGTAAATTGAAGAAATTATTGCTTGAAGCTCCCATCCTTAAGCGTGTAGACTATTCTGCTAACAAACCTATTATATTGACTGTTGATACTAGTCCTATTGGTATAGGTTGGGTCATAAGTCAAGATGATAGTGAAGGGAATAGATATGCAATTAGGTTTGGTGCCAAAATTCTACATGAAACACAACGAAAATATCCACAGATCAAACGAGAACTATGGGGTATGGTAACAGCTTTGAAAACAGACAAAGAATATTTCATTGGTGCAAATGTCAAAGTTGAGACTGATTGTTTGCCTCTCATTGGAATGATAACTAATTGTTCATCTCCTGATATAGCCATGCTTAGATGGATGTCATATATTAAGTTCATAAATCCTGAGTTAGTTCATATTTCAGGTAAGTCAAACTCAGTTGCTGATATGTTATCGAGAGCTAGATTTGATGATGATCTTGAAAGTGATCTAATAAAGAATGTGAATTTAGTTGACTATGTTCCACATATATATGAGTATGAGAAATTTCATGAGTCTGAGTACGAAGATGAATGGAGAGACATAGGAAAGTATCTCAGTACA
This sequence comes from Ceratopteris richardii, assembly GCA_020310875.1. Lineage (NCBI taxonomy): Eukaryota > Viridiplantae > Streptophyta > Polypodiopsida > Polypodiales > Pteridaceae > Ceratopteris > Ceratopteris richardii. The sequence goes on from CM035416.1 coordinate 29,040,132, forward strand.
CTACAACCATTACCTAACTGGACTACGAATAGATTCCGTAACATTAGGAAACGAGCTTATAACTTTTTCCTATGTAATGGTTATCTTTGGAGACATGCTAAGGGTAAGGTTAAGAATCCACAACGAGTCCTAGGAAAACGAGGTCTTCAATTGCAAGTAATGAAGGAAATGCATGAGACATTATGGGCCGGTCATAAAGGATTTTTTGGAACATATGAAAAAATTAGAAGTACCTATTATTGGCATAGGATGTATGTTGACATTAGTAGCTATGTTTCTACATGTTCTACTTGTCAACTTCATTCATCAGTCAAACATAGAGATCCGTTGCATCCTACTTATCCACCTTGTATTCACTACAAGTGGGTAGTAGATCTTGTAACTATGCCTAAAGGTATTGACAAAATGCGTTACATTGTACTTGCAAGAGAAGATTTAACTAATCATGTAGAGGGACGTGCATTACGATCTAAGACCACTTACAATGTTTGCAAATTCTTGCTTGAAGATGTCATAAGTCGCTTTGGGTACATAGAGAAAGTAGTTGCCGATCGTGGAGAGTTAAATGCGAGAGAAGCTAAAGAGTTCTTTGAGCGTCACGGTATTCGTTTGTCTCTCACTACTGCATATAACCCAGAGGCCAATGGTAAAATAGAGAGAGGGCATCCACCTATTGTGAAAGCCATATCTAAAGCATGTAATGGTGACATCAAACAATGGCCTAAATTCTTACCTTTTGCACTTTGGGCAGATAGAATGACATGCACACGTACTACTGGATATATGCCTGCTGAACTCATGTACTGTCAAAAACCATTGTTTCCAATTCAGTCTCATATTTCTGCATGGTCAAATTTGCCTTGGTCTGAAAACATGTCTACTGATGATTTTTTGAGTTTGCGTATTAAACAGTTAGAACAAGGTAAATTAAGACTTGATGATGCTGTTGAAAGATTAAGAGAATCTAGAATGAAGAACAAGCATTATTTTGATAAAACTCATCGATTGCGTCCTAAGCCAATTGAAGTAGGAGATTGGGTGCTCATTTATGATAGTACATTCGACTCTCAATATGATGCACGCAAAAAGCTCACTCAACGGTGGTTTGGGCCATACATAGTATCAAAAGTCAACAACAATGGTACGTATGCTCTTTGTGAATTAAATGGTGTTGCACTAAAAGCTTTCATTGCAGGTAAAAGGGTAAAGTTATTCAAGAAGCGTGATAATGACGAGTACATTTTGGATGAGGACATTGAAGAAGATGAAAACAATGAGGCCGATTCATAAACAGGAGTATCCATGTTAAAAATAAAAAAATAAAAAATAAAAAATAAAAAAAAGGAATTAAAAAAAAAAGTATAAAAATATCATTAATTTTTCAAGTTCATGTTGCTTTGTTTTTTTTCAAGTTCATTCTATTTTTTTTCCATGCTTGTTTCATGCATGTTTTTTTCAATCTTTGCATCACATTGCATATCCACATCACTTGAGTCAAAAAAGGGCAATTGATGATTTCTCTACTTGTGTAAAATTGTATCTTAAGTAGTAACTTATCTACTAAGAAATTGATTATAATCTAGGATTGTGGAAAGATAGGGCATGTAGATTTGGAGGTTTATTTTGGTGACATGACTTTCATATATAAACATGCATATGTATCCAGTATCGAAAGCATAATTGTTGAAATCCTAGCTCCTGCTATTGCATGTTTCTACATCCTTAGTCCATCTCACAGCACTTGTATCGGAGTTTAAACGGCTGTTCTCCGTCATCAAAAATGGTTGTACCTTGTATCGGGGTTTAACTTTTCCTCGTCAAAAAAAAAAAAAAAAAAAAAAAGCTACATGTTACCAAGAAGTTTACACTTTCTTCCACCCCAAAAAAAGTGATCGTAACCATAAAGTTGCCAAATCATCATCATCATCATCATCGGAAAAAAAAAAAGAGCAAGCCAAAGGAGGATAAAGAGGCATAGTAGAATAAATCACGGGCTATATAAGCAGATTTATGCATTAGTGGAGTTTAGTTAGATTTCCTTGCATGTTATTAGAGAAAGAGCATATTCATATTTATGTAGGAAAGGAGTTGATCTAAAATAAGCTAAAGATGAAAGATGTCTCTTGAAAATCCTAAATCTTTGTTTATAATCATATTTAAGGTAGATTGCTTTATGAAAAAGGTACAAAATTTTCTTCAAGATGAGAGGAACTGATGCTTAAAACGACTCAATACAACCACTTCCACTTCATATTGATGCTTGTTTTTTTTCTTTCTTGTTGCCAATGTTGCTTGTTCATTTGCATATATGTTGCCTATTTGTTCATGCATATTCATGTTTCCTGTTTCAATTATTTCTTTCATGCAAATTTTGCTTCATGTCACGTTACCTACTTATTCATGCATATAATCAATTTTCCTTCCATGTTTCTTATGTTGCCTATAAAAGAATTTGATGCCTGGAACATTTTGTTTTTCACAGATGCTAGAGTGGCGCTTCCGGAGGAATCGCAGGTTTAGTGGGGGCGAATGTCGTCGAGATTTTCTCTCCTCTCTCACTTGTGAAGGCCTACAAAAAAAACATATTTGGTGAAGGTAGCCAGAATTCCCCGAGAAGTCCAGGATGCATCAAGGATGTCAAAGGAAGGTCACATACAAAGTTTCAAAGAAATCAAGAAAGTCCATGGTAGCGGTCAAAGTTGGTCAAAGCTGGTCAAAAGGGCAAAAATTTCATTGTCACCAAATTAGATGAAAATCCATATACTTGTAAAGATTGTCAAAGGCAGTCTATAGCCCAAATTTCAGCAGAAAATGGATTTGGTAGCACATTGAGATGCTATGTTCATTTTGTAAAAATGTATTTTTTCTAGTTTGACCCTACAAATTCTTGTATAGAAAATTATGTTAGCCATATGGTTTGGCATGTATAAAGACCATATGTGGCTACATATTTGTATAAAGTTTCAAGGCTATCCGAGCTTCCTAGACACCTTAATGCCACCTTGCAAGCTTCCAAATGTAGTCAAACTTGTACAAGTTAGATTCAGATGGGAGTTTTTTCTGCATATTCCTGAAGGAGATCTTTGGAAACATAGTCCTACAATGTTTCATCTTCATCAAAGCCTATTTGGAGGGTCAAAGAGTACAAAGTCCAGTTTTCAGGATCACCGCAGTTTTCTAGTTTAAGAAAATTGAAGGCTTGAATGTCTGCCACATGTCAAAATATGATTGAACCATGCTGTACGGTCAAGATGAGCTCATATTCAAGGGTGGAGATGCACTAAAGCATAAAGGAAGGAGGATCCACGAATTTTTTCCATAAAAGAAGACCTTTTTTACAATCAAAGATCAATAATGCAGCATTTCTCCAAAAATAGTGGCTTATCTTATCCGAATTGATATCAGCACTGATCCGACGGTCCAGATCATCCCCAGATCCAATGGTGGAGAATGAGGGCGCCTAAATTTCACTCCTTTACACTAGATTTGATAGAAAGAACAATTCCAAGCCATTGATTTGATTAATCAAATGGTTGTAATCGAAAGTAGTGATCCTAGAGTTGAGAGTTGATTTCTCTAGATCCAAGGGCCCAAATTCATTCAAAAAACTATATAAACCCCCCTCCAAACTCCTAGAGCATCATTGTTAGGCATCCATAGGGCTCACGCTAGCTTACGGTTTCCTTGAGACGATCACCCTCGGTTGAGCGAGTGAGGATCCAAGGTGAGCTAGTATGAGTATAGAACCTAGTTTCAAATTTAAGTTAGAACTCCAATCTAGGATAGGCTCTTAAAACCAGCATCTCTATCTTGACTCACCCTCGGTGGAGCGTGTGAGTGAGTTAGAGCTGATTTTAATGAGTCTTAGACTTCTTTAGTTAGACGTTACGAGCCTAGACAGACATAGGGTCACTGGAGTGGAACTCACCTTCTTACGTGTGACATTCGGTTGAACTGTCATGGTTTGAGGGTCGGAACCACCTTTGATCAGTAGACTGCTTAGCATGACGTACCACTACGATCTTTTACATGTAACTTAATTCAAATTCTTTTAATTCATGTCACTTGTCACTTGTCTCTTGTCACCTCTCTCAGTCTCTTAAGTATTTTTACATGTCTTCTATTTCTTCTATGTGTGAGAAGGCTCCGCAGTATTGCGTTGAACCAGTGAGGATGTTTCTTTGAGCTTGTGAGTAAAATCCATCATCATAATTCACTTGCATGCATATAATCCATACAAATCCATACATATTTATTAGTTTCTGAAAGTGTATAAGAAGCTCCAATATTGGACCATTCTTCCTTTCGAAACTGATTTATGTGTAAGGATTCCATCTATTCTCATCATGCATACATATCATCCAAAGAAGGCTATACATATGGATTAGAATTAGGAAGTGTTTAAGAAGCTCCTCCAATGGACCATTCTTCCTTCCAAATTTGATTTGTGTGTATGGTTCTCTTTCATTCTTATCATTCATGTCATCAATCTAACTTGCACACCTACATTCCCATTCCCATAATTATTTCAACATCTCTCTCTTCTCCATACTCAACATTAATTTCACCTTCACATCTTTAAACCTTCCAACATTCATTAGCTTCATACACCCTGTGTGTGCCACGACCGGACCCGATCCACCCGGATTGCGATCACCTCCACACCGTGGGCGAATTCTCGCACTGTAACAGGAGGCCTACCTTATATTTGATCGATCCGCACTATAGTGGCGGCATATATTTGTATTAGTCCACCCGCACTAAAATGGGTTTCCGTATTACCGACCCGCACTGTAGCGGTCATCATTGTATCACTCAAATTTTATTGGACCACTTCAGTGGCATCTACATTGTATCATTGAGATTTGTCTCGACACCGATCAGGTGGCTTTCATGTTTTAGCACATTGTATCTGGATTCTCTCACTCCCGACACCTAAGGTCTTATGCATATGCACATTCGCTCATCTCTTCCGAGAGGGTAGAGGCCTTACGACGATCGCCACACCAGAGAGAGGGCGAGGCGACCAGCACGCAGACGCCATTCACCGGACGTGGGAACAATGCACATCATGGGCCTGATCTAACTTCACGCTGGCTCTTCCCATTCACCTGCTTCCTTGTCCGACAGTGGTGGCAAAAGACTGACCAACACCTAGATCAGCCATAAGGCGTTTGAGCCACACACATTCAACAATTGCTGTGAAAGCTGCCCTATACTTAGCCTCACATCTGGAAGTGGCCACAGTAGGCTACTTCTTGCTCAACCAAAATATACATGATAAATCATTGGGGGACACATGAGTATCATACAAACCAACCCAATTAGAGTCAAAAAAAGCATGTAAATTCGGTCGTAGTCATCCCCCCTTGGGATAAAACAATCCAAGTAACTAGGTACCAATCAAGTAACAAAAGATGCGCTTAATAGCCTGGAAATGCTTGAAACCTAGGCAATGCATAAACGTACTTATATGTGAAACAACAAACTAAATATTTGGTCGAGTAATGCATAAGTAAATCAAGCATCAAATAGCCTGCTGATATAGAACATCATCAAATGCATCTCTAGCATCATGAAGACTCAACCCTAAACATGTCTCTATAGGAGTGGTAATAGATTTGCAGTCTTCAAGGCCAAAACATTGTAATAATGTGTCAATATGTTTTGTTTGACACAAAGCTTTTCTGCTATCAACTTGCATAAACTGAACACCCAAATAATGATGCAAATGCCCTAAATCTAACATCTCAAATGAGGCATGTAGATTAGCCTTAAAATGAGCAATATGCTTCTCATGCGGACCAATGAGCAACAAAAAGAGGTAGCGAAGTGTCATACATGTCTTGGAGCTAACTGATGTCTCCTTCGTGTTGGTGCATTTTACCCAAGCCTACATGCTTGATATATTTGATATTATCCTCATTTGTAAGTCACATGAGTAGTCATGTGAACACCTCTTGTAAAAGAGTACATTTTATCTCTTGTAAATGGAAAAAGAAAAAAGGAAAAGGATGGCTTACCTCATCCATGATGTAAAAGCAAATTCGTGGCTCCAACTACCAAAATCATGAATTTTCAAGCTGAGGGAATCTCTCCTAACTTTGGGGATCATTTTTAGGTGGAGCCATTCGAATTCGAATTCAAAACTCCCTCCAAGAATAGCTATAAAAAGAGCAAGAAGGAAGAGGCGATTAGCAAGCCTTGTACGTGACCACTTCATGTCATTTTGTAGAGATTGAAGAGCTTACTCCATAGCTCTATCATTCTACTCCCATTGTGCAAAGATTCATTGCCAATGTGGTTGTAATCATATGTGAATCTATACATTTATCATCATCTACTTCTCTGTTTTGTTCTCTGCTATACTCACTCAGAGCAGTACCTTTGGAAGGTCATATCTTGAGTTTTACTGAACCTTTTTCAGTGATCTAACATGCGTTGGATAGCTCATACTCTCTACTTTGTGCCTAAAAATTTTCAAGGTCATTGAATTAATACTTTTGGAGATATCTGCATTTTACTGCTTACTGGTCTATCTCTACAGAGCCCCGAGAATTGTGGGGAGGTTCCAGAAATTGTTGAAACTTGTTCTCAGTGCTCAGTCCATCATTTGAAGTGTTTTAACTTGGATTGGGAAGCTTGCTAAGTCTATTTGCTATGTCCAAAAGGAATTTTTCTAATTTCTACCAAGTTGAGAGCACTGTTCATTTTTTCCAGCAGGTGTATGTCCAAAAATAGCAAGTTTTGGGAGCTAGTCATTTCACAACTAGTCTGTCTTGACTTAAACTTTTGGGATACATGTTCCAAAGTACTTGGCTGATATTTTGGTGGATTTAGGAAGCTCAAAGGGTCTACTAGTCAACTCTGAAGTCTCAGTTGGCTGGTGTGAAGCTGTTTGTAGCGGCACCTACTCATCTTTGGATTGCATCCACCATCTCTCTTCACAGTGGTATCAGAGCATAGTCAAGAAACATGGGAGATGGATTTGCATCAACAATTGACAAATTGGATCGAAACAACTACCCGGCATGGTCTCTAAGGATGGAGGCTTACCTTCAAGGGAGGAATCTATATGGATTCATATCCGGAGATGAAGCAATGCCAACCATGAGGAACAAAGGGCAACCATCACATGAAGAAGTGGAAGGACTTTCGAATTGGTGTTCGAAGGATGCACTTGCAAGGTCCTATATTCTAAACTCAATCTCTGATTTTCTTTTACCTCATGTCAAGGGATGCAAGACATCAAGAGAAACCTGGAATGCACTTGCTTCTTTCTTCTCTTCCAACACTCGAGCAAGGAAGAACCAATTGTGGATGGAGTTCACAACAATGAAGAAAAGCCCGAAGCAAAATGTGACTGATTATGTCACAAAGATGAAGGAGATTTCCGACCAACTTGGAAGCATTGGAGAGGTAATTGAAGAGGAGCAAATCATAAGACAAATCATGAATGGAATCAAAGCAGACGACAAGTGGGAGTCATTCACAACAGCCATGGATTTATACATGGATATGCATGTACCCGACCTCAACACACTCATGGGCCAACTCTTCACTCATGAAGCAAAGATTAGCAAAGGTGGTGAGTCCTCAAGAGGTAATCAAACTTCTGCCTTATATTTTGATAAAGCTAAGGTCAAAGACAAGTCAAAGAATAGGAAGAATGAAGATGAAGGAAGCTCTTTCCAAGCAAACTTTGCAGGTAGAGGAAGAGCTAGAGGAAGAGGCAGAGGTGGAAAGCAAGGCAGGGGGAGATTCCAATCATCTCAACCTTGCAACATATGTGGCTTATCTAACCATACTACTGAAGAATGTTTCAGGAACCCGAGGAACTCAAGAGGAAGAGGATTCAATAGAGGTGGCTATGGATCAAATAGAGGTAGATACAATGGAGGCTACAACAACAACAACTACTACAACAACAATTACAACAACAACAACAACTATCAAAGTGGCCATAGAGGAAGAAGAGATTACAATAACTATGCAGAGGACCAAAGTCAAGAAGATTCATTATTGATTATGAATCTATCAGCGAAGAAGGGTAAGGATGATGATCACATATTTTACATTGATTTGGGATGCTCGAACCATGTAGCAGGAAATGTGGCTTTACTTTTTGATTTGGAAGATCCTCATAACAAGCATGAAGGGCAGATAGGAGATGATACAAAGCACTCAGTGGAGAAGATAGGTAATGTGAAGACATCAGATGGGAATATGAATCTCTGAAGCAAAGTCTTGTATGTCCCTACAATTACCAAAAATTAAGTGTTGGACAGATTGTTGAAAAAGGATTGTAGGTTAGATTCAATCGATTCGGAGCATATGTTGAAGACCCAAGGCAAGGCTTTCGAAGGATTGCCAAAGGAGAAAAGACAGGAAGGCTTTTCACTTTTGAAGTGGAAGATACAAAGAACATAGCTTTGTTTAGCTATGGATCTCAAACTCTAACAGAGTTGGAGATATGGCACAAAAGGCTTGCTCACATTGGTGAGAGGACACTCAAACAGATTTGCAGGGACCAAAGTGTACTTGGTTTGCCTAATATCACAAGGCAACACATGATTTATAAGTGTGAAGCTTGTCAACTCGGCAAGGCTCATAGACAACCTTTCAATAAGAAAGGATATATGTATCAAAAACCCTTTGGATCTAGTGCACACAGATGTGTGGGGTCCAGTAAGGAGCCATCTATATCAGGCTCAAGATATTATGTGTCTTTCATAGATGATTGTAGCAGGTGGACCATTCTGTTTTTCATGAAGCACAAGGATGAAGTGTTTAATTGCTTTAAGAAGTATATTGCTCTTGTTGAAAATCAAACAGGTAGGACTTTGAAAAGACTCAGATCAGATGGTGGAGGAGAATACTTCTCTTCTGAATTTGATGCCTTCTTGTATGAAAGAGGCATTAAAAGGGAAGTCACTACAAGGTATACACCCAAACTCAATGGTGTAGCAGAGAGGAGGAACAGAGCTATTGTCAAAGCTGCAAGGTCCATGCTCAACGAAAAGGGATTGCCAAACTACCTATGGGTAGAGGCTGTGTCGACAGCCACATATCTCATAAATAGACTTCCATCTAAGTCACTAGATGGAACCACTCCATATGAAGTGTGGAATGGAAGAAGACCTAGTCTAGAGCATTGTAAAATCTTTGGATGCTTAGCCTATGCTCACATTCCTTCTCAAGTAAGAGGGAAATTGGATCCCAAGGCAGAGAAGTGCGTATTTATTGGTTATGATCAAAACCAAAAAGGATATAGATTGTACAATCCAACCAATAAAGGATTTTCTGTGAGTAGAGATGTAATTTTTGATGAAAACAAATCATGGTTTGATGATGACAGGAAAGTGAAGCTGCCTTATGACTTGGATGAAGACTTTCCATCACTTCAACCAAAGGAGCCAAAGCAGATTGAAGAAAGTGATTCGGAGATTGACTTAGAAGACTTGGAAAGACTAAAGCTATGGAAGAACAAAGGTAAAGCAAAGATGCAGGATGCTACATATGGACTGGAGAGCTCACATCAACCACTTAGAAGGTCTTCAAGGGAGAAGAAGAAACCAGAAAGGTTTGGTTATGATACTTCTTTGGTCACCAAGCACTCAATCTACATTGCAAAGGATTCAACCAATGAAGAACCTACCACATTCGAAGAAGCACAAAGCAAGAAAGCTTGGAGAGATGCAATGGATGAAGAAATGGAAGCAGATGGAAGTATAAATAGACACAAAGCAAGGTTAGTTGCTAAAGGGTTTGCTCAAACCCATGGTATTGATTATGAGGAGACTTTCTCTCCTGTTGCAAAAATGCCTACAATTAGGGTTCTCATTAGTCTTGCTGCATCTAGAAATTGGAATCTTTATCAACTTGATGTAAAGAATGCTTTCTTGAATGGATGGATTTCTGAGGAAGTGTATATGGCACAACCTCCTGGATATGAGGATGTACATCATCCTAACTATGTATGCAAACTAAAGAAAGCTTTGTATGGATTGAAGCAAGCTCCAAGAGCTTGGAATTTCATATTGGTGACTTATTTGCAGGACCAAGGATTCAAAGCTAGCAAGGCGGATACCTCTTTGTTCATAAAAAGGAATGTATCTGAAGTGATCTATTTATGTGTGTATGTTGATGAATTATTATCACAGGCAATGATCTTGAAGGAATCAAACAAGTAAAGGCTCAAATGAAGGAGGAGTTCAAAATAAGTGACCTCGGACCACTCACTTATTTTCTTGGATTGGAGTTGATCTGCACAGATTCAGGTATATACATCACACAAAGGAAGTATATCCATGACATGCTCGTCAAGTTCAAGATGGAAAATACCAAGTGTGCAGGTACACCTATGGAGCAAAATCATAAGCTTAGTGCTTATGAAGGAGAGCCAATTGAAGACATCACAAGCTATCAAAGCTTGGTTGGAAGTTTGAACTATGCAACACTCACAAGGGTGGATATATGCTATAGTGTTAGCATATTGAGTCAGTTTATGCATAAGCCAAGAAGACCACATATGGAAGCGGCCAAGCGAGTCCTCAAGTACCTAAAGGGGACCATGAATGAAGGTTTGTTTTATTCATATACTTCAGATATTGAGCTAAAGGTCTACTCAGATGCAGATTGGGCCAGATCTAAAGATGATAGAAGAAGCACATCAGGGTATATATCATTTGTAGGTTCAAAAATCATTTCTTGGTCATCGAAGAAGCAACCAACCGTGGCATTATCTTCTACCAAAGCTGAATATAGAGGTTTGGCTAATGCAACTCAAGAAATCATGTGGTTAAAGTCTTTGTACACATGTCTTGGACTTCATTCTTCAACACCTCACATTTTTGGTGACAACACAAGCTCACTACATCTAGCAGCTAATCCGGTATACCATGCTAGAACCAAGCATATTGAAGTCCACTACCATTACGTAAGGGAGAAGCTAATGAGCAAGGATATTCAACTATCCTATGTCTCTACAGATATGCAATGTGCCGACATGTTGACTAAAGCTCTTGATGGTACAAAATTAAGTAGATTCAAGTTGATGATTGGCTTGCAGGAAATCAAGGACAATTGAAGACTTATTTGAAGGCCAAGAATGTTAGGCTTGAGGGGGAGCTGTTGGTGCATTTTACCCAAGCCCACATGCTTGATATATTTGATATTATCCTCATTTGTAAGTCACATGAGTAGTCATGTGAACACCTCTTGTAAAAGAGTACATTTTATCTCTTGTAAATGGAAAAAGAAAAAAGGAAAAGGATGGCTTACCTCATCCATGATGTAAAAGCAAATTCGTGGCTCCAACTACCAAAATCACGAATTTTCAAGTTGAGTGAATCTCTCCTAACTTTGGGGATCACTTTTAGGTGGAGCCATTCGAATTCGAATTCAAAACTCCCTCCAAGAATAGCTATAAAAAGAGCAAGAAGGAAGAGGCGATTAGCAAGCCTTGTACGTGACCACTTCATGTCATTTTGTAGAGATTGAAGAGCTTACTCCATAGCTCTATCATTCTACTTCCATTTCGCGAAGATTCATTGCCAATGTGGTTGTAATCATATGTGAATCTATACATTTATCATCATCTACTTCTCTGTTTTGTTCTCTGCTATACTCACTTAGAGCAGTACCTTCGGAAGGTCATAGCTTGAGTTTTACTGAACCTTTTTCAGTGATTTAACTTGCGTTGGATAGCTCATATGGTCTACTTTGTGCGTATAAATTTTCAAGGTCATTGAATTAATAATTTTGGAGATATCTGCATTTTATTGCTTACTGGTCTATCTCTGCAGAGCCCCGAGAATTGTGGGGAGGTTCCAGAAATTATTGAAACTTGTTCTCAGTGCTCAGTCCATCATTTGAAGTGTTTTAACTTGGATTGGGAAGCTTGCTAAGTCTATTTACTATGCCCAAAAGGAATTTTTCAAATTCTTACCAGGTTGAGAGCACTGTTCATTTTGTCCAGTAGGTGTATGTCCAAAAATAGCAAGTTTTGGGAGCTAGTCATTTCACAACTAGTCTGTCTTGACTTAAACTTTTGGGATACATGTTCCAAAGTACTTGGCTGATATTTTGGTGGATTTAGGAAGCTCAAAGGGTCTACTAATCAACTCTGAAGTCTCAGTTGGCTGGTGTGAAGTTGGTTGTAGCGGCACCTACTCATCTTTGGATTGCATCCACCATCTCTCTTCACACTTCGTACATGAAAGTAATGGTTGAATAGCATCTTCCACAAAAACATCACAGCTAACCAAAATGTGTTTAGTCTATGGATGATAGAGACGATAGCATTTGCTTTTCGAACTATACACAACAAAATTACATTTCATTGCTTTATCATCTGATCTCTTGCATTATTGTTCACACACTAATGCATATGCCAGACAACCAAAAACACGCACGCGAGAAACAAATGGCTTGTTACAATGTGAAGCCTCATATGGAGTGATAGAATGCAATGCTTTAGTGGGACACCTGTTAAGTGCATATGTTGCACACATAATAGCCTCAAGCCAGAATCTATGATAAAGCCTGACTCTTGACTGTACACCTCACCATCTCCATGAGTGATATGTTCTTCCGTTCAACAAATCCATTCTGTTGAGGTGTATATAGCACTGTACACTGATATTTTATCTCACATTCAGCTAGAAATGCATTAAAGACACAAGACATATACCCCTCGATCAGAACAGAGGGTGCCCATTTTACATGCTGATCGATTTTTAGCCAAAACTAGAAACTATTTGAAGCACAGAAACACTTCTACTTTGCTTTCAATGGATATATCCATGCATGCCTAGAAAGATCATCCATGAAAGTCACAAAGTAGAGATAGTTTCCAAAAGAGGGTGTCTGCATAAGACCACAGATATCACTATGAATAAGCTGGAATTTCTAAGTAGCTCAAACTGAACCATCTTTAAGGAATGAGGAACGCTGCATTTTGCCCAAATTACAGCCTTCACATACTGTTTACCATCAAGTTTGGGCATGACCAAAGCATGCATGCCAATGCTTTGCGTCTAACAAAACCTAAGAATCATGTATTGCACATGCTGAATCATTCATAGATTTTTCATAGCTATGAGCTTATACAGCCCATGACATAAAATGACAAAAGCAATAATGACATCACAATTTGATAGAGCATGAATTTTACATCTATCATCAACAAATTTCACAACCAAGGTGATCTTGGCTAAAGCTGAAATTGATAACAGACTCTTCTTGATCCCTGGCACAAATAAAGCATCCAACAATGAAAAGGAAGTACCATCATTAGTAGCGAGAATGATCTTATAAATCCCATAAAAGGATAAGAGGAGTTCTTGGTGCATGTGACAGTAATCCCTATAGGGGCAGACTCGAGTGAAGTGAAGAAATTATGCTATGAGGTAATATGTTTGGTTGCCCCACTATCAAAGTACCAACATTTGAGTCTACTACAAACATACATTGTTCATAAGAAGATGGGTCATAACTGCAAACAATGGTAAATGCCCATTCTTCCTTTCACACAAGATTAGGAGACTCTGATCTGGGTGTAGAGCCCTCTGCAATAGCCATTCCAGCCTCTTTCTTCCTTGCCTCTTTAGCAGCCAATTCTGGACAACTCATTATGACATGATCATCTCCTTTATAGTATTTGCAAAAAAATTTCTACTTTTCTATTTTCTTCTCATCTCTATTTTCCTTCTTTGATTATGTAGAATTAGCATATTTCTGCTTACTAGTAGAAGAGCTGCATTTACCTTTGCCTTTGTGACTAGCTAGGAAAGCTTGATGTGCAACACGCATAATGGACATGTTCTGCCTAGATTGATCTTTCTACAACTGAATAGAGACTAACTCCTCAAATGTTAAGGAATTTGGATTGCTTTTCATCATCAAAAAAAGAGTAGAAGCAAAACTCTGATATGATTTGAGAAGACCATTCAGAACAATGTGCACAAGTGAACTATCACGAAAGACTTCATTAGCAGAAATGAATTGTTCCTTCAAATCTTTGATGTTTGTTAGAAAATTATCCATGGAATCTCCTTCATTCATGTGCTCACTCTCCAACTATTTTTGGAGGTAAGCAACACGAGCCTCATTCCTTGCTCTTTAGAAGTCTATGGAAACCACAACAAGTGATGACCCCATAATCAAAGGAATAAAAAGGCAAATAGGTATTCAAGAAAGGAAGGCACAAAAGATGAGACATGTCTAGTTTGTGAAAACATCACTTCTATCATAGCCATGGGTGGTAACATCTAGCAAAAAGCAAGGCACTAAACAAGAATAGGTGCACAGGTGCACAAGAAGAGAAAATATTTGAAGCTGAAGATCTATCGCAAGGAGAAGGATCAGCCACTAGTTCACCACATCTGGGTACCTAAGAAAATTTTGGAGGCACACTGAAAAAACTCAAAATTTTTTATACCAAAGTGATAACTAATGGAAGCATGGATGAAGCAAAAACCTGAAATTCATAATGCACAAGAAGTGGCGAAGGCAATGAAGGAGAAAATACACAAAGGGTAGGAGGTCTCAAATTTAACTGCTAACTTGTTCGACTAACATGGAGGCCGAAGAAAACACACACTCCACGCACAAGAGGTTATGATCTTTCTTGAATTCACATAATAACTAGTGAAAAAATGAATCACACATGTCCATGCAAACAACGCAAGACTGAAACATACAACTGGAAGCCTAAGGAGAAACATACAACTCTAGACATACAACTCGAAACCTAAGGAGAAACAAAACCCTCATCATTCGAAGCCCCTCGATACCTCATCAAGGACCAGTCCTCATTGCACCATCAAGACCAATTACACCTAGACTACGAATGCATAGGGCTAAATTACAAGGTTTTGAACAAGGCAGAAGAATTTCCAAACCCATGCATGCATAGGCAAACCTCCATTAGCGTTGAAAACTTAAAAGAATAAAAAGCACTGAAGAAAATTAAAACAAATTTGATGAAGCATAAGCTATGTACATGTATATTCTATGAGTCTTGTATATACGATTGCTTTTCTTTAATCTAGTTGTGTTAAGTTGTTCTTTTTATGTCATTTTCATGTGGCTTTTAGTTACAAAATCTTCCACGTTGAGACTAGAAAACTGTTATGTTGTTGGAGTGTTGATGAATTTCTCTAACAAACCAAAGAGTAGACATTGGAATATAGGCATGCGTATTTCAAGGTTTCTTATATGAACCTTAGATTTTGGTATTTTGTACACTTAAATACTCTTCAAGGGTATTGCAATTTAGTTTGGGCAAGAGATTGTGACTCTAGAAAAGCAGCTTCTAGATGTTGCTTCCGACTTGGCTCAATAATATTTTCTTGGGTAATTTGAAAGCAACCAACTATGTAACTTTCTTATAATGAAGCAAAATAAAAAGCTCCATGTTTTGTATTTTGTGACGTAGCTTGGTTGACAAGGATACTAGGAAACTTGGAATTCTCATTATAGATGGCAAAAACAATCAAATGTGATAATGAGAGTTGCATGGTGATCACAAAGAATCAAGTGTTTCATGCTCACACCAAACATATAGAGGTATAATACCATTATGTTCATGAGCTAATAGTAGATGAATTATGGAGTTAGAGCATCATTGGACAAATGCAAATTGTCGTGACATGTTCACAAAACCACTTGGTAAAGACTAGCTCAATTGACATTTTGACCATTTGGGCATACTTCTCATATAGGCATAATTTATCATGTGGTATACATCAGGGGGAGGGGTGTTAGTGTATATTCAATGTCTACCTATGATGAATTTACTATGTATTGCATATTTTCTAAGCCCTTGTAATGAGGAGAAGCCAGATGTGCATTACCCTATGGATGGAAATTCCAATTTGCATGCTAGATGTTCTTATCGGACCACTTATGGCTTCTAAATGATGAAGATGTATTATAAGGAAAGGAAGTTACAAGGATTCTCTATACTTAGGGGCCTTAAGTTAAGTATTTCGATGAAAATGCACCATAGTGTGCTCTCCTTCTCAAGAGCTCCACGACGATATCCTCGGAGTAGAAAACTGAGCTCCTAGGGCCGCAAACAATACTCCGCATAGAGGCTACAGAATACGCAAAAAAACATAGTACACAAGGAGCACAAACACAAACATCTTAGGTGTTACAAATGCGGTCGAACTTATAGTCTGTGGCTGACCATACCACTATATGTTTTATTAAAGAACATATTCAAAGAAGTATCTGGTGGCCATTTCGCCTTTCACATGGACACCAACGATAAAAATTTCCCACTAAAGGAAAATATGACCAAAGTAACTATGGGAGAAAAATAAAGAATGATAAAGAATACCTGAGTGTAAGTATACAAACTATACCTCCCACCAGATGGGAATGTCACATAGTACACAAGTGTCTGTGTAAGATCATGAATCAAGTAACCCCCATCAAGTGAAAGCAGTGTCGAAAGTTATCTTGTGTTAGAGCTTTAGTCAAAGCATCTGCAACATTATAGTGTGAACCTTCTCAAGAATAATGTGTTCAGTGCCTAAGCAATCTCTAATGAAGTGATACCTCACCTCAATGTGCTTGTTCTTTGCATGATCGACTGGATTCTTAGCCAAAACAATGGCACTCTGACTGCCATGGAGCAAACAAGGTACATGCTAAGGTAAACCCATATCACAAGCAAGATGAGAAAGCCACAATGCTTCCTTACATGCCTCAGTTGCTGCAACATACCCAGTTTCTATGGATGAAATAACTTTACATTCTTGAAGACAAGATCTCCAAGAGATAGCACCTCTAGCAAAATGAAAAATATACCTTGATGTAGGCTGCGCATGGTTTTGTGCATAGAGGTTGCAAAATATGCAAAAAAACACAATACATAGGGAGCACAACACAAACTTCTTAGGTGTTACAAATGTGGTGGAACTTACAATCTGTGGTTGACCAGACCACTATATGTTTTATTAAAGAACATATACAAAGAAGTGTCCGGTGGCCATTTGGCTTTTCACATGAACACTAACGGTAACACTAAGGTCGTTAGTCTAAATATGAAGCACTTTTCATGAATTAGGCTATATTCTATATCGAAGGCTTTGATCTAAAGAGGGGCTTGAGCAATGATATTTAAATTAAAAAAATGTCATATGCTTGATGTTTTTGGCTAGTTTGTTTGGGGATTTCATGCATTTATCACGTCTCTATGCTCCAATGTGATGTTGCAGTTGTACCTCTAGAGATCTCTTTACTCCCATGTGATGCTCGACTTGTACCTCTAGCAGAGGAAATTTCTCATCCTTGTCCCTTAACGGATTCACCTTGTGGTCCCTTACCTGGTTGTAATAAGATTACTACAATCAGAAAAATTCCTTATGTCTAATGATTGATTTCTAATTAATATATATATATATATATATATATATATATATATATATATATATATATATATATATATATATATATATATATATTTATGTGTGTGTGTATATATATAGAGAGAGAGGCTCATGTAACGAGAACTGCTGCTGTTGTTGTTAGGAAGAAGATACAATAACAGTAATGGGTATTGATTTTAGTTGAATATATATATATATATATATATATATATATATATATAGAGAGAGAGAGAGAGAGAGAGAGAGAGAGAGAGGCTCATGTTACGAGAATTTGTGCTGTTGTTGTTAGGAAGAAGATACAATAACGGTAACGGGTACTGATTTTAGTTGACAAATATATCCATAGTCCAAAGAAAGACTCTTTTTTCTGTCTATGTGGCTTAATCAGATCTAAGGTTGCGTACCATACATGCAATGAAAGCGGTCGTTCTTTCTTTAATAAACAGGAAAGATGACTCCCTCGTTCACTCTACAGGTTTTACTTCTTCGTTATGCAGGCTTCTTGCGGAATCAGAGAAGCTGACGACACAGCGAATGTGCAGGAGTTCAGCCACCTGCGTTAGAACGTGATCGCAGGGGAAAGGAATAAGCTATTTGGTTGCAGGAAACTCCGACAAGAACATGGATTGGTGATTCATATCTGAAGCAGCATCTCCGTATCGACAACAGCATTTTGCTTTTCGACATACTTTTTCCTGTAGTGCTGCAATTTGAAGTTGATGTTAATTACAGAAAGCCTCGGTGTAGATAAACCTTTCTGTCATAGAAAAGCTTGATGCAGATAAGCCGTATACAATGTGACCAAATTGTACTTCCTGGAATTTAATGCCGAGAGATTTATATTCTGAGAGTATCTTACGAAGTTACGATTCCACATTCATACACATGCATGTAAGCAGAAATATAAGCTGAGATCCGCCAAACATTTACGGCAAAAGTAGAGATAATAGTAAGTAGGCAATGGCATGCAGAGAACGCAAGCAGATTTATGAGTTATTCGCAACTATTCAACGGATCAGTATCTGATGTCAGAAGACCAAGAAATGCAGACCATGGACTAAAATTGATAGGCATTTTGCCTGTCAAGGGCCATTTTTCCTGTCAAAACAAGTGTTTTTTAAAACTTCCTGTCAACTGACAAGCTCCGATTGGTAATTCGCCTGTCATTTTTGATAGATCTTATATGACATATCAAAATTTCTTATATGAAAGGTAGAAGCGAAACCTTGCCTGTCATATGACATTTTGTCATGGCTGTGAAATTTAGGCCTTGATGCAGGCAATTCAAGCGGATTTATGGGGCCAGATTTGGATTATTTGCGGCAGTAGTATCTGAGGTTCGAAGACCTAGAGAGGCAGACAAGAAATAATTTCAAAGATATGCTATATACTTCATCATCTCTAGCGTGGATGCGGATATATTACATGGCGATGTCGTTGCAGGAAATCTTCGAAATTGCAGCCGTTTCGGTGACGTTTCCCCGCCGTTTCACTCTCAGAAAATATCATAATTTCGAATTTTACTCTGAAGCAGACAGATTCTTCTTTGGAGAAAACGCTTCCTTCTGCGTGACAACATGGACTTTCCGGAACTCAGTCACTACGTTTCCAAGCACAGTAAAACTTCCCTATCGCAGAAAAAGAATCAATGTCCTCGTCTTCTTGTAGATCCATCTGCTTCATTGTCATCGTTGCTCAGTGACTTATTGACCTTTTTTAACTCCTGCAAGGAGTTTGCAAGTCTTTTCCTCTCTCTCTCTCTCTCTGTATAAAGAATCCGTTCGTCAATGCATCACATGTGTAAAGAATCCGTTCGTCAATGCATCACATGGATAAGAGATTCGCTGCTAATCAAAGCTACATCAACTCGATTTTATAGAATGAGACGCCGACAACGTACATGGCTGGCACGCATGACCCACGCTCACGAAGTCTACGCCTTCCATATCTTAAACGCGGAAAGTTTCAACATCCATCATAGATATATAAGTATGGACTGCATAATAAATAAATATGTATTGCATAATAAGTGGTATCGTTAGGCTGTTTATGGACAGCATAGTAGTAATAAGTATGTATTCCATAATAAGTGGTATCGTTAGGTTGTTTGGTTGGGTCTTTCATTTCTTTAGGCGGGAGCAAGGGTTGAAATCTTCTTTAGAGAAAGCAAAAGAGTTGTGGGCTTAAGGTCAATGTAATGTTTTTGCATAGTATTTAAGCCAACTTCCTTTGGGAAGTTCTTTTTAATGTCACCTTCGCGTACTTTAACTTTTGTTTTGTGGGATAACGAGGGGTCCCATGCATACTATAGCCATTCACTTATACAATCATTTTTTCAATCAATTCAAGCAAAGGAGATTAAGCTTCGGTCAAACTTCCTCTTAAAAAGAAAGAGGCATCATTGGCCTTTCGAGAGTGAGACGAGCTCTGTCTATTCAAGGTAAAGCAGCTTGTACATAAGCAAGACCAAATGGGCTTATTGAAGGGAAAGAGCTCTCCATATTTAAGGGCTCTCCATATTAAAACCAAAGCAATGAAGGAAAGAGCTCTCCATATTAAAACCAAACCAATCTTACACAAGAAAACACATACATACACAAACACACCTCAATCTAAATAAACATATAACACATACCAAAATATAAACAAATAGATATATAAATAGACATTTCTTAATTCAATAATTCAAGATATAAAATGGGTAGCTACAAGATGGGCTCCCTTGTACTAGAAATAAACGTTGTAGGGATATCAATTTTACAAAATGTTCAACCTTGTTTCAGGTGTTCAATATAGATGTAAGACTCACTAAACAATTAATCCCATTGCATCCCAACAGATCGCATTGTATATGCAATGTTTGCAATGCAGTATCACACCATTTGTGAGAAATGCAACACGTTCTGATGAAGATAAAAAGGAACATATTTTTTGGTGAGATGTGTGTATAATATGAAGTATCTTTATGTACGTAGCATGTACATACTACCATGTGTTATTGGCATGAATGCAACATTGTATATGAGTATTGAAGCTTGAATCTTGAGTCCTAAACCATGAAGGATGGTGACGAATCATGACTTTTGATTCATAAGCCCTGACATTATACATATCTACATAATATAATATGGGTGTTGCGGAGAACTAGTTATAGTATGCACATACTATATGCTACTAATATATCATGTGAGATGTCATGTGTCCAGCCATATTTTGATTGATCCAATTTCATGATATCATGTATATAACATGTAGTTGATTTTTTTTTTTCTATATTGCACAAAAGAAGGACTATTGTATTATATGCAAAAGTGTATACACTCGGAGGAGGGTGGGTTGGGTGCCCCTAAACAGGCTAGAGAGTCAAAAAAGTGAAACAGAAAGCTTAGATTACAAAAGGGGGTTCAAAAAGAGACTGTTGAAAAGTACGGGATTTATATACCAATCAAAGGACAAGAAGGTGACAATAGGAAAGTTAATATAAGGTTTACAACTTTTTCCTTTTGTAGGATTTCAAGAAGCAAATGACAAGAAGGTGACAGTGGGAAAGTTAATATAGGATTTACAACTTTTTCATTTTCTAGAATTTTAAGAAGTAGGGGACATACTCAAACTCCTTTTTGTACTTCTGAAAATTAATGTGGACTCATACATTAACACCTTCAACATCTTCTTGTATCCTCCTTGTTTGACGTGAGACCCTTTTTAAATTTTTTTTTTGTAGGAAGTATAGTCATCATGCAAGTGAACTCCAATAGAGTTGAGCATGCTCACATAAGAAAAAAAGACTAGACACATCTTCTATAGCATTACAAAAAAGATAGGAATCATTCCGAATTTGCAACGAAAGATCTTTGGCATTATTCCAAATAGAGTTTTATAGACTTTTCAATAATAGGAAATTTTCTTTGTGATTATTACCATTATGTCATATGCAATTAAATCTAATTTTATTGTTTAGAAGACCAAGTTAGGCTCCATTTTTGTTCAAAGAGCGCTTGAGGAATTTATTATCAATATTTCTTTTTTCCACATTGCTTTCCACCACCTAAGAAAACTTCAGGGAGACTGTCACAAATGACAAAGGAGGAGAAGAGGGATTGGGGAAGGAAAAGAAAGGCTGCATAGGATTTGAACTTATCCTAAAGCTTGAGGAAGTCACAAATTTGATCTCTCTCGTCAATGATAGAGCCCCACAAAACAATGCCTCTCCAGAAACGTTTGTAAAGAGCCCTAGATTTACTAGGGGGAGAGGCTAGGTAAAAGTTTTCAGCCATATAGAGCTCAACATCTAGTTCAAGGGGGTCGAAGAAGGGGTTTTCACTCTACTTTTGAAGATAAACCAAGCAGTCCAAAGGACTTTAAGGAGGGGGGAAACTCTTAGGAGTGTAGATAACCTTACAATGATAGGCATTTTGGAATTCAAGGCCTACCCAAGAGAGGAAACTCTATGGGGGAGGGGGAGGGGGAGACATATTAGAAGACTTCATGAGGAGGATCCAATACTCTTTCGAGTAACAAGCCTCAAAGGTGCATTTTTAAAAACTATGTTGATTGAGATAATATTGAATTCTATGAGGCTTAGTCCACCTTTAGACTTCTTGAAGTGTCCCAATTGACTTTGTGATGTTGTCAGGAGAAGGGATGAAACCCCAAATTTTTTTTTGCTTCATCCTTGAGTTTGTTCAAGCAAATAGAAATTGGCCACATTCTTATTGAATACTATGCACAATTCTTCTGTGATCCGAGATCTACGGTCTTATGCTTCATCTATCAATGTTATTTCATCCATAAAATCTAGCAATTCTCTAATCTTTATCTTTTCCATCAGATGCTTCATTGGCTATAGTTCTTCTTCTCGCTCTTGTAATGGTCAATGTGGTTCACTGACTTCAATATATCTTCTAAATTCTTTGGTTAATGTGTGCATAGGTTGCATGCTTGTTGTGGCTCTTTCCTCCTTCTCTTTTATTAGAGCTTGTAAATTGGAAATCATAGCATCTTTAGTTGTATTCTCTTCCCATGGTTTAGTTTTCTCTTAGAAGATCTCTTCATAATCCATTGATAGTGGCCTGCCAATTGTGAAACATAATCAAAGATGATGATTATTATTATTATTATTATTATTATTATTATTATTATTTTCATTGTGTAGTTTATTATTATCCTCCATCAAGTTTTGAATGTTTTTCTTTACTTTCTCCATTATTCTATGAGAACTTGAGCTTGCACCTTGAGTTTTTGAAATTCTTGTTGTGATTCTTTTACTGATTCTTGGAACTTCAAGTCAACTTGGTAGAGTAGTTGCATATCTTGCAATAATACAAAATGAGTGTTCATTAGAATCAAGACTTATTTTTGTAAATCTTTGCTCTAATTTTGGCTTTTTGACTCTTGAAGTGCTTATTAATATAGTCATCAATGCATCATTCATGCATGCTAAAACATGTGCTATCTTCTTGATAACATAGTGTACTCCAAAAGCCTATGTAAGGTCGGGAAGGTTGTGTATTTATTCTTACTCTGGGGTAGTGAATTTGATGTAGCCTTCCTCAATGTATGTAGTGACTTATGTTTGCACTGTTTGTGACACCCTTACTAAACATGTCACTATGATTGTGGTGGTTTGTGTAGTGATTGTGTAAATAGTTTGCAAGAATTCCAATACTTCTAGTGATGTGATGACTTACATCTCCTCCTCCTGCTCCTTGTGATTCTATAACTGGTGATTTGAACTACTTTTTTGGTGAAACAACATGAGGCTCTTTCGTGCCTTAGTTACCCCTCTTCTTATTTGGTTTGCACATCCTTTTCTTCTTCATTAGAAGGATGCTATTCACTATGGATGCTAGAGTTCAATAGTCTAATTCACATATCATTTTCTTCCTTTGCTCAACTTGAGATGGTATAGACACTGACCTGGGACTATGTCCTTCAAGTTGTATCATTCTAAGTCTACATTCTCATGTAATTAATGTGGATGCAAATTTGTAGTCTTCCTAAAGTTGTATGAATTTCCTTGTTAAAGCAAGTATTCATAGAATTGTCTTCTTCTTTCTCCATCATGCATTGGTAGTTTCATTTTCTGAAAGATCCATCACCATGTCCATGGGCACTCTAAATCTCATAGAATACATCATTGCATTAAATTTTTCTTTTAATGTAGGATGGTATACCTATCTTGGTTATGAGAACAAAAATGTTGATGTATCAACCTCAAGGTTTCCTCCAATTCTGGAGTGTTTAGGTTTGTGAAGTTCTTGACATAATTGGCCTTTTCTATTGGTGCCACATTGATTTCATTGATTCTTACTCTCCCATTGGATATGTATGGAGCATCTATGGTGAGGTCAACAATAAGATAAATAATGACCATCTATTTTGCAAAATTGCTAACTTTAAAATATGGATTCCTTTATTGTCGATATTCCATCTTCTACATAGTGATGATTTCATCTATCCTTCCAAAGCCTAGCTTTACTATACACAACTCCATAAAACTATGAATTCCTATTAGGTACCAAGTTTTGCTTACATCATGTGTTCTCTACTTTTCCCCTAATTCTCTACACATAAAATGAATTTTGCAATTATGGTCATGAATGTCCTGTTGACTCACAAAGAAATGCATACTTTAGATACAAATGATTTTGATGGTGCAATGACTACTACTCTTTGATGATATATCAAGGGGCTTCTAATGGTGAGGCTTTTGTTTGTCCTTAAGTTTCCAATTGTGTGTTTGAATGTTGTGTTGTTTTCATTGGCATGCACGATTTATGATTTCATTACTTATTATGTGAATTCTAGAAAGAACACAACTTCTCGAGTTTGTATTGTGTCTCTTCTTTGGCCTCCATGTTAGTAAAAAAAGATAATACTTAAATTTGAAGTATCCTATAGTGTGTGTATTTTCTTCTTTCTTATTATTGACACTTCTTGTGCATTATGAACATCAGGTTGTTGCTTCATCCATGCCTCTATTGGTTGTCACTTTCATATACAAGTTCTTAGGTTATTTCATAGTGCCTATAAAATTTCCTTAGGTACCCAAATTTAGTGAATTGGTGGTTTCTCTTGCTCCTGGCAATAAATATTCCTTTTATAATGTTGTCTCTTCTTGTGCACCTGTTCTTGTTTAGTGCTTTGATTTTTCATTGGGCTCACCACATGTGACTGTGAAGGAAGTGATCCTTTCACAACCCAAATGTGCTTCATCCTTTGTTTCTTCATTTCTTGAGTACCGACTTACCTTTTGATTTCTTTGATTATGGGTTTCATCACTCATTGTGTAGTTTCCACAGACTTCCATTAGCCAATGTTTTCGTGTTCATCCTCCTAGATTGGCTCCTTGGACAAAATTAAAGTGCTCAAATCATTATTCATCAATGGACTTATAAGCTCCTCCATTGTGATTCCCTCCTCAAACTGGCTAGTAGAAGTGCTTCAAACATGAATCTCTCTCTTCTAAGAAGACAAACATCATTCTACCATAGAAATTCATAGATAATGTACCCTAGGAAATGTTGAGAGCAATGTAATGTTGGTATAACTATTCTTGCCCTTATATGATGGCTTTCATTAAATCCTCATTGCTGGTATAACTATTCTTGCCCTTCTTCAACAACAGTAAGCTTGTAGAGGTTGTTGCTCTCTCTACATCACTCCAAATTGGATGAGAGAGGACTCATTGGAAAGTTCTTAGTGTCTATTTTATGGTTTTATGTGTTAAAAGCATTTGGTTCAGTAGATTAGGAGAAATAATAGTCTTTCTCTCTCGGGGTCAATCTCTGCATATTCTTGAAAAATAGGAGGCACCACTATTGAGTGTCTGGTTTATTCCAAAAGCATATTTTGTTTATTCCTGTTACTCTTGTGCATTCTATACAATCAACCCTATGTGTATTACTCCCACAAAAGGATGTTTTCTAATTGTAATCATGCTGGTCGCTATGAGCATTTGAAGTTCATTGTCTCATCCAATGATAGTAAGTTTTTTGAGCTAGTCGATGCACAAACCCATCTCTTTTGTATCGACTATTTCTCATTGATGCTCCAAAGTACATAGTGCATTTTATTGCACTTATTGCATGCCTATAAGGTCTATATGAGTATCCATAAGCTCAAGGATTGGTCTTGTGCTAGTTGGCTAGACCAAACTTCATCGCTTTGCAACTCACTTTTCTTCCCCCTACAAGCTTCTCCAAGTTCTTTCAGTGGTATCAGAGCTAGATCAAGATGGGTGATGGATTTCCCACAATGATTGAGAAGCTTGATCGACACAAATATGCGGCTTGGAAAATCAGAATGGAGGCCTATTTGCAAGGTATAAATCTTTATGGAAATGTAGCAGGTGATGAAGCTATGCCTATTCCAAGATCCAAAGGAAGACCTACACAAGAGGAGATAGATAAGCTCACACTTTGGTGTGCAAGGGATGCTCAAGCAAGGTCATACATACTAAACTCTATCTCTGACTTTCTATTGCCACATATTAGAGGATGCAAGACACCTCAAGAGGCTTGGGATGCCCTAGAGACTTTCTTTTCTACTAGTACCAAGGCAAGAAAGAATCATCTTTGGAACGAGTTCAACCAAATGAAGAAGACACCCAAACAAACCATCACTGAGTTTGTTACCAAGGTCAAGGAGGTTGGAGATTAGTTAGCATCCATTGGAGAGTTGATTGAAGAAGAGGCTATCATGAGACGAGTCTTCCATAAGCAATGGCAATCCTTCACCACGGTTTATGATCTCATCATGGATGTGCAAAATCCAGACTTCAACATCTTTCTTGGACAACTCTTCTATCAACACAACAACAATAGCATAAAGGAAGGTAACTCCTATCATGATAATTCAACTAGTGCTCTATATGGAGATAAGAAAGGTAAGAAGCTGAAAGGCAAGAAGAAGGAAGAAGATGAAGATGAAACTTCCCAAGCCAACTCTGCAAGCAAGAGCAAGTGGAAAGGGAAGAAGAAAGGACTAGACATGACGAAGCCAAAGGTCAGAATGTTCAACCTTGTGCCATCTACGATAAGACCAACCACACCACTCAGAATTGTTGGTTCAATGGGAAGACCCAGAAAGGAAGTGGAAGAGGTGGATATGGCAACAATAGAGGTAGAGGTGGACACAACTTGAACAATAACAATATAGGCTATAATAGAAGGGACTTTTATTCAAAAGATCAACCACATGAAGAATCATTTTGTCTTATGAATCTAAGCCACAAAGAAGGTAAAGAAGATGATCATTTGTTCTACATAGATTCAGGATGTTCAAGTCATGTTGCACGCAACATTGCTCTTCTATTTGATTTGGAAAGTACGAAGCATAGACATGAACTACAAACAAGGGATGATACTAAGCACATTGTGGAGAAGATTGGTAGTAATTTTAAAGCTTTCAATGGAAGGATAAACATTCTAAGTAAGGTTCTCTATGTACCCACTATCACTAGAAACCTAATAAGTGTAGGCCAAATAGTTGAAAAAGGCTTGCAAGTTAGGTTCACCCAATGTGGAGCTTTTGTGGAAGATCCATGTCAAGGCTTAAAGAAGATAGCTAGAGGTGAGACACATAATAGGCTCTTTACTTTTGAAGTAGGAGAAACAAGGAACATAGCTCTATTCACTTTTGGGTCTCAAATCCTAAGTGAGATTGAAGTATGGCATAAGAGACTTGCTCATGTGCATGAAAAAACCTTAAAGGATATATGCAAGGATCAAAGTGTTCTAGGAATGTCGAACATATCAAAGCAACACATGATCAACAGGTGTAATGCATGTCAGATTGGGAAGGCACAAAGACAACCATTGAACCACAAAGGCTACATCCACAATAACTTATTGGACTTAGTACATACAAATGTATGGGAATCAAGTCAAGAACCTTCATTGGCATGATCAAGGTACTATCTCCCATTTATTGATGACCATAGTAGATGGACTATTCTGTACTTTATCAAGAGTAAGAATGAAGTGTTTGATTGCTTCAAAAAGTATCTAGCACATGTGGAGAATCATACAGGTAGATCATCCAAGAAGCTCAGATGTGATGGAGGGGGAGAATACTTCTCCAAAGAGTTTGATGAGTTCTTGCAGGATAAAGGTATCAAAAAGGAAGTGACTACTAGGTACTCTCCTCAATTGAATGGAATTGTAGAGAGAAGAAACAAGAAATTGGTTGGATCAGCCAGAACAATGCTTGAAGAGAAGAGGTTTCCACATTATCTATGGGTAGAGGCTATTTCAACTCCTGTGTGTTGGATGTGATGGCTAGGTACAATCAGAAGTTGAGTTGGTGCTGCAAATCCTGCTTCACACCTGCCCTCTTTTTTCTTCAGATATGGTTAGGAGACTCCTTGAGCTTCCAAATGACACCAAGAAACTATATATGTGCTTTACAAAATGATTGAGTAATGACCAAATAAAAAACAGATGATTTTGAACCTTCACAACTCCAAAAACTTTCTATTCCTGTAATGACACCTGCTCAGTCCTAAGCTCAGTGTGACCAGCACACTTGCAATTGGTCTAATTCCTTCTGGGAGTATTAAATTAACTTAACAAGCTACCATTAGCAAGTTAAATCACTCCAATTAACAAACTATACACTGAGCATGATCTTTAGCAAAGTCAGAGACACTCCCGACTTTTTAGGAACCACACAGAAAAATACCAGTGACTGCCTTGACTGAGATTTCTCCCAATTGGCTGAATAGAATGACTTGAAATTTTGTAGTGTTGTAGAATGCTTTGAGCTGGTTCCAATGAGCTTTGAATCATCCAATTTGGTTCAGTAGATCTTGAGATATGCCCTGTTGAAGTTGACAGACTTGAAGATGAACACTCAGAGAAAAAACAGAGATAATGACTATGAGTATATGTATTGAATCTATCAAATGTACATTCCCATTGGCAAGAGATGTATTGCCCAATGGTACTCAGAGGTGTAGGCTCAATAGTAGCTCTCACACACTCAATGTATTGCTTGGATTAGCCTCGGGAAGTGAGCAACCAGACCCGCGACTTTTTCATAGTCTTTTTATAAGAGTTTGAAGAGAGTTTGAATTTCAAATTCAAATGTAGGCTCGCTCAAATCTCTCATCTAAACATATGGAGATATTCTCTCCATTCATACCTTTCAAACTCCACGACTTTTGAAGGTAGGTGTGATTACATTGTTGATTAAAGTCACATGGACTTTTTACATGAGATAAACAGTAAGAATCAATAAGACTAGGTTCATATGGTTATTGATTCTTGTGAATGTATCATCCAAGGGTCCAATCTTTTAATCTTCCAAGGTTCCAATAGTCCAAGCCTTATGTTGATTCTTCAAGGCACAAATCAAAGCCAAGTGTTAAGGCTTGTTTGCACCAACAGCTCCCCCTCAAGCCAAACACTTGCTTGAGTCTTCATCTTTAGTCTTCAATGATATCCTGTAATCCAATCATGGATTTAAACTTGCATAGCTTGCTTCCATCCAAAGCTTTTGTAAGCAAATCTGCACATTGTATATTAGTAGACACATATGATAATTGGATTTCCTTGCTAAGTAATTTCTCTCTCACATAGTGGTAATGAACCTCTATGTGTTTTGTTCTAGCATGATAAACTGGATTAGCAGCTAGATGAAGTGAACTTGTGTTATCACCAAATATGATAGGTGGCCTTGTATATAGGCCCAACTCTGAGTATAGTAGCTTCAACCATATTTCTTCTTGAGTGGCATTGGCTAGCCCTCTGTACTCTGCCTCAGTAGATGATAGAGCCACTGTGGGTTGTTTCTTGGATGACCAAGAAATTGGTTTATCTCCTGCAAAGCATATGTAACCAGATGTACTCCTCCTGTCATCCTTGCAACCTGCCCAATCTGCATCTGAGTATACCTTGGTGTCAATGTCTGATGAATATGGAAAATACAAACCATGATTTTGTGTTCCCTTTAGATATTTTACTATCTTTTTGGCTGCCTCCAAATGTGGTACTCTTGGCTTATGCATAAATTGGCTAAGTACACTAACACCATATGAGATATCAATCCTGGTTAAGGTAGCATAATTAAGACTACCTACCAAACTTTGATAACCTGTAATATCCTTGAGTTCTTCTCCTTCATGTGCACTGAGTTTGTGGTTGACCTCCATAGGAATGTTTGAGACTTTAGCTTCCTGCAAGTTAAACTTCTTGACCATGTTCTGAATGTACTTCTTCTGAGTAATGAATATACCTGAATTTGTGTAGACCAATTCAAGCCCTAGGAAGTACTTCAATAACCCAAGATCATTGATCTTGAATTCCTTCATCATTTGACCTTTGATGTGTCTAATTCCTTGAACATCATTTCCTGTAATAATGATGTCATCAACATAGACACACAAGTATATTACCTCTGAATTGTTCTTCTTTATAAACAATGAGGTATCTGCTTTACTCATCACAAATCCTTGATCCAAGAGATAGGTTGTCAACCTGTAATTCCATGCTCTAGGTGCCTGCTTCAATCCATACAGAGCTTTCTTCAATTTGCAAACATGATTTACCTTATTGGGATCCTCATAGCCAGGTGGTTGTGACATGTAGACCTCTTCAGATATCCATCCATTTAAGAATGCATTCTTCACATCCAATTGGTACATGTTCCAATTCTTGGATGCAGCTACACTCACCATAATTCTGATAGTTGGCATCTTGGCCACAGGAGAAAATGTCTCCTCATAATCAATGCCTTGGGTTTGTGCAAAACCCTTGGCTACCAACCTAGCTTTATACCTGTTTATTGTACCATCTGAGTTCCTCTTGAGTTTGTAGATCCATCTGGAACCTATAACTTTCATGGAGTCCTTCTTGGGTACCAAGTCCCAAGTATCACTCTCCTTGAGAGCCTCCATTTCTTCATCCATTGCTTCCTTCCATTCTGGTTTAGTAATAGCTTCCTCAAATGTACCTGGTTCTTCATTCAAGATATCCTTTGCAAGATATACAGAGTGCTTGGTTACAAGTGAAGTATCATACCCATACCTAATTGGTTTCTTCTTTTCTCTTTGAGATCTCCTCATAGCTTGAGTTGAGGATTCTGGATTGTCTTCAAGTTGCTTCATCTTCATCTTCCCTTTGGATTTCCAAGCTTTGAACTCTTCAATGTTGATGGTGTCTTCATCATCTGAGCTTGTGTCCTCATTCTGAGTTGGTTCTTGCCTGACAAGCTTTGGAAAGTCTTCTTCCATATCATAAGGTAGGCTAACTTTCCTGCACTCATTATCATACCATGAATCATTTTCATCAAAGATTACATCTCTGCTTACCTTGAAGCCTTTGTTTGAGGGGTTATAGAACCTGTATCCTTTCTGATTCAAATCATAACCAATAAAGATACACTTTTCAGCCTTAGGATCTAGCTTTCCCCTTACCTGTGAGGGAATATGCACATATGCAACACACCCAAAGATCTTGCAATGATCCAGAGATGGTCTCTTACCATGCCAAGCCTCATAGGGTGTCATTCCATCAAGTGTCTTTGATGGCAACCTGTTGATTAAGTATGTGGCAGTAGACACACTCTCTGCCCAAAGATAATTTGGTAGTTTTTTCTCATTAAGCATAGACCTAGCTGTCTCTACAATGAGTCTATTCCTTCTTTCAGCTACCCCATTCTGTTCAGGTGAGTACCTTGTGGTAATCTCCCTCTTGATGCCTCTTTCCTGCAAGAAATCTTCAAAGTCATTGGAGAAGTATTCTCCACCACCATCTGACCTTAGTCTCTTCAAATGTCTACCTGTTTGATTCTCAACTAATGCAAGATACCTTTTGAAACAATTAAATACTTCATCTTTATGTTTCATGAAGTACAAAACAGTCCATCTGCTATAGTCATCAATAAAAGATACATAGTACCTTGATCCAGATATGGATGGCTCCTTGCTTGGTCCCCAAACATCTGTATGCACCAATTCCAAGTAATCTTCATGCATAAAACCTTTCTTGGTATAGGGCAATCTGTGTGATTTACCAAATTGACAAGCCCCACACTTGTATATCATGTGTTGCTTGGATACATTAGGTATCCCAAGCACACATTGATCTCTACTCATTTGTTTTAGAGTCCTCTCTCCAATGTGACCTAATCTCTTGTGCCAAATCTCCAATTCTGATAGGGTTTGGTCTTTATAGTTGTACAAAGCAATACTCTTAGTGTCTTCAAGTTCAAAGGTAAACAATCTACCTGATTTCTCTCCCTTGGCTATCCTTCTGAATCCATGTCTTGGATCCTCCACATATGCACCATGTTGAGTGAACCTAACCTGTAGACCGTTTTCAACAATCTGACCTACACTCATCAGATTCTTGGTGATTGTTGGAACATACAATACTCTTCTTAGTAAATTCTGATTACCATCACTTGTTTTGACATTGCCTACTTTAACCACTGAATGTTTAGTGTCATCACCTGTCTGCACTTGGTGCTTGCCTTTAGGTTCTTCCAAATCAGAGAGTAAGGCAACATTCCCAGCTACATGGTTAGAGCAACCTGAATCAATATAGAACAAATGATCATCATTGATACCTGATTTAGATGTCATGTTCATAATCAACAAGGAATCATCTTGATCCTCTGCATAATTGTTGTAATCCTTTCTGTTCCTGTATCCTCCTTGATAATTGCCATTGTGATTGTAGCTATTGTTGTAGTTGTTGTTGTAATTGTTGTTGTAGCCATGGTAGCCTTGAGATTGATTGAATCTGCCTCTGCCTTGAGAGTATCCTCCTCTTTGGTGACCTCTTCCTCTTTGGTTCTTGTAGTTTTTGTAGCATTCATCTGTAGTATGGTTAGACAAGCCACAGATATTGCATGGAGATTGATTATAGGGTCTCCCCCTACCTGACTTACCTCCTCTGCCCCTACCTCTAGATGATCTACCTCTCCCTGCATAGTTTGCTTGGGAGGTGGATCCTTCTTCATCAACCTTCTTGCTTTTACCCTTGTCTTTAGACTTCTTATCAGTATATAGGGCAGATGGATTGTTACCTTTTGATTGCTCTCCATTCTTTGTGATCTTTGCTTCATGTCTAAAGAGTTGTCCAATCAGAGTTGTTAGATCAGGTGCTTGGATGTCCATGTATAAGTCCATTGCTGTGGTAAAGCTCTCCCACTTGTCATCTGCCTTTAGTCCATTGATCACTTGTCTGACTATTTGCTCTTCTTCAATTTCTTCTCCAACACTTGCAAGTTGATCTGCAATGTCTTTGACTTTGGTGACAAAATCTGAGACACATTGTTTTGATTGCTTCCTAAGAGTTGTAAACTCAATCCATAGCTGATTCTTTCTGGCCCTTGTGCTTGATGAGAAGTATGTTGACAAGGTTTCCCAGGTCTCTTGGGAAGTCTTACAGTTCCTTACATGAGGTAGAAGAAAATCAGAGATAGAGTTTAGAAGATATGACCTTGCCAAAGCATCTTTAGCACACCATTGGTTGAGTCTCTCATGTTCATCCTTTGTAGGTAGGCCTCTGGTTTTGAATGAGGGCAATTCCTCATCTCCTGATATGTATCCATACAAGCTTCTCCCTTGTAGATAGGTCTTCATTCTCAATGACCATGCTTGGTAGTTATTTCTATCCAATTTGTCAATGAAGGAAGGGAAACCATCACCCATAATTACCTTATTTGCTCTGATACCACTGTTGGATGTGATGGCTGGGTACAATCAGAAGTTGAGTTGGTGCTGCAAATCCTGCTTCACACCTGCCCTGTTTTTTCTTCAGATATGGTTAGGAGACTCGTTGAGCTTCCAAATGACACCAAGAAACTATATATGTGCTTTACAAAATGATTGAGTAATGACCAAATCAAAAACAGATGATTTTGAACCTTCACAACTCCAAAAACTTTCTATTCCTGTAATGACACCTGCTCAGTCCTAAGCTCAGTGTGACCAGCACACTTGCAATTGGTCTAATTCCTTCTGGGAGTATTAAATTAACTTAACAAGCTACCATTAGCAAGTTAAATCACTCCAATTA
>CM035416.1:29078567-29081067 GCA_020310875.1 Ceratopteris richardii
ATGTAGACTACTTCTTCAAGCTCTCCATTGAGGAAGGCATTCTTCACATCCAACTGATATAAGCTCCATTTCCTTGATGTGGCCACTGCAATCAAAGTCCTAATTGTTGGCATCTTGGCTACGGGGCTGAAAGTTTCATCATAATCTATCCCGTAGCTTTGGGAGAAGCCTTTCGCCACCAACCTTGCTTTGTACCTAGCAATGGAACCATCTGAATTTCTTTTAATTTTGTAAACCCACTTATTACCTATCACCTTCATGCCTTCTTGAGCTGGTACCAAGCTCCAAGTATGGTTCTCATCAAGTGCTTTGAGCTCTTCCTTCATTGCCTCTTGCCATTCCTTGCAATCCTTAGCTTCTTCATAACTAGTTGGTTCTTTGTCCTTGATTACCTGAGTCATGTATGCATAATGCTTTGCAATGAAATTATCATATGTTAACCTTTGTACTGGATATCTTACTCTTGAAGACCTTCTTTCACTTCCTTTTGGTGTGGTTGCCATCTTCTTTCTTTGTTTAGCCACTCCTGGAGTTTGAACTTCTTCTATCTCTTCATCTTCCAACATGCTCTCGTCCACATAGCTTCCTTCTTCAACTGAAATCTTCTCTTTGCCTTTGACTTTGCTTTCTTCAGAGCTGTTCTCTCTTTCCCTAAGCCTTCCACTCCATGGTGAGGGTGTCCTTGTGTTGCATGAGTTGCTTGGACCACTCAAATCCATGCTTTCTTGAACTCTATCATCATTCTTCAAATCTGTCTCACCTATGTCTTCAACCTGCAATGGACTTGTGCATGCATACCAAGGCTTCAACTCATCAAAGACAACATCCCTACTTACCTTCAGCTCCTTGGTGATGTGATTATAGCATTTATACCCCTTTTGTTCCATAGAATATCCCAAAAAAATACACCTTTCAGATTTGGCATCTAACTTTGACCTCAACTCTTGAGGTACATGTACATAGCATATACAACCAAAGATTCTAAGATGTGAAATGCAAGGTTTTCTTCCACTCCATGCTTCCTCAGGGGTTAGATGATGTATACCTGATGTAGGACATCTATTCATGATGTATGTGGCTGTGTATGTAGCCTCTCCCCAATAACAATGCGGCATATTCATTTCATTGAGCAT
Organism: Ceratopteris richardii; assembly: GCA_020310875.1. Lineage (NCBI taxonomy): Eukaryota > Viridiplantae > Streptophyta > Polypodiopsida > Polypodiales > Pteridaceae > Ceratopteris > Ceratopteris richardii. The sequence goes on from CM035416.1 coordinate 29,079,701, forward strand.
ACACCTTGCTACCTCTGCTATGTGTCTGTTCTTTCTCTCTGCTACCCCATTTTGTTGAGGGGTATACCTGCATGTAAATTGTCTTTTGATGCCATTGACCTGCAAAAATTCAGAAAATTCATGGGAGAAGTACTCTCCCCCTCCATCGGATCTCAAAGTTTTGATAAACTTGCCAGATTCCTTCTCCACCTGTGCTTTGAATTTCTTGAAGTAGTGGAACACATCTGATTTGTTTCTAATGCAATACAACCACACTTTCCTTGAAAAGTCATCAATGAAGGTTACAAAATACCTATTTCCAGCAAGGGATGCTTCTCTTGTTGGACCCCAAACATCCATGTGAATGAGGTCTAAAACATTTGCACTTACATAGGTACTCTTCTTGAAGGGCAGCCTTGATTGTTTTCCTTGTTGGCTAGCTACACAAATTTCATGCAACATTTTAGATGTAAAATTTGGTAGGCCTCTTACCAAGCTCCTCCTTTGCATGTCCTTGAGCTTTTGTAGGTTGATGTGACCTATTCGTTTATGCCATAGATCCAAATCTGCTATCCTCTTGTCTCCATATGTGACATACATTGAATGGTGTGGCTGATTTATGTCCATTGTGAACATTCTCCCTTGCTTTTTTCCTTTTGCTATGAGCTTGAAACCTGCCCTTGGATCCTCAACAAAACATCCTCTTTCATTGAACCTAACTTGATAGCCTTTTTCTACCATTTGGCCTACCGAAATCAAGTTTTTGGTAATAGTAGGGACATGTAATACCTCTGATAAGCACTTTGCTCTTTGATTTCCTTCCAAACTGATATCTCCCACATGTTGAATGATATGCTCTGAGTTATCACCTGTTTCCACATGCCCTTGATGCTTTGGGACCTGCAAATTACTAAAAAACTCCTTTCGACATGACATATGATTGCTACATCCACTGTCTAAATACCATACATCTTCACTAGCTTGAGTTGTATCTTCACCATACCTCATGGCAAGTAAATAATCATTCCCTTGGCTGGATGATGTGTTTGCATAATTACCTTGCCCTCTATAATTGTTGTTGTTGTTGTTGCTTTGATTCCCTTGTCTTTGAGCTCTATGATAGCATTCATTTGCAAAATGACCGGGCTTACCGCATACAAAGCATCCATTTGAAGTGGCTTGTCCTCTTCCACCAAATCTTGCACCTCTTCCTCTATTTGTGGCTCTTCCACCTCTTTGACCTGCATTTTCTTGTTGTCCTTGACCTCCTTGGTTGCTTTGATATCTTCCTCTTCCTCTTGAAGCACCTCGGTTGTGTCTTCCTCTTCCTCTACCTGCATACAACAATTGTCCTTGGCTATCCTTGGCGTTATGACCACCAAGGTTCA
>CM035416.1:29114867-29192367 GCA_020310875.1 Ceratopteris richardii
ATAGATTAAAAAAAAACATTGATGAAAAAAAAAAACATAAATTGACAAGTACAAACTTGGACCGCACGAGAATTGACAAGCTAGAATGGATGCAGAATCAGAAACAGATGTCGAGAAGTACACCTCTAGAGATGGGCCAGGCTCTGATACCACTTATGATCAGATCTTGTAGATGCATGTATGCAGAGAAAGTACAAAAATGAAATCTCACAAAAGCATAAAAGAATAGAGAGATACAAGAGACTAAACACAAGATTGGGTACAATCTCCCACCACACACTCTCATGGATGAGTCTATCAAAGTATGTGGATTTGTACGTATTTTTCATTATGTCCTAAATAGAAGATACATGAGGGGGGTGTATTGAAAAGAGTGCATTTATGAAAATCTACCTTATTTATAAAATTATCGCTTTCTAAATGATCTACTATTTTTTACAAAAACATCACTTTCTAAGTGATCTACTATTTTTAGAAAAAATATCTAAAATACTATCTTTTAACTATCTTCAAAAATATCTAAATAAGTCCACACACATGCACACCCTCATGATTCTTCACCCGCTAAAGCAAAACATAATCACATTAAAAACCTCAAGACATTAAAGTCCATATTACATTCCATTATTTTTGATAAAGTATAACATGCTGTTGATTGGATCCTATAGATGCACATATGTAGAGATAGAACAAAAATGAAATCTCACAAAGCATACACAGAATAGAGAGAGATAAGAGTCTAAACACAAAATTGGGTACAATCTCTCCCCGTATACTCTGATGGATAAGTCTATAAGAGTATGTGTATTTATAGGTATTTTTCATTACGTCAAGAATAGAAGATACATGAGGGTGGCACCTCGAAAAGCGTGTGTGTATGACAATTTTCTTTATTTACAAGATCATCACTTTCTAAGAGATCTTCTATTTTTACAAAATCATTGCCTCTAAGCGATCTTCTATTTCTATAAGAATATCTAAAATACTCTCTTTTAACTATCTTCAAAAATGTATGAATAAGTCCACGCACTTTCATGCCCTCATGATATTGCTTACTAGTGCGTGTAGTAGTAACATCATAATCAATATTCTCTTTGGAACTAAAATTTCAACATCCTCTTCAAGTAAAGGAGGATCATCTAAAATAGGAGTGAGTGGTAAAGTTCCTTTGAAGGATTTCAATAAAGTAATATGAAAAGAATTATGTATATTCCAATGAGAAGCTATGTCTACTCTAAAAGAATTCTATTTAATTTTTTGAATAATACGAAAATCTCCATAATAATGTGGTGCAAGTGTAACCTTATGATAATGTGAAATATTTTCCAAACATCTTTTAATTATTCTTAACCATACAAAATCATTTTCATTAAATTGTTTAGCTACTCATTTCTTATTAACACTACACATGTAACATTCTTGAATCTCTTTAACATGCGCATGAACCTCATGAAGTGTTAAAAATATTATCTTCTATAAAAGAATTAGACTCATGGGAGTTGAAGCTTTTTACCTCCCAATTTCTTGGATTATCTAAATAATAACAACATAATAAATCTAAAATAGTACTATTCATAGCTTCACTTTGCCCATTACTTATAGGATGAAATCTAGAGCTAAAGTATATTTTGGAACCTAAATTTTGAAATAATGCAACCCAAAATTGATTACAAAAATGAACATCTTGATCTGATAGAATAACTTTTGGAAAATCATGATTTGGAAAAATACATTTAATAAATAACTTAGTAGCTTGAGGTGTAGAAAGAGTCTTTTTACAAGGAATGAAATATGCTTGCTTACTAAACCTATCAACAATTGTCCAAATCATATCATTATGAGATGAAGTTGTAGGAAGAGAAGTAATAAAAACCATAGAAATTTGTTCCCATGGTCCATTAGGTATGGGAAGTGGCATTACTACTCCACATGCTTTACGATGATGTCCTTTCAAACATTGATTCACAATGCAATGGGAAGCATACTATGCAATATAGTTTTCCATATTTGACAAAAAGAAAAATTCTCTACACATAGAAATAGTACTTTGTATGCAACTATGACCCATATATGGTTGTTCATGCATCTCTTTCATAAAAATTCTTAAAAAATTTATGTGATGCATAACTTGTGTTGGAAATACAAGAATCCATTATGAAAACTATAGTGATCCTCATTAGATGATGTAGAATTATTGAAAGCAGTCCATGTCTGTGAGAAATACAAATCATATGCATAAGTAGGAATAATATAATGAAATGAATGAATATGAATATCAGAAATATTATTGATTGAAACAATATTTTTTTGTGGGGATGGGAAGTTACTAAGGGCATCAACTACAACATTAGCTTTTTCAGGTTGATATTGAATTAAAGACTGAAAGTTTTGTATGAATGAAGCCCACTTAATGTGTCATTCCAAAATCAATGGTTGATTTAATAAATGTTCAATATCATATTGGACTGTTTTGATTAGAACTTGAGAACTCATAAGGTAGTGTTTCCAAATTTTTAAAGAACGCACAATAGCTAAGAGTTCCTTGTCATATGTACTATAATTCTTTTGGAAGGTTTAAATTTCTACTTTCAAATGGAATAGGATGATCATTTTTCATTAATATAACACCTATACTAGAACCACTAGCATCTATAACTACATGGAAAGGTTGTGCAAAATCTAGTAATTGCAAAACAGGTGCATGAGAAAGTGCATGTTTGAGTTTTTCAAAAGATTTTTCTTGTTCTAGTCCCCATGATAATTTTAACCTTTTCTTCAATAATAATGTGAGTGGAAGTGCTAAATAAGAAAAACCGTTTGCAAACTTTCTATAAAAACTAGATGATCCTAGAAAAGATCGTACATCATTCACAGATTGAAGTACATGCCATTCTTCAATTACTTTAATGTTCTTTGGATCTACATGAATGCCTTGACTAGAAACAGTATCTCCTATACTCTAATTATTTTTGGGAGAAACAACTCTTTTCAGGATTGACATAGTTTGTTTTTGCATAACAAATTAAAAAATATTGGGAAAAGATTTTCATGGTTGTTGTCATTCTCACTACATACAAGTATATCATCAAAGAAAACAAGAAGAAAAGTTTAGTAATCAAGAAAAATGTTATTCATCATATGCATAAATGTAGCAGGTGCATTGGTGAGTTGAAATAGCATTACCATGAATTCAAAGTGACCAGCTTTAGTAAGGTAGTCTTATAAATGTCATTTGGTGTCATTCATATCTGATGATAACCTGATTTAAGATCAATTTTGCTAAAGACACATGCTCCATGAAGTCTGTCTGGCAAATAATCTATCATAGGGATAGGATATTTGTTTTTAATTGTGATCTTATTGAGTGCTCTATAGTCAATGCACATCCTATAATTCTTATTCTTCTTCTCCACTAAGAGAAGAGGTGCCCCAAAGGGAGAAGAACTAGGCCTTATAAGTCCTTTGTGGAGTAGATACTTAAGTTGTTTAGCTATTTCTCTTTAATGTAAAGGTCCATGCATATATGGTGCCTTATGGTGAGGAGAACTACCAAGAATTAAGTTGAAACTATGATCAAGAGATCATCTCAAAGGTGGCGGTTTAGAAGGAAAATCAGGCACCACTAAGCAATCTTGATAGGAAGCTATAAATATTTTATGTGCATTAGGAAGTGTATGTGTAAAATCAACTATGTTATTGACAAAAACAATAAATGAATTGTAGCCTTTCCTAAATGCATGCTTTACTTGAATATGACTAATTCATGGAAATGGTTGGAAGTCATGCATTGCAAAGAAAGAAATATCTCGATAGTTAAAATTAAAACTAATTGTGTGTGTATGATAATTAATGCATGGGTTATAATGGTGATGAAAAGGCATGCCAAGTATAACATCATAGGACTATAAAGGAGCAATTAAGAATGTGCATTCATCTACGTATGAACCTATACAAATTTGAACGTTATACACTTCACTTGTAACATTATATCTATTTCCTTGAAATGTAGCCTTAACTTTATACATAGAAGGAAATGGATGTAGCTAGAGATCTTGCACCAAGTATAAGAAATAAAATCATGTGAAGTACTATCATCATGTTGTGGTGGAATGTTTTGCAACATAGGAGTGATTGCCCCACCACATGGATTGCATTTCAAGAAAAGATCAAGGAGTCCTTCCTTTCTCCTGAGTTCCACTTACATGCTCGTCGATCTTGACCAACTTTTGGATGGAAAGATGGAGATATAGTGTCTCGCTACACTGAATGCCTTTGGCAACAATTACTACTTATTTGTTCGCTTGAAACGGTTCCTGAAGATACCTTGGAACGAAAGTATGAAGACGGTTTGGAGATGGGAATCCAACCCAAGCTCAACACACCATGTCCTACAACCCTCTATGAAGCTATCTCTTTTTAACATTCTTTTGTAACTTTACACATCCATAAGTGGGTGTCTTCATGCATCCATGAGGATCCTGATCCTATGGAATGCACAGATTCCGTGTCGTCTGTGACTCTATGGATGGGATTCCACTGTATGGGGGGCATGTCCCTATGAGAGTAGTCTTTGAGATTGACTTTGGTTGTAATACCTAAATGTTGCAAATACAAGGAATTGGTTCCCCAATCCTGTACTACTTGCAACTGCCTCATGAATGGTCTTCCCAAAATCATCTCATAGGCTTGATTTTTGCTAAAGTCACAGATAGCAAAAATATGCTCAAACTCTACACCACAAGTACTGAGATTTATTCCTTCTAATAGTCCTAAGGGTCTCTCAATGTGACCATCAGCCATTTGCAATTGCATTCTCGTTGGCCTGAGTGCTCGTTTGCCCCAACACTTCCATACGGAAGTGGTTGCAGTTACAACTCCCTCACCTGAATCCAAAATAGCCATGGTTGTGTAACCTTGATGAGTGATTGGAAGAGAGGTGTTTCCTTCTTCTCCTTAGCTCATGTCTCCTATCTTGTCCAAGGGTATTTTTGGCATTGTTCTATGAGATTCTATCTGGGAATGAGGTTTAGCTATTTTTTTCACTTGATTGGCTACATGTTTCCACAATTCTGGATTTACCTTGATTAACTCTTCTAAAGTAAGGTTGCATTGCACTTTAGTGTTCTTCACTACCTCCATGTTCCTAGGTATGATTGAGTCTTCATTTCTTATCATGACCGTGGGTGCTCTCAGACTTTGCTTCCCATGGGCCTATGAAATGGGGTAGTTCCTACAAGGAACTAGACTTGAAGTCTAATCACTCGCTAGATTGTGCATCCTTCTGCTCTCCATAAATGGAAGGAATGTCTAGTGGGAATTGGTCGTGTAAGTCATCCACAAGTTTGATGGGAGGAGGATTTTCACTTTCTTTAGCCTATTTCTCTTCTTGAATATCTATTAGAAATTTTGGGGAATATCAATTCATAGAAGAAGATGTGTCTAGTTCTATGGAATTAGGTGTTTGAGCAAGTCTATGTCAAGCCTAAGTATTGGCTTGAGCCTCACAAAGTGATAGAAGAAGCCTTAAAGTGAATACAATGTAAAGTTCATCTTCATCAAGTACAAATCCATCTCTTCACAGTGGTATCAGAGCAAGGTTGGACAACATGGCAAATGGATTTCCTTCATCAATTGAAAAATTGGATAGAGGTAACTACTCAGCCTGGTCATTAAGGATGGAACCTTATCTTCAAGGAAGGAATTTGTATGGTTATATAGCTGGAGATGAAGTTATGCCAAGTTTCAAGAACAAAGGTCAACCAACACAAGAGCAAGAAAGATTGAGCACATGGTGCTCCAAGGATGCACTTGCAAGGTCTTATCTCCTCAACTCTATCTCATATTTTTTGTTGCAAGGTTCCATCGCTGCTCCGCCCAACGTATACGGATCATCACATGCGTTCCTCTTTTAGAGCGCATTCATCCCGATTCCCGAATCCCCAACTCAGGGGTTCCGAGGGCTTGTGCACTCCAACTTCCACCAGCCGTGAGTCGTGACTCCTCTCTCTCTTCTCCTATTCACACATTGATTCCAGTATCCAAAACATTTGCCTCTGATCATGCAGATAGGGGCTTGCAAGGTGGCCTGCCCAATCTTCATTTGGTAGCATGTGTGAGTCATGAGTCTTGACTGAACTGGATGTCGTGCTTCTTCCTCCACTTCACGCTCCAACCTAATCTTAGCTTCATAGTTATATGTTGGGTTCACACAGAAAGGTGGAAACTCTATATTTTGGTGTGGAGAAGTTCAGCTCAAGTTGATTTTTGATGGCTCTATTGATCAATTTGGGTGTCTCTGCACCTTAAAAAATGGTACCATTTTGTATAAGCAGTGAAAATTTTGGAAGTATAAGATATGAGTAATAAGAACAGATAAGGTATGAAGGGCAAGACAGCCCATTAAATATCAAGGCCAACACATCAAAGATCAACACATATTTCATTCCAATGTGTGTTCCAATAACAGAGATTTCATTCCAAGGTATGTTCCAATAACACAGATTTCATTCCAAGGTATGTTCCACTGATCATCCATTCTTTTAAATAAAAAAGATTAACACTGATTTAATTCTAAGGTGTTCGATTAATCCTCATTTCACATAAAAAGATGAAACATCATAGTTTTGTATCACTGTGAGGAACTAATTTTTTCACTAATGTTTTCACTGCTAATGTGATTGACATAGAAGTATCAACACCAATTAAATAATCAGCTGTTTCATTAATCATGCATTCATATAAAAAAACGAAACACTTTGGCTTTTACTGGACGTGAGGAACCAATGTTTTCACTTTTAATGTAATCCTTAAGTGTTTCTCGAATCATCATTCATACAAAAAGATGAGATGTTATAGTTTTCGTTGTATATGTATGTTCTTATTGTCAATGTACGGTGCTCCTCACATCTATGGATATGACTTGGGTGTGAACTTGTAATGTTCTTAACATTGCTACATGTGAACAATATATATGTCCCAAAGTATGGTTGTCTATAGTTAAGCAACAAAAGTGTCCTTGCTCTTTTTATAGTTAAGCAACAAAGTGTCATTATCTCGTTTTGTATAGCAGAATGTTATTTGGTAATATTATATGTTCTTACAATTTGACTATCCATTATGTTATGTCTTTGTGTATATTCAGAGTTGTTGACATTCAAGCATGCCTTACTTTTCCCCAACAAAACGAAAATACTTATGTCAAAAAGGTTATATAACGTATTGTAAAGAGAGACCACATGGCTTTGGGAGGGCGTGCCATCTCTCTTCAGAAAAATGTTCATCTTGAAGTTCACAGATTTAATCATGTCCAGCAGAAAAATGTTCACAGTTGTAATTGATTAATTATCTATTTGGCGGCATTATAAGAATATAATGGAATGCAATCGCATAACATTTCTTTGTATCTAAAAATCTAACATTTTTTCTATGATTGCATTTTGCATAATCTCTTGTGGAGATCATAATTCTTGAGAGGCCACCAATCATGCTACTCTTCTCCATAGGTTTAGTTTAACCATGAGGTTTTCAAAAGGTGAGCTAGCCACCTCATCACTCAAGATCGATTGTGAGAGGTCTTTGAATTGGGAAATTTATCCAAAACTCATAGCCAAGTGCTACTTCTACTCACAAGTTGGGCTTAACCCAAGAGTCTTCCCCTTAAGCCAGATTTATTATTGAATGCCTCCCCCTTGAGCTTTGATCTCTTTTGAATACATCTCAAGGATACAACACTCAATAGATATATGTTCACATGATTCTCATGAGAATATCATTGATGCATCTTGTTGTATAATTAACCTTGGGCTATCCTTTGCACATGCTAGAACCCTTGGTTTGAACCCTTGCATTATTTATTGATTTATTTATGTATTTAAGCTCTCAATTGAATGGTTGCAATCCTTGGGCTTGATTCATCCTAAGATTTGAGAACCTTAGTATTGACACTCAAGCCTAAGGACAAACCATGGAAGCGCATCAAGAAAGTGGACACACAAGAAGAAGGAGCATGTAGGGAGCTCCAAGAAGCACATGTCAAATTTTCAGAAGAAATCCCTATAAATATAGTGATTTTTATCACTAAAAACCATTGTAAATACCATTTTCTATTTTTCTAACTCCATTTTTTTCAATCCGAGGAGTTCTCAAGCTTGAACAATATTAGAAGTATCACCCTGCCAATTTTCATAATTTTTAGACTCCGTTTGAGCCCCCAAATAAACCCTAGAACCTATTTTTCAACTAGGCCAAACACTAGGTCTGGATAGGGCCAAAACTACTCAAAAAACTATAAAAAGGGCTGGAGAGCTCATTTTTGGTTAGCTGGTTGTAGATTTGAGCTTTGTAAGATATTTCTTTTGTAATCGAAGCATTCCATTGTTCCACTCTTTGCTCTTACCTTGAGCACGTGTGTGTGTATGTGTGTGCATGTTTGTGTGCTTTCACTCACGCACTTTGTGCCATCATTTGCTCACGGTCTTCATACCGGTCCTCATGTCTCCGCAGATTGACATTTATGAGGTGAAGCTCCTCACATTGGTACTCACCATTGTGCTAGAGTGACACCAAATTTGGCGCCGTTGCCGGGGGGAGAGCTTGGAGGACGAGCGTGTGATGGTAAGACGTAGAGTAGCGACGTTGGAAGGTAAAAAAATCACCATTTTCAGTTCAGTTTCTGAGTTTTTCTTCTCCTTCATCTTCATCATCATCACCATCTTCTCCCACCCTCATTTTCTCTGATTTTTTCACTTTTCGCCCAAACATTTACGTCGTTTTCACTTGGGGTTGTGAGAAAAACCCTTAGAGAGGGTGCAGAATGGAAATGTTGAAGAAATACACCTCAATATACCCAAAAATTGAGTGACCTATCCCGGACATGACAAGACTTGCACCAAGTGTCTTGAGTGTGGTATCGCGGGTTTGAAGAGAGATTTTGCATCTATAGGCACATAAGAGTGAGAAGGAGGACACAAGGTACTCATATTTGCAAAAATTTTTTATTTTTGGACTCCAAAAAATCCAGATGTTGTGTTCTCCCGCGGTTGAGTGTCGCGACATCTAGATGTCGTGATCTCCTATGGTTCAGTGTCGCGATATCTAGCCACGTCAGATATCATGAGAATTTTTGCGACATCTCGCAAATATCGGGTATCGTGGGATTTTCTTCCTGACACCTGACGAGTGTCGAGTGTCGTGATTTATTCCACGACACCTGACGAGTGTTGAGTGTCGTGATTTATTCCAAGACACCTAACGAGTGTCGGATATCGTGGACTTAGCTTCGCGACATCTGTCAAATATCGAGTATCGTGAGATTCTTCTCATGACATCTGTCAGATATCGTGTGTCATGGAATTCCAAGTATCGTGTGTCGCCTGCTTCCAAGTATCACCGATACTTACTAAGTGTCATGTATCGCCTGTTTTGAAGCAATCCAGAGAGGTCATGTTTCCCTGTTTTAACCCCCAAAACCTTGCATTGACATAACTTCCTCATACAAAATCCGTTTGCGGTGATTTTGGGTTTGTTGGAAAGCTCGTGGGGAGTACTACCAAAATTTCCATTGGTTATGGTAAAATTAATATGTGGATTATTAGATATAATATTTTGAAGTTGATCCTCAGGTGGACTAGGAAACCAAGGAGTTCCAAAGGATTTTGAGCAATACAAAGGACAACTTTGGACCTGTAAACAAGGCTTATGAACCTAAGACCAAGTAGACACTTAGGAAGAGATAGATAAAGTGCCAAATCATTCAAGGCTAGTGTCAACCACACAACCAAGTCGGGAACTCACAACTCAGTGGTTAGCACTATGTGTTGAGTTCACAGACGAGTGAGTCAAAAATGTCATTTAACTGGGAGAGACTCTTGGCTTCTGAAGACATGCATAGTTCAGTACCTAGGGAAGATTTTATGTCTAGATTGGAAGGGGAATATCGGATGTCTCTTCAATACATATCCACCAACTTGCAAGGAATACCCATCTACCTCGATAGTCTACACAGGTCAGTAGCAAGAATGATAGACACTACAGAATTAGAAATAGTCCCAAGGCCAGCTATCAAGTACGAAGATGGAGTCTGCATGGACAAGATGGGCCATATCTATGTAGTAACGAAAAACCCTAATCAGATTACCGATAGAGGAGAATTAGAGGGACAAGGAACTTCTGAGAGATGTAGTTACAAATGCTAGTGGCTTTGGTAAAGGTGCTGCATTAATGCAATGATCATCCTATTCCATTTGAAAGTAGGAAACTTAAGCCTTCTAAAAAGAAATATAGTAAATATGATAAGGAACTCTTAGCTATTGTGCATGCTTCAAAAAATTGGAAACATTACCTTATGGATTTTGAAGTTCTAATCAAAACAAACCAACATGTTATTAAACATTTATTAAATCAACCATAAATTTCAGAAAGACATATTAAATGGGATTCATTCATACAAAACTTTCCGCCTTTAATTCAATATCAACTTGGCAAAGGTATAATGTTGTAGCTAATTCCCTTAGTCACTTCCCATTGCCAAAAACAAATATTGTTTCAATCAATAATATTTTTGCTATCCATATTCATTCATTTCATGACATGATTCCTACTCATGCATCTGATTTGTATGTTTCACAAACATTGACTGCTTTCAATAATTCTAGACCATCTAATGAGGATCACTACACTTTTCATAATGGATTCTTGTATTTCCAACAAAAGTTATGCATCACAAAAGTTTTTGAAGAATTTGTTATGAAAGAGATGCATGAACCACCATATATGGGTCATAGGGGCATACAAAGTACTATTTGAATGTGTAAAGAATTTTTTTTTTATATGGAGAAAGATATTGCACAGTATGTTTCCCATTGCATTGTGTGTCAATGTGTGAAACAACATCATGGTAAAGCATCTGGATTTTTTATGCCACTTCCCATACCTAATGGACCATGAGAACAAATTTCTATGGATTGTATTAATGGTTTTCCTACAACTTCATCTCATAATGATATGATTTGGACAATTGTTGATAGGTTTAGTAAACAAGCGTATTTCATTCCTTGTAAAAATACTCTTTGTGCACCTCAAGTTGCTAAGTTATTTATTAAATTTATTTTTCCACATCATGGTTTTCCAAAAGTTATTCTATCAGATTAAGATGTTCAACTTTGTACTCACTTTTGGTTTACATTATGTTTAAAATTTAGGTTCTAAAATAGACTTTAACTCTGCATTTCATCTTGAAAGTAATGGGCAAAGTGAAGATGCAAGTAGTACTATTTTAGATTTATTATGTTGTTATTCTTTAGATAATCCAAGTACTTGGGATGAGAAAATTCCTTTATTATAGTTTTCATATAATAACACAACACATACCACTACTCGATGTGCACTGTATGAAATTGTTATGGCAAAAAGCTTCCCACTCCCATGACTCTCACTCAAACTCATGTTCCTATGGGTGATTCTTTTGCACAAGATCATATTTCTACACTTCATGAGGTTCATGAGCACATTAAAAAGATTCAAGAACATTACATGGGTAATGTTAATAAGAAACAAGTAGCTAAACAATTTAATGAAAATAATTTTGTATGTTTATGAATAATTAAAAGACGTTTGAAAAATATTTCGCAACATCCTAAGGTTAAACTTGCACCACATTATTATGGACCTTTCCTTATTCTTCAAAAAATTAATGAGAATGATTTTAGACTAGACATACCCTCTCATTGGAATATACATAATTCTTTTCATATTAGTTTATTGAAATCCTTCAAAGGAACTTTACGACTGAGTCCTATTTTAGATGATCCTCCTTTACTTGAAGATGATGTCGAAATTTTAGTGCCATAGAAGATACTTCATTATGATGTTACTATTACATGCATTGTTAAGCAATATCATAGGTATTTAGTTAAATATAAAAATCACTCACTTCAAAAATCTCAATGGATTCATAAGACATCATTAAATCCACATAATAACCAATTATTTTTTGCATATCATTCACAATCGCATTAAATTCCAGTTTTCCATTTCCATGCATGTGTTATTTACATAGAATATGCTTATGATTGTTCATTGCTGGGTCATGTGATTGGCCATCCATGTCTATTTTAGTCTTATCAACTCAGGTGAATTGATCTTCAACTCGAAGACATGCTATACTTCATGGAATTATGGAATTTTATATGGATTTTAATGTCTTGAGGTTTTTTGTGTGATTGTGTTTTGATTTAGCGGGTGAAGAATCATGAGGGTGTGAATGCGGATGGACTTATTCAAATATTTTTGAAGATAGTTAAAAATATTATATCGCTTAGAAAGTGATCTAATATTTTTTACAAAAAATAGTAGATCGCTCACTGTGTTCACTGTCACACTGTGCACTATTCAGTTATCAAGTTTGTTTATCAATTCGGTTACTCCTATGGCTTACTCCAAGGAATCGACTAAGGCATAGAACTATGGCATAACTTTGGCATCTTTGGCTTCTCTAGTTCACTTGGGTTCCCTTTGGTTCCATTGGTAACCGTTGGCTGTGTGTGAACCATCTCTAACTTATGAATGGCAATAAGAGCTTTCTTATTTCCCTAGTTAGCCTACTTATTTCTCTAGTTAGCTTACTTATTTCCCTAGTTATCATGTAGGGGGTTTGAACCCAACACCTCTCACTTACAAGAGATATGCTTTATCCACTATCCTAGTTTCACATATTGATACTCCATTCCCTTTAATTGATATTTAACATAACTTTTATGACCCTCTTCCCCTTATTTATTTATTTACTTATTTATCTAACCCTCTCTTTTATTTATTTATTTTATATATTTCCAAGACAAAACCTTAACTTTTCTATTTCAATTCCAATATTTCTAAAATTATTGGAATTGAAATAGAAAACCAATCTTCGAATGCCTTGCTTTCTCTTGAGCGTTGATAATGGCCTTCACCACCCTAACTAGGTTTTTTTAATCACTCTGCATTTGAGTGCAGCATCACATTCTTTTATCTTTTTTTGAGCATGTTGGAGTTTGTGCCACAAAGCTCCAACTATTGCTCAATCGGTACCCCTAGTAAGGGTGATGTACCAAAATCCTCCGTATTATAGGTAGGGTCCATTACCTTATATAGAACCAAAACCTATGAATAAGCATGTGAAAGAATTTAATATTGGAATTGGAATAGAAAAGGTAAGGTTTTATCTTGGAAATATATTAAATAAATAAATAAAAGAGAGTGTTAGATAAATAAATAAATGAGTAAATAAATAAATAAGGGGAAGAGAGTAACAAAAGTTATGTTAAATATCAATTAAAAGGCTTTATCAATATGTGAAAATAGGCTAGTGGATAAAGCATATAACTTGTAAGTGAGAGGTGGTGGGTTCATATCTCCTACATGATAACTAGGGAAATAAGTAAGCTAACTAGAGAAATAAGTAGGCTAACTAGGGAAATAAGGAAGCTCTTATTGCCACCCATAAGTTAGAGATGTTTTGAGCGTATCCAACGGTTGCCAACAGAACCAAAGGGAACCAAAGTGAACCAAGAGAACCATGAGTGCTAGAGAAGCTAAAGATGCGAAAGATGCCAAAGTTATGCCATAGTTCTATGCATTAGTCGATGCCTTGGACAAAGTCATACGAGTAACTGAATTGATAAACGAACTTGATAACCAAATAGTGCACAATGCACAATGTGACAGTGAGCACAATGAGTTGATAGCCGAACTTGATAACCGAATAGTGCACAGTATGAAAGTGAATATAGTGAGCATATTGAGGATAATGAGCATAGTGTCAAAGTATCAAAATGAACACAATGAGACAAGAGCATAGTAATAGAAAAAAAAAACATTGATGAACAAAAAAAAACATAAATTGACAAGTACAAACTTGGACCGCACGAGAATTGACAAGCTAGAATGGATGCAGAATCAGAAACAGATGTCGAGAAGTACACCTCTAGAGATGGGCCAGGCTCTGATACCACTTATGATCAGATCTTGTAGATGCATGTATGCAGAGAAAGTACAAAAATGAAATCTCACAAAAGCATAAAAAGAATAGAGAGATACAAGAGACTAAACACAAGATTGGGTACAATCTCCCACCACACACTCTGATGGATGAGTCTATCAAAGTATGTGGATTTGTACGTATTTTTCATTATGTCCTAAATAGAAGATACATGAGGGGGGTGTATTGAAAAGAGTGCATTTATGAAAATCTACCTTATTTATAAAATTATCGCTTTCTAAATGATCTACTATTTTTACAAAAACATCACTTTCTAAGTGATCTACAATTTTTAGAAAAAATATCTAAAATACTATCTTTTAACTATCTTCAAAAATATCTAAATAAGTCCACACACATGCACACCCTCATTATTCTTCACCCGCTAAAGCAAAACATAATCACATTAAAAACCTCAAGACATTAAAGTCCATATTACATTCCATTATTTTTCGATAAAGTATAACATGCTGTTGATTGGATCCTATAGATGCACATATGTAGAGATAGAACAAAAATGAAATCTCACAAAGCATACACAGAATAGAGAGAGATAAGAGTCTAAACACAAAATTGGGTACAATCTCTCCCCGCATACTCTGATGGATAAGTCTATAAGAGTATGTGTATTTATAGGTATTTTTCATTACGTCAAGAATAGAAGATACATGAGGGTGGCACCTCGAAAAGCGTGTGTGTATGAAAATTTTCTTTATTTACAAGATCATCACTTTCTAAGAGATCTTCTATTTTTACAAAATCATTGCCTTCTAAGCGATCTTCTATTTCTATAAGAAATATCTAAAATACTCTCTTTTAACTATCTTCAAAAATGTATGAATAAGTCCACACACTTTCATGCCCTCATGATATTGCTTACTAGTGCGTGTAGTAGTAACATCATAATCAAATACTTTCTTTGGAACTAAAATTTCAACATCCTCTTCAAGTAAAGGAGGATCATCTAAAATAGGAGTGAGTGGTAAAGTTCCTTTGAAGGATTTCAATAAAGTAATATGAAAAGAATTATGTATATTCCAATGAGAAGCTATGTCTACTCTAAAAGAATTCTATTTAATTTTTTGAATAATACGAAAATCTCCATAATAATGTGGTGCAAGTGTAACCTTATGATGATGTGAAATATTTTCCAAACATCTTTTAATTATTCTTAACCATACAAAATCATTTTCATTAAATTGTTTAGCTACTCATTTCTTATTAACACTACACATGTAACATTCTTGAATCTCTTTAACATGCGCATGAACCTCATGAAGTGTAAAAATATTATCTTCTATAAAAGAATTAGACTCATGGGAGTGGAAGCTTTTTACCTCCCAATTTCTTGGATTATCTAAATAATAACAACATAATAAATCTAAAATAGTACTATTCATAGCTTCACTTTGCCCATTACTTACAGGATGAAATCTAGAGCTAAAGTATATTTTGGAACCTAAATTTTGAAATAATGCAACCCAAAATTGATTACAAAAATGAACATCTTGATCTGATAGAATAACTTTTGGAAAATCATGATTTGGAAAAATACATTTAATAAATAACTTAGTAGCTTGAGGTGTAGAAAGAGTCTTTTTACAAGGAATGAACATGGTCCATTAGGTATGGGAAGTGGCATTACTACTCCACATGCTTTACGATGATGTCCTTTCAAACATTGATTCACAATGCAATGGGAAGCATACTATGCAATATAGTTTTCCATATTTGACAAAAAGAAAAATTCTCTACACATAGAAATAGTACTTTGTATGCAACTATGACCCATATATGGTTGTTCATGCATCTCTTTCATAAAAAATTCTTAAAAAAATTATGTGATGCATAACTTGTGTTGGAAATACAAGAATCCATTATGAAAACTATAGTGATCCTCATTAGATGATGTAGAATTATTGAAAGCAGTCCATGTCTGTGAAAAATACAAATCAGATGCATAAGTAGGAATAATATAATGAAATGAATGAATATGAATATCAGAAATATTATTGATTGAAACAATATTTTTTTGTGGGGATGGGAAGTTACTAAGGGCATCAACTACAACATTAGCTTTTTCAGGTTGATATTGAATTAAAGACTGAAAGTTTTGTATGAATGAAGCCCACTTAATGTGTCATTCCAAAATCAATGGTTGATTTAATAAATGTTCAATATCATATTGGTCTGTTTTGATTAGAACTTGAGAACTCATAAGGTAGTGTTTCCAAATTTTTAAAGAACGCACAATAGCTAAGAGTTCCTTGTCATATGTACTATAATTCTTTTTGGAAGGTTTAAATTTCTACTTTCAAATGGAATAGGATGATCATTTTCCATTAATATAACACCTATACTAGAACCACTAGCATCTATAACTACATGGAAAGGTTGTGCAAAATCTAGTAATTGCAAAACAGGTGCATGAGAAAGTGCATGTTTGAGTTTTTCAAAAGATTTTTCTTGTTCTAGTCCCCATGATAATTTTAACCTTTTCTTCAATAATAATGTGAGTGGAAGTGCTAAATAAGAAAAACCGTTCGCAAACTTTCTATAAAAACTAGATGATCCTAGAAAAGATCGTACATCATTCACAAATTGAAGTACATGCCATTCTTCAATTACTTTAATGTTCTTTGGATCTACATGAATGCCTTGACTAGAAACAGTATCTCCTATACTCTAATTATTTTTGGGAGAAACAACTCTTTTCAGGATTGACATAGTTTGTTTTTGCATAACAAATTAAAAAATATTGGGAAAAGATTTTCATGGTCGTTGTCATTCTCACTACATACAAGTATATCATCAAAGAAAACAAGAAGAAAAGTTTAGTAATCAAGAAAAATGTTATTCATCATATGCATAAATGTAGCAGGTGCATTGGTGAGTTGAAATAGCATTACCATGAATTCAAAGTGACCAGCTTTAGTAAGGTAGTCTTATAAATGTCATTTGGTGTCATTCATATCTGATGATAACCTGATTTAAGATCAATTTTGCTAAAGACACATGCTCCATGAAGTCTGTCTGGCAAATAATCTATCATAGGGATAGGATATTTGTTTTTAATTGTGATCTTATTGAGTGCTCTATAGTCAATGCACATCCTATAATTCTTGTTCTTCTTCTCCACTAAGAGAAGAGGTGCCCCAAAGGGAGAAGAACTAGGCCTTATAAGTCCTTTGTGGAGTAGATACTTAAGTTGTTTAGCTATTTCTTTTTAATGTAAAGGTCCATGCATATATGGTGCCTTATGGTGAGGAGAACTACCAAGAATTAAGTCAAAACTATGATCAAGAGATCATCTCGAAGGTGGCGGTTTAGAAGGAAAATCAGGCACCATTAAGCAATCTTCATAGGAAGCTATAAATATTTTATGTGCATTAGGAAGTGTATGTGTAAAATCAACGATGTTATTGACAAAAACAATAAATGAATTGTAGCCTTTCCTAAATGCATGCTTTACTTGAATATGACTAATTCATGGAAATGGTTGGAAGTCATGCATTGCAAAGAAAGAAATATCTCGATAGTTAAAATTAAAACTAATTGTGTGTGTATGATAATTAATGCATGGGTTATAATGGTGATGAAAAGGCAAGCCAAGTATAACATCATAGGACTATAAAGGAGCAATTAAGAATGTGCATTCATCTACGTATGAACCTATACAAATTTGAACGTTATACACTTCACTTGTAACATTATATCTATTTCCTTGAAATGTAGCCTTAACTTTATACATAGAAGGAAGTGGATGTAACTAGAGATCTTGCACCAAGTATAAGAAATAAAATCATGTGAAGTACTATCATCATGTTGTGGTGGAATGTTTTGCAACATAGGAGTGATTGCCCCACCACATGGATTGCATTTCAAGAAAAGATCAAGGAGTCCTTCCTTTCTCCTGAGTTCCACTTACATGCTCGTCAATCTTGACCAACTTTTGGATTGAAAGATGGAGATATTGTGTCTCGCTACACTGAATGCCTTTGGCAACAATTACTACTTATTTGTTCGCTTGAAACGGTTCCTGAAGATACCTTGGAACGAAACTGTGAAGACGGTTTGGAGATGGGAATCCAACCCAAGCTCAACACACCATGTCCTACAACCCTCTATGAAGCTATCTCTTTTTAACATTCTTTTGTAACTTTACACATCCATAAGTGGGTGTCTTCATGCATCCATGAGGATCCTGATCCTATAGAATGCACAGATTCCGTGTCATCTGTGACTCTATGGATGGGATTCCACTGTATGGGGGGCATGTCCCTATGAGAGTAGTCTTTGAGATTGACTTTGGTTGTAATACCTAAATGTTGCAAATACAAGGAATTGGTTCCCCAATCCTGTACTACTTGCAACTGCCTCATGAATGGTCTTCCCAAAATCATCTCATAGGCTTGATTTTTGCTAAAGTCACAGATAGCAAAAATATGCTCAAACTCTACACCACAAGTAGTGAGATTTATTCCTTCTAATAGTCCTAAGGGTCTCTCAATGTGACCATCAGCCATTTGCAATTGCATTCTCGTTGGCCTGAGTGCTGGTTTGTCCCAACACTTCCATACGGAAGTGGTTGCAGTTACAACTCCCTCACCTGAATCCAAAATAGCCATGGTTGTGTAACCTTGATGAGTGATTGGAAGAGAGGTGTTTCCTTCTTCTCCTTAGCTCATGTCTCCTATCTTGTCCAAGGGTATTTTTGGCATTGTTCTATGAGATTCTATCTGGGAATGAGGTTTAGCTATTTTTTTCACTTGATTGGCTACATGTTTCCACAATTCTGGATTTACCTTGATTAACTCTTCTAAAGTAAGGTTGCATTGCACTTTAGTGTTCTTCACTACCTCCATGTTCCTAGGTATGATTGAGTCTTCATTTCTTATCATGACCATGGGTGCTCTCAGACTTTGCTTCCCATGGGCCTATGAAATGGGGTAGTTCCTACAAGGAACTAGACTTGAAGTCTAATCACTCGCTAGATTGTGCATCCTTCTGCTCTCCATAAATGGAAGGAATGTCTAGTGGGAATTGGTCGTGTAAGTCATCCACAAGTTTGATGGGAGGAGGATTTTCACTTTCTTTAGCCTATTTCTCTTCTTGAATATCTATTAGAAATTTTGGGGAATATCAATTCATAGAAGAAGATGTGTCTAGTTCTATGGAATTAGGTGTTGGAGCAAGTCTATGTCAAGCCTAAGTATTGGCTTGAGCCTCACAAAGTGATAGAAGAAGCCTTAAAGTGAATACAATGTAAAGTTCATCTTCATCAAGTACAAATCCATCTCTTCACAGTGGTATCAGAGCAAGGTTGGACAACATGGCAAATGGATTTCCTTCATCAATTGAAAAATTGGATAGAGGTAACTACTCAACCTGGTCATTAAGGATGGAACCTTATCTTCAAGGAAGGAATTTGTATGGTTATATAGCTGGAGATGAAGTTATGCCAAGTTTCAAGAACAAAGGTCAAACAACACAAGAAGAGCAAGAAAGATTGAGCACATGGTGCTCCAAGGATGCACTTGCAAGGTCTTATCTCCTCAACTCTATCTCATATTTTTTGTTGCAAGGTTCCATCGCTGCTCTGCCCAACGTATACGGATCATCACACGCGTTCCTCTTTTAGAGCGCATTCATCCCGATTCCCGAATCCCCAACTCAGGGGTCCCGAGGGCTTGTGCGCTCCAACTTCCACCAGCCGTGAGTCGTGACTCCTCTCTCTCTTCTCGTATTCACACATTGATTCCGGTATCCAAAACATTTGCCTCTGATCATGCAGATAGGGGCTTGCAAGGTGGCCTGCCCAATCTTCATTTGGTAGCATGTGTGAGTCATGAGTCTTGACTGAACTGGACGTCGTGCTTCTTCCTCCACTTCACGCTCCAACCTAATCTTAGCTTCATAGTTATATGTTGGGTTCACACAGAAAGGTGGAAACTCTATATTTTGGTGTGGAGAAGTTCAGCTCAAGTTGATTTTTGATGGCTCTATTGATCAATTTGGGTGTCTCTGCACCTTAAAAACTGGTACCATTTTGTATAAGCAGTGAAAATTTTGGAAGTATAAGATATGAGTAATAAGAACAGATAAGGTATGAAGGGCAAGACAGCCCATTAAATATCAAGGCCAACACATCAAGGATCAACACATATTTCATTCCAATGTGTGTTCCAATAACAGAGATTTCATTCCAAGGTATGTTCCAATAACACAGATTTCATTCCAAGGTATGTTCCACTGATCATCCATTCTTTTAAATAAAAAAGATTAACACTGATTTAATTCTAAGGTGTTCGATTAATCCTCATTTCACATAAAAAGATGAAACATCATAGTTTTGT
Source organism: Ceratopteris richardii (assembly GCA_020310875.1). Classification (NCBI taxonomy): domain Eukaryota; kingdom Viridiplantae; phylum Streptophyta; class Polypodiopsida; order Polypodiales; family Pteridaceae; genus Ceratopteris; species Ceratopteris richardii. The sequence goes on from CM035416.1 coordinate 29,135,238, forward strand.
ATCACTGTGAGGAACTAATTTTTTCACTAATGTTTTCACTGCTAATGTGATTGACATAGAAGTATCAACACCAATTAAATAATCAGCTGTTTCATTAATCATGCATTCATATAAAAAAACGAAACACTTTGGCTTTTACTGGACGTGAGGAACCAATGTTTTCACCTTTAATGTAATCCTTAAGTGTTTCTCGAATCATCATTCATACAAAAAGATGAGATGTTATAGTTTTCGTTGTATATGTATGTTCTTATTGTCAATGTACGGTGCTCCTCACATCTATGGATATGACTTGGGTGTGAACTTGTAATGTTCTTAACATTGCTACATGTGAACAATATATATGTCCCAAAGTATGGTTGTCTATAGTCAAGCAACAAAAGTGTCCTTGCTCTTTTTATAGTTAAGCAACAAAGTGTCATTATCTCGTTTTGTATAGCAGAATGTTATTTGGTAATATTATATGTTCTTACAATTTGACTATCCATTATGTTATGTCTTTGTGTATATTCAGAGTTGTTGACATTCAAGCATGCCTTACTTTTCCCCAACAAAACGAAAATACTTATGTCAAAAAGGTTATATAACGTATTGTAAAGAGAGACCACATGGCTTTGGGAGGGCGTGCCATCTCTCTTCAGAAAAATGTTCATCTTGAAGTTCACAGATTTAATCATGTCCAGCAGAAAAATGTTCACAGTTGTAATTGATTAATTATCTATTTGGCGGCATTATAAGAATATAATGGAATGCAATCGCATAACATTTCTTTGTATCTAAAAATCTAACATTTTTTCTATGATTGCATTTTGCATAATCTCTTGTGGAGATCATAATTCTTGAGAGGCCACCAATCATGCTACTCTTCTCCATAGGTTTAGTTTAACCATGAGGTTTTCAAAAGGTGAGCTAGCCACCTCATCACTCAAGATCGATTGTGAGAGGTTTTTGAATTGGGAAATTTATCCAAAACTCATAGCCAAGTGCTACTTCTACTCACAAGTTGGGCTTAACCCAAGAGTCTTCCCCTTAAGCCAGATTTATTATTGAATGCCTCCCCCTTGAGCTTTGATCTCTTTTGAATACATCTCAAGGATACAACACTCAATAGATATATGTTCACATGATTCTCATGAGAATATCATTGATGCATCTTGTTGTATAATTAACCTTGGGCTATCCTTTGCACATGCTAGAACCCTTGGTTTGAACCCTTGCATTATTTATTGATTTATTTATGTATTTAAGCTCTCAATTGAATGGTTGCAATCCTTGGGCTTGATTCATCCTAAGATTTGAGAACCTTAGTATTGACACTCAAGCCTAAGGACAAACCATGGAAGCGCATCAAGAAAGTGGACACACAAGAAGAAGGAGCATGTAGGGAGCTCCAAGAAGCACATGTCAAATTTTCAGAAGAAATCCCTATAAATATAGTGATTTTTATCACTAAAAACCATTGTAAATACCATTTTCTATTTTTCTAACTCCATTTTTTTCAATCCGAGGAGTTCTCAAGCTTGAACAATATTAGAAGTATCACCCTGCCAATTTTCATAATTTTTAGACTCCGTTTGAGCCCCCAAATAAACCCTAGAACCTATTTTTTAACTAGGCCAAACACTAGGTCTGGATAGGGCCAAAACTACTCAAAAAACTATAAAAAGGGCTGGAGAGCTCATTTTTGGTTAGCTGGTTGTAGATTTGAGCTTTGTAAGATATTTCTTTTGTAATCGAAGCATTCCATTGTTCCACTCTTTGCTCTTACCTTGAGCACGTGTGTGTGTATGTGTGTGCATGTTTGTGTGCTTTCACTCACGCACTTTGTGCCATCATTTGCTCACGGTCTTCATACCGGTCCTCATGTCTCCGCAGATTGACATTTATGAGGTGAAGCTCCTCACATTGGTACTCACCATTGTGCTAGAGTGACACCAAATTTGGCGCCGTTGCCGGGGGGAGAGCTTGGAGGACGAGCGTGTGATGGTAAGACGTAGAGTAGTGACGTTGGAAGGTAAAAAAATCACCATTTTCAGTTCAGTTTCTGAGTTTTTCTTCTCCTTCATCTTCATCATCATCACCATCTTCTCCCACCCTCATTTTCTCTGATTTTTTCACTTTTCGCCCAAACATTTACGTCGTTTTCACTTGGACTTGTGAGAAAAACCCTTAGAGAGGGTGCAGAATGGAAATGTTGAAGAAATACACCTCAATATACCCAAAAATTGAGTGACCTATCCCGGACATGACAAGACTTGCACCAAGTGTCTTGAGTGTGGTATCGTGGGTTTGAAGAGAGATTTTGCATCTGTAGGCACATAAGAGTGAGAAGGAGGACACAAGGTACTCATATTTGCAAAAATTTTTGAATTTGGACTCCAGAAAATCCAGATGTTGTGTTCTCCCGCGGTTGAGTGTCGCGACATCTAGATGTCATGATCTCCTATGGTTGAGTGTCGCGATATCTAGCCACGTCAGATATCGTGAGAATTTTTGCGACATCTCGCAAATATGGGGTATCGTGGGATTTTCTTCGTGACACCTGACGAGTGTCGAGTGTCGTGATTTATTCCACGACACCTGACGAGTGTTGAGTGTCGTGATTTATTCCAAGACACCTGACGAGTGTCGGATATCGTGGACTTAGCTTCGCGACATCTGTCAAATATCGAGTATCGTGAGATTCTTCTCGTGACATCTGTCAGATATCGTGTGTCATGGAATTCCAAGTATCGTGTGTGGCCTGCTTCCAAGTATCACCGATACTTACTAAGTGTCATGTATCGCCTGTTTTGAAGCAATCCAGAGAGGTCATGTTTCCCTGTTTTAACCCCCAAAACCTTGAATTGACATAACTTCCTCATACAAAATCCGTTTGCGATGATTTTGGGTTTGTTGGAAAGCTCGTGGGGAGTACTACCAAAATTTCCATTGGTTATGGTAAAATTAATATGTGGATTATTAGATATAATATTTTGAAGTTGATCCTCAGGTGGACTAGGAAACCAAGGAGTTCCAAAGGATTTTGAGCAATACAAAGGACAACTTTGGACCTGTAAACAAGGCTTATGAACCTAAGACCAAGTAGACACTTAGGAAGAGATAGATAAAGTGCCAAATCATTCAAGGCTAGTGTCAACCACACAACCAAGTCGGGAACTCACAACTCAGTGGTTAGCACTATGTGTTGAGTTCACAGACGAGTGAGTCAAAAATGTCATTTAACTGGGAGAGACTCTTGGCTTCTGAAGACATGCATAGTTCAGTACCTAGGGAAGATTTTATGTCTAGATTGGAAGGGGAATATCGGATGTCTCTTCAATACATATCCACCAACTTGCAAGGAATACCCATCTACCTCGATAGTCTACACAGGTCAGTAGCAAGAATGATAGACACTACAGAATTAGAAATAGTCCCAAGGCCAGCTATCAAGTACGAAGATGGAGTCTGCATGGACAAGATGGGCCATATCTATGTAGTAACGAAAAACCCTAATCAGATTACCGATAGAGGAGAATTAGAGGGACAAGGAACTTCTGAGAGATGTAGTTACAAATGCTAGTGGCTTTGGTAAAGGTGCTGCATTAATGCAATGATCATCCTATTCCATTTGAAAGTAGGAAACTTAAGCCTTCTAAAAAGAAATATAGTAAATATGATAAGGAACTCTTAGCTATTGTGCATGCTTCAAAAAATTGGAAACATTACCTTATGGATTTTGAAGTTCTAATCAAAAGAAACCAACATGTTATTAAACATTTATTAAATCAACCATAAATTTCAGAAAGACATATTAAATGGGATTCATTCATACAAAACTTTCCGCCTTTAATTCAATATCAACTTGGCAAAGGTATAATGTTGTAGCTAATTCCCTTAGTCACTTCCCATTTCCAAAAACAAATATTGTTTCAATCAATAATATTTTTGCTATCCATATTCATTCATTTCATGACATGATTCCTACTCATGCATCTGATTTGTATGTTTCACAAACATTGACTGCTTTCAATAATTCTAGACCATCTAATGAGGATCACTACACTTTTCATAATGGATTCTTGTATTTCCAACAAAAGTTATGCATCACAAAAGTTTTTGAAGAATTTGTTATGAAAGAGATGCATGAACCACCATATATGGGTCATAGGGGCATACAAAGTACTATTTGAATGTGTAAAGAATTTTTTCTTTATATGGAGAAAGATATTGCACAATATGTTTCCCATTGCATTGTGTGTCAATGTGTGAAACAACATCATGGTAAAGCATCTGGATTTTTTATGCCACTTCCCATACCTAATGGACCATGAGAACAAATTCCTATGGATTGTATTAATGGTTTTCCTACAACTTCATCTCATAATGATATGATTTGGACAATTGTTGATAGGTTTAGTAAACAAGCGTATTTCATTCCTTGTAAAAATACTCTTTGTGCACCTCAAGTTGCTAAGTTATTTATTAAATTTATTTTTCCACATCATGGTTTTCCAAAAGTTATTCTATCAGATTAAGATGTTCAACTTTGTACTCACTTTTGGTTTACATTATGTTTAAAATTTAGGTTCTAAAATAGACTTTAACTCTGCATTTCATCTTGAAAGTAATGGGCAAAGTGAAGATACAAGTAGTACTATTTTAGATTTATTATGTTGTTATTCTTTAGATAATCCAAGTACTTGGGATGAGAAAATTCCTTTATTATAGTTTTCATATAATAACACAACACATACCACTACTCGATGTGCACTGTATGAAATTGTTATGGCAAAAAGCTTCCCACTCCCATGACTCTCACTCAAACTCATGTTCCTATGGGTGATTCTTTTGCACAAGATCATATTTCTACACTTCATGAGGTTCATGAGCACATTAAAAAGATTCAAGAACATTACATGGGTAATGTTAATAAGAAACAAGTAGCTAAACAATTTAATGAAAATAATTTTGTATGTTTATGAATAATTAAAAGACGTTTGAAAAATATTTCGCAACATCCTAAGGTTAAACTTGCACCACATTATTATGGACCTTTCCTTATTCTTCAAAAAATTAATGAGAATGATTTTAGACTAGACATACCCTCTCATTGGAATATACATAATTCTTTTCATATTAGTTTATTGAAATCCTTCAAAGGAACTTTACGACTGAGTCCTATTTTAGATGATCCTCCTTTACTTGAAGATGATGTCGAAATTTTAGTGCCATAGAAGATACTTCATTATGATGTTACTATTACATGCATTGTTAAGCAATATCATAGGTATTTAGTTAAATATAAAAATCACTCACTTCAAAAATCTCAATGGATTCATAAGACATCATTAAATCCACATAATAACCAATTAATTTTTGCATATCATTCACAATCGCATTAAATTCCAGTTTTCCATTTCCATGCATGTGTTATTTACATAGAATATGCTTATGATTGTTCATTGCTGGGTCATGTGATTGGCCATCCATGTCTATTTTAGTCTTATCAACTCAGGTGAATTGATCTTCAACTCGAAGACATGCTATACTTCATGGAATTATGGAATTTTATATGGATTTTAATGTCTTGAGGTTTTTTGTGTGATTGTGTTTTGATTTAGCGGGTGAAGAATCATGAGGGTGTGAATGCGGATGGACTTATTCAAATATTTTTGAAGATAGTTAAAAATATTATATCGCTTAGAAAGTGATCTAATATTTTTTACAAAAAATAGTAGATCGCTCACTGTGTTCACTGTCACACTGTGCACTATTCAGTTATCAAGTTTGTTTATCAATTCGGTTACTCCTGTGGCTTACTCCAAGGAATCGACTAAGGCATAGAACTATGGCATAACTTTGGCATCTTTGGCTTCTCTAGTTCACTTGGGTTCCCTTTGGTTCCATTGGTAACCGTTGGCTGTGTGTGAACCATCTCTAACTTATGAATGGCAATAAGAGCTTTCTTATTTCCCTAGTTAGCCTACTTATTTCTCTAGTTAGCTTACTTATTTCCCTAGTTATCATGTAGGGGGTTTGAACCCAACACCTCTCACTTACAAGAGATATGCTTTATCCACTATCCTAGTTTCATATATTGATACTCCATTCCCTTTAATTGATATTTAACATAACTTTTATGACCCTCTTCCCCTTATTTATTTATTTACTTATTTATCTAACCCTCTCTTTTATTTATTTATTTTATATATTTCCAAGACAAAACCTTAACTTTTCTATTTCAATTCCAATATTTCTAAAATTATTTTCACATACTCAGTCAACCAATCTTCGAATGCCTTGCTTTCTCTTGAGCATTGATAATGGCCTTCACCACCCTAACTAGGTTTTTTTTATCACTCTGCATTTGTTAGAGTGCAGCATCACATTCTTTTATCTTTTTTTGAGCATGTTGGAGTTTTTGCCACAAAGCTCCAACTATTGCTCAATCGGTACCCCTAGTAAGGGTGATGTACCAAAATCCTCCGTATTATAGGTAGGGTCCATTACCTTATATAGAACCAAAACCTATGAATAAGCATGTGAAAGAATTTAATATTGGAATTGGAATAGAAAAGGTAAGGTTTTATCTTGGAAATATATTAAATAAATAAATAAAAGAGAGTGTTAGATAAATAAATAAATGAGTAAATAAATAAATAAGGGGAAGAGAGTAACAAAAGTTATGTTAAATATCAATTAAAAGGCTTTATCAATATGTGAAAATAGGCTAGTGGATAAAGCATATAACTTGTAAGTGAGAGGTGGTGGGTTCATATCTCCTACATGATAACTAGGGAAATAAGTAAGCTAACTAGAGAAATAAGTAGGCTAACTAGGGAAATAAGGAAGCTCTTATTGCCACCCATAAGTTAGAGATGTTTTGAGCGTATCCAACGGTTGCCAACAGAACCAAAGGGAACCAAAGTGAACCAAGAGAACCATGAGTGCTAGAGAAGCTAAAGATGCGAAAGATGCCAAAGTTATGCCATAGTTCTATGCATTAGTCGATGCCTTGGACAAAGTCATACGAGTAACTGAATTGATAAATGAACTTGATAACCAAATAGTGCACAATGCACAATGTGACAATGAGCACAATGAGTTGATAGCCGAACTTGATAACCGAATAGTGCACAATATGAAAGTGAATATAGTGAGCATATTGAGGATAATGAGCATAGTGTCAAAGTATCAAAATGAACACAATGAGACAAGAGCATAGTAATAGATAAAAACAAAAAACATTGATGAACAAAAGAAAACATAAATTGACAAGTACAAACTTGGACCGCACGAGAATTGACAAGCTATGATGGATGCAGAATCAGAAACAGATGTAGAGAAGTACACCTCTAGAGATGGGCCATGCTTTGATACCACTTATGATCAGATCTTGTAGATGCATGTATGTAGAGAAAGTACAAAAATGAAATCTCACAAAAGCATAAAAAGAATAGAGAGATACAAGAGACAAAACACAAGGTTGGGTACAATCTCCCACCACACACTCTGATGGATGAGTCTATCAAAGTATGTGGATTTGTACGTATTTTTCATTATGTCCTAAATAGAAGATACATGAGGGGGCTGTATTGAAAAGAGTGCATTTATGAAAATCTACCTTATTTATAAAATTATCGCTTTCTAAATGATCTTCTATTTTTACAAAAACATCACTTTCTAAGCGATCTACTATTTTTAGAAAAAATATCTAAAATACTATCTTTTAACTATCTTCAAAAATATCTAAATAAGTCCACACACATGCACACCCTCATGATTCTTCACCAGCTAAAGCAAAACATAATCACATTAAAAACCTCAAGACATTAAAGTCCATATTACATTCCGTTATTTTTTGATAAAGTATAACATGCTTTTGATTGGATCCTATAGATGCACATATGTAGAGATAGAAAAAAAATGAAATCTCACAAAGCATACACAGAATAGAGAGAGATAAGAGTCTAAACACAAAATTGGGTACAATCTCTCCCCGCATACTCTGATGGATAAGTCTATAAGAGTATATGTGTATTTATAGGTATTTTTCATTACGTCAAGAATAGAAGATACATGAGGGTGGCACCTCGAAAAGCGTGTGTGTATGAAAATTTTCTTTATTTACAAGATCATCACTTTCTAAGAGATCTTCTATTTTTACAAAATCATTGCCTTCTAAGCGATCTTCCATTTCTATAAGAAATATCTAAAATACTCTCTTTTAACTATCTTCAAAAATGTATGAATAAGTCCACACACTTTCATGCCCTCATGATATTGCTTACTAGTGCGTGTAGTAGTAACATCATAATCAAATAGTTTCTTTGGAACTAAAATTTCAACATCCTCTTCAAGTAAAGGAGGATCATCTAAAATAGGAGTGAGTGGTAAAGTTCCTTTGAAGGATTTCAATAAAGTAATATGAAAAGAATTATGTATATTCCAATGAGAAGCTATGTCTACTCTAAAAGAATTCTATTTAATTTTTTGAATAATACGAAAATCTCCATAATAATGTGGTGCAAGTGTAACCTTATGATGATGTGAAATATTTTCCAAACATCTTTTAATTATTCTTAACCATACAAAATCATTTTCATTAAATTGTTTAGCTACTCATTTCTTATTAACACTACACATGTAACATTCTTGAATCTCTTTAACATGCGCATGAACCTCATGAAGTGTAAAAATATTATCTTCTATAAAAGAATTAGACTCATGGGAGTGGAAGCTTTTTACCTCCCAATTTCTTGGATTATCTAAATAATAACAACATAATAAATCTAAAATAGTACATTTCATAGCTTCACTTTGCCCATTACTTACAGGATGAAATCTAGAGCTAAAGTATATTTTGGAACCTAAATTTTGAAATAATGCAACCCAAAATTGATTACAAAAATGAGCATCTTGATCTGATAGAATAACTTTTGGAAAATCATGATTTGGAAAAATACATTTAATAAATAACTTAGTAGCTTGAGGTTTAGAAAGAGTCTTTTTACAAGGAATGAAATATGCTTGCTTACTAAACCTATCAACAATTGTCCAAATCATATCATTATGAGATGAAGTTGTAGGAAGAGAAGTAATAAAATCCATAGAAATTTGTTCCCATGGTCCATTAGGTATGGGAAGTGGCATTACTACTCCACATGCTTTACGATGATGTCCTTTCAAACATTGATTCACAATGCAATGGGAAGCATACTATGCAATATAGTTTTCCATATTTGACAAAAAGAAAAATTCTCTACACATAGAAATAGTACTTTGTATGCAACTATGACCCATATATGGTTGTTCATGCATCTCTTTCATAAAAAATTCTTAAAAAATTTATGTGATGCATAACTTGTGTTGGAAATACAAGAATCCATTATGAAAACTATAGTGATCCTCATTAGATGATGTAGAATTATTGAAAGCAGTCCATGTCTGTGAAAAATACAAATCAGATGCATAAGTAGGAATAATATAATGAAATGAATGAATATGAATATCAGAAATATTATTGATTGAAACAATATTTTTTTGTGGGGATGGGAAGTTACTAAGGGCATCAACTACAACATTAGCTTTTTCAGGTTGATATTGAATTAAAGACTGAAAGTTTTGTATGAATGAAGCCCACTTAATGTGTCATTCCAAAATCAATGGTTGATTTAATAAATGTTCAATATCATATTGGTCTGTTTTGATTAGAACTTAAGAACTCATAAGGTAGTGTTTCCAAATTTTTAAAGAACGCACAATAGCTAAGAGTTCCTTGTCATATGTACTATAATTCTTTTTGGAAGGTTTAAATTTCTACTTTCAAATGGAATAGGATGATCATTTTTCATTAATATAACACCTATACTAGAACCACTAGCATCTATAACTACATGGAAAGGTTGTGCAAAATCTAGTAATTGTAAAACAGGTGCATGAGAAAGTGCATGTTTGAGTTTTTCAAAAGATTTTTCTTGTTCTAGTCCCCATGATAATTTTAACCTTTTCTTCAATAATAATGTGAGTGGAAGTGCTAAATAAGAAAAACCGTTCGCAAACTTTCTATAAAAACTAGATGATCCTAGAAAAGATCGTACATCATTCAGAGATTGAAGTACATGCCATTCTTCAATTACTTTAATGTTCTTTGGATCTACATGAATGCCTTGACTAGAAACAGTATCTCCTATACTCTAATTATTTTTGGGAGAAACAACTCTTTTCAGGATTGACATAGTTTGTTTTTGCATAACAAATTAAAAAATATTGGGAAAAGATTTTCATGGTCGTTGTCATTCTCACTACATACAAGTATATCATCAAAGAAAACAAGAAGAAAAGTTTAGTAATCAAGAAAAATATTATTCATCATATGCATAAATGTAGCAGGTGCATTGGTGAGTTGAAATAGCATTACCATGAATTCAAAGTGACCAGCTTTAGTAAGGTAGTCTTATAAATGTCATTTGGTGTCATTCATATCTGATGATAACCTGATTTAAGATCAATTTTGCTAAAGACATGCTCCATGAAGTCTGTCTGGCAAATAATCTATCATAGGGATAGGAGATTTGTTTTTAATTGTGATCTTATTGAGTGCTCTATAGTCAATGCACATCCTATAATTCTTGTTCTTCTTCTCCACTAAGAGAAGAGGTGCCCCAAAGGGAGAAGAACTAGGCCTTATAAGTCCTTTGTGGAGTAGATACTTAAGTTGTTTAGCTATTTCTTTTTAATGTAAAGGTCCATGCATATATGGTGCTTTATGGTGAGGAGAACTACCAAGAATTAAGTCGAAACTATGATCAAGAGATAATCTCGAAGGTGGCGGTTTAGAAGGAAAATCAGGCACCATTAAGCAATCTTGATAGGAAGCTATAAATATTTTATGTGCATTAGGAAGTGTATGTGTAAAATCAACGATGTTATTGACAAAAACAATAAATGAATTGTAGCCTTTCCTAAATGCATGCTTTACTTGAATATGACTAATTCATGGAAATGGTTGGAAGTCATGCATTACAAAGAAAGAAATATCTCGATAGTTAAAATTAAAACTAATTGTGTGTGTATGATAATTAATGCATGGGTTATAATGGTGATGAAAAGGCATGCCAAGTATAACATCATAGGACTGTAAAGGAGCAATTAAGAATGTGCATTCATCTACGTATGAACCTATACAAATTTGAACGTTATACACTTCACTTATAACATTATATCTATTTCCTTGAAATGTAGCCTTAACTTTATACATAGAAGGAAGTGGATGTAACTAGAGATCTTGCACCAAGTATAAGAAATAGAATCATGTGAAGTACTATCATCATGTTGTGGTGGAATGTTTTGCAACATAGGAGTGATTGCCCCACCACATGGATTGCATTTCAAGAAAAGATCAAGGAGTCCTTCCTTTCTCCTGAGTTCCACTTACATGCTCGTCGATCTTGACCAACTTTTGGATGGAAAGATGGAGATATTGTGTCTCGCTTTACTGAATGCTTTTGGCAACAATTACTACTTATTTGTTCGCTTGAAACGGTTCCTGAAGATACCTTGGAACAAAAGTATGAAGACGGTTTGGAGATGGGAATCCAACCCAAGCTCAACACACCATGTCCTACAACCCTCTATGAAGCTATCTCTTTTTAACATTCTTTTGTAACTTTACACATCCATAAGTGGGTGTCTTCATGCATCCATGAGGATCCTGATCCTATAGAATGCATAGATTCCGTGTCATCTGTGACTCTATGGATGGGATTCGACTGTATGGGGGGCATGTCCCTATGAGAGTAGTCTTTGAGATTGACTTTGGTTGTAATACCTAAATGTTGCAAATACAAGGAATTGGTTCCCCAATCCTGTACTACTTGCAACTGCCTCATGAATGGTCTTCCCAAAATCATCTCATAGGCTTGATTTTTGCTAAAGTCACAGATAGCAAAAGTATGCTCAAACTCTACACCACAAGTAGTGAGATTTATTCCTTCTAATAGTCCTAAGGGTCTCTCAATGTGACCATCAGCCATTTGCAATTGCATTCTCGTTGGCCTGAGTGCTGGTTTGCCCCAACACTTCCATAGGGAAGCGGTTGCAGTTACAACTCCCTCACCTGAATCCAAAATAGCCATGGTTGTGTAACCTTGATGAGTGATTGGAAGAGAGGTGTTTCCTTCTTCTCCTTAGCTCATGTCTCCTATCTTGTCCAAGGGTATGTCTGGCATTGTGCTATGAGATTTTATTTGGGAATGAGGTTTCGCTATTTTTTTCACTTGATTGGCTACATGTTTCCACAATTCTGGATTTACCTTGATTAACTCTTCTAAAGTAAGGTTGCATTGCACTTTAGTGTTCTTCACTACCTCCATGTTCCTAGGTATGATTGAGTCTTCATTTCTTATCATGACCGTGGGTGCTCTCAGACTTTGCTTCCCATGGGCCTATGAAATGGGGTAGTTCCTGCAAGGAACTAGACTTGAAGTCTAATCACTCGCTAGATTGTGCATCCTTCTGCTCTCCATAAATGGAAGGAATGTCTAGTGGGAATTGGTCGTGTAAGTCATCCACAAGTTTGATGGGAGGAGGGTTTTCACTTTCTTTAGCCTATTTCTCTTCTTGAATATCTATTAGAAATTTTGGGGAATATCAATTCATAGAAGAAGATGTGTCTAGTTCTATGGAATTAGGTGTTGGAGCAAGTCTATGTCAAGCCTAAGTATTGGCTTGAGCCTGACAAAGTGATAGAAGAAGCCTTAAAGTGAATACAATGTAAAGTTCATCTTCATCAAGTACAAATCCATCTCTTCACAGTGGTATCAGAGCAATGTTGGACAACATGGCAAATGGATTTCCTTCATCAATTGAAAAATTGGATAGAGGTAACTACTCAGCTTGGTCATTAAGGATGGAACCTTATCTTCAAGGAAGGAATTTGTATGGTTATATAGCTGGAGATGAAGTTATGCCAAGTTTCAAGAACAAAGGTCAACCAACACAAGAAGAGCAAGAAAGATTGAGCACATGGTGCTCCAAGGATGCACTTGCAAGGTCTTATCTCCTCAACTCTATCTCATATTTTTTGTTGCCTCACATTAGAAGTTGTAAAAGGTCTCAGAAAGTGTGGAGTGCACTTGAAGCCTTCTTCTCTTCAAGTACAAAGGCCAGGAAGCATCAACTATGGCTAGACTTCAGAACTCTCAAGAAAGATCCCAAACAAAATGTGACTAATTTTGTCACAAAGCTCAAGGACATAGCAGATCAATTGGGAAGCATCAGAGAGGTAATAGATGAAGAAAAAATTGTAAGACAGGTCATCAATGGCTTGAAGGCAGATGACAAGGGAAGCATTCACCACAGTGATGGATCTATACATGGATATGTATGTACTAGATTTCAACACACTCATAGGACAACTACTTACTCAAGAGGCCAAAGGTAATCAATCTTCAGCTTTGTATACTGATAAAAACAAGTCCAGAGAAAACAAAGGAAGAGGAAAGAAAGTGGATGATGAAGCAAGTACACATCATGCTAACTATGCAGGTAGAGGAAGACATGGAAGAGGTAGAGGCAAAAGAGGAAGACAAGGCAGAGGGAGATCCCAAGACTCTAATTCATGCTCTATTTGTGGATTAGCTAATCATACAACTGAAAATTTCTTTAGGAATTCCAGGAATCAAAGAGGCAGGGGCTTCAATAGAGGAAGTTATGGCTGCTCAAGAGGAAGGTTCAACAATTACCATGGCAACCACAACAATTACAACCATTCAAACTATCAAGGAGGCAATAGGGAAAGAAGAGACTTCAACAACTACATAGAAGACTAAAATCAAGAGGACTCATTGCTAATCATGAATATGGTCATGCCACGAGGTAAATCTAATGAGCATGTTTTCTACATATATTCAGGTTGTTCCAATCATGTGGTAGGAAATGTGGCCCTCCTATCAGATTTAGAAGATCCAAGGAACAAGCATGAGGTACAAACAAGAGATGATACAAGACACCTTGTGGAGAAAATAGGAAGTGTCAAAGCACCTGATGGAAACATCAACTTACTCAGTAAGGTACTCTATGTCCCTACCATTACAAAGAATTTGATAAGTGTTGGGCAGATAGTAGAGAAAGGGTTGCAAGTCAGGTTCACAAAAGTAGGAGCATTTGTTGAAGATCCAAGTCAAGGATTCACGAGAATTGCAAAAGGTGAAAAAACAGGTAGATTTTTCACATTTGAATTACAATACACTAAAAACATTGCTCTCTTTAATTATGGTAGTGAGACACCTGCAAAATTGGAAGTATGGCACAAAAGGTTAACACATATTGGTGAAAGATCATTAAAGCAAATTTGCAGGGACCAAAGTGTACTTGGACTCCCTAACTTGTCAAAACAACACATGATTTATAAGTGTAGTGCATGTCAATTCGGAAAGTCTCACAGGTTACCATTCATGAAGAAAGGATATATGCATGGAGATCTCTTGGATATGTATGGGGACCTAGCAAGGATGCATCAATATCTAGGTCAAAGTATTATGTCTCCTTCATTGATGATTGCAGTGGGCGGACTATACTATACTTTATGAAACACAAAGATGAAGTCTTTTCATGGTTCAAAAGATATTTGGCTCTTGTGGAGAATCAAACAGGTAAAACACTAAAAAGGCTAAGGTCAGATGGAGGGGGAGAGTACTTCTCCCACGAACTTGACTCCATTCTTCAAGAAAGAGGAATCAAAAGAGAGATCACTATAAGGTACACTCTGGAGCAAAATGGAGTGGCAGAAAGAAGGAATAGGACAATTGTTGAAGCTGCAAGGTCTATGCCAAATGAAAAGCACTTACCTAATTACTTATGGGCTGAGGCTATATCCATAGCCACTTATTTGATTAACAGGTTACCTTCAAAATCACTTGATGGCATGACACCATATGAGGCTTGGAATGGAAGAAGACCAAGCTTGGATCATTGTAAGATTTTTGGATATGTTGCTTTTGCTCATGTTCCTTCATAGGTTAGAGGCAAGATGGATCCCAAAGTAGAAAGGTATGTATTCATTGGATATGCCAACAATCAAAAGGGCTACAGATTATACAACCCAACAACCAAATGGATTCTTGGTGAGTAGAGATGTAGTATTTGATGAGAATAGTTCTTGGTATGAAGATTCATGTAGAACGGTCAACCTACCTTATGATCTTGAAGAAGATTTTCCAAAACTTGTTAAGGATAATTCTTCTAAAGTTGAAGAGCAGGATACCTCAGAAGATGATGAAGCAACTCAGTATGAAAAAATCAAAATGTGGAAGTCTAAAGGTAAAGAAAAAATGCACGAACTTGGACAAGAGGCAGAATCATCACATCATGGCCTAAGAAGGTCCATGAGGGAGAAAACAAAGGCAAAAAGGTATTGGTTTGATACTTCTCTAGTCACTAAACATTCAATCTATCTAGCACAAGACATAAATCAAGAAGAACCTTCAACATTTGAGGAAGCAAAGAAGAAATCAGAATGGAGGCATGCAATGGAAGAAGAAATTGAAGCTCTTGAGGAGAATAACACTTGGGAATTGGTTCCCAAGTCTCCATCAATGAATGTGATAGGCTCAAGGTGGATCTACAAATTGAAACAGAACCAAGATGGCTCCATTAACAGGTATAAGGCAAGGCTTGTGGCAAAAGGCTTTGCACGAACTCAGGGAATTGATTATGAGGAGACCTTCTCTCTTGTGGCAAAGATGCCTACTATTAGGGTTTTTCTTAGTATTGCCTCTTCCAAAAATTGGAAGATACTTCAATCGGATGTAAAATAATGCATTTCTTAATGGATGGATAACAGAAGAGGTATATATGGCACAACCACCTGGTTTTGAGAATCACATATATCCTGATTATGTGTGTAAACTTAATAAAGCTTTACATGGACTCAAACAAGCCCCAAGGGCTTGGAATCATAGGCTTGTCTCATTCTTGCAGGACAAAGGATTTCAACCTAGCAAGGTAGATCCATCACTATTCATAAAAAGGAGTAATTCTGAAGTCATCTATTTGTGTGTGTATGTGGATGATATTATACTTATAGGAAATGATACAGATGGCATGAACAGAATCAAAGAACAGATGAGAAAAGAATTTAAGATAAGTGATTTGGGTTCACTTAACTACTTCCTAGGATTGGAAGTTGTCTACAAAGAGCATGGTTTGTTTCTTACTCAGAGAAAGTACATTAGAGACATGTTGGAAAAATTCAAGATACAAGATTATAGGATTGCAGGTACTCCAATGGAGGTTAATCATAAATTGAGCTCACATGAAGGTGAAATCATAGAAGATGTGACATGTTATCAAAGCCTTGTGGGTAGTTTGAACTATGTCGCATTGACAAGGGTTGATATATGTTATAGTGTGAGTGTGCTAAGTCAATTTATGCACACACCCAGGAAACCTCACATGGAGGCCACCAAGAGGATACTTAGATATCTCAAAGGGACCATGAATGAGGGTCTATATTACCCTTATGTATTTGATTTAAGTTTGAAATTGTTCTCTGATGCAGATTGGGATAGCTCAAGGAAGACAGAAGGAGCACCTCAGGTTATCTTACCTTTGGAGGTTCAAAAATTGTTTCATGGTCATCCAAGAAGCAACCCACAGTTGCTCTCTCTTCTACTAAAACTGAATACAGAGGTCTTGCAATAGCTACTCAAGAAGCTATGTGGATGAAGAGACTATTCACAAATCTTGGATTGGAATTTGGGACTCCAACTATTTTTGGTGACAATATGAGTTCTATTAGCTTAGCTGCTAATCGAGTTTTTCATGCAAGGACTAAACATATTGAAGTTCATTATCACTATGTAAGAGAGAAGATTATGAGAAAGGAGATTCAAATATCATATGTGTCCACTCATCAAGAATGTGCATATATTCTAACCAAAGCATTGGATGGTACAAAGCTTTGCAAATTCAAGGCTATGATTGGTTTGCAGGTAATCTTGGAGGATTGAAGACCTCAAGCATACTTGGCTTGAGGGGAGCTATTGGAGCAAGTCTATGACAAGCCTAAGTATTGGCTTGAGCCTCACAAAGTGATAGAAGAAGCCTTAAAGTGAATACAATATAAAGTTCACTTCTGAACTACCTCTAATAACTTTTTGAAGTCTTACTTGATGTAAAAGTGAAAGAATCTTAAGTGGTTGAGTCCACTTGATCAAAAGAGGAAAGAGAAGCCACAAATTTGTGATTGAAGGTAGTTGGAGAATCAAATCAATCAATAATGGAATGGAGAGTGATTGTAGGAAGTTAGGCTCCCAAGATCAACTATAAATACATGGTAGTTTTAGTCGTGGTCATGAGAAGACCTCCAAGAGTTGAGCTTTATGCCATATCAAGATGTGGTTTCAAGGCACACATATGTATCAGTAAATCCATTGTATTTTAAAATCAATATCCTTTCATTTTCATGATCATTTGAGTTAATATTTTCATGTTCTTATGAAGTGTACTATTCACTGCCATATCTGTCAATTGTCTCAGTCAGATTGCAAAGATGATTTCTCTGAGGTTGGTGCATCATTGTCAGTGATTTGACTTGATAAAGTTAGCTCTCAAAGTCTATTGTATGGTCACCAATTTTCATTGCATTTCGAGTTTTAATGATTTAGTTATGAGCATTTGAAGTCAAATGTGTCACCTCATTTTCTTCTTCTCTACCAGTACTCTCTCAAAATAGTCATTTTGTCAGAGTTGTTTCTCAGTGTTTAATTCACTATAGCTAGTTCTACCATCTTAGCACAAAGCTTTGTTCTCTCTATCTTTAGATCAGCTTTAGGGTAACATTTTTCATGATCTGTCATATTTGGCCCTTCTTGGATTCTGGCCTAATATGCTTTGAGCATCATGTCTAGGTCCTCAAGAGTGGGATCTACTAAGACTGATCCTACTCTGTGTGGTGGGTGGGTTACATGTGGTGGATTAGAAGGTGATAGGGATGGTGATGGTGGTGGTGTGTGAGAGTGTGTTTGAGAGGCAATTTTGACTATCTTGGCTTTCATTTCTCTTAAGCTTTCCTCAAGTTCACTCATTTTCTTAGACCATTGCCTTTTCATTCTCTCTCAGATATCTTTCCAAGCTCTCATCCTTTTCCTTGTTATACTCTTGATCTCACTAACCTCTAAATTTTTTTCTTGACCTAAGCCTTGGTTTTTTGTAATGTCTGAGCTCTCATGACCACTTGCACTAGGGTATTGGAAGTTGGTTTTGTTGTAATGCCTGAGCTCTCATGACCACTTGCACTAGGGCAGTGGAAGTTACACTTCCTGTAGAGTCTACTACTAACCCAATCACATTAATGGGAGTGACCTTCATCGCATTGTGTGGGTTCTTTGGACAGTCTCGTAAGAGGTGCTCTTTCCCTCATTGTCACTAATTGGGGTTGCGTCAGAGCACATAAAGGACACTCACAAATGAAGTGATCTCTGTGGCATCTCTAACATGGCCCTTTAGGTGCTTGGGCTCTCATCTATCTAGGTTGAGGCCTAGAATTAGGATTTGCATACGTGACATTGGCATATGCAGAGTCTCCACTAGACTCACTAGGGTCTTCGTAATAATAAAGTTAATTATGCTCAGGTGACTGCATATAGTAAGCATGCGTGCTATCCATATGAGTAGAGTCAAAACTAAGATCATTTGGGTCACTTTTTGAAAGCAATGGTGTTATTGGCACTAAGGTTCTATTTAGATTTTCTTCAGCAACTGCATACTTTACTAGGATCACATTGGATGGAGTTAGAGGTTGTTGAGATAACATAGGTTGAGGCCTTTGTTGGGCTTGGTAGGGTTGCTGATAGGGTTGTTGATAGGGTTGTTGTGGCCTACCATACTATTGTGGGTACTGATTTTGATATCTCCCTTGTTGTGGATATGGTTGTGGATAATTTTGTCTAAGAGCTTGCTTGTTATAAGGGTAGTCTTGTGAGGTGTGGTTAGTGTACCTCCTTTCTATGGTGCAGTATTGGCTATACCAGTTTCCTTGGGGTTGAGCCATAATTGGACACGTGCTAGCCATATGGTCTCCTCCACAAATGTAGCATCTTTTCACTTGGTCAAATCTAGGTATCTATTTGCTAGAGACTCCTAGTTTCTGAGCTACCTTCTCTGTATGTTCCTCAATAGATGTGGATTGTTTGCAGGTGAGGCTAGTGGAGCTATCTGAATCTTTATATATTTTTGAAAGCTCTAATTCCTCCCCTAGATTGTCCTCAATATCTATGCACATGCATACACACTCTTCTATGGTTCTAGGGTCCTTCAAGTACACATAAGATCTCAATTTGGTACTTAACAATCCATCTAAGAATAAAGCCACTTGTTTGGCTGGAGTGGGTGACTCTCGCACTGGGCATCTCTCTAGGTATTGCGTAAATCTTCTTCCTACAAGTCTGACTGTCTCTTGAGGTGTTTTTTTAAAGCTATGAATCAATTAGAAAGTTTTGTGTCTTATGCCACTCTTAGAAAATTCTGTGATGAAGGCTTCTAGAAGTTGGTCTATGTTCCTGAATTGCCTCTTGTGTAGTGGTTGAAACCATGTAAGGGCTGTGTTCTTGAGGGTTAGACCAAATGCATTGTGTTGCATGAACAATTTATCAACTTGCTCAATTCTCAATACTTGCCTAAATTCAGCCACATGATCATATGGGTCTCCTGTACCATCAACATAATTCTTCATAGACTTGACCAGTTGTGTGGGTCTCAAGGTCCTAATGTGTTCTCTAGGCCTTGGCAAAGGGAATTTGTTGGCATTTCTTTGATTCCTTGGGTCTCTAGATCCCTTGTTTTTCTATCCGTCTTAGTTCTCATTCATTCTCTTCCTATTGGGTTAGCAAAGCTTACCTCATGTCTATCTCTACTCCTGTCCGTTTGAGTTCCATGAGCTTGAGATGTTCCATCTCCTTCATGACCATAAGAGTCGATCTTGTTTGGGGAAAAATAAATTCACCCTTCCAAGTGTAGGCATGCCTACCATGCTTTGAGACCACAAAGACTCTCTCTGAAGTATTGTCTAAATAGGTCACTTTGCCTAGGCTATCAGGATCTTCAAATTCATAGATGGTGAGTGCTCCCACTTCATTAGGCTAGTCACGTTTATACCTCCAAAAAGCCTCATCCATCTCTCGGTTTAGGAGGAGATCTATGCTCTTCTTGTCCTGGGGAATCGGGAATCCATTGTGGAGTGATTATTCTAGTCAGGAAAGATTTTCCTCGAGGCGTTTTGGGCTCTCTTTCTAAGTTCCCTTGCTTTATGTCACCTATTTCAGCATCTGAGATCATGTTGCCAAACTCATCTGTCCTATCTGGGTGGTGGTGACCACATACATTATTCCTTCTTTATCTATGTATGCACCATTTTCAAACTTGACTACTGGATGTTCTAGTTCAATGGGTCGGCCTAGATTTTTGTTGAGTCTTGTAAGGTCCTTCTAGCTTTTCTAGGTACACCACTCCTAAGCTACATACGTGTCTCTCCATGTTATATGACATCTCATAATCACTCGTTTCTGAACTTAGAGTGTATGAGTAATCACTCAATTGCTGGGCCGAAGACCTAGCTATATGATTTGCACTAGCTTCAGAAGATCTGAGGCTATGTCTATCTTGTCCTAAATATCTTTCTAACCTACCTTCATAAACCTTGGCTGATATCCCAATTTTTTTGAGTACAACCTTGTTGTAGAGTTCTTTTGTATTAGTTCTGTGTTCTTTTTAATTTCCTTAGGATGTCACTTCTTGTCCAACCAATTTTCATTGCAAGGAACACTTGAGTTTTATCGTAATTGAGTATAATCGCTTAATTTAAGTTCTTTTACTTCAAGTTTTTTTGCAAATGTAGCCTATTTATGCTTGCACTTGATTAATTAGGGTTTTGGAACTTGATCATGCTTAACATCACCCTAATTAATCAAAACATCTATCCGTACTTAGCCTAAGCTAGGAATCGACAAAGGGGGTTGAGAATGATCCAACCTTAACTGGCTTATCCCTTGCTCTTGACTGCTCAAGAACATTGTCCTCAATCTTGTAGTAAGCTCCTTCTCTGGACACCCTTTAATGCTCTCGATGAACTTGTAAAAGTCCCAAAGTTAGCCCAAGATTTCAATTTAATTGACTTAACAAACCATGTCCATTCATGTAATACAAAGACCCAATTTTTATTTTCTTTTATGAAACTTCCCTTAGAGATCCCTCAACTTCTCACCCCTGTGGAAGGTCAACTTCAAAATACCATATCTATAACCCAAGATCACTAGAAATGGAGTTCGTATGAAGAAATTATGATAGTTCAGGGTTTTGGGGTTAAAACAGGGTTAAAACAAGCTAACAAGATCTTTCAACTTACTTGTATAAGGGCCTCACAATGCTCTAATGGCTTGAGTTTTATGCTCCAAATTGGACCAAAATTGAACAATCAAAAACCCTAAAATATGGCCAAAGTTGGTTGTCAATCGTGATGGATATGGCTGTCCATCATGGCTTGTCAATCGCGATGGATTGAGTCAATCACGATTGATGGGTGTCAATCGCAATGGACAGGGGTGTCCGACGCGATGGATGTTGTCAATCGTGGTGGATAGAATATGTCGGGCTTCTTAATTTATATTATGTGAATTGTGGCCCATAAGTCATGATGGATAGCTTTTTTTCACCGATTTGGGGTGTCAATCGCAATTTTTTTGTCGACCACGATAGGCAAGGGTGTCCGTCATGATGCACACATGTTAATTGTGATGGATGGCTATCAATCACGATGGAGAGGTTGTCCGTCATGGGGTGTCGATCGTGACTGATTGAATTTTCAAGATTTTTGTGTTACCTACTGTCAATTGGGCCTCTATGCATTGCGATGGACAAGAAATTTGCCGTGTTTGAGTGTTAATTGCGATTTTTCAATCAATCACGATGGACACTATCAATCGCAATTGATGCTGTCGATTGCGATGGATAGAAAAAATGCAATTTTTCTTGAAATTTTTGTGTGGATGTGATGTGCATGGCCTATAGATCATGAATATCTACTTAGTTTTACCAAAGAGTCAAATTTTCTATCAATCGCGATGGACAGAAGTCCACGCCTTGGAGACTATGCAGAGCTTTTTTGTACGTGTGCAAGCTATTGGAGATGATGATACAGCCAAAAATTGTATGAAATGATCACAAACACACAAAAATAGCAAGCACACAAGCTCTCTCTCGCTCTCTGTCACAAGTGAAATGAGGAAAATGAGGTGGGGAAGGTGATATGACCAAAAAACTGAAACTTTTTCGAAGGTGGAGATGGAGGTGGGAGATGGTGAGGATGATGATTGTGATAATGATGGTGAAGTAAGAAAGAGAAAAATAAGGAAAAGTAGAGAAATTACCTATGACTCCAACATCACAACTCTACATCTTATCATCACACGCTATCGTCGAGATTTTCTCTCCTCTCTCATTCATGAAGGCCTACAGGAAACACATTCAATGAAGGTAACCTGAATTCCCCTGAGAAGCCCAAGATGCATGAAGGATGTCAAAGGGAGTCCACATGCAAACTTTGAAAGAAATCAAGAAAATCCAGGGTAGCGGTCAAATCTAGTCAAACTTTGGAAATTAGGCAAAAATTTCAATGTATCCAAATCACATGAAAATTCATATACTTGTAAAGCCTATCAAAGGCCGTCTATTGCCAAAATTTCACATGAAAATGGATTTTCTAGCACATTGATATGCCATGTGGATTTTGTAAAAAATATAATTTTTCCACTTAGATCCTACAAAATGTTGTATAGGACTTTTTGTTAGCCATATGGTTTGACATGTATAAAGATCATCTATGGCTACATATTTGTACAAATTTTCAAGGCTATCAGAGCTTCCTAGACACCTTAATGCCACCTTGCAAACTTCCAAACGTAGTCAAACTTGTATAAGGGAGAGTCAGATGGAAGATTTTTCTACATATTCTTAAAGCATACCTTTCTAAACATAGCCTTAAAAATTTTCATCTTCATCAAAGGATATATGAAGGGTCAAAGAGCACAAAATCCAGTTTTCAAGGTCACTATAGATTCCTAGAATAAGAAATTTGAATGCTTGAAGGGCTCCCACATGGCAAACAATGATTGAACCATGTTGTACGATGAGGATGAGCTCACATTCAAGGGTGGAGGTGCACTAAAGCATAAAGCAAGGAGTATCCATGAGTTTTTTTCATCGGATAATCTTTTTTATTATCAAAGATCATTAATGCAAAGTTTCTCCAAAAATAGTAGCTTATCTTATCCAAATTGATGCCAGCACTGATCTCATGGTCTAGATCAGCCCTAGATCCAATGGGGGAGAATGAAGGTGCCTATTCCCCCCCCTTCGCCCTAGATATCATGTAAAGAACCAATCTTAGCCATCCATTTGATAAATCCAATGGTAGTAATGAAAAGAAGTTGCTCTTAGGGTTGAAAGTTGATTTCTCTAGATCCAAGGGCCCAAATTCATAAAAAAAACTATATAAACCCCCCTCCAAACTCCTAGAACATCATTGTTAGGCATCCATAGGGCCCTTGCTAGCACATGGTCTAGTAAGAGCATAGTTCCTAGATTCAATTTTAATTTAGACTTCCACTCTAAGACACACTCATCAACCCAGTTTCTCTTTCTTTTCTCACCCTCAGTGGGGCGTGTGAGTGAGTTAGAGCTGGTTTTATGAGTCTTAGACTTCTTTAGAAACACATTACAATCCTAGAAAGACATAGGGTCAATGAAGTGGAACCTATCCTCTTACATGTGACATTCGGTTGAACTCTGATGGTGAGAGGTTCGTGCAGACCAGCTTTGACCAATAGAATGCTTAGCTTGACGTTTCACAACATTCATGTATATGTATGTCATAACAATATCTTCTAATTCATGTCTCTTGTCTATTGTCTGTTAGTCTCTTATATGTTTCTACATGTCTTCTCCTATCTTTTTCTATGTGTGAGAAGGCTCTGCAGTCATGCGTTGAACTAGTGAGGATGATCCATTGAGGTTGAGAGAAAACATTTCTATTCATTTTTACATCATGACCCATAATCATTCATACGACCCACAAAAACCCATGCATATGATTCAGTTTTGAAAGTGTATAAAAAGATCCATTCTTGGAACATTCTTCCTTTCAAAAATTGATTGATGTGTGTGTTCTTTTTGTTTTCATCATGCATACATCCACAAGAACCCATGCTTATGAATTGATTTCCAAAAGTGTATAAGAAGCTCCATTCGTGGATCATTCTTCCTTTCAAAAGTTGATTCATGTGTGTGGTTTTCTTTTTGTTCTCATCATGCATACATCAATATGTTCCCTTCTCATAATTAAATCATGACATCTCTCCTCTCCATACCCAACTTCATCTTCACCTTCACATTAAAAACACCTCCACATTTGAACCCGACATGAAACGCTTTGTGGCATTTGCTTCTGATCTTGTTGGGAGGTTGTGATCCATATTTTTTGTTTCATATTTTTCATCCTCACCATATCATCATCATCATCATTCTTGAGCATTGCACTTGATTTCTCACAATATCGTGCACATCTTCGTCGTGAAGTAAACACATTTGTGAGAGATCTAGAACATCGTGCATCAATTACTTATTCACATAAGATGAAGGAAGGATTCCAATCCCTTATTGTTGAGAAAAAAGGCCAAAGAATAGTCTCTTCTATGTTGAGAGAGAAGGGAAAATTCAATGGCATCAACATTACAAGCTACTTAGATTTGTTTGAAGAGCAAGCTATGATTTTTGGTCTCTCCCAAGATCTTTTGATATCCTTCTTTGAACGAATCGTTGATAGCTCTATCATAAATCGTGTCACTCAATATGATAGTCTTCCTTGGAGTGATTTTAGAAAGGAGATGCTCAAAGAATTCTATCTTGAAGATTATAGCCAACATAATCAGGATGGATTCTTACAATTGGTCAATTCTCCAAAGCCTAGTAGCTCTCTTACTCACTTATAAAATGAGTATATTAGACGCTATGAATAACTTCCTGATGAGGATAAGATAACTTTGGAACCTAATCTTGTGATCAATTTTTTTAAGCTTCTTCCTCCTGAAACTCGTAGGGAAGTTGAACGGCGATTAGAAGAGGCAGATAAGCGCTATGGTCTTACTAAAAATTGGAAAAAAGTGCGTAAAGTAGTAGAGGCTGTAGCCCATAGACATCAAAGACAATCCATGCTTTATGAGCAAACTAGTCTTCCTCAAGCTAGGCTTCCACAAACTAAGGAGCAAGTTAGAGAACAATCCCATGCTATGCTTTTTGACTCTACTCCTATTCCTCAAATGATGGAACCTAGTTAAGGTTTTAAAGTAGAGCAAAATAAAAGTGTAGTTAACAATCTCAAGTGGAAATTCTCACTAAGCAAATGGAAAGTCTTCTTGCTACACAATCCAATCTGTCCAAGACTATAGATTCTTTACAATCTAATTACATCAAAACTTTCCAAAATCAAATGAACCGAATGTCTTTTTAAGAGCCTAATCAACATGTTATAGCTCCCGATCAAAATCTACAAGTAGCTCCTACTCAAGCATATCAAGTTCCTCCAATGCATAATCCTTCAATGCCAAATCCTCATCCTCATGTGAAAAATCCTCAAATGTATCAAAACATATTCTGCAAGCTTCTCAAACAACTTTTCAACATCCTCAAAATCAAAATTTTCAAAATCATCAACTATTTACTATGGAAGCTCCTCTTGCACCTCAAGTACCACATGCTGCTTCCCAAGCTCCTCAAATACATCAATTGCCTTATCAAAATCCTAATTATCCTGTTCAAGCAATTCCTTATCAACAAAATCCTCAATTTCAAAATTTCCCACAAGTCAATCAAAATCCTCAAAATCCAAATGGTTTTGTGTGTGGCCCTCGTAGGTGTCCTTGGTGTGATTCCTTAGAGCATTTTTTGAGAGATTGTGAACTATTGAAGGCTGCTAAAGAGCAACTATTAAGACATAGACAAGAAAATCTATGACTATCGATCTAGGCTACCTTTGCAATGAAATTAGAGGAATGAAAAAGCACTATGAAAATATAACCAAAATGGATGCAGGAATTAGAGGGGTGAAACTAGAAGCTCTTGATGAACAAGAAGTAGAATTAAGTAAACCCACAAAGGAAGTTGACTTTTCCATAGAAGCTTTAGTAAGAGCACGAGATGAGATTAGGAGAATAACAGTTAATGGGTCACCAATAGAAGATCAATCTCTTATTTCTCACAAATCTAATGCAGAAGAAAAACAAAAAAGAGATGAAATGAGCCTAGTGAAAGAAGAGTGACTTGAAAGCAAACCTCAGAGGGAATAGAAACCATCATAGAGCAAGGGGAAACATTACAACCCAAAGATAAAAAACAGGAACCACAACCTAATGAAAAACAACAAGAGGATAAAAAAAAAGGGAAGAAGACAAAGCAAAGGAAAACAAAACCAAAGCCTTTAGATAAACAAGAACAATCAAAACAAACTGAAGACCAAACACAAGAACATGAACAAAAACAAGATCCTGAGCAAAAACAAAAGAAACCAAAGAGAAAACCTAAAGACATCTTGATTTCAGAAATTGAAAGAAAAATAGATCCTATGCAGATTTTAGATGACATCTTGTTTAAGAGTCAAGTGACTATGTCCTTAGAACAAGTTTTCTCTATTGGAAAGCATGTTTTTAAAGATAACTTTATCGGCCTAATTAAAAGGAAGAGGTTTTCGCTTAATCTAGATACTAAAATGCAAGATTCTCTAGATCAAGATCAAGCTATGAATGAAGCCTTAGACTTTGATAAATCTGATGAAGAGGACCTTGACGATGATGAAGTCAATGTTAATAAAAATTTCTTAGGACCTATTCAACCTGACCATGAAAGCTATGAAAACAATCTTGAAAGTTACTTTAAAAGAAAATTTTGATCTAGAGGTACATCAAAGATGCATGTTAAAATAGGAAATGATAAGACTCTATCAATGTAAATGCATTAGTAGATTCTGGCTCCAAAATCCATGTGATTTCAAGAGAAGTCTATGATAAATTTCGATGGCCCATAGATAAAGATTATGGATGGCGTATGCGAACTGTAGATAATGGTGTAGGTACCCTATATGGAGCTTGTGCTAGTGTTCCCATATCCATAGGAGGAATCACAAAAGAATTTCACTTTTTTATTCAAGATAATTGCTCAAATGCAGTTCTCTTAGGTGAGCCCTTTATTTGTGAGAGTCGTATGGAAACTAAAGCCATGGATGATGGGTCTACCTATGCAAGAATTAAGCCTAAGGATGGAATGCAATCACTTCAAGTCATGATGGTAGGAGTGAATCATCCTAGGAATCGATTGTCAATTAGAAAGAAACCTATTGTTACTCATGGACATGAGCATGCTTGTAGTGATTGTGCACCTCGATTCATGTTTGGAGCTACATATGATCAAAATTTCGGAGGAAGAGGACCCATTGTAGATGAGTTTGCTAAATCATTTTCAGGACATTCTATCTATTCAATGGGTGATTTATATTCGGGATATGACCAATTCCAATTACCAATTGATACTTGTGACATAACCACAATGAAAAATCCTTTAGACTTAGTGCGAATGTGTACTTTACCTCAAGGAGCGACTAATTCTATGGCTCATATGATGAGTGCTATGAATATGGTCTTACATGATTTTATCCCTCATATAACCATGCCATTCATTGATGATATTCCAATTAAAGGGAGTGAGGAACGTGTAAAGGACATTACTTTAGATTCATCTGGATGTTGTAAATTTGTTCTTGACCATATATAGGATTGTGAACAAATAATTCAAACGTTTGAAGAGGTAGCTCTCACATTTTCCATAGAAAAATCTGTTTTTTGTGTCAATGAGGTTCTTATTGTTGGATATTTATGTGCTCATTATGGTCAAAAGCCTTACCCACAAAAAGTTGATGCCATTAGCAAGATTTCTAAAACATGTAACAACGTGAGTGAGGTACGCAGTTTTCTTGGTGCTTGAATCTTTTATGTTATTTGGATCCCACACTTTGCGCATGTTGCTAATTGTCTCTATGACTTGTTGAGGAAGAAATAAAAATTTATTTGGACTGACAAACACACACAAGCTATGCATAAATTGAAGAAATTATTTCTTGAAGCTCCCATCATTAAGCATGTAGACTATTCTGCTAACAAACCTATTATATTGACTATTGATACTAGTCCTATTGGTATAGGTTAGGTCATAATTCAAGATGATCATGAAGGGAATAGATATGCAATTAGGTTTGGCGCTAAAATTTTACATGAACCACAATGAAAATATCGATGATTCTTATATTGACTAAGAAAATATGTTCTCCAACTACCTGGTCATCCAGAAACCAATGAACTTTTGCTTTGGTAGCACACTCTGATGGAAATTCATTTATCTCCATTTGCTAGGTCACTTTAGAATCCTCAAAAGCCATCAACACTTGAATTACAATCAATGATCAATATGATAATTCAAAAACAATTTTATTCTTCCAAAGTGCTCAAGCATGCATTGTTCCTCTTTTAAACATGTCCTCCCTCACATGGGTGACTGAATCATTATACTTGAAGATCTTTTTTAATTTTTCTATTTGCTAACACTACAACATATCAAGGGTATACCGAGGCCGCTACCGAGGAAAATGAATGGGCACCATTTGTCCGTGACGTCGGTGTCGCAATTGATATGCATGTCAGAAACATAGGGCCAATATAGGCATTGGTATAAGCATCGGAAATATAGATGCTTATATCGGTGCTTATACCAACGACTCTGCTCGGTGTACCGATGCCCATACTGATGACTGTGCTTGGTGTACCAATGCTTATATTGACAACCATATCTACAAACGAAATTTTGGGCAAAGTGTGTTGTCTTTTGCTATAGCAACGTTACCATAATGTTGTTTAGCAAAAGACAATACACTCTACCCAACCCTAAACCGAGTACATGTGATATGTACTCTAATGGCAACCAAAACATGATATTATATGAGCAAAAATGAACCATGAATCATGTACAAAAGTTGTATATTCCATAAATGAAGGATGTACAAGAGTGTGGCAAAGTACTTCCATATATGAACCGAATACAAAATGTGACAAAGCACTTCCATATAGGAATCGAATACAAAATTATGGTACATCATTGCCACATAGGACTGCAATACAAAATTGTGGCAAAGCACTAACATACATATGTGCAAGGGGATCAAAACATTTACACCTACAATCCTGCAACAAAGCATATGCGTAAAATGAGACAAATTGACATGACATTTATAAACAAAAACTAAAAATACAAAACCAAGATATAAGTTTACCTAATCATAGATTCTCCCATGAAATGATTGCACCATGTCCCTTTAAGTCTTGCAACAATGCAGCCAATTCTTCCAACTCCTATAATAAATATGCAAAATGTTAGATGAACATACATGATGTGATTAACACAAATAAATTCAATAATTAAAATGATACTTACAAATTGGTAGTGCATACTGTCGTAGCCGCCGCTACCTAAATGCGACGTTCCAACGGTATCTAAATGTGTGGCCGCCACATCTCGTTGTTGACGATATCGATCAAGATTATGTTTCTGCTCATCCTGAATCGATTCCCACTCTTCAACATCTAACCATATAGGCTTTGGTAAGCCTGCTTTGAAAGCATCATGAGCCTCAGACCGCTGATGAGACATCACCTCGCATGCCGTATGTTGAATCCATTCTGAACTCACAATAGGATGCCTAGGTGTTGGTCGATACTCTTCATATATCAATTGTATGATATAATTTTTGGAATCCTTATCCTGTTCACTCCATTTTAACATGACAAAATGTCCAAACTCTATGGAGCAAAGCTGTCGAATGTGCTGATGCATGGACTTTTTGGCTGCATCCATGACTGGAGCTCCATCACATATGTGATATATCTTGGAGTCATCATGGTCATGCGCTCCCAAAGGTGTACGTGGACATCCCATCTGATCCAATGTGGAGATGTTTATATATATATATATATATATATAAACCCTAAAAATCTATTTGTTGTTGGAAAACATTGATTCAATGTCTCATTGGTCAAAGTTGGTCAAGTTGCTATAGCATGTATAACTGTTCTTTTTAGTCCCTATACAAGCAATCAGAACCAGGCGACATGGATAGCATAGTAGTCTTCCAAAGAATCCACCTGGGTTCAATACCCGTTGGCAACGGGCAGCAAAAAATCTTTTTTTGTGTCATGATTTTTAAAACGGCGATGGATTTCTTCATGAATGCTTTTCAGATTGATAACGATCGTAGAGCTTTGGCAATCGTATTGTTCATGCTTTATTGATGTTCTTTTGATGGTGCTTTTCAAGAGATACACAATACTATATAAGTACATGCTTGGCTCATTGTCTTGCATCCAACACCTATTCCAACACAAGCTTTGTAAGCTTTGTTACCTCAATAGAGGTGGTGCCTCTTAGCACATGGGGCAGCCATGGTGCTATCTTGGATCATGTTGAGGAGTAGCTATGGAGTACTTCTTGGAGAAGAGTGTCCTCACACTCTTCCTTATGGAGAGGACTTGCCCATCAGCAAGTTGGTGGTGTGGATTGGCCATCCACATGATGTATTTGAAGATTGTCTTCTACATGAAGATTTCGGCTTACTTCAAAGACATTGGATGGTGGTTAGAATAAGATTTGCATCTTATGTTAAGAATTCAAGTACATATTCTCTTTATGCACACATGTACTACTTGGAGTATATGGAGGCAGTGGCATCCATATCAAGAGGAATCCTATTCAGCATATCTAAAGGAGAATCAGTACATGTATGTTTTATGCATTTTTGGACATTGAGGTGTTCGAGAAGGTATGTTCATATGAGTTTGAGGATTTCTGGCAGCAAACTTGTTAGAATTCTTTGCTACTTTTGTGTATGTGTGTATGCATATGCATTTGTATGCATATGCATGTGTGTATGCATATGCACATGTGTATGCATATGCATGTGTTTATGCATATGCATTTGTGTATGCATATGCATGTGTGTATGCATATGCATGTGTGTATGCATCTGTGTGTATGCATCTATGTGTGTATGCAGATGCATTTGTGTATGGATATGCATATGCATGTGTATGCATATGCATGTGTATGCATATGCATGTGTGTATGTGTATATGCATATGCATGTGTGTATGCATATGCATGTGTGTATGCATATGCATGTGTGTATGCATATGCATGTGTGTATGCATATGCATGTGTGTATGCATATGCATGTGTGTATGCATATGCATGTGTGTATGCATATGCATGTGTGTATGCATATGCATGTGTGTATGCATATGCATGTGTGTATGCATATGCATGTGTGTATGCATGTATGTGTGTATGTGTATACATTTGTGTATGTGTGTATGCATATCCATGTGTGTATGCATATGCATGTGCGTATGCATATGCATGTGCGTATGCATATGCATGTGCGTATGCATATGCATGTGTGTATGCATATGCATGTGTATGCATATCCATGTGTATGCATACGCATGTGTGTGCATACACGTGTGTATGCATACGCATGTGTGTATGCATACACATGTGTGTATGCATACGCATGTGTGTATGCATATGCATGTGTGTATGCATGTATGTGTGTATGCATATGCATTTTTATGCATATGCATTTGTATGCATATGCATTTGTATGCATATGCATTTGTATGCATATGCATTTGTATGCATATGCATTTGTATGCATATGCATGTGTATGCATATGCATGTGTATGCATATGCATGTGTGTATGCATATGCATGTGTGTATGCATATGCATGTGTGTATGCATATGCATGTGTGTATGCATATGCATTTGTGTATGCATATGCATTTGTGTATGTGTATGCATATGCATGTGTATGTGTGTATGTGTGTGCATGTGTATGTGTGTATGTGTGTATGCATATGCATTTGTGTATGCATATGCATGTATGTATGCATATGCATATGCATGTATGTGTGTATGCATATGCATGTGTGTATGCATATGCATTTGCGTATGCATATGCATATGCATGTGTGTGCATATGCATGTGTGTGCATATGCATGTGTGTGCATATGCATGTGTATGTGTGCATGTGTATGTGTGCATGTGTATGTGTGCATGTGTATGTGTGTATGTTTGTATGCATATGCATGTGTCTATGCATATGCATGTGTGTATGCATGTATGTGTGTATGTGTATACATTTGTGTATGTGTGTATGCATATGCATGTGTATGTATATGCATATGCATGTGTGTATGCATATGCATGTGTGCATGCATATGCATACATGTGTGCATGCATATGCATGTGTATGCATATGCATTTGTATGCATATCCATGTCGATTTGCATATGCATGTGTGCATGCAGATGCATGTGTGCATGCATATGCATGTGTGCATGCATATGCATGTGTGTATTTGTGTATTCATATGCATGTGTGTATGCATATGCATTTGTGTATGGATATATGTGTGTATGCATATGCATGTGTGTATGCTTAGGCATGTGTGTGTATACATATGTGAGTGTATATGTAAATGTATATGTCTTTCTCTCTCTTTATGTTTCTCTAGATCTCCCTCTCTCTATAGATCTCTCTCTCTCTAGATCTCTCTTTTTCTTCATCTCTCTCTCTCTATGTCAATCAAAAACAAAACAATCACTTACATCGATGTAACTGTTTGAATTTTTATCATCAAAATCCACTTAAAGTTGTCCTGCATTGAATTTCCAAAGATTTGATGCCAAAATCTCTTCCAAAACTAAAGAGAGAAGATACTAGAAAAGGAAACACATAAAGAAAGAAAAAAGAGTGCTACAATATGTGTGATATACTTACCAAAACTTTAGATTTAGAAAAATAGAGGTGTGCATAGAGAAAGAGAGAGAGAGAGAGAGAGAGAGAGAGAGAGAGAGAGAAAGAGTGAAAAATAGAGATATGTTGCTCATGCATGCAAAGTCGACAGTAGCATATCTATGGATGTCGAATTTTTGCTCTCGTGCCTAGTTAAAACACGGCATCAGTATGAGTGTTGATATAAGCATCAATAGTTTCCAGTAATTTACCCATGGTAGTACCGATGCAAATGTACCGGCGCGTACACTGCCTAGCTAGTTTTCCTAAGTCTTTCGATGGCCATACCGACGCCGACGTGTGATCGTTGGTATGTAGATTGTCAGCATGCCCTTGATATGTTGTAGTGTAAAACAAAACATAAAATAGCCAGTTATAGCTCAAGCAATTGGTAGTTATAGTTAGTAAAAATCCTACACTACTAGAGTACAAGTGAAGTCCTATTTCCATTGTAGGAAATGTGCAACACTAAATAGTTTAATGAATCCATGTGCCAAATGTGAGGCCTTATACTATGCCCCTATTATGCATAGTCTAGGTGCAATGAGCTCATCATGAGTGCACTTCTGACATTGCTGCTCTTGGATTTGTTTTGTTGGTACACTCTTGGGTCTTCATTCTTGAATTGTCTGATGTAGATCCTTCTTTAAAGTTGTTTGAGTCAGTTCTAGTGTTGCTTCTTTTATATTGAATTGCCATATGTATTTGCTTTGCTTTTGAGGTTCTCTTGGTTTTTGTGGTCTTTGTTCTCTTTTATCAGTTTTTGAAACTTTCATAGTCTTTGCTTGGATCATGTTGATCCTTTGGGTCCATATTTCAATTTCTTCCTTAGCTTGATTTAATGCCTTCTTTGGGATCCATACTTTCTGTCTTTGAGCATTTATGAGCCTTTTGGGTAGCCATACTTGTATTGCTTCTTGTCTCAATTGTTGCTCTTTGTCTGTTTTGGATTATCTTCTTCTAGGGTTTGTCGATGGTGCTCGGGCTTGGTTGTATTGTTTCTCTTGGAACTAATCTCTGTAAACCCATATTTGTGGTTTTACTCTCTCGCATGATGTTTTTTGAGTTCTTTTTGATTATGGGCATGTAGATATCTCTCCACTTGCCTCTCTAGAATGAATGACCCTGCTAGAACTCTTAAAGATACTTTCCTAAGAAGGAGGGTTTGGTTGATTACATGTGGTAGGACAAGAATCTTGTAGGTCACACATAGTAGATTGAAGCATTAAATCTTGAGATATGGAGTTTTGTTGGGGTTATGATTCCATACTTTGGTTTAGTACATTAGGGTTTTCCATGTTTATAGTCTATAGAGGATTTTTATCTAGTAGAGTAAAGACTCCCCTATGTCCTAGTTTTGTTGATATGTATCCTTGGGCTAGATGTATTATAACATCTAACTCACCCACTCTTATCCAAGGACCAGCTCTTCTAGAATATCAGATTCTTTATAGACCAAGAGTCTGTGTTGCATGATGTTGTTACCTAAGTGTAATGATAGGGCTACCTCTCCTAGGCATTCAATGTTATTACCTCCAATTCCTATCATGTAGGCTTTAGTTGGAGAGAGTAGAACCTTCAAGTTTTCAATTAAAGATGCATGTGCACTACTTAGGGTTGCTCTTGTATCAATTAAAGAGTCAACCAAATCATATTCTTTATTTCCAATCCCTAGGTTTAGACAGGGTTGTTTAGGAGTGTTTCCTAGGATTTTGATGTTGGTGGTGTGATAATTTGCAATGGGAATGGGTTCTTTGCCTTATATGTATATTTCATCACATTCTCTGATCCATTCCTTAAGTTTTCTTATTCTCTCTAGGGCTTCTAGCCTTGCTTCTTCTCTTATCCTCTCCTCTTCTTTTTTCCTATTCTACACTCCTAGAAGCCTAGTCAACATTTATTAGGTCAGGGGTTCCATATATTTTTCCACTCTGTAGGCACTTATATAGTTTGGAAGTATATCTCCATCAAGAGTAGCTAAATTTATAACTCCACCAGAGGAAATTTAATTTATGATCAAGGGACCATATCCTCTTTGTTGTAGTTTCTTCATATGTTGTTTTAAAAGTGTAAAAAAGCACTAAATCTCTGACCCTAAAACCTTTATTTTTGGCATGTGCATCATAGTAAGATTTTTGCCTCTGCTTCGTAGCATAAATGCCTACTACTACTTGTAATCTAGTTTCGTGCAATTTCTCTATTTGATCCAACTGCTTGGACAATTCATGTCCTTCACAATCATATTTCTAAGCTAATCAAAGAATAGGAATCAAGAAATCAATCGGTAAAGTTGCATTCTGACCATAAACTAGATTAAAGGGCATCATTCAAATAGATATCTTATAAGCAACTTGGAATGCCCAAATTGCATCGTGTATTTGTTTATCCCAATCAAACCTTCCATTATTGACTATCTTGGTAAGAATCGTGCATAACACTTTATTTGAACTCTCGACTTTTCCATTAGCTTGTGGATGATAGGGTGCTAACTTTTTAAGGATCACTAGAAACTCATTCATAAGTGAATCAATGAATTTGTTAATCAAGTGCATACCTCTCTCACTTACAATCTCTATAGGTAGTCAAATTCTAATGAAGATGTTCTCAGATAGGAACTTTGCTATAGTTTGGGTGTCATTGTTCCTAGTGGCTTTAGCTTCTACCGACTTATTTAAGTAGTCTATGGCTAGTATGATGTATTCGGCATGAGATCCTTTGGCTTGGGAATTAATTGGTCCAATGAATTCTATTCCCCATTTGGAGAAAGCTCTTGCATTAACCATTGGTCTCAAAGGCATGTCATCTTGTCATATTGGATACTTGGTCCATTGGCATACATCACAACTTCATACACAAGTTTTTGCATCCATATGTAGTGTCAACCACTATAAGCCTTGTAGCCCAAGCGTGATCACCACCTCCTTTACTTGTCAATCCACAGAGATGTGAGGAGGATATGAAGATCATGAGAAACTATGGCAAGGAAATGTGAGTGACAAGCACATACATGAATGTACACACACATGCACAGAAGGCAAGATGACAAGGATAGGAACAATGAAAGTGTTGATTATGAATAAATCGATTACACTCTTCAAGAAGCTCTCTCTAACTTGCTAACCCCAAAAATGAGCTCTCTAAAACATTGACATATACTTCTTGGAGCTCCCCACATGCTCCCTCTTCTTGTGTGTCCACTTCTTTGATGTGTCCCCACACCTTGTGCCTGACCTTGAGTGCCAACACTCCCCCCTATAGAGTTTATCATCCATGGTAGGCCCTCGTTGGAGTGGGTGATCCATGTAGTACTTTGAGAGGTAGCATCCATCATGTATCAACAAGAGTGTTTTGTGATCCAAATGTAGCAGGTTCAGTTGTCATGTTCTTCATTTTGTCATTGCTAGCCTTTGCAAGTTTTAGTCCCTTTGTATGTACTTCTTCCTTGTATTCCAGCATGATGGTGCATTTGTGAGCTTTCGAAAATTGCTAGTTGCTCAAAAGAGGTTGTCAATGTTGATTTTGAGTAGCTATCACTTGTGAATTGTTTCATAGGTACTGATGTTGTAAGCTTGATGTCTTTGGATCGTCCAAACATGGGTTTCATAGTTATCATGCCAAGTACCCATAACCCATAATGAATGATTGGTAATTTTGTTAGTGCATGGATTGAAGAAAATAAGTGCCTCATACACGACCTTGTAATGTAGCCCTATGCATGCTTACTTGGGGAATGCGTTGTAAGAAGTATGGTGCAAGACATTAGGTCTAGCCAAATCCCAGGGGATTCTTACCATGGTGAAAGGTCCATCGATATCAATCTCTTCATGTTGTACTCCCATCACGGTGATTGACCATTGGATTGTATTTCATTGTTGATGGATGTCCTTGTTGATGGTTCACTGATGAGATTCTTCGAGCACATGGTCATGTGCCTTCTCTTTTTTTCTTTTTTCGGAACAGTTTCACAAAATAAAAAGAAAGAGGTAAGTATCAATAAAATAGTTTACAATGTCAAAAGTGTCTCATGTGCTTGGGATTCTCAACTTTGTCTATGCACCGCCTTGTAATGTGGCCCTATATTAATGCATAATATGGAAATGGATGACCTGAATGATGCAAAAGACAAGGTTATGCCAAGGGCACATGATTTTTGCACGATGAGGCTTTCAATGTTACTTGCATACGTTGATGCAATCTTTGTTTTGGAGGTATGCATTGGATCTCAAAATGATGCAATCAATTGATGGCTAGATGACAACTAATCATTCCTCCTTATAGGGATCCATATTACAATGGCCTCCTATTCTTGAATTTGATGTTCTTCATGATACATTTCTACAAGACATTCCATCTATTTATGGAGACTAAGCAGAGCAACAAGAAGAGGAAAGATTAGATTCCAAATCTAATTATTTACAAGAGTTTCCACAATTCACAAGCCCATCAGAATAAAAATCTCTTTAGATCATAGCTCCCACAATACTGATAAGAAATCAAGACTTAGTGGTTCCAAGAAACACTGAAGTCATAAAGAACACCAAGGTGTAGTATCATCTTACCTTAGAAGAGGTGCTCAAAGTAAAACCTGATTTGTGGAAACATGTGGCAAATTAGGTTCTAGAACTTGGTTCCAACATGTCAAAAGTAGAATCTAAGCTGAAAGTCCCAGAGATACATTTACACAAAATAAGAGACATGAGTGAAGGTGAAGAAGGCAATATTTATCTTCCAATCACCTACCAAGGTTACACAACCAAAGCTATCTTAAATTTAGGTGTTGGTGTTGCAATTGTGACCATCTCTTTGTAGAAGCAATGGGGCAAACCTGCATTGAGACGAACTAGAATGAAGCTTCAAATGGTTGATGATCATATTGAAAGAACTCAAGGATTTCTAGAAGGGATAACTCTAACCACTTGTGGTGTAGAGTTTGAACACACCTTTGCTATATGTGACTTTGGCAAAAATAACATCTATGAAATGATCCTAGGAACAAATAATACAAGATTGGGGAACCAACTCCTTGTACTTGCAGCATTTAGTGGTCACAACCAAGGTCAATGTGAAGGGTTACACATTTAGAGATGTACCACCCCTATAGTGGAATCCTATCCACAAGGCATAAGAGGATTCAATTTGAGTGCATTCTATACATTCTTTTGATCCATCTTGGATGCATGAAGAAACTCACTTGTGGATGTGCAAGTTCATAGAGGAAGAGGGGAGACCGTTAAAAGTGATAGAAGAAGACACTTCTCAAGGAACCAAACTGGTTAGAGACCCAACCTACACATCGATGATCCTTCACATGAGGAATTTGAGCCTCATAGTTGGGAAGAAATCTTAGCCACATGGACATCACTGTCAATGAAGAATAGTGGATGCCTCCTTGTGATGAGGAGGGTTATGATATCTCTTTGTTCATGTATGAACCCTTGTTAGAAGAGTGACTCTAATGAGGTCATAAAAGAAGAAGAGGATGGTGATGATCTAGAGTTCATTGTGATGGATAGT
This sequence comes from Ceratopteris richardii, assembly GCA_020310875.1. Taxonomy (NCBI): domain Eukaryota; kingdom Viridiplantae; phylum Streptophyta; class Polypodiopsida; order Polypodiales; family Pteridaceae; genus Ceratopteris; species Ceratopteris richardii. Next base: position 29,173,738 of record CM035416.1, read on the forward strand.
TGCTTTGACTCAGAGGAGCACTATCTAGAAAATATAGGAGTATTTACCCAAAAAGAAGAAGGACCTCTCCCAAGCATTAAAACTATAAATTCAAGGGAGGAAATTAAAGGTAGTCAAAAGAAAAAGTAAAGAAAAGCAATGAAACAAGTAGAGGAGGAACCATTGTTTGAAGTACCAAAGAATTTCAAGAAATATAAAGTTGAAGACCAAAACATTTTTGTACAAATGCCTAAGAGAGAGGCCATAAGAGGAGAAGTGTATGATAATAAAGAAAAGAACAAAAAAACTGTAGTAACCATTGAAGAGAACGAAGAGTGATGTTCCTACATAGGGGAAGACCTAAGTGAAGAAGAAGAAGTAGAGGTTGTAGGTTTATTAAGGGAATATAGGGATGTGTTTGCATGGACCTATAGAGACCTGAACGGAAGCATAAGCCCACCAAACAGAAGCCCTACACATATAATGACACTTATGCAACCAAAATAAAAGAAGGACTTGATAGACTGATTGAAGCTGGATTTATCTATGAGATTGAGCCTATTGAATGGGTGTCCCCCATCGTAGTGGTGCTCAAGAAGAATGAAAATTTGCAGGTGTGTATTAACCTTAAAAAAGTTAATGCCACTATGATCAAAGATAGCTATCTACTTCCAATCATCCAACATTTAGTGGAGCATGTTTCATGCAAGGAAGTTTATAGCTTCCTTGATGGATTTTCACGTTACAACTAAGTAGTCATTGCCACAGAAGATCAACACAAAATGGCCTTCACCATAGAGTGGGTAAACTTTGCATTTTGTGTGATGCCATTTGGGCTCACCAATGCACCTATAACATTCCAAAGGATCATGTGTCATTTCTTCAAAGAGTTCTTGTGAAAGAGCTTAGAAGTATATGTGGATGATTTATGTGCACATTCCCAAGAAATAAGACACCACATCCCACATCTCAAACAGATCTTAAACAAGTATATGAGGACAAAGTAAGAGCCATAGTGGAGTTGTAGAGGCCAAGGAACATTAAAGAGGTACAAGACTTTATGGGCCATTGTGGGTATTACCACATGTTTATCCACATGTATGTGATCATAGCAAAACCTCATTACACTCTCAAAATTTTGAGTGGGATGACGAATGAAAAAATTCCTTCAATGAGTTGAAGAGATGCTTGTGCACAACACCAATATTGACCACTCCTCATTAGAATTAACCGTTCCATGGCCATGTAGATGCATCCAATTATGCAATAGGATGTGTGCTAGCACAACCCACAGGTGAAGGAAATCTAGATTTGCATATAGCATATGCTAGCAGGTAGTTAAACATAGCTCAATGAAACTATACAACAACTGAAAGAGAAGGCTTAGGCATGGTATATGATGTGAAGAAGTTTTGACACTATCTATTGGCCAATACGTTCAAGTTTTTTACTTGTCATCAAGTTTTGTTATATTTGGTCAATAAATTTTGCAATACAAGATGCTTAGTAAGATTGTTCCTCTTACTAATGGAATATGACTTTGAAGTGGTTGTTAGGAAAGGTAGGACCCACCTCATGGTAGATCACCATTCTTACATCACTTCACGAGAGTCATTGCAAGGAGTGTCTAATGAATTGCTTGATGCTTATCTATTCAATTTAGAAGTTGTTCCTAAATGGGCATCTATCCTAACCTTTGGACCTTGAAATAAGAATGCAAAAACAAAAAAAGATGAAATTATAAAATCACAAAAACATCAAATATTTGTAGGAAGTATGTACAAACAAGATACAACGGGTGTACTAGCTTGTTGTGTCGAGGAGGATGAACATAACAATTAGTTGCAACATGCCCATGAAGGATTGCTAGGAAATCACTATTCTAAACAATGAACATTGCAGGATCTGAAATGTTTAGGAGTATATTGGCATAGTATGGATAGAGAAAGGATCAAGATTTGTCTAGTGTGTGAGAAGAGACCCCCAGTGGAGTATGCTACCCTTTATCACATGTTGTTAATTCCAGAATGGAGTGCTCCATTGGAAGCCACGGGAGCTCCAAAGGATTTTGAGCAATACAAAGGGGGAAAAATATTCTTTAAAATTACTTGAATCAACAATCAAATAAATTAGAGTTTAAGCTTGATCTAACCTTGGGACATTTACAAGTCTATTGAGATCCATTCAAGGGTGTCAAAGCAAGGTTGCAGGTGTGTTGAAAGTTTGGGAACATGTATCCGGAGCATTCAAGTGCTATCAAAGGATAAGCGACTTGAGGTTGGAATCATTCTTAACCTCCTCAATCCATTCTTAGCTTAGGCTAAATACGATTAGTGATATTGATTAATTAGGGTGACAATAAGCACAACATAAGTCTAAGAAAACCCTAATTACTCAGGTTGAAGCTAAGATTATACGAGAGAAACCTATGAAAGAACAAGTAACTAATTCAAAAGAATATTGCCACGCAGTTGTACTTGGGAAAATTGGGTAACAAAGCTTATGAACCTAAGGTCAAGTAGATACCTAAGCCAAGATAGACAAAGCATCAAATCATCTGAAGCTAGTGTCAATCACACAGCTAGGTCGTGGGCACAACAACTTAGTGATTATCCCTACATGCTAAGTTCAGAAACAAGTGATTCAAAAATGTCTTTTAGCATGGAAAGACCTGCAAGTATCTTAGGCAATGCCTATTTACAAACACCATAAGGTCCCTATAAGACACAATCAAAGTATATTAGGACCAACCGATTAGGTGCACACATATATGAGGATGGTCTAAGGCGAACAGTTGTCCAACTCAAAAATCCTAATCGACCCTTCAGACTTGAACACATAGTGGTTAAATTTGAAAATGGTTCTTATATTGATAAGCAAGGAACCATGTATGTGGTTACCAACTTAACAGACACGATAGATGAGTTTGGAAATGTCATTCCTAAGAATGAGATAGGAGACCTAGAGCAAGGAGACCTAGGACGAGAACCCAAGACTCCTCAAGGAGAATTTGTCTTGACTAGAGTTATAACATCTAGAGTGGGTTCCCCGAGACAACAAAATCATAGAACTATTTTTTAATAGAGAAAAAGAGGAAGCTTTTTGGAGATACAAGCCACATCAACTTAGCAAAATAAACGGAGTCACCATCTACGAGTTCAAAGATCCTGAGACACCAGGCAAAGTTGTCTATCTGGATAACACATCGGAGAGAATGTTCTTGGTAATAGAGCATGATAGGCATGCATACACTTGGGAGGGCAAATTGATTTTCCCTCCACCAAGATCTAATATTTCCCAAGGCCTCCAAGGTGTAGGATCATCCAAGGCTCATGAAACACAAGGGGAAAGAGCTAGAGAGAGACCTGAGGTAAGCTTTGCACACACAGTGGGCAGAGAAAAATCAAGATTTGAAAGTGAAAGACCTGAAAGAGAGAGACATAGAGCACATATGCATCAAAGAGATGAACATGATTTTCCATTGTCTAGACCCCAAGAGTACCCAAGGACCTTTAGAGCCTCTCAAGTGTTCGACAATGAAAAACTACTTTGATGGGTGAGGAGATCCTTATGATCATGTGGTTGAGTTCAAACAAGTGTTGAGAGTTGAACAGGTCGAGGACTCGTTCACACAATTTGAAGCATTTGGTTTGACCCTCAAGGGTACTGCCTTAGCTTGGTTTCAGTCCTTGAACAGTCACAATTACCAAAATATAGGTCAACTGCTAGAAGCATTCATTGTAGAATTTTCCAAGAGTGGCATCAGGCATAACACATCATGCTTGATCCACAGCTTCAAGCAGACACCCCACGAAATAGTTCGGATAGTTGGTTGTAGATTAAAACAATATGTGGAAAGATGTCCTACACCTGAATTACCTACACAAGAAAAACAAGTTTCCCTATTTTTAGATGGACTTCTAAGTGGCATACTTACGGCATATGTATATCTCAAGGAGACAATCACGCTAGATCAATGCTTTAGAATGTGTATCGACATCGAAGACAAATTGAGTGAGGAGTTAGAATTATCAAAACTCTATAAGCATTTTGATAGTTCTACTAGTCATACTTCTAGACACTCCACTAATATAGATGAGATAGTGGAGCAGGTTGCCAAGAAGCTAGGAGTTCAAAATAGACAGACACCAAGATTCACCTCATTGAAGCAATGTTATGATTGCGGAGGAGACCACATGGCTAACATATGACCATTGCAAAACCAGAATGTGAGAGAAATGAATGCTCCATATTGCACTATTGAGAGGAAGTACACGAACCACACGGCTCAAGATTGTCCATACAATAGGCAGGCTATCAGACAAACTTATCAACAAAATTACCAATAGGGTAGGTATCAGAACCAATACCAATAGCCATATCATAGACCCCAACAACAATATCAACCTCAATACCAATAGCAACACCATGCACCATATAGGCCACAATCGATCCTAGGAAACCAACCACCACCTCTTGCCAATGTAATCCCAGTTAAGTATGCAATGGTAGAGGAGAACACCAATAGAGCATTGGTGTTGATGACCCCTTTAGTCTCAGAAAATGACTCGCATGCTTAGAGTTCTGACTACACCCATGAAGATAGTCCACAAGCTTATTATACATAGTCACTTGAGCATAGTGAGACTTTTCCATATCAATACGAGGCACTACCTATGGAACCAAATTGGGAGCTAGAATACTCCAATGTCACCTATACGAATCCTAACCCCAGACCCCAATCAAGACAAATGAAACCACGAACCCCTAGAGGACCATGTTTTAGATGTCAAGGTGACCATTTCATTCGTGAATGTCCTCACCCACCAACTTTGGGACATAGAAAAAACATCACAATACAAGGCTTTTTTCCTAAGTGCAGCAAAAAACATCTCCCGAGAAATTGTCCATGGAACCCCTCTAGTGCACCCAAGGTTACACCCATTAATGTGGTAGGCTTAGTGTTGGATTCAAGTTCAAGTAGCATGAACATGGTCCCTACACAGGCAATCACTAAGGCACAAGACTTAAAACAGGCTAAACTACCTAAACAATCAGATTCAAGTGAATCAAGAGAGCCTAGTAAGAGGAAAACAAGAACATGGAAGGATACCAAGTAGAAGGCGAATTGAAAATGGGCTAAAAAATTATCTGAACTAGAAGAAAGCTTGAGAGATGCAAAAATCAAAATGGAAGACATTACATCTCAAAACCCCTTGGATGTCAAAAATCCACCCACTCCACTTCATTCCACCCCACCACTCATTGTAAATAAGCCACAACCAGGGCTGGTTCTCACATATCCAATCCCAAAAGGCTTGGACATGATGTTCAAGGCCTCTCAGGCTTGACTTCAAGAAGGGCCAACAACTACAAACCTAGACAAGACTTACCCTAGAGCACATTTGAAGATTGAACGAACAAAAATGTGATGAAAATGGCAGAACTAGCTCAAGCTATGCTAGAGACCAATCAATTGTTCAGTCAAACGAATTCTATCAAACCAGCTTTGCATTCCCAAGGCTTATTAGAAAGATTAGCATAGTTGGTAAACAAGCCACATGTTTCTTTACTGAGTAAAAGCATGTTAATGTGAACACTTTTTAAGAGTATTTATCGCTTTTAAGCCCATCATTTTTTAGCTATTTCAAAATCTTTTTAAATAATGAAAAAATAAATTCATAAAATATCAATTTGCTAGATGGACAACCACTACTCATGTGGCAGCCCGTTGGGTATCATGGCTGGAACATCGATAATAAATGTCATTATTCCTCACATACTCCACAAGGTGGCAACTCTATGGAGTATGTGCTAGTGGAGCACAAAAGGTCCACACGACTTCGTCAGTCGCGAGAGAAAGCTACCATTAGTGAAGCTGTTCCATCAGATGACGAAGGTGAAATGCAATCTCTAGGAACGAGTATGAGCAGGTATGGGGTCTAGCATCCATGTATGCAACATTTAGGTGCTTGCATGGCTAGGAGTAATTTCTATGGTTCTAATGTAAGAGCCACTATTTTTGGTAGAGGAGAGGCATCGTCCGCTAAGAGTCCATCATTGAAACGGAAGAAATGGACCAGGTAAGCTCCAAACCTGATATCAATCGGTGTGTCTAATGCTGTGTAATTTAATAGGCTAGTTTTACAGTCAGTTAAATGGAAAGTAGCACCTGGTTCTCCAAGAAGCAGACAGAAGTTGCATTGTCATCAGCAGATGCTGAATTTGTGGCCTTAGCTCTCATGGCAAAAGAAGGCCTCTGGATCCAAACAGTCATGCAAGAGCTCTTACCGATGACAGAGAACACAAAACATGTTATTTAAAGTTTCATTTTATACGTGATCTTGTAGAGCAAAAAAAACTTCATCTTGCATATGTATCAACTCATCTACTCTGGGTTGATATGCTTACGAAGCCTATGGGAGTAGATAAGTTCATCCTCTGTAGGAAACGTCTTGGAATCATTGAAATCAAGTAACATCTATGTCACATTCTAGTACTCTAGTTACAGGGGAGTGTTGAAGTGGCTTAACTATGATTGCATGGATGTGCCACGTATGAACTATGTGGCCAAACACCATGTCCTGAAAATAATGGCTTGACAATCACGACTCACTCATGTGTCGCATGATGTAATGATTCACATGTATGTGATTGCTATATTGAATCATTAATACATACAAAAGTTGTTGCGTGTATCTCTGCATTATCCGCGGGCCTATGTAGGACCCTTCTTTTCTGCATCCATGAACCACAAAGATCTAGCAACTCTACACTTAATCTTTGGTGCTATGACTAGAGTAATGGGCATGCATTTATGAAACAATTTGCCTTGTTGATGCAGGCAGATATATCCAGCATATCCAAAAGGGTTAGACCACAATGTATTCTACCAGAAAAAAGAGGATTTCCACCCTATTTATGGCCTGTCTATCATTGGTATAGATCTAGGTACTATATCAAAAAAATTGGTTAGTGAGGCAGATTGGTTGTTTGTCTTCAAGGTAACTCGACTCAAGGGGAAGATGAAAGTTAAATATGTCAAGAAAGAGTTCTATGATGCACTGATGATGTTATATTATAAAGTCTACCATGAGGTACCAACAAACTATGAATTGTTTCTACAATTCGCTAGAGCCTTTGCATTTGAAAATTGTACCACTGCTCAAACATCAAAAAATTGAGCTATGTACCAAGTGGCATGAGCTGTAGCTACAGAAGCTTCTATTGAAAGATGCACGAAGATGGGTACATTGCACTCGAAGATGCAAAGGTTTTATAGTTTTTTGAACGATGATGCTTCACCACTTTTAGAGCCTTTGGATGCGAACTTGCAGGAACAGAAAGAAGATGTTGAGTTATATGCTTGACAAGGTACGACATTTGTTGTATCTCCTTGTAAAGGATTGTGATGGGTCCAATCTTTTCATAGCGGGCAATGCTTTATCTCTTTGTGCAATTCTGAGTCTCTTTGGACAACACTTGATCTCTTCATATGATGTTTGATCAAAGGTTCAAGCATGCAATCCTAGAAAATTAGAAAACATAGTCTTTTTGCATGTGATGAAAAGTTAACATGAAAGAAAATAATCATAAATCAATCAAATGAATAACTTCCATAGGACTATCTGTAGAAATTCCACTCATGTTTTGAACCCTATATATGCAGAACTTGAATCCATGACAAAGGAAAATAAGTTCGTGATCATTATATAACATCAGCAGTAAGGACCTGATTAGAAGATCTCTTCAGCATAAATTTAGACATGAGCCAGAAGAACAACTCACATCAATGGAGGCAAATATAGAAATAAAAATGGGCACCTATTTGTTCCGGAGTGCATCTCTCTTCAGCTTATTATCGAATTCCGTGTAAAATAGTATTTACAGCCAAAGGTGTATTTAGCTAGTAGCAGTTGCTTATTCCATTTCCAACTTCTGTAATGTCTTGTTGGTGATTTTCTAGGGTATAAGAAATATTAAAATGGCAAAAAAATGTACGTACAGAACATAATCTGACAGCACCCGAAGATTCCGGAAATTGTCCCGAGGATTCCAGAAATTGTGGTTTGTCTGTCTCCAACGGCAACAAGTTATTACTATTAGTATGATTATTATTACTGTTGCCATAAGGCGAGTGGAGGGTACTAAGGTTATACGTACTTTAGAATTGTTAATTGATAGTGAACAAAATAAGTTGGATAGGGTCAAGCTTGATTTGGATCAATCCAAGCTATCAAAGGCTGCTGAGTCTAAGGTGACTACAACAGTCATTGAGATGAGAAAAATGTTACAGGTATCCATAGATGAATTGAAATGTGATGTAGGAATGTCTCCTGAGATGAGGATTCAGTTGGAAACACAAATTCAGATGTATATTGTTAATCTGGAGCTGTTAGGGGTTGAGCCAAATGAGAATGACAAGGTGTCTAAAGTGGAGGTAATATTTAGCTTTATTGACATTGGTTGGAACATTTTTCTAAGGTTCAATACTGATAATTTGGATTGTTACATACACACACTGAATATAAGTTGCATAAGAATCGGCTGAAGAGTGCAAATCGACATCTATCCTTTGTAAAGAACATATTAAGCATGATGGATTCAAATGAATTGTCACCATTATTGCCATTATCTCCCCCAGAGTTACCATCAGCCCTCTTACTCAGTGTTTCATCCATGTGCATAGCATGTGGTTTGAATATTGAGGAGAGGTTGAGTTTTATAGTACAGCTTATACCATGCAACCATGTATATCACTATATTTGTTTTGCAACACATTGTCATGTGTTAGTCAACTCTTTAGGACTTGAATGTGGTGCTGAAATACCAGAACATGTGCGGAAAAAAATCTCTGGATTCTTTGATGGTGGATTCAACTTTCACAGAGGTAAGCTTGTCGTGTTAATTAATATTAATAATATTACTTTTTATCCATGGATGTGGCTTCTTGGTTAGTTGTTTGTAACTAGAAATTACTAATTAGGTTGCTACTTTTTACCTATTATTAAGTAGTTGGTTCTTAGTTACTTGTTACTAGTATCTAATACTAATTAGATTATTACTAGTTACTGAGTTACTGATTCTCAATAACTTGTTAGTGTTTATTACTAATTAGCTTGTTACTAGTTAGCTATTACTAGGTTACTAAGTTATTACTAATTATCTTGTTAACAATTAGCTATTACTAAGTAGTTGGTTCCTAGTTAGCCATTAGTAATTAACTTTTACTATTTAACTTGTTACTAGTTAGTTATTACTAAGTAGCTAGTCCTTGGTTAGTTGTTTGTAATAAGATATTACTAATTAGCTTGTTACCAGTTAGCTATTACAAAGTAGCTAGTTCTTAATTAGTTGTTAGTAATCAGCTATTACTACTAAGCTAGTTACTAATTAGCTACTATTAAAAAGCTAGTTATTAATGAGCTATTACTAAGTATATGGTTATGGTTAGTTGTTTGTAACTAATTAGTGTGTTACTAGTTAGCTATTACTAAGTTGCTACTTTGGGTTACTTGTTAGTATTTAGCTATTAATAATTAAATTGTTACCAATTAGCTATTACTAAATTAGTTAGCTGTTAGAAATAGTATTAGTATATTAGTTTGTTGCCAATTAGCTATTAATAATTAGCTATTACTAAGTAGCTATTACTAAGTAACTATTACTAAGTAGCTATTACTAAGTAGCTAATTCATCATAGCTATTACTAAGTAGCTATTACTAAGTAGCTTGTTCTTAGTTCGCTTATTAGTAAGTTATTATTAATTAGCTTGTTACTAATCACCTATTACTTATTAGCTATTACGAATTAATATTTAGTTTGTTAGTAATCAGCTATTACTAAGTAGCTATTACTATTTAGCTATTATGAATTAGCTATTACTAAGTAGCCATTATTGATTAGCTATTATTGATTATCTTGTTACTAATTAGCTATTACTGATTAGTTATTACTGATTAGTTATTATTGATTAGCTATTATTGATTAGCTATTATTGATTAGCTATTACTGATTAGCTATTACTGATTAGCTATTACTGATTAGCTATTATGAATTAACTATTATGAATTAGCTATTATGAATATATTACTAATTAGCTATTACTAACTAGCTACTACTAATTAGCTATTATTAACTAGCTACTACTAATTAGCTATTACTAATTAGGTATTATTAATTCGCTATTGTGAATTAGCCATTACTAATTAGCTTATTACTAAGTAGCTATTACGAAGTAACTAGTTCTTGGTTAGTTGTTCGTAATTAGCTATTACTAACTAGCTTGTTACTAATTAGCTATTACTAAGTAGCTGATTGTTCGATAGTTGTTAATAGTTAGCTATTACTAATTAGCTTGTTACTAATTTGCTATAGGGACCCTCCAAAGATTCAATGTGGCCTGACAGAGGAGGAGATACAGTAATTGAAACATATTCACAAGGATTTACAAGCTAGGGCTCTGATTCTAGAAGTTGAAGTATTTATGAATATCCGAAGTAAGTAGGCCTTTCCTGACAGTAATGCTTTTCTTCAATGGTTCCTTGAACATTTCAATGTCTGGATTTGGAGTGCCTATGATCTAGATGAGGTCAACAAATGTATTGATACAATCTTCTCGGAGTTGAGGAGGAAATTTATGGATATTTGGGGGAGGGATCAGTGTTTTTGGAATTTTTCAATCCATTTCAAGAAACTCGCTCATTTCTAGGACAAGAATGTGGAGTACGGAACTGACAATACGTTGATAATGAATACTACTGCTTACAGGTTAGTTTACAACATTAGAAGATGTTGTCTAACATTACCAAAGATGACAATCAGTGAAAGACTTAACTATCTGCCATGAACTCTTTTTTATCAACTTTGGAAATGGTTATAGCTCCAAATCATATTGATTATGCAGATATTATTTCCACTTGACGAAGAGAGTTTGTCTATATATCATGGAATACATCGAGACCATAATCAAGATTATAGACATAATCGAGATTATAGACAAAAACACTGAGTAATGCCAACTCTAGCGTGGCTATGAATGGTTCTATTTCTGAACCCTTCAATCTTTATAGATCTATCAGATAGGGTTGCCCCCTTGCTCCTCTTATGTTTGCTATTTCTAGTGATGCTCTGGGATGGTTAGTCAAAGATAAAATTGAACAAGGAATTATTAGAGGTATTTCTATGCTTGGATGAAAGTTAAAGAGGGTTATACCTTAAATCCAGTGTTTTCTTCTAATCTTTGGTTTTTATCACATGACTCATTATGGACTGGATGGGTGAATGCTGAAGAAGCTTCTCCTTTGCCTGTTAAAATGAATAAGTGCAAGAAAAAAGGCTTTAACTCATGGAATAGCCTTATGTCTAGGTAGGATATTGTGGGTCCTTTCTTCATTAATGACATCACGTAATGTTAGATACCAACTATGGAGAGTCACTCCCTCTAAGATGTATTGTCCCAAGAGGGTCTGCCCCTTGCACAACTGTACACTATTTCCTAAATTTAATTTAATATCTGTTTTCCATTTTAAAAAAATAACTTTTAAGTCTATGTGTGGATTCAAACTATTTCGACGTTACATAAATGGCATTTCCTTCCAAAATCATGCTTCGACCCGCACATGAATTTATCTATTTCAAGGGTGTGTGTTTTGTTCTTAAGGGGGTAAGCTGCCATGCTTTTTTCTTTCCTTTTGAAATGGAGATTCATCCTAAGCCTACTCCCCTGGACTTTAATTTTGAAATTGCAAGTGTACAAGTGAATGGGCATAGTACTCATGGGACCCCCCGTATCCCACAAAGCAAGGGTTAGACGAGTTACATAGTGTCTTGTCGTAGCCAGGCATTGAACCTCCACACCCCCATCAAGAGGCGAAGAGCCAATCCAATTGAACTGAGCCACGCTCTTTTTTTGAGAGAACAAAAAAAAAGTCAATATTAATATAGAAGAGTTACAAACTATGCTAAGGGAAAACTCTCACCAAATATAGATAAGCACTCCACCTTTTTTTTTTAGACAACAAGAAGATTAGATTAATGATGGTATGTGTAAGTGTACAGAGGGTAGGATCCCACACAAGGGTCCCAGATTACAATAAATACTCAACAAATACTACTGAAGTAGGGGACATACATATGGGCAGGATACAAGTTAGATAGATACATAGGTTCCTGATACACAAGCTCATGTACATGAGAAAATCATGTCAGATCTAGAACTTGAGTACAACTTAAGTAATGAATCTCTCCATTGGTTGGGGCAGGTGTTATACAGATGTTTAGACAGTTCAAAATCCTCAGGAGGGGTTGTCTTGATAGCAAGAAGACACCTCACTGCAATGTCTTTGAATCCTTTGTAGCTCTTGAATTTTTGCAGCATGTATCTGGCAACATCAACAAGGTGAATAGGCATGTGGGAAGTGCATTGAAGAAGCCTCTCCTCTAGCACCTTTTTGTGCAACAGCAATACCTGAAGACAAGCAGGAGATAAGTTAGCGATATCCATTAGAGAAGAGTCCTGAATGACCCCACCATTGATAGTGAGGTCATTCCAACAAGAGTATCCCTTCTTGCAACACTTGTGCTCTTTGATTCCCATTTTGCAATTGTTCCATAGAGATAGCCATCCAATCCAGATGCTTTCCTGAAGAAAAAAGTCAGAATGAGTAAAGTACTTCTCATTAGGGCAACATGCCTTTTTAACCTCCATCCAAGCCTTCCATAATCTACAGCAAAGGGAACTGCTTGTTGGAGACAGATGTCTGCAGAAGCACACAAACAACACAAGGAAGAAGAAGAAGCTTGGAGCACAAACACACAATACTGAATGTATTACTAGAGAATGTACAAAGATAAGTAGCCCATTAGGGCAATAGGCGTATATACAAGTCGGGGGAAAAAAACCTCCTAAAGAGGGAAAAAAAGTGCCCCGACAGTCCTAGTATGTTCACACACATCACTACCTAAATATATGAACAAATCCCCCCTGGGAGTGATGCGGTGAATAAGGAGCTAGCACTCATGTATAAGGAAGTGCCAAGCTATGTGGAAATCACTCCACAAAAGAAAGTAAGGCCAAAGCTTTGCGGAAAGCTTCAAACTTCTCCCTAGGCAGAGCCTTCGTGAAAAGGTCTGCAATGTTCTCCTGTGTGGGCACATATGCCAAACTGATCTCCCCAGCAGAGAACCTCTCCCTGACATAGTGATAATGCACCTCAATGTGCTTAGTGCGAGCATGGAACACAGGGTTCCTCCCAACTGCCAATGCGCTCTGACTGTCAGTGAAGATGGTGGTGGCAAAAGACTGGCCAACACCCAAATCAGCCATAAGGCATCTGAGCCACACACACTCAACAGTCGCTGTGAAAGCTGCCCTATACTCAGCTTCACAACTGGAAGTGGCCACAATAGGATGCTTCTTGCTCAACCAAGATATACATGAGCTACCAAGCATGAAGCAAAAACCACTGGTGGACACACGAGTGTCATAGCAACCAGCCCAATCCGAGTCAGAAAAAGCATGCAAATCTGGCGTTAGTGATCCCCCCTTGGGATAAAACAACACAAGTAGCCGAGTACCACTCAAGTAGCGAAAGATGCGCTTAACTGCCTTCCAATGCGTGACTCCTGGGCAATGCATAAACCTGCTCATCTATGAGATAGAACACTGAATATGTGGTCGAGTAATGCATAAGTAAATAAAGCATCCAACAGCCTGCTGATAGAGAACAGCATCAAATGCATCTCCAGCATCATGAAGACTCAATCGTGAACCTGTCTCCATAGGATTGGCAATAGGCTTACAATCTTGAAGGCCAAAACGCTGCAATAATGTGTCAATATATCTCGTTTGACACAAAGCCATTCCACCATCAACTTGCATAAAATGAATGCCCAAGTAGTGATGCAAATGCCCCAAATCAGACATCTCAAATGAGGCATGCAAATCAGCCTTGAAATCAGCAATATGCTTCTCAATAGGACCAGTGAGCAGCATGTCATCAACATAGACAACAATGATCAGAAGCACATCATTAGCACGCTTAACATATAAGGTGCTTTCAGTTGGACTGTTCTCAAAACCATGTGCAACCAGATAGGCATGTATCTTCTCATACCAAGCACGTGGTGCTTGCTTTAAACCATATAATGCCTTGTTTAACCTGCAAACCTGGTTTTCATGCCCTTTCTGCATAAAGTCACGAGGCTGAAAAACATACACTTCTTCATGCAAGTCACCATTTAGAAATGTTGTTTTAATGTCCAACTGATGTACATTCCAACAATGATGGGCTCCAAGTGCACAAATGCCCCGAACAGTAGTCATACAGCATGTAGGTGCAAATGTCTCATCAAAATCAATGCCTCTTTCTTGCGCATAACCCTTTGCAACAAGCCTAGCCTTATACATGTCAACTGTACCATCAGGTTTACACTTCAGCTTGTATACCCACTTAGTGCCAATGGCCTTCTTGCCAGGAGGCAAGTCACATAAAGACCATGTACCATTCTTCATTATAGCATCATATTTAGATTGCATAGCAGCCATTCAATTTTTTGAATTCTATGCTTCATCAAAAGAAACAAGCTCATTCTCATCACAGAGACTAGACGCAGCCATAGCATAGCAATCTGATGCAAAGGAGGCACTATGAGAGCCTGAACGAGTACGATATGACAAAGGTGCATCTAATTTGCTATCACGCAAAGTCTGCAGTAGCCATTTTGGCATAGTTTTTGTGTGCTCAATATCAGCTCTCTCATCAACAAGTGCATCATGTAAATCTGCATCAAAAGTGGAATGATCTGCATCATCATATGAAACTTGCAAAGGCTGAGAAGTTGCCTCATTAGGACCAGCACTAGAATGTCCACCTGTAAAAAGAGGCATCAAAGTATCATACATGTCTTTGGAGCTAACATATGTCTCCTTAGTACATGAAAGCAATGGCTGAATAGCATCTTCCACAAATACAACATCACGGCTAACCAGAATGCATTTAGTCTGTGGATGATACAGACAATAGCCTTTACTTTCAGAACTGTACCCAACAAAAAAACATTTTACGGCCTTATCATCCAATTTTTTGCGATGTTTTTCAGGCACTAGTGCATATGCCAAACAACCAAAAACACACAAATGAGCAACAGATGGCTTGCGGTCATGCCAAGCCTTATATGGAGTGATAGACTACAGCGCTTTAGTGGGACACCTGTTTAGTACATATGCTGCACACATGACAGCCTCAAGCGAGAAACTATGAGGTAAAGCCTGACTCTTGACCATACACCTCGCCATCTCCATGAGAGACTTGTTCTTCCATTGAGCAACTCCATTCTGTTGAGGTGTATACGGCACTCTACACTGGTGTTTTATCCCACGTTCAGCCATAAATGCATTAAAATCAGAAGACATATATTCCCCCCCTCGATCAGAACGGAGGGTGCACATTTTACATGCTGACAGATTTTCAACCAAAACCAAAAATTGTTTAAAGCACATGAACACTTCGGACTTTGCTTTGAGTGGATATACCCATGCATGCCTGGAAAAATCATCAATGAAAGTCACGAAGTAAAGATAATTAAGCAGCCTACTGTGGCCACTTCTAGTTGTGAGGCTGAGTATAGGGCAGCATTCAAAACGACTATTGGGTGTGTGTGGCTCAGACGCCTTATGGCTGATTTGGGTGTTGGCTAGTCTTCTGCCACCACCATCTTCACTGACAGTCAGAGTGCATTGGCAATTGCGAGGAACCCTGTGTTCCATGCTCGCACTAAGCACATTGAGATGCATTATCACTATGTCAGGAAGAGGTTCTCTGCTGGGGAGATCAGCTTGGCATATGTGCCCACGCAGGAGAACATTGCAGACCTTTTCACGAAGGCTCTGCCTAGGGAGAAGTTTGAAGCTTTCCGCAAAGCTTTGGGCTTACTTCATTTTATGGAGTGATTTCCACATAGCTTGGCACTTCCTTATACATGAGTGCCAGCTGCTTGTTCACCGCATCACTCCCAGGGGGGATTTGTTGATATATTTAGGTAGTGATGTGTGTGAACACACTAGGACTGCCGGGGCACTTTTTTCCCTCTTTAGGAGGTTTTTTTCCCCCGGCTTGTATATACACCTATTGTCCTAATGGGCTACTTATCTTTGTACATTCTCTAGTAATACATTCAGTATTGTGTGTTTGTGCTCCAAGCTTCTTCATCTTCCTTGTGATGTTCGCGTGCTTCCGCGTACATCTATCTCCAACATGTGCATCCATATGAAGAGCGGGCCACCAAAATCCTGAGAATAGAATAGTCTTAATTACTCTATCAGGACCAAAATGTCCACCTGCAACACTGCTATGGGTAGTTTCTAAGATTTTCAAATAGTTTGATTCGTGAACGCACAATCTTAAGTAACCATCTTTTCCTCTCCTATATAGGTTGTCTCCTACAAAGGCATAGTCTTTAGCCTCTTGCTCCATGCTTTGTTTCCTTGCTAGACTAGCCTCCTTGGGTAATGTTCCTGATCTCATGAATTCTACCAACGGAGCACTCCAGTCTGGAATTAGTGACACATGATAAAGGGTGGCATGCTCCATTGGGGGTCTCTCTTTGCACATTGGACAATTCTTAACCCAGTCATGAATTTCTTTGTCCACACTAGGCCAATACACTCCTAAGTGTTTCAAATTCTGCAATGTTCGTTGTTTAGAGTAGTGATTTCCTACCAATCCCTCATGGGCTTGTTGCACTAGGATGTTCATTGTCCTCGACACAACAAGCTAGTTGGTCCAGTTATAATTGGCCTTCTCTCTAGTATCCTTCCATGTTCTTATTTTTCTCTTACTAGGCTCTCCTGATTCACTTGGCTCTGATTGCTCAGCTAGTTTAGCTTTTTCTAAGGCTTGTGCCCTGATAACTGCATGTATAGGAGCCACATTATCACTACTGGAACTTGAATCCCTTCCTAGGCCTACTACATTAATGGGTGTAACCTTTGGTGCACTAGAGGGATGTCCGGGACAATCTCTCAGGAGCTGTTCTTTGCCACACTCAAGACAAACGACTTGTATTGTGAGGTTTTGCCCTTGTATCAAAGCTAGTGTGTGGGGTGGTTGTTGTCCTGGTATAGGTTGAGGTTGGCTATATCCTCCATGTTCATATGGTCTAGTTGCTCCTCGTGGTCTTGGACATGGGTTATACCTAGGAACTTCTCTGCCTTGTTCTCTAGGAGGGTACCTATATGGTCTACATTGGGGTGGTACAAATGGTCGTGGTTGTCTATTCATTGGATAGTTTTCGGTGTTGTAGTTGATGTACTTCTGCTCACTATAAGAGTACATGTTAGGCTCCTGAGTTGATGGTCTATTGTATGGGTAAGTTTGTGATAACCCTAATCCTTCTCTAATGCATACATGAGATGGATGATCTCCACCATAAAGTGTGCAACTTCCTAACATTGGCACTCTTAAGGAGGAGTTCTGGTAGTTCCTTTGTCCTTGTACTCCTAATTTCTTGGCCACTAACTCTGTCACTTCCTCCACATAACTCGAACTAGAAGTTTCCTTGCTCCTTGTATCCTCTGATTTGGTAGGATCTTGTGTGGTTTTGAGATCCTCAACTAAGTTGTCTTCCAAATCTATGCACTCCTGAAGACACTCACTTAGGGTTTGTAGTCGTTTTACATGTACTAAGATTCTCGATGTTCCATTGGTTAGACCTTCTAAAAATAGGGATATCATTTTTTGTTGAGAAGGTCTCTGTGTCATAGGGCATCGGGTTACATATTGATTAAATCTTTGTGCTACATTTTTTACTATCTCATTAGGAGCTTGTTTGAAACTATGATATCTATCTATCTATCTACTATCTATCTATCTATCTATCTATCTATCTATCTATCTATCTATCTATCTATCTATCTATCTATCTATCTATCTATCTATCTATCTATCTATCTATCTATCTATCTATCTATCTATCTATCTATCTATCTATCTATCTATCTATCTATCTATCTGTCTATCTATCGATCTATCGATCTATCGATCTATCTATGTATCTATCTATCTATGTATCTATCTATCTATTTATATATCTATCTATCTATCTATCTATCTATCTATCTATCTATCTATCTATCTATCTATCTATCTATCTATCTATCTATCTATCTATCTATCTATCTATCTATCTATATATCTATCTATCTATCTATCTATCTATCGATCTATCTATCCATCTATCTATCTATCTCTCTATCTGTCTGTCTGTCTATGTGTCTGTGTGTCTGTCTATCTGTCTGTCTGTCTGTCTGTGTGTTTGTTTGTCTGTCTGTCTATCTATCTATCTATCTATCTATCTATCTCTCTCTCTCTCTCTCTCTCTCTCTCTCTCTATATATATATATATATATATATATATATATATATATATATATATATATATATATATATATATATATATATATGTTGGCTATGTTCCATATATATATGAGTATGAACAGTTTCATGATTCTGAGTACGAAGATGAATGGAGAGACATAGGAAAGTATTTGAGTACACTGCAACCATTACCTAGCTGGACTATGAATAGATTCCGTAACATTAGGAAATGAGTTTATAATTTTGTCCTACGTAACGTTTATCTTTGGAGAC
>CM035416.1:29199867-29257367 GCA_020310875.1 Ceratopteris richardii
TTGGAGAATTAATAAGAAATATATTTGTTTGAAAAATTGATCCGACTGGCTCCCTGCTCTGTCTTTACATGCTTCCGTGGCGTCTGTGCCTCTGGCTGCTTCCAACACCCCCCTCCCTCTCGCTTCTGTCGTCCCTGACAGAACCTTGTTGTGAGGTCTGCCGGATGTAGTTCTGTAGGAGGTCTTGAGCGAGGGTGTGCTCTGATATACGAATGCCTCGGGCTAGATCAGCCTCGAGTTTCTCCCAGTCGATAGGTTGCGGCTCGTCTGGTGGTGGGAGCTGATAATGTGTGGAGTACACCATTCGTTCACAGGCGAATAATTGCAATAAGTGTGTGGGCCTGCTTATAAATACCTCTGAATGGTACTCCCAAAAGCCGATGGTGAACATTTCTTCGAATGTCTGCTTGTAGCAGGCCGGTAGGTATTTGATCCTGCAGTGCCAGGCGTAACACACCCGTAGCGATGGCGTTGTGCTCATATCATAGACTAAATCAAAGTTGCCATGCTCAAAGCCCGGGGTGTTTACATGGGGAGCCTTGACGCGTCGGAAGACTTTAAAGATCATTTGCATCATGTCAAAGATTTTGACAGTCATGTGCGCGGCAATATCATTCATATGCTTTAACCTAGGGAGCCAGTGGCGGATCGTCGCCATCATGTAGCCTACTGTGGGTAACTCGATTGGTGGCTTGAAATAGGGATAGTTCAGCCAGTCTTGGCACTGCTTATTGTTCTGTACCTTAATAGCGAAGGCAGTCCAAGAGCGGCGTCGTGGGACTGGTCCCCAGCATGGGTTAAATTTTAAGTGCAGCGGCGCTTTCACCCATGTGCTCATCATCTCGGGATAGTTTTGCAATAAATCTCTGCGCCAGTCTGGTTGATGGATTTCACCTTTCTGTGCACTTGGTGGCAAGTCCTCCGGCTCGAATTGAGTGGCATGCGTTGGTTTCATCCCTGTTTCTTTCTCTATGGCTAACTGGTATTCGGCCATTAACATGAAGTACGGTTTATATTGGAGCTCATGCCCAGATATGTATCGTCGCGGGGCCAAATGAGCAAAGAATGATGACTGTAAAATTCTCTCTTCAATCATGGCCATGGCATGTAACTGTGCCTCTACTCTGGCCGAATGTGTTGTTCCGAGTTCTTCAACTGTCTTCATCCACGCGGGGGTAGGTAATTCATAGGTCATCTGGCCTTCGGCCGTGACACGTCCGCCTGGGATGGGTATCGGCTCGTATGCCTCTTCAAATGTCTCCTCCACCGGGATAGTGACGGTTTCTTCCTCAGCTGGTAGCTCAGGTGGGGAGTCTGGCCTTGGTGGTGCTTCATAGACTGCAATTCTAGATTCAAGATTTGTTACCTGGGCCCGAAGTGCGTTGAGTTCCTCTAAAATTTCAGGGGCAGGGTCCGCAGGTGCTGGTAATTCTGCTGCTACGTGTACTTGTTGTGTTGCCGGTTCTCTGAGCTGTAGCAGCTTGTGATCTTCCTTTAACTTTTGATGCTCTTCGTTCATACGATCATAGTCCTCGAGCAATCGCACATGATCATCTAGCAACATCCTCATCGATTCAGATGGGATAGCTTTGAATTTGCTCGGACTTAGTGGTTGTTCAGGGTGGTCCAAAGCCGCTTCCAGATTCTCTCTATTCTGCTCTTGAAGTCTCTGGTTCTCCTCTTTTGCTGCGGCTAAGTGTCTTCGTAGTAAGCCCATATTTCTGGTGAGCGTTGCATTGCGGACGGTCTGGGCTCGAAGTAGGTTGTCCAAATCCGCAGTGGCTTCTTTTGTTTTCTCCTCACTTTCTAGTTCTAATTTGTGATAGGCCTCTCGTAAATCTTGGTATCGACTGTTCAGTGAGGCATTCTCAATTGATAATGAATTAAGCTGCGACTGTAATTCATTTGTAGTCCTCTGCAGCTGTTGATAGTTGGTGCCAAGTGATGCAAACTCATTGCGGACTTGTGTCATGCACGTGAACATGTGTTGAAATGCGGTGTCTATGGTGGGCGATAGTAGTAGTGAAGTGCTAAATGATGATGCAGTGGGAGTAGATGCAGCGGGAATGGGAAATGGGGTTGGGACGGTGGATGCAGTGGTGATCGTGGAAAATTGTGATGTGTCTAAAAATGATGGTGCTGTGAGTGGAGTGGGTGGTGGTGAAGTGGATGGTGATATGTCCATGCCGTTGGTCGTGCCAAGTGCGGTGACTGTGAAAAGCGGTGTGTAAGTGGGTGGTTGTGTAGGTGTGAAGACGGGATTTACAAATGTGGAGTAATTTACATGGGGGCTGGCTGGAGCAGCTTGGTGAAAAGGGGAAATAGGGGTTATGGTGGGTTGGGGAGGTGAAACTGGTGAGAAGGTTAGTGGGGTTAGAAAGGGGAATGGGGGTCTTAGAGGTGGGGGAAACGCGGGGAAAGATGAAGGGGTGAAGGGGTTAACATGTAGATACGAAGGGCTGGGTGTGGGCATGGTGGTCTGAATGGGCAGGGCAAAGGTTGTGGCTATGTTGCCTTGTACAGGTGTGGATGTGGGGGAAGCAGGTGGGTGTGCGGGGGATACAGGATGGGTTGGTGAAAGATGAGGTGAGAGAGGAGTAGAAGGGGTGGATGTTATTTCGAGGATAGTAGTGGTATGTACAACGGTAGTACGGGGTGGGGAATCTACAAGGATGGGTTCTGTGGTCAATGAACTTTCGGGGACGAGGCGTGCCTCCCTGGCTTGTGCTGAAGACTGAGCTCCTGTTGGTACGCGAATATACTCTCCGGGCTTTGAAAGTAGTCGCACTCGGCGGGGGTCAAACTGTGGTAGTTGCTTTCTTTGTAAAAACCTGAGTGCTTCATGGGAGCCTACTGATTTGACTAACTCTCTGAACCCTCTGATGTATGCGTCTTCGAATCCTCCGGAGATGAGTTCCTGTTCAATTAATGCCTGGCTCTCCTCTTCAGTTAACTTCTTCCGGGCCCAGACTTTCTCCATTGTACGATATAATTTCTTTACGGCCAGCGTGTAAGCTGCGGCTTCGAAAGTCTCATCTTCATATGTGCTGGTGTCGCCGTGTGCGTCGGTTTGTTGCCCTTGGCCATCTGTCTGTCCGTCTTGTGAGCCCTGGCTGGCTTCATCATCGCCTTCATCGTCGTCTGTTTCGGTTCTTTCTTCTTCAGAGCTTGACACAGCTTGTCCTTGTGGCAGATCCCGCGGTGTGGTCGGGTAACTAGGGCGTTCGTATTCCTGAGAAAACATTTGTGCCTCTGAAAATTAGAATTCATTTGAGAATGCATCCGGCATCTCAAAATCAAATGTTGTGTTTATGGGTTCTGCCTCCATGTGTGGTATGGGGAAGGAAAATGCTTCCGCACCAATAGTGGTGGGAGCTTCTGCTGTTGTGGTGGTGGGTTCTGAGGTGGCAGCTGCCTGAGGTGCAGCGATACTAGTGGTGGCCTCCGGAACCACTGGTCTGGACAACCTTATGCGAATAGGTTGTACTGTGGGAGCCGCTTCTGTCTGTGGTCGCTCTGGAGAGGGTTGTGGTGATGGCGACTCTGGCACTTGAAGGCAAGGAATGGTGCCTCTCATGCGCTTACCTGCCCGTGTTCTACTAGTCTTTCTGGCTTTCTTCGTCGTTCCTTTGAATGCCTTCAACTCTTCTCCTGTTAATGCACGCTCGATGGGCAAGTCATAAGCTAAGCACATATAAACAATTCTGGTCAGCACACAACATCCATTAAGCACCTTCTTGCGCTCCCATCTGTGCTGTGCCAGATACATTTGATCTATGATCCAGCTTGCCAGATCAACAGTTTGAGGTCCCGTGCATGCCAAATACAAACCAAACCATATTCTTTTATGTGGCATGGTGAATCTATCCTGAGCGGGGAATGCAAAGTGTTGCATGCATATCCTTAGTGGCTTCGACAGCTCAGGTGTAATAGCAGAGATCTCCTCCCACTTAGTGATGTCCCCACGTTTCATAGGATCTGGAATTAATCTTTCTCTATCTGTGGGTGTGTGGGTTCCATGAATCTTGATGGCCGCTCTGATTAAATCCTTTGATAGGTAAAACCTTTTGTAAGGTGGATCATCCACTAAAGAGGGCAAAATAAAAGTTCATGGGATGTCCTTATTCTCTGAGGCCAGCAAGGTGGTGATTAAGTAATAGCACCTGTAAAAATCCGGTTTGGGTAGAGGATCACTGAAATACTCTGTGAAGCCTGCTCTTGCCCAAACGTGAGTTAAATCTTGGGTGCTCTGTAGGGCTTCGAACTCTCTAGAGAAAAACTGGTATTTTCCCCACGTGCGGTCATCAAATGTCAGAGAGGATTCAAAAATAAAGTCCGCGTCCGCAAGGGGTCCTACAAGTCCCTGAAACCAATGAGAGTTCCGGTGTATCTTCTCTGTGTAGCCCATAGGTGGATTGTCGATAGGCATGGGCCCTGGAAACCCTTGGAATTCCGGCGGTGGAGCAGTCGGGTGGGATTCTGCTCGTAGCACGTTGAGGGGCACAGCCGCTACACTGGGACCTGCTCCTGATGTTCCTTCGTCGGTTTGCATGGTGGCTGATGCGCTAATAAGAAAGATCTGCTACAAAAGATTAACACATTAGCATGGAAATTAATTATGATCCCATTAAAGTGAGACCGCAATCCCTTTCCATAACTGATGCGTAACCCGTGTAGCCAAGTGCTGTGATGTGATGGATGCAATGTCTCTTGCCGCACTAGTGCAGGTCTCTAGACTCCTACATGTTTCAGATCATGCATACATTTTTTGATGAGATGAGATTACGAGTGATGTGTGATGATGGTGGGTGAATTTATACAAGGTTTAAAGGTTAGTGATTTAATACAAGGGAGTATGTTAGTCGAGGGGGTAATTTTGTCAGACACGGGGTTAGGGGGAGACGGTTGGACACGCTTCGGTATCCATTTCCTAAGAGTCCTTGAATGGGTGGTGGGTTTCTGCTGAGGGGCAAAAGGTGGTATCGGGTGTGGTAGTATCGAGGGATGGAAAGGTTTGTGAAAGGTATATATTACATGGCTTAAGGGTTGGGCTATGATGCATGGTTTGGGTACCCAAATCTGCGTGGGTGTGGGTCTATGGGTAAGGTATTTCTTGGCGATCCAAATTTGTCGAATGGTCGGACCTGTAGAAGGAGGTCGAGGGGATGGTGGATACCGATTCTGTTTCTGCCCTGCCTTTTTCTTGTCGATCTCTGCTTGGTTGGAGTTCTTCGGTGCTTTTTGTCCTTTTGGCACCCATATTAGTCTGGTGCCGCTTCCTTTGGGTGGCCTAGAATGCCTTCCTTGTGGTGTCTTCTGATACTGCCATCGGTCTGGGTTCCTTCGTTGTGGTTGACTCTGCTGTGGTTGAGGGTGAGAGGTCGGATGGACACTCTGCTTTGGAAAAGAAGGGAGGTCCAACACTTGCGTGACCTGCCCATTAGGAAGTGATTCGTTCTTTAACTTTAATCTAGGCCAGTCCGCAACAAGTTTGGAAGGATGAGCACCGCAGGGTGTCGTGCTCATTTGGCCGCTGATGCAACCCACCTGACCGCAAATTGTGCCCATCTGCCCTTGTGGTTGGGTAACTGTCTCTTCTAGTTTGCAGGAAGTCCCAGGGAAGATCTCCTGTCGTCCTTCTGATTGACAACTATCCATAGCCAAGCCCGAGTGGGTTGGTGTAGACGTAACGTGACTGGTCTGCTTAAAGATCTTTCGGTCTTCCGTCGCATGCATTTCATACGGTCTAGGGTCACAACCGTCAAGCGGAATGCCGTTAGGGAAGTCAAGCGGTATCACTCGCTTCTGTTCTAAGGTTCCAATCTGTAAGGAGCCTTGTCGAAGATTTAGGTCCACTGAGTGATCGTATAGCCAATCTTGGCCAAGGATTAGGGGTTCTATCAGGTCGTCATCATGGCACACTAGTAGCTTTGCTGTCATCGTCAAATCCTTAATGAGGATAGGAAGGTCCACCTCACCCATGCAAGGGGTTTCCATGCCTCCTAGGCCTATGAGGTATGCCTCAATTGGCCGCATTTCTATTCCTGAATCCTTATAGTGGGACCATCTAATCGCACTAGTCGCAGCACCTGAGTCAATTAAAGCCCTGAGTTTTTGGCAATGGTTGCCGTGCTCTAGCCTAACTATAATGAAGGGTCTCCTGTCCACTATGCTAGGATGAGTGGTTGACTTTACTTGACACATGGCCATGGGATATCTGGGTGATGTTTCCAGATGGTTATAACGTTCTCTCCCTAGTCCTTGTCTTCTTAGCTTCATGCGCTTAATGCGTTCTATGGCTTCTGCCTGGGCTTCCGCTCGTATTCTATTTTCTTCTTCCTTACGCTTCTTTGCCAATGTGAGTCGTCTAAGCATGTCCTCAATAAGAGGTTCTTGATATAACCTGACTCTACAGCCACTAATGTAATTAGGCATTATATCTCCTTCTAAGGTGGCTAACTGTACTGCTCCACTTGTCGAAAGTCTGTTAATGATCATAGGTCCATAACCTCGCTTTTCTAGCTTCCGTGCGTGCTGTTTCAGTGTATACACTAGAACTAAATCTCCTTCTTTTAGGCCTTTATCTTTCACATGTGCATCAAAATATGCTCTCTGTCGCTTCTTCGCTGCGTATATTCCTGCTGCTGCTTTCAGCCTGGTTTCTCCTAATCGTTCCAAGTCCATTATTCTTGCTGATAATTCATGGCCGGTCCACTGATGTTCTTGTGCAACCTTAAGGGTCGGTATCAAGAAGTCCAAAGGAAGCACTGCATTCTGACCAAAAACCATCTGAAAGGGAGTTGCATTGAGTACGGTCTTGTAGGCCACTCGATATGCCCAAACAGCGTGGTGTAACTGTTTGTCCCAATCTGAAACGTTTGTTGTTCACGAGTTTCGTCAGTACGTTACAAAGTATCTTGTTAGTGCTTTCAGCCTGACCATTGGCCTGAGGATGATATGGTGCAGATTTCTTGTGAATCACCATAAAATCCTGTAACAAATATTCAATGACTTGGTTTAGAAAGTGAGTGCCTCGATCGCTCACTAATTCTATAGGCAGTCCATATCTTGTCAAGACATTTTCACATAAGAATTTTGTAGTCGTGTGAGCATCATTCTTTTTTGTGGCTTTTGCCTCTACCCATTTCGTAAGATAATCTGTGGCAACAATAATGTATTCCGCATGTGTACCTTTTGCAGGGGGGTTAATGGGTCCTACAAAGTCTATACCCCACTTAGAAAATGCACGTCCGCCCATCATGGGTTTCAATGGCATTTCATCTCTGCGAGTAGGAAACTGAGTTCTTTGGCACACATCACATCTCTTTACATAGGTATGAGCATCCATGTGAAGAGTGGGCCACCATAATCCTGCAAAGAGGATGGCTTTGATTATCCTATCTGGTCCAAAATGACCTCCTGCAACACCTTGGTGTGCAGTCTCTAGTATGCTCAGATAATCGCTCTCATGAACACACTGTCTCAAATATCCATCTCGTCCTCTTTTGTATAGATTATCGCCAATAAGTGAGTAGTCTTGAGCTTCCTGCTCTAGACTGCGTTGTCGAGCTAAGGTCATGCCTTGAGGGAATGTGTTCGTCCTCAAGTATGTCACTAAAGGTTCACTCCAGTCTGGGGTGAGAGACACGTGATATAGTGTAGCATGTTCTACTGGTGGTCTTTCACAGCAAACATGGCATTCCTTACACAACTTGTAGACATCTGCTTCCATCGTAGGCCAATATACTCCTAATCTATGCAGAGTCTGTAATGTTCGATGTTTTGAATGGTGTTGCTTTAGTGCACCTATGTGTGCTAATTGCAACCAATTCGCATGTTCTGATTCATCTACACAACAAGCAAGAATCTTTTGATTATCCTGTTTATATATGCTTCCTGCCATTATTTGGTACCTCTGAGACTTGGTAATCTCTCCTTCTCTGATCTTTATCCTAGGATTCTTGGGTCCATAGGTGAGAATGGGGACTATAGGCTTAGCCCATTCTGGTGCTATCTCAAGGTTAAACAAGTATGCATCTGGTAATTCATCGGCTATTCCTTGAGGAGCTTCTCCTGAGGTTAATCTTGAGAGGTGGTCAGCTCTAAGATGTGTCTTTCCTTTCCTGACTACCACTTCAAAATCATACTCCATGAGTAATAGAAACCAACGTATCAGTCGTCCTGTGTTACAAGGTTTGTTGACTAAATATAATAGGGCTTGATGATCTGTAAAGAACTTGAATTTGTTGGCCAACAAGTAGTGCCTAAACTTCTTTACTGCGTAGATCATCCCTAATCCTTCTCGTTCCGTCGTGGTATAATTTCTTTCTGCTGCGTTCAATTGTCTGCTCGCGTAGGCTATGGGGAGATCTATGTTACCTTCATTCGTGGGTTGTGCTAACACACATCCTATGGCGTAATTGGATGCATCCACATGTACATGGAATGGCTTACTCCAATCTGGGGTTGTCAATATAGGTGCTGAGCACAAGCATCGTTTGAGTTCATTGAATGAATTTTCACATTCATCTGTCCACTCAAAATTGGTCAAAAGAGAGTACAAAGGCTTAGCTATGATTGCATACATGTGTATGAATCGTCGATAATATCCACAATGGCCCATAAATGCCTGTACCTCTTTCAAGAGTGCTGGCTTACCCCAACGTTTCCACAAAGCGGTGGTAGCAATGGCTACTCCGGCTCCTGAATCTAAGATGGCTTTCATGGTGTAGCCCTGATGGGTTATTGGAAGATATGTGTTACCTTCCTCTCCTTCGCTTACATCTCCAATCTTTTCTACGGGTATCTCTGGTACCTTCTTATGTGATCCTATTTGAGAGGGTGTGGTAGCAAGCTCGGGGAATTGATTTGCTACCTGCTTCCACAATTCTGGTTTTACCTTTAACAATTCCTCCAGAGTGAGATTACACTGTACTTTGGTGTTCTTGATCACTTCCGTGTTCCTAGGGATCACTGATTCTTCATTCCTCACTATTATCGTGGGTGCTCTCATACTGATAGACTTTGCTTCCCAAGGTCCTGTGAACTGAGGTAATTCTTGTAAAGAATTAGATTCAAATCTTGTGTGTTCACTCAGTTGTTCCACCTCTACCTCATCATATATAGAGGGGATGTCTTGGGGAAATTGTTCCTGCAAGTCGTTTATTTCTTGAATAGGAGGATGAGTTCCTAGTTCTTTTCTCCATTTCTCTTCTTGTATTTCTCTCAAAAATTCATGTGAGTACTTATGTATGGAAGACAAGTTGTCTTGACTTTCTGTATTGGGTACTTGAGACAGGGATGGTGCAATCCTTTCCTGTGTCTCTGGGACAATAGGGTTCCTAGACTGATCCTTTTTCTCTTTGCTTTCTATCAAGTGTTCTAGCCTCTCCATTATTCCTGGAAAGTGTAATTCCGGTTTTGCCATGTTATTCCAATTAAGATATCTAGAGGCTTCAAACAAAGCTTGTGCTAGTTCTACCATTTTCATGCAAAGTTTAGTTCTCTCAATTTCTAGATCAGTTGAGGGTAGTTTTTACTCATTTCCGTTACTTGAGGTCCCTCTTTTAATCTTGCCTGATATGCACGAAACATCATGTCTAGGTCTTCTGGTATGGGTTCCGCTAAAACCGATCCTGATTTCTGAGCTGGATTTTCTTGGTTTAATTCTTGTGAAGTCAGTTCTTGGATTTTGGCTCTAGATTCCTTTAAACTTCCTTCCAACTCACTTATCTTTTTACTCCATTTTCTCTTTATTCTTTCTCTAGAATCTTTCCAAGATTTTGTCTTTTTACTGCTAGATTCTGCAACTTCACTAGTTCCTGCTACCTTCTCTTGATTAAGCTGTTGGTTTTGTAAGAGCGCCTGGGCTCTGGTTATCGCTTGGATAGGCACGTATGTAGGGTTGGATCCATCTGCGGTGTTTACAATACCTATCACGTTGATCGGTGTCACATTTGAAGCGTTAACTGGGTTCTTAGGACAATCTTTGATTATGTGCTCTTTGCCACAATCGACACAAAAGCCTTGTATGTTATAGTACTGTGATTGCCTTGCTATTGGGGGATGTGGACAATCCTTAATGAAGTGATCTCCTTGGCACCTAAAGCATGGTCCTCTAGGGCCCTGTGGTCTCTGTTGTCTCAATTGGGGCCGTGGGTTTGGGTTTGCGTACATCACATTAGTATAATCTGGCTCCCGACTAGGTTCCATTGGTGGACTATCATAATGATATGTCTCCACATGCTCTGGTGACTCCATGTAATAAGCGGGTGGACTAGTTACATGAGCAGAGTCAAAACTGTTTGAGTTCGGGTCACTTTCGGTGATCAGGGGTGAAGAAGGCACTAAGGCCCTACTTAGGTTCTCTTCTGCAGCAGCGTATTTGACTGAGATGACATTCGCTGGTGGGGGTGGCTGCTGAGCTAAGACAGGTTGAAGTCTCTGTTGAGCCTGGTAAGGGTAGTTCTGGGGAGGCCTATAGTAATAAGGCTGAGCATTGTATTGGCCTTGATACCTACCTGGCTGCTGGTATGTTTGCGGGTAGTTCTGTCTCACGGTTTGTTTGTTGTATGGGCAGTCCTGAGCCGTATGATTTGTATATCTCCTCTCAATTGTGCAATATTGGCCACTAGAGTTGGCTTGTGGTTGTGGTGCATTGGGGCACATGTTTGCCAAATGATTTCCACCACAAGTGTAACAACGTACGTTTGTTGGTAGCTTGGGCACCTGTTTACTAGAAACTCCTAGTTTTTGGGCCACTTTTTCTGCTAGGTCCTCTATCGCATTAGACAATTTTGTGGATGCTAGAGAAGAACAATCTGAGTCCTTATAGACCTTTGAGAGCTCTAATTCCTCTCCTAGGTTATCCTCAATGTCTATACATATTCTTACACACTCCTCTAGCGTTCTGGGTTCTTTTAGGTACACATAGGAGCGTAGTTTAGCGCTCAACAAGCCATCTAGGAACAGTGATACTTGTTTGGCCTGTGAGGGTAGCTCTTGCATTGGACATCGTTCGACATATTGTCTAAACCTACGTCCTGCCAGTCTTACTGTTTCTTGAGGGGTTTGTTTAAAGCTATGAATCAACGAAGACGTGTCATGTCTAATCCCACTTTTAGAGAATTCAGTGATGAATGACTCTAAAAAGTGATGGATGTCTCTAAATTGCCTTTGTTGCAGTGGTTGGAACCAAGTTAAAGCTGTATTCTTTAACGTTAGTCCAAATGCGTTGTACTGCGTGAACATGTCTTCAACTTGTTCTGCTCTTAGTACTTGCTTGAATTCTGCGACATGGTCATAGGGATCTCCTGTCCCATCAAAGTAATTCTTCATTGATTTTACTAATTGAGTGGGTCTCAATACTCTTGCGTGTTCACGTGGTCTTGTTAGAGGAAAATCATCTCTACCACCTGGTATTCCATGATCTCTTTGTCTCTCCGCTCTATTAGTGTTCGTGGTTGTTCTATCTCTCCCTATGGGGTGATTGAGGCTTGCTTCCGGTCTTTCTTTAGTTCCTTCTCTTTGATGTCCATGGGCTGAGGATGTTCCTGCCCCTTGTTGATTTGCATTCATGTTTGTTCTAGGTGGAGGGAATATCAATTCACCTCTCCATGTGTATGTGCTTTTAGCGCGCTCAGGCACCACAAAGACTCTTTCTGAAGTCTCATCCAGGTATACAACCTTTCCAGGTGTATCTGGGTCCTTGAATTCATAAATTGTAATGATGCCTATCTCACCAGGGTGTTCCTTTCGGTACCTCCAAAAGGCTTCATCTGTCTCTTTATTTACAAACAACTCGGTGCTCCTGTTATCTTGAGGGATCCACTCTGGGATGAGTACTCTTGTTAATACGGATTTCCCTCTCGGTGTTCTAGGTTCTTCTATCGGTTCTTTTCCTGGAAATTTCGTTTCCGTCTCTAATTGAATTGTGCCAAACTCATTAGTATCGTTTGGCTGCGTACTTAGGACATACATGGTTCCTTCTTTGTCTAGGTAAGCGTCTCTCTCAAATTTTACCACTGGTCTTTCCAATCCAATGGGTTGATCAGGGTTGTGCAGTTGCACCACTTGCCTTCTCAAACTATCCTCATAGATGCGAGCACCTAATCGGTTGGTTCGGAGAAACTCTAGCTGCGTTCTATAGGGTCCTTCTGGCTTTTCTAGGTATGCTACATGAGACCCTCCTTCTGGTCTGTCTGCGCTAAATGCCATTTCTGATTCGCTAGTCTCTGAGCTCTCGTAGGGGTAATTACTATTCAATTGCCGAGCCCACGATCGTGCAGTAGTCCTTACACTTGCCTCTGATGATCTAAGGCTTCGTCGGTCCGACTTACCTATGTGTCTCCCTGATCTAAGGTTCATTAATTTTCTTCCTTGCACACTCAATCACACACTTAGACCGTCAATGGTTCTTTGTTATTACTTTCTTGATTCTTTTTAATTTTCTTTGGATTCTTGTCTTAATATATATGCGTCAGGAATTCGACTTTCCATGATGACTTTGAGTTCTCGTTCCGTCAGACTTAAGTTCTTTTCTTTAGGTTTTCGTCACGCACACCTTTACTTGTAGTCTTAAACTTGAAAGAATTAAGTGTCTTGAACTTGAGGCATTCCTTATCGTCTTAAATCCACAATGCTAACGTTTAGCCTAAGCTAAGAATTGACTGAGGGGGTTGAGTAATCTTCCAACCTCGAGTCGGCTTTTCTGGTTGCTCTTGATGCCCTGTTGCCCAAGAAGCCGCGCTTCCCAAGCTCTGCTGTCTTCACTGCCTTGCTTGCTTGCTTTTGACTGCCCTTGCTAGACCTTTTGGAAGCTCTCCTGATGCTCTGAAGCTCTGTACCTGCAAGAAAACTCAAGAAAATGCAAGCACACACAAGCGCAAAACTCTCTCTCGCTCTCTCGCATGCACAAATGAGGGGAAATGAGGTGAATGGGGAGATATGGTGAATTTTCTGATTTTTTTGGAAATGGAGATGATGATGCGATGATGAAGATGGAGTATGGGGAAGGTGAAAAACACTAAAAACTAAGTAAAAACAACAACGAAAACTGAAATTTTTACCTTCCAATGCCACTTCTTGCTATACTCTTACCATCACACATTCGTCCTAGACTCGATCCCCGGCAACGGCGCCAAATTTGGTGTTGCTCTAGCACAATGGTAAATACCACGTTAAGAAGCGTCACCTCCTTAATGTCAATCCGTGGGAGAGGTAGGAGTGATATGAAGATCGTGAACGTGAGATGATGTGAGAGTGAAGGTGAGAAGCACAAAGATGCACACACACATGCACACACACAATGAAGAGACAAGCAAGACACAATGGAAGGTGGGAAATTAGCTCTATTACTCAAGAATACTCTTACAAGCTCACAAGAACTCTAATCTCAACCAAGCTAACCTCAAAAATGAGCTCTCTAGCTCTTTTTATAGTTTCTAGACTAGTTTTGACCGGTTTCACATCTAGTGACCGGCCTAGTTAAAAAATAGGTCCTAGAGGCTATTTGGAAGGGTAAACGATGTCTAAAAATAACGAAAATTGGTACGTGCATTCTACCTAAGCTCCTCAAGCTCGAGGACTCCTCGGCTTGCACAAAATGGAGCTATGGATTACAAAATGGGGTTTTCTATGATACATATGTTACAATTAGTGATAACAATCACTGTTGAATGTTTGGAGAATTAATAAGAAATATATTTGTTTGAAAAATTGATCCGACTAGCTCCCTGCTCTGTCTTTACATGCTTCCGTGGCGTCTGTGCCTCTGGCTGCTTCCAACACCAAGTATCGCGACACCCCCAAGTATCGTGACACCCCGACCTATCGTGACACCTCCACCTATCACGACACCTCGACCCCGACCTATCGCGACACTCCCAAGTATCACGACACCTCGACCTATCGCGACACTCCCAAGTATCGCGACACCTCGACCCGACCTATCGCGACACCTTGACCTATCGCGACAGCTCGACCCCGACCTATCGCGACACCGCAACCTATCTCGACACCCTGACCTATCGCGACACCTCCACCTATCGCAACACCTCGACCCGACCTATTGCGATACATGGGCTTAACGCATAAAATTTTAAAGTCAAATTAATGGAGTGAATTGAGGTATAATTGGGCCTAATTTTGGACACATTGGGATAACATTAGAGCCTTAGGAGTGGGCAAAAGACCTAGAAACCAGGGAGGAATTTGTTGAACCCTGAGAGCCTGTTTTGACCCCTAGGTGCCTGAATGGTCATAACTTCACCATACAAACTCCGATTGATGAGATTTTGGTCTCGTTGGAAAGCTTGTTGAGAATCCTACGTGCAGTTTTAGAACATGTATTTTTAAGTTGACCATTAGGTGGGACTAGGTGGTCATAAGATTTTGGGGGGTACAGTGAGTTACTCCAAGGGGGACCTGTAATTGTTGATGTGTGTCAGTCAATCCCTTGTGGTAATAGAGCCATATTGACTTGTGAACTTTTGCAGGAACATTGTGTGCAAGCAAGGCATTCCAAGGCAAACTACCAAGGGTGAGTACCAAGCTTGGGAGAAGGCTTCCTGGGCTTGTGCAGCAGTCTGAGCAACCAGAGAATTGAGGTTGGAAGTTCTCTCAACCCTCCTTTGTCAATTCCTAGCCTAGGCTAAGCACGACTTAGGTGTGGTGATTAATTAGGGCTACGATAGGCATGATTCAAGTCCAAGAGAATTAATCAACTAAGTGCAAGCATTAAGTAGGGCTTAAGTGCGAAAACCCTAAGGGACTAAAGTAAACTTGAATCGATCACTTATCAAGTGCGAAATTCATTTAAGTACTCCTGACGACGTGATATAAGACAATATCATAAACAAAATAATCAACTAAAAAGAACAAAGTGATTGGTGTTAAATAACCTGCAATGAGAGTGTACTTGGGATCAAGGGGGTAGAGAAACCAGGCATATGAACCTTAGGTCAGGTAGACACTTAGGCAGAGACAGACAAAGCCTCAGATCTTCTGAAGCTAGTGTCAATCACACTGCTAGGTCTTGGGCCTAGTAGTTGAGTGATTACCCATACACCCCACGATCAGAAACAAGTGATTCTGAAATGTCCTATCACATGGAGAGACCAGTAGGTAGTTCAGGGTTGGCTTATCTAGCAAAGCCAGAAGGACCTTACAAGACTCAATTGGAATACATCAGGACTAATCGTCTAGGTGCTCGCATCTACAAAGATGGCCTGAGAAGATCTGTGGTCCAGATTAAGAACCCCGATCAACCCCATGGACTAGAACACCCAGTAGTCAAGTTTGAGAATGGAGCATACCTAAATAAAGAGGGGACTATATATGTAGTCACCACTCTTCCTGATAGAACAAATGAGTTTGGAAATGTGATTGCAGAGAGCGACATGGGTGATATAGATCAAGGGAATTTAGAGAGAGAGCCAATAACTCCCCGTGGTAAATCCATCTTGACTAGAATCATGACTCCAGAGTGGATTCCACAGGATAATAAAAGCATAGATTTGCTTTTAAATTGAGAAACTAATGAGGCCTTTTGGAGGTATAAACCTGCCCAGCCTCAGGAGGTAAGTGCTCTCACAATCTATGAGTTTAAAGACCCTGATAGCCCAGGCAAAGTAACCTACCTAGACAATACATCAGAGAGGATCTTCGTGGTCACCGAGCATGGTAGACAACATGGAAGGGTGAATTTGTTTTTCCCCAACCACGGTCCAATATGTCCTACAGTCACCAAGGAGCTGGCACCTCCCAGGCTCATGGAGCTCAAGGAGATAGAAGTAGAGATAGACCTGAAGTAAGCTTTGCCAACCCCCAGGGAAGAGAAAGAAGGAGAACAGGGACAGATAGAGAAGAAACCGAGAGATTTAGAGACCCAAGGAACCAAAGAAATGCTGAAGATTTTCCTTTGCCAAGGCCGAGAGAACACACTAGGACCCTGAGGCCAACTCAACTGGTGAAGTCCATGAAGAATTACTTCGATGGCAATGGAGACCCTTATGACCATGTGGCAGAGTTTAGGCAAG
This sequence comes from Ceratopteris richardii, assembly GCA_020310875.1. NCBI lineage: Eukaryota > Viridiplantae > Streptophyta > Polypodiopsida > Polypodiales > Pteridaceae > Ceratopteris > Ceratopteris richardii. The sequence continues at coordinate 29,215,905 of CM035416.1, forward strand.
TCTTGAAAGCTGAACAAGAATTACTTCGATGGCAATGGAGACCCTTATGACCATGTGGCAGAGTTTAGGCAAGTCTTGAAAGCTGAACAGGTAGAGGACCTATTTACACAGTATAATGCTTTTGGTCTAACCCTTAGGAACACTGCCCTCACGTGGTTCCAACCATTGAACGAGAGGCATTTCAGAAACATAGACCATCTCTTAGAGGCATTTATCATTGAGTTTTCACAAGAGTGGAATCAGGCACAACACTTCCTCACTAATTCATAGCTTCAAGCAAACACCTCAAGAGACGGTCAGACTAGCAGGAAGACAATTACGGTTTAGGCAATACCTAGAGAGATGCCCGATGCCGGAGTTACCCACACCAGCCAAGCAAGTGGCCTTGTTCTTAGATGGATTGTTGAGCACCAAGCTCAGGTCATATGTGTATCTGAAGGACCCCAGAACGATAGAAGTGTGCGTGCGCATGTGCATAGACATAGCGGACAATCTAGGTGAGGAGTTAGAACTATCAAAAATCTAAAAGGATTTTGATAGCTCTAGTAGCCTCACAACTGGTCAATCCACATCCATTGAGGAACTTGCAGAGAAGGTAGCTCAAAAACTAGGTGTCTCTAGCAAACGAATTCCGAGATTTGCCTCAGTTAAGCTACACTTGTGGAGGTGACCATATGGCAAATGTATGTCCCATTATGGCCCAACCCCAGGTGAATCCTAGTAGCCAGTACTGCACCATAGGGCGAAGGTACACCAACCACACTGCACAAGACTGCCCATATAACAAACAAACTATTAGGCAAAATTACCCTCAGCCATATCCACAACAGGGTAGATACCAGAATCAGTACCCACCACAACAATACAACAGACCATAGCAAACTTATCAACCACCTTATCAAGGGCAGCAGAGACCTCAACCAGTCCTAGTGCAGCAACCCCCTACTCCAACCAATGTGATCCCAGTGAAATATGCATCTGCTGAAGAAAATCCGAACAGAGCCATAGTCCCAGTCACCCCATTGCTATCAGACAGTGATCCAAGTGACCATAGTTTTGACTCCACACATATTGATAGCCCACAGGCTTACTACATGCAGTCACCCGAGCATAACGAGTCATACTATTATGAGGACCCAAGTGAAAATAGTGGGGAGCCTGAGTATGCTAATGTCATGTATACAAACCCCAACTCTAGACCTCAACCTAGGCAGGTACGACCCCCATTTCCTAGAGGACCATGCTTCAGATGTCAGGGAGATCACCTTATATGGGATTGTCCATTGCCTACCCCTACACAACCCCAACCAATAACAATTCAGGGTTTCTGTCAAGACTGCGGAAAAGAGCATCTCCTACGAGATTGCCCAAAGAACCCTAATAACATGCCTAAAATCACTCCTATCAATGTTGTGGGGTTAGTTGTAGACTCCACAGGGAGTGTGACTTCCACTGCACCTGTGCAAGTGATCACAAGAGCCCAAGCACTACAGCAAAACCAAGGTGTTGGTCAGGAAAAGAGCCCGGAGGTGAGTGAAACAGAGAGCATAACCAAAAAGAGGACTAGAGCTTGGAAGGATAGTCGTGAAAAAATGAAAAGGCAATGGGCAAAAAAGATGAGCGAACTTGAAGAAAGCTTGAGAGAAACCAAAGCAAAGATAAGTGAACTCGCATCTCAAAACCACTCTCACACCACCCCTCCACCACCTCTCCCTTTACCCGCCAATCCATCTTCTTCCATTCCCCAACCTTTCAATACACCACCCTTAACCCACCCACCACCCAGAGTAGGATCCGTCCTAGCCGATCCCACTCCCGAGGACCTAAACATGATGCTTAGAGCATATCAGGCCAGAATCCAAGAAGGGCCAACCGTAACTGATCATGAAAAGTGTTACCCTAGAGCAGAACTAGAGCTAGAACGAACCAGAATTTGTGCTAAGATGGTGGAATTGGCTCAGACTATGTTTGAAGCCAGTCGCCTCTTTAACATCTCTAGTTCAGCTAAGACGCAGTTACACTTTGATGGACTACTAGAACGAATAGAGAGGCTAATTGCACAATCAGAAAAGGAACCCGCCTCTCAAAATAAGGGCAAGGCAAGTGAGAACGTGAGCCTACCTCCCCAGGAAGCCTACGTGCCTAACTCTACGGAGCCAGACACATCATCTTCTATGAATCGATTCACACCAGAATTCCTACGAGAGATTCAAGAAGACAAATGGGCTAAAGAAAGTGAAATCCCATTGAACTTGTGGATGCTGCACACGATCAATTCCCACAGGACATCCCATCCATTTATGAGGAGCATGAGAGCACCCACTCTCAAGAGAGATTAGACTTTGAGTCTAATTCTCTACAAGAATTACCACATTTCACAGGCCCATGGGAAACCAAGTCTACTTGTCTGAGAGCGCCCACAGTCATGATAAGAAATGAAGATTCTATCATACCTAGGAATACAGAGGTAGTAAAGAACACTAAAGTGCAGTGCAATCTCACATTAGAAGAGCTACTCAAAGTTAAGCCAGAAGTGTGGAAACATGTAGCCAAACAAGTGCCAGACATAGTGAAATCGCGCTCCCAAGTAGGATCTCATAGAACAGTGCCTGAAATACCATTGGATAAGATAGGAGACATGAGTGAAGGAGAAGAAGGAAATACCTATCTCCCAGTTACCCATCAGGGTTACACAACCAAGGCGATTTTGGACTCAGGTGCAGAGTTGCAATTGCTACAACTTCCCTTTGGAAGCGTTGGGGCAAGCCAGCACTCCGACCAACGAGAATGAAATTGCAGATGGCCGATGGTCATATTGAAAGGCCCTTAGAATTGCTAGAAGGAATAACTCTCACTACATGTGGGGTTGAGTTTGAGCATACTTTTGCTATATGCGACTTTAGGAAAAACCAAGCCTACGAGATGATTTTGGGAAGGCCATTTATGCGGCAATTGCAAGTAGTCCAGGATTGGGGAACCAATTCCTTGTATTTGCAACATCTAGGTGTTACAACCAAAGTCAATCTTAAGGATTACTCTCATAGAGACGTACCGCCTATTCAATGGAATCCCATCCATAGAGCCAAAGATGAGACTGAGTCTGTGCATTCCATAGGATCCGGATCCTTGTAGATGCATGCAGACACCCACTTATGGATGTGTAAGGTAGTAGTTGAAGAAGAGAAGAGAGAGAAAGCCAGAGAGGTAGGTGCAAAAGAAAACCATAGATCAATTCAAGACCCAACCTATGCACCTGTAGTCTTTCCTGATGAGGAATCTGAACCCCATGGCTGGGCAGAAATCCTAGCAACAATGGATGTAGCCATCAATGAAGAGCAGTGGACACCTCACTATGATGAGGATGGCTATGACATTTCAGTCTTTTCAATAGAGCCAATCATGGGAGATGCAGTTTTAGAAGAATGCGAACCTAGCCCTGATGCATTTGAGGATGCGAGTGACTCCGATCTAGAGTCAATCATTATGGAACCACCTTTTGCATCAGATGAAGAATACTTCTATGAAGTAGAATTTCAACCCCAGAGGCACGTAGAGCTTACAAATGAGGTGAGGTTAGCCACACAAGTAGCTACTAAGATCGGAGGAAAGAAAAGAAAGAAGAAGGAAGTCACTCCGGAGGCAGAAGAGTCCTTGTTTGAAGTCCTTGAAAACTTTAAAAAATATGAGATAGACGATAGGAGAGTCATGATAAGAATGGCTAAATGTGAGGCACAAGCAGGAGAAGCCTATGATAGCAAGGAAACTACCATGAAAATAGTTGTAGCCATCGAGGAAGGAGAAGAAAGATGCACGTACATAGGTCATGACCTGACAGAAGAGGAAGAACAAGAGCTAATAGCCTTGCTAAGAGAATACCGTGATGTATTTGCTTGGATTTATAAGGACTTGAAAGGGGTAGACCCTGATATATGTTTACATACAATCCCCATGACCTCAAACGCCAGACCCTCGAAGCAGAAGCCCTACACATACAACGATAACTATGTGTCTAAGATCAAAGAGGAGATAGATAGACTGGTTGAAGCCGGATTCATCTATGAAATTGAGCACACTGAGTGGGTATCCCCCATTGTAGTGGTGCCCAAGAAAAATGGAAAACTGCATGTGTGTATTAACCTTAAAAAAGTTAATGCCGCCACGATTAGAGACAGTTATCCTCTTCCTATCACTGAGCATCTATTAGAAAGGGTAGCAGGCAAAGAAGTGTACAGCTTCTTGGATGGGTTCTCTGGCTACAATCAAGTAGCCATAGCTCTAGAAGATCAGCATAAGACGGCTTTTTCCACTGAATGGGGCATATTTGCCTTTAGAGTAATGCCATTTGGGCTTACCAATGCATCAACTACCTTTCAGAGGCTGATGTGCCATGTATTTAAAGAGTTCCTGAGGAAGAACTTAGAAGTCTATGTTGATGATCTTTGTGCTCATTCTAACATTAGACAAACCCATATTCCTGAACTGAGACAAATCTTTGACAAATGTAGAGAATATCAGGTCTGCCTGAACCCCGAAAAGTGCGTTTTTATGGTCAGGCAAGGCAAGATTCTAGGACACATAGTGTCAAAGAATGGCATATCCATTGATGAAGAGAAAGTGAGAGCCATAGCGGAGTTACCTAGGCCAAAGAATGTCAAGGAAGTACAAGCTTTCATGGGGCATTGTGGTTATTATCGACGGTTTATACACATGTATGCCATCATAGCAAAGCCTATTTATGGACTGTTGACTAACTTTGAATGGACTGACGAATGTGAGAATTCCTTCAATGAGCTTAAACAAAGATTGTGTTCAGCACCGATCTTGACCACACCGGATTGGAATAAGCCATTCCATGTCCACGTGGATGCATCCAATTATGCTATTGGGTGTGTACTCGCGCAACCTACTAGTGAAGGTAATATGGATCTTCCAATTGCCTATGCTAGTAGATAGTTGAATGCAGCTGAACGAAATTATACCACTACGGAGAGAGAAGGACTAGGCATGGTATATGCAGTTAAAAAGTTTAGACATTATTTGCTTGCAAATAAGTTCAACTTTTTTACTAATCACCAAGCTCTACTGTACCTGGTAAACAAGCCATGTAATACAGGCAGATTAGTAAGATGGTTTCTCTTACTAATGGATTATTACAGTATGAATGACCCCCCTCTCCACCTGATCAACCAATAGAAGAAGAAACAGTAGTCATTCCAGTGGAGGAGACATTTGAAGACAACTACGAGCCTCAACCCCTTCCAGGAGGCAGAATTACGGAGGAAGGCCAAGACACGTATGAGGAGCCCCCTGTCGGCATGGATGAAGCAGGTAGAGGAGATGGGCCACACTCACGAAGAGCGCGTAGCAACTCAGATGCTGGCCATGAAAACCATTGAGGAGACCATACTCAAGTCTGAATATTTCTCGAACTTGGCTCCTAGGCGGTTGATCACCAGTTTGGAGTTACAATATAAGCCATATTTTGTACTGCTGGCTGACTATAATGTTGAGATCAAACGCATAACCAAACAGTACCCTACGTTCGCAACACAGTTCGAACCCGAGGACATTCCAGAGGCAGCCACAAAGGGGGCCATATTCCAACCCATATGGAGGCAAAAGTTACTGGAGACCTATCCGGAGATGTTACGAACATGGGATCACGCTCCAGTGCATCTAAAATATAACCCTTGCTTTGGGCCATTACAAAGAAGAAGATCATGTGTAGCTCAATGATGAGTAGCACCTCCTTTAATGTCAATCCGGGAAGACGTGAGGATGGTATGAAGACCTCGAGCAAGTGGCGGCACAAGTGCGTGAGTGAGAAGCACACAAGCATGCACACACATACACACACACGCGCGCACAAGGCAAGACAAAGAGTGAGAATCAATGGAGCTTTTTAGATTACTTTCAAAATGCTCTTACAAGTTCGTTTCAATTACAATCTACCCCCAAAAATGAGCTCTCTAGCTCTTTTTATAGTTTTTGACTAGCTTTTGGCCCTGTCCAGACCTAGTGTCCGGCCTAGTTAAAAATTAGGTTCCAGGGCTTATTTGAGGGCTCAAACGAAGTCTAAAAATTATGAAATTTGGTACGATGGTACTTCTAATACTCCTCAAGCTCGAGGACTCCTCGGCTTGCACAAAATGGAGTCTAATCTACCAAAAACGGGATTTACAATGTTTGTGTAGTGATTAAAATCACTTGGGTTGTACATAATCTATGGGTAAAAATGATCTGGCCTTGTTGCCGTATTGTGCATGACTCCTTTATTGCTTTGTATGCCAACACTCCCCCCTTCCTAGCGTCTGTCGCCCCTGACAGACCTTTGTTCGCGCGGGTGGTCGATGTAATATTGGATGACATTGGTGGCCAGTTCATGTTCTCCTATCCTTAAGCCTCTTGCTAGATCGGCTTCCAATGCCTCCCAATTTATTGCACCGGGGGTTTCTGGTTGCGGGGTGGTGTAGTACTCTGAATACATTGCTTGTTCACAAGCAAACAGTTGAAGCAGATGTGTCGGCTTTGGTGCGAAAATCTCCGAGTGGTACTCCCAGAAACCTGATCTGAACATTTCTTCGAAGGTCTGTTTGTAGCAGGCGGGGAGGTACTTGATGCGTGCATGCCAAGCGTAAGCCACACGGATACTGGGGGTGGTGCTCATGTCATACACCAAGTCGTAATTTCCATTGCTAAACCCCGGAAGACGTACCTGTGGTGCGGCTGCATTTCTAAAGGTCTTCAGCACTACTTGCATCATATCTAAGATTTTAAGCATCATTTGCGCTGCTACATCTGGCATGGGCTTCAAGCGCGGCATCCAGTGGCGAATGGTTCCCATCATATATGCTACCGATGGTGGTCCTTGTGGTGGCGCGATGTACGGGTAGTTCAGCCATTCCTTGCATTGCGCATTGTTCTGTACCTTGATATTAAATGCCTTCCACGACCTGCGGCGGGGAACTGGACCGTAGCATGGGTTGTACAGGAGGTGCAGTGGCGCGTTGTTCCATGTGCGTAGCATTTCTGGATAAGTCTCTAAAAGTTTCTGCCGCCATGTCGGTTGACGAATCTTGCCTTTTCGCACCTCTGGAGGAAGGTCTTCGGGTTGAAATTGGGTCGCAAAAGTAGGAATCTGACCCGTGACTCTTTGTATTTCTGCATTATAATCAGCCAGGATAATATAATATGGCCTGTACTGGAGTTCCGATGAGAGAATCAGGCGTCTCGATGACAAGTTCTTGAAGTAATCTGATTGTAAAACAGTCTCTTCTATGACCCTCATAGCCTGATTTTGCACTACGGTGCGCTCTTCATGCGAGGTCCCTATTTCCTCCACTTGTCGTAACCATGGCGGCCGTGGTGCCTCGAACGTGTCCTGCGCTTCTGCTGTTTGTTGGCCTCCTGGGAATGGTTGCGGATCATATTCTTCATCAAACGTTTGTTCCACAGGAATTTGCACAACTTCTTCGTCCGTGGGAGCTTCCGGAGGGGAAGATGGCCTCTCATATTGTAGTAGGCGTGTCTGCAATTCAGTTACCTGCTGCTGGAGATCTTTTATGGCCTCTGCGTCGGAGGGAAGCGAAGCTGCAGAGGGGGTGGTTGGAGGGGCAGCTGTTGGGCCTTGTTGGTGTTCCTGCTTCAGTTGTCCTAGCTCCTCTGATAGCTTATCATGTGCTTCGAGCAACATGGCATAATCTTCCAATATAATCTTTATATTATCGGGGGTCACTGCTTGAAACTTGGATGGGCTGATGGGTGCCCCCGGTGTGCTCTCAATAGCTGCTTCCAGGTTCTCTTGATTTTGTAATTGCAGGCGTCTATTCTCTTCCTGAGCAGCCGCAAGATGGCGTTTAAGTAGCGCCATATTTCGCTGAAGTTTTGAGTTGCGTTCCAGCTGTGTCCGTAGGTGACCTTCTACCACCTGCACTGCTTCCTGATCTACGTTCTGTAGCTGTACTTCCAATATATTATGGGCGTCTTGGAGGGTTTGGAACTGTGTGTGAAGGCGAGCGTTCTCCTCTTCTAGTACCGCAAGGCGGAGCTGTAGTGTCGCTGAGTGCTCTTGCAGGCGTGCGTTTTGTTGCTGGAGCTGAATGTAATCTGTTCTTAAATTTGATATACAAGCCAACATGGTGTCCAATGCATTACCTATAGATGAGTGGGGGGTGTTTACCGTGGAAGATGCATGGGAAGGGAATTGGGGAAGGGAGACAGTGAATGATGTGTCTACAAAAGTTGTGTGTGTGGGTGAAATTGGTGGAGGGGGAATGGGAGGAGGTGAAACCGTGGGTGGAGGTGCCGTGGGTGGTGAAATGTCCATCCCTTCTGGAGTGGGTGTTAGTGTGGGGCCTGCCATATACACTGGTATGGTAGGTGGTGTGTGTGTGGAAGTGGTGAATAGATGTGAAGTGGGGTGGGGAGCTGAAAAGACAGGGAATGGTTGAGGGCCTGGTTGGAAAGCCCTAGCAAAGATGTCCTGGAGGGATTGTAGAAATGGAGAAAGGGATATCGGGGGTTGGGGTCGTAAATTTGAGAAGGGTGGAAAGGGTGGCATGGTAGTAGGGAAACCCATGAATGTGGATCTGGGGTCAGGATGACCCGTGGCTGAAGGCATTGGGGATGGTTGTCCTAGGGCAGGCTCGGGAAGGGTTTCGGTGGGTTGTGTAGTGATGGGGTTTGCTTCAAAGGTCGGGTTATCAGTGGTAGAGAATAGGGTGGCACTAGAGATGGGAGTACGAAAGATGAAGGTTGGGTCAGTGGGTTGAGTGGTCGATGGGATTTCCACTGTCTCTGTTCTCGGAGGTGATGGTGGGGGAGTAGGTGGTAGTGGTTCGGTGGACTCCTCATGGGTGGCGGGGTGCTGTTGACTAGCTGTTTGGGAGGTTGGTGTAGTAGTTGGCTCCTCTGCAACTGTAACGGGAATTTGGATATTTTTACCTGAGCGAGGCCGTGTCTGGAACCTTCGTGGGTCATATTGAACTGAAGGCCTCTGAATGGCAGTGCGCACAGCTTCTACAACTCCATATGTTTCTGCCATCAGTAAGAGACCTTCCCTGTACTCTGAGTCAACTCCCGCTTCTTCCAACAACTGAGTCATAAGTACTCTGCTGCTCTGTTCAGTGAGTAATTGCTGCGATCGTACTCTTTCCATAATCTGATACAGCCTTCGGAGTTCTGCTGTATATGCTGGGGCTTCAGTGATCTCTTCTTCATACGCTTCTTCTTCTTCCGGTTGTCCGTGTTGTTGACTTTGTTGAGCGTCACTCCAATGGACATGTCTACCGTCTGTAGACTTTCTTCTTCTCCGTGAGGATGTGCCCTGCTCCTCTGCCTCTGAATAAAACTCCACATCAGAGAATTGTGTGCTTTGTAGGAATGCTTCGAAATCCTAGGGGGTCCAGTCCTTCAGCCTCTCCAGTGGCAGCAAATTCGAATTCAGGTGTAACCGGAGGAGCCGATGGGGTGGGTTGTGTCGTAGTGTCAGATTCCGACCTGGATATCCTAATGGTAAAAGGAGGTACAGTGCCCTCTCTTAATGGTGATGCCTCAGGAGTAGTCAGGACTTCCCTTGTCTGGACACACGGAATCGCGCCCCTCATGCGCTTGGACTGATGTGTGGATGTCTTGAGCCTTTTAAACATTTGTAATTGTGCCCAAGTTAAGGCACGCTCAATGGGGACATCATATGCTAAGCATCGGTAAATGATGCGTGTGAGTGCACAGCATCCGTTCACCACTAATTTCCTAGAAGCCCGTTTGTTCGCTTCATACAACTGATCTATAATCCACACTGGTAGCTTAATAGGTAGCGCACCTGCTTCCGCCAAGTAGAGAGCAAACCAGATCTTCTTGTGTGGTTGCGTGAATCGGTCTTGACCGGGGAAGGCGAAATGTTGCATGCACATGCGGAGAGGGATTGACACATTTGGGGTGAGGGCTGCCATGTCTTTCAGCTTCACTACTTTCCTGTCCTTCATGTTGTTGGGAACGAGAGCATCCTTTTCTGAGGGTACATGCGTGCCATGCATCTTTAAAGCATCACTCACCAGCTCCACAGTAAGTTCAAACCTCTTCAACTCGTTGTTGCCCAGCAATGAGGGGAGAACAAATGATCCGGGTTGGTCCTTATCTTCATGAGCTTGTAATGTAGAGACCAGATAGTAACATCGGAGGAGGTCGGGTTTAGGTAGTGGGGCTTCAAAATATTCCGCCAACCCTGCTCGTTGCCATATGATCTGGAGGTCTTCGGTGTTCTGTAAAGTCTCGAACTCCTTGGAGAAAAATTGGAAACGCACCCATGATCTGTCATACTCGCATTTAGACTCCCAGATATACTTAGCCTCTCCCAATGGACCGGGCATGCCATTGAACCAATGAGAGTTGGCATGGACTCTTTCCGTGATTCCTGTAGGTGGGTCTGGCACCGGGAGTTGCTGAAGGTGTTGCATCTCCACTGGTCGTTCAGTCGGGGGCACGTCCACAGGTAGGCTATCCACATCAATTCCTGCAGTAAGTATCCCTACTTGTGAGCCCGAACCTGTCGCTTCTGCCATTTTACTGCTTGCCTTCTGATTCTGTGAGAATATAGAAGCATGTGTTAACATCGTAATGGACAGACTAAATCCGTTGCTGTCCCCGTTACAACATTAACATGAGGTATATGGTGAGTTAGTGGTTAGTAAGTGCACGAAGACAGTGAGTGTAGTTAACGTTTGTGTATTCCTAGGAGACTAATGCCGTTAGTAAGTGGGGTGAATTTACAAATCGGGGTCGGGGGGTTTATCACAGATCTTAGACTGCCAAATGCAGTGGATGGGCTTTGCTTTCGGTTTCGTAGAGACTCCAGAGAGCTGTGTCGATGTCGCTGTTTGGGAATGGGGCCTTTTAGGGACCCACTTATAAGTGATTACATGCATGCTCATGGGTCTTGGTGTGTTCCTAAGTGTTGAGCACGAGGGAATACTGGTTGTACTCGTAGATGGGTTATGCTGCATAGGTTGTGGCCTTGGCGTAACTACTTGTGCCCTCAAGCAAGCCTTAGGCACCCAAATTTGTCTAGATTGTGGGCTTGCCTTCATCGACTTCTTGGGCACCCAAATAGATTTTACTTTAGCAGAAGAATTTCTGACAGACTTCTTATTAGCGTCGTGTTGTTGGTTACTAATAAGAGGCTTTGCCCGTGTAGTTGACGGTGGTGCACCCGGTCGTTCGCCTTTCCGCACCCACACCTGGTTTATTTTCTGGGACATTCTGCTGCGCAGGTACTTTTGATCTCGGACATAGGTAGTACTCGGCTTCTTCTGCTTGTGATCCGCCTTTGGTTGCTGCCTCCTTCTGGCCTTTGGAAAAGAAGGGAGTTCCGTTGCATCCCTGATTCCTTTTTTGCAAATATCATTCCTCTGCAACACAGGGTTTTGAACAAGAACAGCATGGTCATCTTCATGTGTACCCCTGGAAGGACCAGGAGTCTGTGCCTTTCCTAGTTCCTTGAGTGCTCCATTGTCTAATTCTACTGTAACTCGACTATGATTGACCCAAACCTGGAGAAGTCCACTTCTTAGGTTTAAGTTAATTGCTTGGTCATAGATCCAATCTTGACCCAAGACTAGAGGTTCAGTGAGATCCTCATCTTGACACACCAGTACTTTAACTGTCATTGCCTCATCATGAATGTAAAGGGGAAGTTCCGCCTCGCCCATGCAAGGGGTTTCCACTCCTCCCAATCCTATAAGATATGCTTCCACAGGATTGACAGTCAATTGTAATTCTTGGCAGTAAGACAATTTAACAGCACTAGTGGCTGCACCTGAGTCAATCAAGGCACTTACGGTCCTTGCACTCTTTCCTTGTCCTATATCTAAGGTTACAAAAGGACGTCTATCAATTATCCTATGCGAGCTTGTTCCTGCGACTTCACACATGGCCATAGGAAATCCTTGGTCTGCATAGTCATTCGCTCCAGGCTGATCTCTACCTTGCCTTCGTAATTTCATCCTTCTCATGCGTTCTAAAGCTTCAGCTTGAGCTTCTTCTCGAACTCGCTTTTCTTCCTCTTTGCGTTTCTTAGCAGTGTTGAGTCGACTGAGCATTTCCTCCGTGAGGGGTTCCTGATACAACTTGACTCTGCAACCGCTAATATAATTTGGGAGAACATCACCCTCTAATGTGGCCAATTGTACTGCTCCGCTCGTGGAGATCCTATTGATGATCATAGGTCCGTAGCCTCTCTTTTCTAGCTTCCTCGCATGTTGTTTTAGTGTATAGACTAAGACTAGATCTCCTGCTTTCAAGCCTTTATCCTTCACGTGGGCATCAAAGTATGCCTTCTGTCTCTTCTTGGCTGCATATATCCCTGCAGCGGCTCTCAGTCTTGTCTCTCCTAATCGTTCAAGGTCAAAGATCCTAGAGGAGAGCTCATGACCTGTCCATTCGTGCTCTCGTGCTACTCTCAATGTAGGGATCAAGAAGTCCAAGGGTAACACAGCGTTTTGACCGAATACCATCTGAAAGGGAGTGGCTTGGAGTACCGTTTTGTAGGCCACTCGGTATGCCCAAACAGCATGGTGTAGCTGTTTGTCCCAATCAGAGCGTTTAGTGTTCACTAATTTCGTCAGTACATTGCATAAAATCTTATTAGTGCTCTCAGCTTGACCATTAGCTTGAGGGTGATATGGGGCAGACTTCTTGTGTATTACCAAAAATTCTTGGAGTAGATTTTCAATAACTTCATTCAAGAAGTGAGTGCCTCTATCACTTACAAGCTCTATAGGTAGTCCATATCTCGTGAATACATTCTCAAACAAGAATTTGGCAGTTGTTTGAGCATCGTTCTTGGTTGTAGCTTTTACCTCTACCCACTTGGTGAGATAATCTGTTGCCACAATGATGTATTCCGCATGAGAACCCTTAGCTGGGGGATTAATAGGACCTACGAAGTCTATTCCCCACTTAGAGAATGCACGTCCACCCATCATAGGTTTCAGTGGCATCTCATCTTTGCGTATAGGATACTGAGTCCTTTGACAGACATCACACCGTTTCACATAGGTATGTGCATCCATGTGAAGGGTAGGCCACCAGAAGCCCGCAAATAATATCGCCTTGATCACCCGATCTGGTCCAAAGTGTCCTCCTGCTACACCTTGGTGAGCTGTTTCCAAGATCTTCAGATATTCACTTTCATGGACACATAGTCTCAGGTAACCATCTTTACCGCGCTTATATAGATTATTACCGATGAGTGAGTAATCCTGGGCTTCTTGTTCTAAACTCCTTTTCCTAGCTAGAGTCATGTCTGGAGGGAATGTGTTTGTTCTCAAGAATGATACTAGAGGTTCACTCCAATCTGGCACAATGGATACTTGATAAAGAGTGGCATGTTCCACTGGTGGTTTAGTGCAACAGATTGAGCATTCTTTGCACAACTTTTGGACATCAGCTTCCATAGTTGGCCAATGCACTCCGAATCTCTTTAGAGTCTGCAACGTTCGTTGCTTTGAATGGTGTTGCTCTAACGCACCTACATGTGCCAATTGCAACCATTTAGCGTACTCATCCTCTTCTACGCAACAAGCCAAGATCCCTTGATCTGTGTGCTTGTACATGCTTCCTGCCATGATATGGTACTTTTGGGCTTTTACGATCTCTCTATTCCGTGTGTTCACCACTGGATGCTTAGGCCCGTATGTCAATACTGGTACTATTGGCTTGGCCCACTGCGGTACCACTTCCAAATTAAACAAGTAAGCATCAGGAAGGTCATCTGACACTCCTTGTGGGGCTTCTCCCGATGTGAGCCTAGAGAGATGATCTGCTCTCAAGTGGGTTCTACCTTTTCTTACCACAACCTCAAAGTCATATTCCATTAGCAAGAGAAACCATCTTACTAATCTACCTGTATTGCATGGTTTGTTTACTAAGTACAACAATGCCTGATGATCAGTAAAAAATTTAAACTTATTTGCAAGCAAATAGTGTCTAAATTTTTTGACTGCATAAACCATGCCTAATCCTTCGCGCTCTGTAGTGGTGTAATTCCGTTCAGCCGCATTCAATTGTCTACTGGCATAGGCAATTGGAAGATCCATATTACCTTCACCAGTAGGTTGTGCGAGCACACATCCAATAGCATAATTGGATGCATCCACGTGAACATGGAATGGCTTATTCCAATCTGGTGTGGTCAAGATTGGTGCTGAACACAATCTTCGTTTAAGCTCTTGGAAGGAATTCTCACATTCATCCGTCCACTCAAAGTTTGTCAGAAGTCCGTACATGGGCTTTGCAATGACAGCATACATGTGTATAAATCGTCGATAATAACCACAATGCCCCATGAAAGCTTGTACTTCCTTGACATTCTTTGGCCTAGGTAGCTCTGCTATGGCTCTCACTTTTTCTTCATCGGTAGATATGCCATTCTTTGACACTATGTGTCCTAGAATCTTGCCTTGCCTGACCATAAAAACGCACTTTTCTGGGTTTAGGCAGACTTGATATTCTCTACATTTGTCAAAGATTTGTCTGAGTTCAGGAATATGGGTTTGCCTAACGTTGGAATGAGCACAAAGATCATCAACATAGACTTCTAAACTCTTCCTTAGGAACTCCTTAAACACATGGCACATCAGTCTCTGGAAGGTAGCTGGTGCGTTGGTAAGCCCAAATGGCATTACTCTAAAAGCAAAAATGCCCCATTCTGTGGCAAAGGCTGTCTTATGCTGATCCTCTGGAGCTATGGCTACTTGATTGTAGCCCAAAAATCCATCAAGGAAGCTGTACACTTCCTTGCCTGCCACTCTTTCTAAGAGATGCTCTGTGATGGGAAGCGGATAGTTATCTCGAATCGTGGCGGCATTAACCTTTTTCAAGTTAATGCACACACGCAGCTTGCCATTCTTCTTGGGCACCACTACGATGGGGGATACCCATTCGGTGTGCTCAATTTCGTAGATAAATCCAGCTTCAACCAGTCTATCTATCTCTTCTTTGATCTTAGCAGCGTAATTATCGTTATATGTATAAGGCTTTTGCTTAGAGGGTTTGGCATCTGAGGTCATGGGGATGGTGTGCGAGCATATGTCCGGGTCAACCCCTTTCAAATCCTTGTAACTCCAAGCGAATACATCTCTATATTCTCTTAGCAAGGCAATCAATTCGTGCTCTTCTTCTTCTGTCAGGTCATGGCCTATATACGTGCATCTCTCCTCTCCTTCTTCTAGGGCCACTACTATTTTCTTGGTGGTTTCTTTGTTATCATAAGCCTCTCCTGATTGTGCCTCTCGTTTAGGCATTCTTATCATGACTCTCCTGTCATCTATCTCATACTTCTTAAAATTTTCGGGGACCTCAAACAAAGATTCTTCCTCTTCTGGTGAGGCTTCTTTCTTTTTTCGTTTCTTCCCTTCTTCCTTCGGACTCACATGTGTTGCTAATCTTACGTCATTTGTAACTTCTCCATGCCTCTGGGGTTGAAATTCTACTTCATAGAAGTATTCTTCATCTGATGCAAATGGAGGGTCCATAATGATTGACTCTAGATCGGAGTCACTTGCATCCTCAAATGCATCAGGGCTAGGTTCGCATTCTTCTAGGACTGCCTCTCCCATGATTGGCTCTATGGAGAAGACTGAAATATCATAGCCATCCTCATCACAGTGAGGTGTCCATTGTTCTTCGTTGATGGCTACGTCCATTGTTGCTAAGATTTCTGCCCAACCGTGAGGTTCAAATTCTTCGTCTGGAAAAACTACAGGTGCATAGGCTGGGTCTTGGATTGATCTATGGGTTTCTTTCGCACCTACCTCTCTGGCTTTCTCTCTCTTCTCTTCTTCTACTGCTACCTTGCACATCCATAAGTGAGTGTCTTCATGCATCCATGAGGATCCTGACCCTATGGAGCGCACCGATTCTGTATCGTCTTTGGCTCTATGGATGGGATTCCACTGGATAGGAGGGACATCTCTATGAGAATAGTCCTTGAGATTGACTTTGGTTGTAACGCCCAAGTGTTGCAAATACAAGGAGTTGGTTCCCCAATCCTGTACCACTTGCAACTGTCGCATAAATGGTCTTCCTAAAATCATCTCATAAGCATGATTTTTGCTGAAGTCACATATAGCAAAGCTATGCTCAAACTCAACACCACAAGTGGTGAGAGTTATCCCTTCCAGCAATCCTAAGGGTCTCTCAATATGACCATCGGCCATCTGCAATTTCATTCTTGTTGGCCTGAGTGCTGGCTTGCCCCAACGCTTCCATAAGGAGGTGGTGGCAATTGCAACTCCTGCACCTGAGTCCAAAATTGCCTTCGTGGTGTAGTCCTGATAGGTGATGGGAAGGTAGGTGTTCCCTTCTTCACCTTCACACATATCTCCTATCTTATCCAAGGGAATTTCCGGTACTGTCCTATGGGATCCTACCCGGGAACGAGGTTCTGCAGTTTCAGTTACTTGACTAGCTACATATTTCCGCGCGTTTGGTCTATCCTCAGACAGCTCTTCCAAAGTGAGATCGCGTTGCACCTTGGTGTTCGTTACTACCTCCGTGTTCCTCGGTATGACTGAGTCGTCGTTCCTTACCATGACTGTGGGTGCTCTCATACATGTGGACTTTGCTTCCCATGGGCCTGTGAAGTGGGGTAGCTCCTGTATGGAATTAGACTCAAAGTCCAATCTCTCGTGAGACTGAACACTCTCATGCTCCCCGTAAATAGATGGGATGTCTTGTGGGAATTGGTCGTGTGCATCGTCCACAAGTTCAAAAGGAGGGGCGACCTCGCTTTCGTTATCCCATTTGTCTTCTTGAATCTCTCGTAGGAAGTCTGGGGCAAACCGATTCATAGAAGAAGAAGTGTCTGGCTCCGTAGAATTGGGCGCATAAGCAACCTGTGAAGGAGGGCTGATTCTATTGTTGACTCTCTCCTCGTTCTCGCAAATGGCTGGAGCACAAGCTTCTTGGGGAGGATTACTTATTCTATTACTTTTCCGAACAGGCTCATACGCTCTCTGGGAAGGAATGTGGGTTACCTGTGGAGGTACATATGCTTTCGAGGGGGGCTCCTGTGACCTTTGGGGAGGAAGATAGGCTCCTTGAGGAGGCACATGGGCTTTCTGAAGAGGCTGGCTTATCCGTTCTCTTGCCCTTTCCTTTCTTTGAGGGGTAGGTTCCTTTTCTGGCTGTGCTATTGGCCTCTCTATTCTTTCTAAGGAGGGAAAGTTGTCCGGTTTAGGGGCATCGGCCACATACACTTCTGATTGGGAATGATTCCTGTTTTTGCTTGCTTTTTCTTGGTCTTGATTTTTTTCTTCCTTGTCAGATCTTGCAATTATCCTCTCTAACTTCTCTAGGAATCCATCCAAGTGTAATTGCGTTTTGGCTGAGCCTGAGTAATTGAAAAGGCGACTGGCTTCAAACATAGTCTGAGCCAATGCGACCATTTTCGCACACAGTTTGGTTCTTTCTATCTCTAGGTCAGCTCTAGGATAGCACTTGTCATGATCCGTAACATTTGGCCCTTCTTGGATTCTGGCCTGATATGCTTTAAGCATCATGTCTATGTCTTCAGGAGTGGGATCAGCTAATACTGATCCTGTTTGGGGTGGTGGGTGGGTGGCGTGGGCTGTCTTAGAGGGTGAAGGGATGGAGGGTGATGGGGATGGTAGCGGTGGGAATGTGTGAGAGTGCGGTTGAGACGTGATCTCTATGATTTTAGCCTTGGTTTCTCGTAGACTTTCCTCAAGTTCACTCATCTTCTTTGCCCATTGCCTTTTCATGCGTTCGCGGCTATCTTTCCAAGCTCTTGTTCTCTTTTTATTTTGGCTCTCAGTATCGCTAGCATCTAGGCTCTTTTCCTGGCCTACCCCTTGGTTTTGCTGCAATGCCTGAGCCCTAGTGACTACCTGTACTGGTGCAGTGGAAGTGACGCTTCCTGAGGAGTCTACCACTAACCCAACAACGTTGATAGGGGTGATTTTTGGCATGCTATTGGGGTTCTTTGGGCAATCTCGTAAGAGATGCTCTTTTCCGCAATCTTGGCAGAAGCCTTGGATCGTCACCGACTGGGTTTGCGTAGGTGGAGGCAAGGGACAATCACGAATGAGGTGATCTCCTTGGCATCTGTAGCACGGTCCTCTAGGAAATGGTGGTCGTACTTGCCTAGGTTGAGGTCTAGGGTTGGGGTTTGTATACATGATGTTCGTGTAATCTGACTCCCAACTAGGTTCGTTCGACTCTTCACCATAGTAGGACTCTCCATGTTCTGGGGACTGCATGTAGTAAGCCTGGGGGCTATCCACATGGGTAGAATCAAAGCTATGGTCACTTGGGTCATTTTCAGAGATCAAGGATGTTACAGGGACTATAGCTCTATTCAGGTTCTCTTCTGCAGTAGTATACTTTACCGGAATCACATTAGCTGGGGCAGGGGGTTGTTGTGCTAGCACAGGCTGAGGCCTTTGTTGGGCCTGATACTGTGGTTGGTAGGTTGGTTGGGGTCTAGCATATTGTGGTGGTGGATTTTGGTTTTGGTATCTGCCTTGTTGGTAGGGCTGCGGGTAGGGTTGCCTAACTGCCTGCTTGTTGTATGGGCAATCTTGTGCGGTGTGATTGGTGTATCTCCGTTCTATGGTGCAGTACTGGCTACTAGGGTTTACTTGGGGTTGAGCCATAATAGGGCAGACATTCGCCATATGGTCACCACCGCATGTATAGCATCTTTTCACAGGGGCAAACCTTGGGATTTGTTTGCTAGTTACACCTAGTTTCTGAGCTACTTTTTCGGCAAGTTCTTCAAATGATGTGGCTTGTGTGGAAGATTGACTAGATGCACTATCTGAATCTTTGTAAATTTTGGACAACTCTAGCTCTTCTCCTAGGTTATCTTCAATGTCAATGCACATACGTACACATTCTTCTATAGTCCTAGGGTCTTTCAGATACACATAGGATCTCAATTTTGGGCTCAGCAATCCGTCAAGAAATAAGGCTACTTGTTTAGCAGATGTGGGTAGCTCCGAAATAGGGCACCTTTCGAGATATTGTCTAAATCTTCTTCCTGCAAGTCTCACAGTCTCTTGAGGGGTTTGCTTGAAGCTGTGAATCAGTGAGGAGGTGTTGTGTCTTATGCCGCTCTTAGAGAACTCTATAATGAATGCCTCTAGGAGTTGATCTATGCTCCTGAACTGGCGTTCATCTAATGGATGAAACCACGTAAGTGCTGTGTTCCTAAGGGTTAGACCGAAGGCATTGTACTGCGTGAACAGATCCTCCACTTGTTCAGCTCTCAAGACTTGCTTGAACTCTGCCACATGATCATAGGGATCTCCTGTGCCGTCAAAGTAATTCTTCATGGACTTAACTAGCTGGGTGGGTCTCAAAGTTCTTGTGTGCTCTCTAGGCCTCGGCAGAGGGAATCCATCTACATTTCTTTGGTTCCTGTGGGCTCTATGCATCTCAGGTTCTACCCTATTCGTCTCCGTTCTCGTTCTTTCTCTGCCCACTGGATTGGCAAAACTTACCTCTGGTCTATCTTTACTTCTGTCTCTTTGCATACCATGAGCCTGGGATGTTCCAGCTCCAGGGTGACCATAGGCTACATTTGATCTTGGTTGGGGGAAAATGAATTCGCCCTTCCAAGTGTAAGCATGCCTATCATTTTCTGTCACCACAAAAATCCTCTCTGACGTGTGGTCTAAGTAGGTCACTCTACCTGGGCTATCTGGATCCTTAAACTCATAGATCATGATTGTTCCTATGTCAGTTGGGTGATCCGGTTTATACCTCCAGAAGGCTTCGTCCGTTTCTCGATTGAGAAGCAAATCTATGCACTTGTTATCTTGGGGGATCCACTCAGGCGTGATAATCCTAGTGAGAACTGATTTACCTCGAGGGGTTCTAGGTTCCGCACCCATGTTCCCTTGTTCCAGGTCACCTAAGTCCGCTTCTGAGATTACATTCCCAAAGTCATCTGTCCTATCAGGATGACTAGTGACTACATATATAGTTCCTTCTTTGTCCAGGTATGCACCATTTTCAAACTTGACAGCTGGGTGTTCTAGTCCAATGGATTGATCAGGGTTTTTAATCTGGACCACAGATCTTCCTAAGCCGTCCTCATAGATGCTAGCACCTAATCGGTTGGTCCTCAGGTACTCCAACTGTGTTTTGTAAGGGCCTTCTACCCTGTACAAGTAGGGCACTCCTGAACTTCCCGTAGGTTTGTCCATGCCTTGAGACATCTCTGACTCACTGGTCTCAGAGCGAGGGTAGTTCGAGTGGTGGCTCAACTGCTGGGCCCAGGACCTAGCAGTGTGGTTGACACTAGCCTCTGAAGACCTAAGGCTTTGTCTCTCTCTTACTAGGTGTCGTCCTGATCTAAGGTTCATATGCCTAACTGATTAGCCCAAATTTTTGCCCAGAGTACAACCTCGTTGCCGATCAAGTGGTACCAGTCACTTGATTCTTTTTAGTTATTCCTCGTGTTTAAAGTCTTGTCTGCTATTACGTCGTCAGGAATACTTGAATGTTCTTCGTACTTTCAGGTTGATCGTTCCACGTTAGGTTCTTTCCTTTATGTTGTCGACAATACAGAGATTAAGTTTTTAGCTTGAACTTGAGTTTTTAGGTAGTCTTCAACTTGATAGTGGCCTATCGTCGCCCTGACTTACTCCTACTTCTAATCGCTCTTAGCCTAGGCTAGGAATTGAAGAGGAGTTGAGAATATTCCGACCTTTCTTGCCGAACCTTGCTCTTTAGTGCTCGAGAAGTTGATTCTCAAGCGTGTGCCACACCCTTGCTTGGATACTCTCAATTGCTTCTCAATAGGCCTGCATAAATCCCAAGATTAGCTCCAAGTAGACCTTTCAATTGACAGACAATTTATTTCAGACACTTTTTTAATGACCCTTGTTCCCCCTTTTGCATTGTTAGAAATTTACTCTAGAGCTCCCTTGGTGTTCCTACCCCTCAGTGTGTCAACTTCCAAATATCCTAACTGAAAATCAACGCGTTATTCTTATAAAAAACAGTTGAGGGCGTGTAGTATATGTCACGAGCTTTCCGACAAGCCCTAGAGCTCAGAAAATGGATTTCGTATGAAAAAGTTATGACCGTTCAGGGTTTAGGGGGTTAACTGGACAAACAGAACCTTTCGGGGGTTTTAATGCATTTCTAAGGCCTTTGTAAGTAGATGAGTACATGAAAGTGCAAATATGCCCAAAATTTAGCCTAAATTTCCAAAAATTCACTCCTTAATTTTTTGCCGAAAATGCCTGTCTATCGCGATAGACGGTGTCTGTCGCGATAGACACAATCTATCGTGGGGGCTGTCTGTCGCGATAGACGGTGTCTGTCGCGATAGACGGTGTCTATCGTGAAATTCTGTCTGTCGCGATAGACGGTGTCTGTCGCGATAGACGGTGTCTGTCGCGATAGACGGTGTCTATCGTGGATTTCTGTCTGTCGCGATAGACGGTGTCTGTCGCGATAGACGGTGTCTATCGTGGATTTCTGTCTGTCGCGATAGACGGTGTCTGTCGCGATAGACAGTGTCTATCGTGGATTTCTGTCTGTCGCGATAGACGGTGTCTGTCGCGATAGACAGTGTCTATCGTGGATTTCTGTCTGTCGCGATAGACGGTGTCTGTCGCGATAGACAGTGTCTATCGTGGATTTCTGTCTTTCGCGATAGACGGTGTCTGTCGCGATAGACAGTGTCTATCGTGGATTTCTGTCTGTCGCGATAGACGGTGTCTGTCGCGATAGACAGTGTCTATCGTGGATTTCTGTCTGTCGCGATAGACGGTGTCTGTCGCGATAGACAGTGTCTATCGTGGATTTCTGTCTGTCGCGATAGACGGTGTCTGTCGCGATAGACAGTGTCTGTCGCGATAGACTGAAAAAATGCAAATTTTTGAAAAACTTCTAGTGATCTAGAGTGCCCACAAGGTGTAGGTTACAGTGGTAATCATGCATTCACAAAATGTTAAGATTTTCTGTCTGTCGCGATAGACAGAGATTGTCGTCCCGGGACCTGTGCAGAGCCTGTCGTACCTGCGCACACTGCTGGGGATGATGGTACAGCAAAAACCTGCAAAATAGCTCAGAAAACAAACAAAAACAGCACATGCAAGTTCGCTCTCTCGCTCTCTCTCACAAGTGAAATGAGGGAAATGAGGTGGAGATGGGGATATAGTCAAAACACTGAAATTTTCGCGATGATGGATATGGAGGTGGTAGGTGGTGATGATGATGATGGAAATGAAGATGGTAAAGAAAGTAAAAGAAAAACGATGAGAGTGAAGAAAATACCTACAACTCCAACGCGTCAACTCTACGTCTTACCATCACACGCTCGTCCTCAAAGCTCGATCCCCGGCAACGGCGCCAAAATTTGGTGTAGCTCAATGATGAGTAGCACCTCCTTTAATGTCAATCCGGGAAGACGTGAGGATGGTATGAAGACCTCGAGCAAGTGGCGGCACAAGTGCGTGAGTGAGAAGCACACAAGCATGCACACACATACACACACACGCGCGCACAAGGCAAGACAAAGAGTGAGAATCAATGGAGCTTTTTAGATTACTTTCAAAATGCTCTTACAAGTTCGTTTCAATTACAATCTACCCCCAAAAATGAGCTCTCTAGCTCTTTTTATAGTTTTTGACTAGCTTTTGGCCCTGTCCAGACCTAGTGTCCGGCCTAGTTAAAAATTAGGTTCCAGGGCTTATTTGAGGGCTCAAACGAAGTCTAAAAATTATGAAATTTGGTACGATGGTACTTCTAATACTCCTCAAGCTCGAGGACTCCTCGGCTTGCACAAAATGGAGTCTAATCTACCAAAAACGGGATTTACAATGTTTGTGTAGTGATTAAAATCACTTGGGTTGTACATAATCTATGGGTAAAAATGATCTGGCCTTGTTGCCGTATTGTGCATGACTCCTTTATTGCTTTGTATGCCAACATCATGGAAAGCATTTGCCATCAAGGTTCAGAACAATTTGAATTGCAAACAGTGGCTAAACTACCCCTCGATCGCACCACCAACAGGCACACCTACAGTAGCATATATGATGGCTACTATCCGACATTGGCTTCCACGCCTCCACCCCATGCCAGACGTAGCTGCCCAGATGATGCTCAAAATATTGGATATGATGCAGGTAGTGCTTAAAATCTTCCACAATGTATGTCACATTCAGCCTCTGATTCCCGGGTTTGTTAATGGTAATTATGACCTACTATATGATATGAGCACAACCCCGAGCATACGAGTTGCTTATGCATGGCACACACGAATCAAATATCTCCCTGCGTGCTACAAGCAAACTTTTGATGATATGTTCACCACGAGGTTCTGGGAGGCACACTCAGAGGTGTTCGCACCACGGCCCACTCATTTGCTACAGCTCTTCGCATGCGAACAAACGATGCATTCAGAGCTCTACACAATGCCACAACCGAACATACCGGGAGCAGTCAATTGGGATGCACTTCAGAGAGACCTGATCAGAGGGTGTAGCTCAGTGATGAGGAGCACCTCCTTTAATGTCAATCCGGGAAGACGTGAGGATGGTATGAAGACCTCGAGCAAGTGGCGGCCCAAGTGCGTGAGTGAGAAGCACACAAGCATGCACACACATACACACACACGCGCACACACGGCAAGACAAAGAGAGAGAATCAATGGAGCTTTTAGATTACTTTCAAAATGCTCCTACAAGTTCGTTTCAATTACAATTCAACCTCAAAAATGAGCTCTCTAGCTCTTTTTATAGTTTTTGACTAGCTTTTGGCCCTGTCCAGACCTAGTGTCCGGCCTAGTTAAAAATTAGGTTCCAGGGCCAATTTGAGGGCTCAAACGGAGTCTAAAAAATACGAAAATTGATATGTAGGTACTTCTAAGGCTCCTCAAGCTCAAGGACTCCTTGACTTGCACAAAATGGAGCTACAAAAATATGAAATGGTATTTACAATGATTGTTAGTGATAAGAATCACTGTTAAAAGATGTAGATTGGAAAAATTGAAGGGCCTATCTGCCAGATTTGCGTCGACTGCTTTGTCTACTTACTCCTTCACCTTGTTCTGACTCTCTCCGTTGGCTTCCTTGTCTAGTCAGTCCTTGGGTGCCCATACTGCTCTCAACACCCCCCCCTCTCTCGCGTCTGTCGTCCCTGACAGACCCTTGTTGCTGGGAGTGTTGGATGTAATATTCCACAACCTGAGTGGCAAGCTGATGTTCTTGTAAGCGTAGTCCTCTGGCCAAATCTGTCATCATACGATCCCAATCGATTGGCCCTGGAATGTCCGGATGTGGCAGACGTAATTGATCGGCATGGATCGCTTGTTCTACTGCGAATAGATGTAGCAAGTGTGTGGGTCTGGGAATGAAAATTTCGGAATTGTATTCCCAGAAGCCCGTAGAGAACATTTCCTCAAATGTTTGCTTGAAGCATGCGGGCAAGTACTTGATTCGTGCATGACAAGCAAAGATGACAGTGACCGAGGGGGGGTTTGGCTCATGTCGTAGACTAAATCCTTGTTGCCTTGAGCGAATCCAGGGGCGGAGATGTATGGAGCTTGGACATTCCGAAAGGTTTTGAAGACAATGGTCATGAGCTCAAAGATCTTCATACACATTTTCGCCGCGATGTCGGGTACATTATTGAGACGTGTAGACCAGTGTCGAATTGTTGATATCATGTACGCTACGGTTGGAGGTCCTCGAGGTGGAGCAAAATACGGATAGTTAACCCAAGCCGAGCACTCTTTATTGTTGCGTACCTTGATTGCAAATGCTTGCCAGGATCTGCGACGTACCACTGGACAATAGCATGGATTATACTTGATATAGAGTGGCATGGTAGCCCAGGTACTCATCATCTCTGGGTAATCGGTGAGTAAACGTGCACGCCAATTAGGTTGGAAAATCGAGCCAGCACGTGCATCGGTCGGTAAGTCCCCTATCTCAAATTGAGTAGCGAATGTGGGCTCCTTCCCTGTATGTCTTTTGACTTCTGCATTATAATCATGTAGTAAGACAAAATAAGGCATGTATTGCGATTCTGATGTTGTGATTAACCGTTGATGGGATAATTGTTGAAAGTAGGAAGACCGAAGGACCGTTTCTTCCAGATTCGTGAGAGATTGCATTTGCACGGCCACACGATCATCATGTGTCTTACCCACTTTCTCGACCCTTCTGACCCAATCTGGAACTTGAATTTCTAACGTGTCTTGTCCTTCTTCTGTAGTTCGACCACCAGGCGTCGGCATAGGCTCGTAGGGCTCTTCGTAGCTCTCCTCGACGGGGATTTCCACTACTGTTTCAGGTTCTGGTTCTTCAATGGGCGAGGGTGGTCGTTCATATGGTAGGAGGCGTGCTTGGAGTTCTGCCACCTGTTTCCGAAGGGTCTCCATTTCTTCTGTAGATTGTTGCAAGATTACCGGCTCCTGTTGAGCAGTGGGTACACTGGCTAACTGTTTCTTTAGATCGGCACATTCAGTCTCTAGTTTTTCATATGACTCCAGGAAATTTGCATGCTCCTCAAGTAGGATGCGGATGTCTTCTGATGGAACTGCTCTATATCTGGTAGGGCTAATGGTTGCTCCTACGGTTCCTTCCATAGCCGCTTCAAAGTTGTCTTGATTTTGTTGTTGAAGTCGTTTGTTCTCTTCTAGTGCTGTGGCCATATGCTTCCTTAATAGCCCAATGTTGCGTCTGAGTGTGGCGTTAGATATCATTTGCGCTTGAAGCATTGTTTCTAGTTCCTTGACTGCTTGGTCATCTACAGTTGATGTCTTTGCTTCCAATTCGGAGTGAGCCTGTTGTAGTGTGGTATGCTCGGTTAGGAGCGTCTGGTAGTCAGCTTCAAGAGTGGTGACTCTAGCTTGCAGACGTTGAGATTCTGCCTGGAGGGCAGCAGTGCGTTCTTCCAATTGATGGTAGTCTTGTTGTAGCTGATGTGCACACTGAAGTAATATGTTAAACGTGCTATTTACATTATGAGATGCAAGGGGAAAAGTTTGAAATGCAGGGGAGGAGGGATTGGGTAGGGGGGTAGTGAATGCTGTGTGTGCCAATGATGTGAGTGGTGAGGTGGGGGGTAGTGGAGGGGGAGAGGGTGGAATCGTGGGGAGAGGTGCTGTGGTGGGTGAAATGTCCATCGGGTCAGACAGAGTGGTGTGTATAGGGGCTACCATGTAGTTGGGTATGGTAGGTGAGGTGAGTGTGGTGTTCGTGTAAATTGATGTCGTTGCGAACAGCGGGGAAAGGTGCCTTTGAAACATTGGAGAGCGGAAGAACTGCTCCACAAAGGACGGGTATTGGGGTGGTGAGGTCCGGTTGAAAGAGGTGTAGGGGCCAGCTGGGAGGTGAGGGTCATGGAATGGAGGTACTCGTATTGGGGGATAGGTCGGGAAACACAGGGTGCCTTCTGTGGGTGCTGGGTTTCCAACTACACTTGTAATTATGGGATGGCCAGTCATGGGTTCAGAGGATAGACGGGATGAAGTGTACAAGGGATTGGTGACGAAGGAGAAGAGGGTGTCTTGTGAGGTGGGTTCTCGAAATGAGAATGATTTGAATGATGATGGGTTATAAGTGAATGTAGAGGTGATGACTGTCGTTTCTTCCGAGGTGGGAGGTGGTGGTGGGGGTGGAGAAGGTGGTGATGGAGGACGCTGGGGTGAGATGGGTGATGTCTGAACGAAGGTTTCAGCGGAGAGGTCAGTGGTGGTTGTGGGAGTGGCTGTGGTCTCAATAGGTACTTCTGGTTCTGTGACGGGTATCCTGATA
Source organism: Ceratopteris richardii (assembly GCA_020310875.1). NCBI lineage: Eukaryota > Viridiplantae > Streptophyta > Polypodiopsida > Polypodiales > Pteridaceae > Ceratopteris > Ceratopteris richardii. Next base: position 29,242,709 of record CM035416.1, read on the forward strand.
GTCTTACCTGCTCGTGGTAACGTGTCCACTCTGCGTTTGTCATACCTTACGGACTGGCGGACTGCGGTGTGGACAGCCTCTGGAACTCCTAAAGAGTCTGACACTAATTTGAGGGTGTCAATGAAATGTTGGTCCACTCCTTCATCTGATAGCATTTCTTGCATCAAAGCTTGACCTGATACTAGAGAGAGCTGATGCCTTTCTTGTACTGCTTTGATAGTGTCGTATAGCCTTCGTAGTTGAGCTGTATATGCAGGTGCACCTACAAGTTCTGGCACTTCTTGTTGCTCCTCTTGGTGCTCTTGATCATACTCCTCCTCATCATCCTCCTGTTCTTCATCTCCGTCATCTTCTTCCTCCACTTCAACAGGTGTGACAGGTGCTTGGGAGGTTGTGGCCTGCGTTTGTACATTTTCCGCTTGTTGTGCCTCTTCTGCCTCCAGCTCTACATCTTGTAATAGTTGTTCGAAGTCTTCATTAGTGAGTTCTTCCAAAGGTGCACCACTAGGAAATTCGAGATCCGTTGGGATGGGAGGAAATATCAAAGTGGAACCATCGGTGCTGCGTCTTGGAAGTCGGAGTGTGAATGGTCGGACTCTTTGGGGTGGTGGTGTGACGTCTGGTGTTAGGGTGGCTCCACGTGGTTGAGCACATGGGACTTGGACCGTGCCTCTCATCTTCTTAGAAGGGGGTCCCGTGGATGTCCTGCCTCGAAACTGCTCTACCCGATTCCACATCAGGGCTCGTTGGATTGGGATGTCATAAGCCAAACACCTATAGATGATTCTTGTCAGAGCACAACAACCATATAAAACCTGTTTCCGCGGCCAGCGTTTGTGAGCTAAGTGTATCTGATCAATTATCCAGTGGGGTAGGTTGATGGTGAGGTTCTGCGTCTCTGCCAGATACAAGCTAAACCAAATCTTTTTGTGCGGCATGGTGAATCTATCCTGCGCCGGGAAAGCAAAGTGTTGCATGCACATGCGAAGGTGTATTGCAATATTAGGCGTCATGGATACCATGTCCTTGAGTTTGGTGAGACTTCGATTCTTCATGTAGTCCGGTACTAGGGTTTCCTTTTCTGTAGGAATATGCATGCCGCGCATATCCAGAGCTTCTCTCACCAAATTGTTTGATAGCCTAAACCTCTTGAGCTCATTCCCCTTTGTCAGAGATGGGATCACAAATGAGCTTGCACCTTTTGGGTTCGGATTTGGAGTCAAGGTGTTGATGAGATAGTAGCATCGCATGAAGTCAGGTTTTGGGAGTCGGGCACTGAAATAGGCACTCAATCCGGCTTTTTCCCATATCGGACGTAGACCTTCCGCATTTTGTAACTTCTCAAATTCTCTTGTAAAGAAATGGTATCTGCCTTGCTTTCCATTGTAGTCCAACTCTGATTCCCATAGATACGTTCCTTCCCCCAAGCGTCCTGCTACCTCGGTAAACCAATGTGAAGTCTTTCCCACGGGCATGGTGTGGCCACGCGGAGGGTCCGCAATAGGTATGATTTTGACGGCCTGCAACTCTTCTGGTCTTTCAACTGTCTCAGGCAAAACGGGTAAACTGTCCAAGTCCACCACTTGCGGGTTTGTTTCTGTGTGAGAGCTAGTTCCTGCTGCCTCCGCCATGTTGAAAATGTCGCAGCTGATTCTGTGAGAATATATGAATAAACGTTAACATTGCAATGGACACAAAAATGACATGGTTTCCCTTGTTACAATATTAACTTAAAGTTCTGGAGTGGTTAGGAGTTAATAAGTGCTCGGTGCTGGTGTGTGTAGTTAGGAGTTAGGTAGACCTAAGAGCTAAGCGAAATGATGTGAATTAAGAGTGAAGCGGTTAGTAGGTGGTCATGGATTTACAATAGGGTCAGGGGGTTTGTTACAAGTCTGGGGCTGCCAAATGCAGTGGATGGGTTTTACTCGTGGTTCCGTAGAGATTCTCGAGAGCTTTATAGGTGTGTCAGCTTTAACCTGAGGCCTTTTAGGGGCCCATTTACAACTGATTCTGTTCGTGTTCTTGTGCCTTGGTGTTGAAAATGAGTGGATGTAGGTTGTGCGAGTGAATGGATCATGCGGTGTAGGGTGTATTCTTGGTGTAGCTATTTGAGCCCGCAAACAAGCCTTAGGCACCCAAATTTGTCTTGATTGTGGGCTAGCCTTCATCGACTTTTTGGGCACCCAAATAGATTTCACGTTAGCAGAAGAATTTCCGGAAGACCTCTTATTAGTGACGTGTTGATGGTTATTAATAAGAGGCTTCGCCCGTGCTGTTGGCGTGGGTGCAACCGGGTGTTCGCCTTTTCGCACCCACACTTGGTTCACTTGTTGAGACATTCTGCTACGCAGGTTCTTTTGATGTCCGGCATAGGTAGTACTCTGCTTCTTCTGCCTTTGCTCCACCTTTGGTTGTTGCCTCCTTCTGGCCTTTGGAAAAGAAGGGAATTCCTTTGCATCCCTGACTCCTTTTTTGCGAATATCATTCCTCTGCAACACATAGTTTTGGACAAGAACAGCATGGTCAACTTCATGTGCACCCCTGGAGGGACCAGGAGTCTGTGCCTTTTCTAGTTCCTTGAGTGCTCCCTTATCCAACTCTATTGTAATTCGACTATGATTGACCCATACCTGAAGAAGTCCACTTCTTAGGTTTAAGTTGACTGCTTGGTCATAGATCCAGTCTTGACCCAAGACAAGAGGTTCAGTGAGATCCTCATCTTGACACACTAGTACTTTAACTGTCATTGCCTCATCATGAATGTAGAGGGGAAGTTCCACCTCGCCCATACAAGGGGTTTCCACGCCTCCCAATCCTATGAGATATGCTTCCACAGGATTGACAGTTAACTGTAACTCTTGACAGTAAGACACTCTAACAGCACTAGTGGCTGCACCTGAGTCAATCAAGGCTCTTACAGTCCTTGCACTTTTTCCTTGTCCTATATCTAGGGTTACAAAAGGACGTCGATCAGTTATCCTAGGTGAGCTGGTTCCGGCGACTTCACACATTGCCATATGATATCCTTGATCTGCATAGTCATTTGTCCTAGGCTGCTCTCTACCTTGCTTTCGTAATTTCATCCTTCTGATGCGTTCTAAAGCTTCTGCTTGAGCTTCTTCTCTAATTCGCTTCTCTTCCTCTTTGCGTTTCTTAGCAGTGTTGAGTCGGCTGAGCATTTCCTCCATGAGGGGTTCCTGATACAACTTGACTCTGCATCCACTAATATAGTTAGGGAGAACATCGCCCTCTAATGTGGCTAATTGTACTGCTCCACTCGTGGAGATCCTATTGATAATCATAGGTCCGTAGCCTCTCTTTTCTAGCTTCCTCGCGTGTTGTTTCAGTGTATAGACTAAAACTAGATCTCCGGCTTTCAAGCCTTTATCCTTCACATGGGCATCGAAGTATGCCTTCTGCCTCTTTTTAGCTGCATATATTCCAGCAGCGGCTCTCAGTCTTGTTTCTCCTAATCGTTCAAGGTCAAAGATCCTAGAGGAGAGCTCATGACCTGTCCATTCGTGTTCTTGTGCTACTTTCAACGTAGGAATCAAGAAATCCAAGGGTAGCACAGCGTTTTGGCCGAATACCATCTGAAAGGGGGTGGCTTGGAGCACCGTTTTGTAGGCAACTCGGTATGCCCAAACAGCATGGTGTAGCTGTTTGTCCCAACGTTTAGTGTTCACTAATTTCGTTAGTACATTGCATAAGATCTTATTAGTGCTCTCAGCTTGCCCATTAGCTTGAGGGTGATACGGGGCAGACTTCTTGTGTATTACCAAGAATTCTTGGAGTAGATTTTCAATCACTTCGTTCAAGAAATGAGTGCCTCTATCACTTACAAGCTCTATAGGTAGTCCGTATCTCGTGAATACATTCTCAAACAAGAATTTGGCAGTTGTTTGAGCATCGTTCTTTGTCGTAGCCTTTACCTCTACCCACTTGGTGAGATAATCTGTCGCAACAATGATGTATTCCGCATGAGAACCCTTAGCTAGGGGATTAATAGGACCTACGAAGTCTATTCCCCACTTAGAGAATGCACGTCCACCCATCATAGGTTTCAGTGGCATCTCATCTTTGCGTATGGGATACTGAGTCCTCTGACAGACATCACACCGTTTCACATAGGTATGTGCATCCATGTGAAGGGTAGGCCACCAAAAGCCCGCAAATAGGATTGCCTTGATCACCCGATCCGGTCCAAAGTGTCCTCCTGCTACACCTTGGTGAGCAGTTTCTAAGATCTTAAGATACTCACTTTCATGGACACACAGTCTTAGGTAACCATCCTTACCGCGCTTGTATAGATTATCACCAACGAGTGAATAATCCTGGGCTTCTTGTTCCAAACTCCTTTTTCTAGCTAGAGTCGTGTCTGGAGGGAATGTGTTTGTCCTCAAGAATGTGGCACAATGGATACTTGATAGAGAGTGGCATGTTCCACAGGTGGTTTAGTGCAACAGATTGGGCATTCCTTGCACAACTTTTGGACATCCGCTTCCATAGTTGGCCAATGCACTCCGAATCTCTTTAGAGTCTGCAACGTTCGTTGCTTTGAATGGTGTTGCTCTAACGCACCTACATGTGCCAATTGCAACCATTTAGCGTACTCATCCTCTTCTACGCAACAAGCCAAGATCCCTTGATCTGTGTGCTTGTACATGCTGCCAGCCATGATATGGTACTTTTGGGCTGTTACGATCTCTCTATTCCGTGTGTTCACCACTGGATGATTAGGCCCGTATGTCAATACTGGTACTATTGGCTTGGCCCACTGCGGCACCACTTCCAAATTAAACAAGTAAGCATCAGGAAGGTCATCTGGCACTCCTTGTGGGGCTTCTCCCGATGTAAGCCTAGAAAGATGATCAGCTCTCACGTGAGTCCTACCCTTTCTTACCACAACCTCAAAATCATATTCCATTAGCAAGAGAAACCATCTTACTAATCTTCCTGTATTGCATGGCTTGTTTACAAGATATAACAGTGCCTGATGATCAGTAAAAAATTTAAACTTATTTGCAAGCAAATAGTGTCTAAATTTCTTGACTGCATATACCATGCCTAATCCTTCTCGCTCTGTAGTGGTGTAATTCCGTCCAGCCGCATTCAATTGTCTGCTGGCATAGGCAATTGGAAGATCCATATTACCTTCACCAGTAGGTTGTGCGAGCACACATCCAATAGCATAATTGGATGCATCCACATGAACATGGAATGGCTTATTCCAATCTGGTGTGGTCAAGATTGGTGCTGAACATAATCTTCGTTTAAGCTCTTGGAAGGAATTCTCACATTCATCCGTCCACTCAAAGTTTGTCAGAAGTCCGTACATGGGCTTTGCAATCAGCATACATGTGTATAAATCGTCGATAATAACCACAATGCCCCATGAAAGCTTGTACTTCCTTGACATTCTTTGGCCTAGGTAGCTCTGCTATGGCTCTCACTTTTTCTTCGTCGGTAGATATGCCATTCTTTGACACTATGTGTCCTAGAATCTTACCTTGCCTTACCATAAACACACACTTTTCTGGGTTCAGACAGACTTGATAGTCTCTACATTTGTCAAAGATTTGTCTGAGTTCAGGAATATGGGTTTGTCTAGCATTGGAATGAGCACAAAGATCATCAACATAGACTTCTAAACTCTTCCTTAGGAACTCCTTGAACACATGGCACATCAGCCTCTGGAAGGTGGCTGGTGCATTGGTAAGCCCAAATGGCATTACTCTAAAAGCAAAAATGCCCCATTCTGTGGCAAAGGCTGTCTTATGCTGATCCTCTGGAGCTATGGCTACTTGATTGTAGCCCGAAAATCCATCAAGGAAGCTGTACACCTCCTTGCCTGCCACTCTTTCTAAGAGATGTTCTGTTATGGGAAGCGGATAGTTATCTCGAATTGTGGCTGCATTAACCTTTTTCAAGTTAATGCACACACGCAGTTTGCCATTCTTCTTGGGCACCACTACGATGGGGGATACCCATTCAGTGTGCTCAATTTCATAGATAAATCCAGCTTCAACCAGTCTATCTATCTCTTCTTTGATCTTAGCGGCGTAATTATCGTTATATGTATAAGGCTTTTGCTTAGAGGGTTTAGCATCTGAGGTCATGGGAATAGTGTGTGAGCATATGTCCGGGTCAACCCCTTTCAAATCCTTGTAACTCCAAGCGAATACATCTCTGTATTCTCTTAGCAAGGCAATCAATTCATGCTCTTCTTCTTCTGTCAGGTCATGGCCTATATACGTGCATCTCTCCTCTCCTTCTTCTATGGCCACTACTATTTTCTTGGTGTTTTTCTTTGTTATCATAGGCCTCTCCTGATTGTGCTTCTCGTTTAGGCATTCTTATCATGACTCTCCTGTCATCTATCTCATACTTCTTAAAATTTTCTGGGACCTCAAACAAAGATTCTTCCTCCTCTGGTGAGACTTCTTTCTTCTTTCGTTTCTTTCCTTCTTCCTTCGGGGTCATATGTGTTGCTAATCTTACATCATTTGTAACCTCTCCATGCCTCTGGGGTTGAAATTCTACTTCATGGAAATATTCTTCATCTGATGCAAATGGTGGGTCCATAATGATTGACTCTAGATCGGAGTCACTTGCATCCTCAAATGCATCAGGGCTAGGTTCGCATTCTTCTAGAACTGCCTCTCCCATGATTGGCTCTATGGAGAAGACTGAAATATCATAGCCATCCTCATCACAGTGAGGTGTCCATTGTTCTTCGTTGATGGCTACGTCCATTGTTGCTAAGATTTCTGCCCAACCGTGAGGTTCAAATTCTTCGTCTGGAAAAACTACAGGTGCATAGGCTGGGTCTTGGATTGATCTATGGGTTTCTTTCGCACCTACCTCTCTGGCTTTCTCTCTCTTCTCTTCTTCTACTGCTACCTTGCACATCCATAAGTGGGTGTCTTCATGCATCCATGAGGATCCAGACCCTATGGAATGCACCGATTCTGTGTCATCTTTGGCTCTATGGATAGGATTCCATTGGATAGGAGGGACATCTCTGTGAGAAAAATCCTTGAGATTGACTTTGGTTGTAACACCCAAGTGTTGCAGATACAAAGAATTGGTTCCCCAATCCTGTACCACTTGCAATTGTCACATGAATGGTCTTCCCAAAATCATCTCATAGGCATGATTTTTGCTGAAGTCACATATAGCAAAACTATGCTCAAACTCAACACCACAAGTGGTGAGAGTTATTCCTTCTAGCAATCCTAGGGGTCTCTCTATGTGACCATTGGCCATTTGCAATTTCATTCTCGTTGGCCTGAGTGCCGGCTTGCCCCAACGCTTCCAAAGGGAAGTGGTGGCAATTGCAACTCCTGCACCTGAGTCCAAAATTGCCTTAGTGGTGTAGTCCTGGTAGGTAATGGGAAGATAGGTGTTCCCTTCTTCACCTTCACACATATCTCCTATCTTATCCAAGGGAATTTCTGGCACTGTCCTATGGGATCCTACCCGGGAATGAGGTTTTGCAACTTCAGTTACTCGACTGGCTGCACATTTCCGCGCGTTTAGTCTATCCTCAGGCAGTTCTTCCAAAGTGCAATCGCGTTGCACCTTGGTGTTCGTTACTACCTCCGTGTTCCTTGGTATGACTGAGTCGTCATTCCTTACCATGACTGTGGGTGCTCTCATACATGTGGACTTTGCTTCCCAAGGGCCTGTGAAGTGGGGTAGCTCCTGTATGGAATTAGACTCAAAGTCCAATCTCTCATGAGACTGAGTACTCTCATGTTCCCCGTAAATGGATGGGATGTCTTGTGGGAATTGGTCGTGTGCATCGTCCACAAGTTCAAATGGAGGGGCGACCTCACTTTCGTTATCCCATTTATCTTCTTGAATCTCTCGTAGGAAGTCTGGTGCAAACCGATTCATAGAAGAAGAAGTGTCTGGCTCCGTAGAATTAGGCACATAAGCAACCTGGGAAGGAGGGCTTATTCTATCGTTGGCTCTCTCCTCGTTCCCACAGATGGCTGGAGCACAAGCTTCTTGGAGAGGATTACTTATTCTATTACTCTTCCGAGCAGGCTCATACGCTCCCTGAGAAGGAATGTGGGTCACCTGTGGAGGTACATAAGCTTTCGGGGGAGGCTCATGTGACTTTTGGGGGGGAAGATAAGCTTCTTGAGGAGGCACATGGGCTTCCTGAAGAGGCTGGCTTATCCGTTCTCTTGCCCTTTCCTTTCTTTGAGGGGCAGGTTCCTTCTCTGATTGTGCAATTAACTTCTCTATTCTTTCCAGCAGTCCATCAAAGTGTAACTGCGTCTTAGCTGAACTAGAAATGTTAAATAGGCGGCTGGCCTCAAACATGGTCTGAGCCAATTCCACCATTTTGGCACAAATCTTAGTTCGTTCAAGCTCTAGCTCGGCTCTAGGGTAGCACTTTTCATGATCGGTTATGGTTGGCCCTTCTTGGATTCTGGCCTGATATGCTTTAAGCATCATATTAAGGTCTTCGGGAGTGGGATCAGCTAGGACTGATCCTACTCTAGGGGGTGGTGGGATTTGATGAGGCGGTGGGGAAGGTGGTGGGTTGGATGGAGGTGGGAGTGGTGGAGGCGGGGTGATGTGAGAGGGAGTTGGAGCTGTGAGTTCAGTTATCCTCGCTTTGGTTTCTCTTATGCTTTCTTCAAGTTCGTTTATCTTTTTTACCCATTGTCTTTTCATTCTTTCTCGACTATCTTTCCACGCTCTAGTCCTTTTCTTTGTCACGCTCTCGATTTCACTAGCCTCTGGGCCCTTTTCCTGGCTTGCCTCTTGGTTTTGCTGCAATGCCTGAGCTCTAGTAACCACCTGCATTGGTGCAGTGGAAGTGACACTTCCTGAGGCATCCACAACCAACCCAATCACATTGATAGGAGTGATTTTTGGCATGTTATTGGGGTTCTTTGGGCAATCTCGTAAGAGATGCTCTTTTCCACAATCTTGGCAAAAGCCTTGGATCGTCACGGACTGATTTTGTGTAGGTGCAGGTAAGGGACAATCACGAATGAAGTGATCCCCCTGACATCGGTAGCATGGTCCTCTAGGAAAGGGTGGTCGTACCTGCCTAGGTTGAGGCCTAGGGTTGGGGTTTGCATACATGACGTTCGTGTAATCCGATTCCCAACTAGGTTCACTTGGTTCTTCACTATAGTAGGACTCACCATGTTCTGGAGACTGCATGTAGTAAGCCTGTGGACTATGGACATGTGTAGAATCAAAGCTATGGTCACTCGGGTCACTTTCTGAGATCAATGGGGTTACTGGTACTATGGCCCTATTCAGGTTTTCTTCTGCAACAGCATACTTTACTGGAATCACGTTAGCGGGGTTTGGAGGCTGTTGAGCTAGTACCGATTGGGGTCTCTGTTGGGCCTGATATGGTTGCTGATAGGTTTGTTGGGGTCTAGCATATTGTGGTGGTGGAGGGTACTGGTTCTGGTATCTGCCTTGTTGGTAGGGCTGAGGGTATGGTTGCCTAACTGCCTGCTTGTTGTATGGGCAATCTTGTGCGGTGTGATTGGTGTATCTTCGTTCTATGGTGCAATATTGGCTATTAGGATTAACCTGGGGTTGAGCCATAATGGGACACACGTTTGCCATGTGGTCACCACCGCATGTATAGCACCTCTTCGCTGGGGCAAACCTTGGGATTTGTTTGCTAGTTACACCTAATTTCTGAGCTACCTTTTCGGCAAGTTCCTCAATTGATGTGGATTGCGTGGAAGAGTGACTAGATGCACTATCTGAATCTTTGTAGATTTTGGAAAGCTCTAGCTCTTCCCCTAGGTTATCTTCAATGTCAATGCACATGCGTACACATTCTTCTATGGTCCTAGGGTCCTTCAGATACACATAGGATCTCAATTTCGTACTCAGCAATCCATCAAGGAATAGGCTACTTGTTTAGCAGATGTGGGTAGTTCCGAAATAGGGCACCTTTCAAGATATTGTCTAAATCTTCTTCCGGCCAATCTGACAGTCTCTTGGGGGGTTTGTTTGAAGCTGTGAATCAATGAGGAGGTATTGTGCCTTATGCCGCTCTTAGAGAACTCTACAATAAATGCCTCTAGGAGTTGGTCTATGCTCCTGAACTGACGCTCATCTAATGGCTGAAACCATGTAAGTGCTGTGTTCCTAAGGGTTAGACCGAAGGCATTGTACTGCGTGAACAGATCTTCCACTTGTTCAGCTCTCAAGACTTGCTTGAACTCCGCCACATGATCATAGGGATCTCCTGTGCCGTCAAAGTAATTCTTCATGGACTTAACTAGCTGGGTGGGTCTCAAAGTTCTTGTGTGCTCTCTAGGCCTCGGCAGAGGGAATCCATCTACATTTCTTTGGTTCCTGTGGGCTCTATGCAGCTCAGGTTCTACCCTATTCGTCTCTGTTCTCGTTCTTTCTCTGCCCACTGGGTTGGCAAAACTTACTTCTGGTCTATCTCTACTTCTGTCTCTTTGCGTACCATGAGCTTGGGAAGTTCCAGCCCCAGGGTGACCATAGGATACATTTGATCTTGGTTGAGGGAAAATAAATTCACCCTTCCAAGTGTAAGCATGCCTATCATTTTCTGTCACCACAAAGATCCGTTCTGAAGCATGATCTAAGTAAGTCACTCTGCCTGGGCTATCCGGATCCTTAAACTCATTGATCATGATATTTCCTATGTCTGATGGCTGATTAGACTTATACCTCCAAAAGGCTTCATCAGTTTCTCGATTGAGGAGCAACTCTATGCTCTTGTTGTCTTGGGGGACCCATTCAGGTGTGATAATCCTAGTGAGAACTGATTTACCTCGAGGGGTTCTAGGTTCCGCACCCATGTTCCCTTGTTCCAGGTCCCCTAAGTCCGCTTCTGAGATTACGTTCCCAAAGTCATCTGTCCTATCAGGGTGACTAGTGACTACATATATAGTTCCTTCTTTGTCCAGGTATGCACCATTTTCAAACTTGACAGCTGGGTGCTCTAGTCCAATGGATTGGTCAGGGTTTTTAATCTGGACCACCGATCTTCCTAGGCCGTCCTCATAGATGCTAGCACCTAGTCGGTTGGTCCTAAGATATTCCAGCTGTGTTTTGTAAGGGCCTTCTACCCTGTACAAATAAGGCACTCCTGAACTTCCCGTAGGTCTGTCCATGCCTTGAGACATTTCTGACTCACTGGTCTCAGAGCTAGGGTAGTATGAGTGGTGGCTCAACTGCTGGGCCCAAGACCTTGCAGTGTGATTGACACTAGCCTCTGAAGACCTAAGGCTTTGTCTTTCCCTTGCTAAATGTCGTCCTGATCTAGGGTTCATATGCCTAACTGATTAGCCCAATTTTTTTTTCAGAGTACAACCTCGTTGCCGATTAATTGGTACCAGTCACTTGATTCTTTTTAGTTATTTTATCACGTTTGAGTTCTTGTCTGATATCACGTCGTCAGGAATGTTTGAATGTTGTTTCGCACTTGCAATTGATCGTTCCACGTTAGGTTCTTTTCCTTTATGTTATCGGCAGTACAGAGATTAAATTTTTAGCTTGAACTTGAGTTTTTAGGTAGTCTTCAACTTGATAACTGCCTATCGTCGCTCTGACTTACTCCTACCTCTCGTCGTTCTTAGCCTAAGCTATGAATTGACAGAGGGGGTTAAAAGTGTCCAACCTTTTGTCTCCTGCTCGGTTGCCCTTGAGTGCCCAGGAAATGTGTTCCCAAGCTCGCACTTACACTTGCTTAGAACGCCTCTCGATGCTCTGTAAGAGTTTCAAAGTTAGCTTTGAAATTTACATTCCAAAGACAGAACCAATTATTTTCATTCATGTAGCACAAACACAAACTTGCATAGTGATTTTCAAGAAAACAAACCTAAGGACCCCTGACTTTGATCCCCCTGGGTATGGTCAACTTCAAAATACCCTATCTAAAAATCAATGCATTATCCTTATAAAAAACAGTTGAGGGCGTGTAGTATATGCTACGAGCTTTCCAACAAGCCCTAGAGCTCAAAAAATGGATCTCGTATGAAAAAGTTGTGACCGTTCAGGGTTCTAGGGTTACGACAGGGTTCAAACAGGATCACTGTGCAACAGGTTTTCCCCAAGTTGTTTTCCTAAGGCTTCCCCATGTGCTCAAGAGCATAATATTTGTGCCCAAAAGTAGCCCAACTTTTCAATTAACAAACCCTAAAAATTTGGCTAAAATTGGCTGTCAATCGCGATGGATAGGGCTGTCAATCGCGATGGACACTCAGTCAATCGCGATGGACAGAGAGTTCAGTCGGTCGCGATGGACACCCAATTCAATCAATCGCGATGGACAGGCAGTCAATCGCGATGGACAGAGACTTCAGTCAATCGCGATGGACAGGGGGTTGAGTCAATCGCGATGGACAGGCAGTCAATCGCGATGGACAGAGACTTCAGTCAATCGCGATGGACAGGGGTTGAGTCAATCGCGATGGACAGGCAGTCGGTCGCGATGGACTGGCAGTCAATCGCGATGGACAGAGCAGTCAATCGCGACGGACAGGGCTGTCAATCGCGATGGACTGAAATTTTGCAAGATTTTCAAAAATTTTGGTGGGAATGTGGTGTGCAGGGTCTCTAGTCCACTGTGGTGCACTCAGATGTACCAACAAGTGAAAATTTCTGTCAATCGCGATGGACAGAAGGCGGCGACTGCGAGACAGTTTCGTCGAGTTCCGTACCTGCGCGGAAAGCTGGAGATGGTGATGTGACCTGTACCTGCAAGATAGCTCAAGAAACATGCAAAAACAGCACATGCAATTTCGCTCTCTCGCTCTCTCTCACAAGTGAAATGAGGGAAATGAGGTGGAGGTGGGGATATAGTCAAAAAACTGAAATTTTTGCGATGATGGAGATGGAGGTGGTAGATGGTGATGATGATGATGGAAATGAAGATGGTAAAGAAAGTAAAAGAAAATCGATGAGAGTGAAGAAAATACCTACAACTCCAACGCGTCAACTCTACGTCTTACCATCACACGCTCGTCCTCAAAGCTCGATCCCCGGCAACGGCGCCAAAATTTGGTGTAGCTCAGTGATGAGGAGCACCTCCTTTAATGTCAATCCGGGAAGACGTGAGGATGGTATGAAAACCTCGAGCAAGTGGCGGCCCAAGTGCGTGAGTGAGAAGCACACAAGCATGCACACACATACACACACACGCGCACACACGGCAAGACAAAGAGAGAGAATCAATGGAGCTTTTAGATTACTTTCAAAATGCTCCTACAAGTTCGTTTCAATTACAATTCAACCTCAAAAATGAGCTCTCTAGCTCTTTTTATAGTTTTTGACTAGCTTTTGGCCCTGTCCAGACCTAGTGTCCGGCCTAGTTAAAAATTAGGTTCTAGGGCCAATTTGAGGGCTCAAACGGAGCCTAAAAAATACGAAAATTGATATGTAGGTACTTCTAAGGCTCCTCAAGCTCAAGGACTCCTTGGCTTGCACAAAATGGAGCTACAAAAATATGAAATGGTATTTACAATGATTGTTAGTGATAAGAATCACTGTTAAAAGATGTAGATTGGAAAAATTGAAGGGCCTATCTGCCAGATTTGCGTCGACTGCTTTGTCTACTTACTCCTTCACCTTGTTCTGACTCTCTCCGTTGGCTTCCTTGTCTAGTCAGTCCTTGGGTGCCCATACTGCTCTCAACAGAGGGCTACGGATCAAAGAACATGACTTGGCAACCGACATTCTCCAGAACTACATTGACCAAACCACAAAGCAAAGGTCTATCAGAGGCGACAGACCCTAGGGGGGGGAGAGTGTTGGCAGATGAAGCAAGTACGAGCATACATGCAGATCTAGCACTAAGGCAACCCATTAAATTTTTCCAAACCTTACACCATGTTAAAAGTGATTCTCATCACTAAAAACCCTTGTAAATATGGTTTCACCTTTTTGTAGCTCTATTTTGTACAAGCCGAGGAGTCCTCGAGCTTGGGGAGCCTTAGAAGTAGTTGCTTGCAAATTTTCATAATTTTTAAATCTCGTTTGAGTCCTCAAATAAGCCCTGGAACCTAATTTTTAACTAGGCCGGACACTAGGTCTGGACATGGCCAAAGCTAGTAAAAAACTATAAATAGAGCTAGAGAGCTCATTTTTGGGGTGGCTTCTTGTAGTTTTGAGCTTGTATGAGAACTTGGTTGCAATAGAAGTGATTCCATTGTCTTACTCTCTTTGTTCTTGCTGTGTGTGCGCGTGTGTGTATGTGTGTGCATGTTAGTGTGCTTCTCACTCACACATTTGGGCCTTCACTTGCTCGAGGTCTTCATACCATCCTCATGTCTTCCCGGATTGACATTAAAGGAGGTGCTACTCATCACTGAGCTACACATACACATACACATACACATAAACATACACATACACATACACATACACATACACATACACATACACATACACATACACATACACATACACATACACATACACATACACATACACATACACATACACATACACATACACATACACATACACATGCACATACACATGCACATACACATACACATACACATACACATACACATACACATACACATACACATACACATACACATACACATAAACATACACATACACATACACATACACATACACATACACATACACATACACATACACATACACATACACA
>CM035416.1:29259867-29262367 GCA_020310875.1 Ceratopteris richardii
TACACATACACATACACATACACATACACATACACATACACATACACATACACATACACATACACATACACATACACATACACATACACATACACATACACATACACATACACATACACATACACATACACATACACATACACATACACATACACATACACATACACATACACATACACATACACATACACATACACATACACATACACATACACATACACATACACATACACATACACATACACATACACATACACATACACATACACATACACATACACATACACATACACATACACATACACATACACATACACATACACATACACATACACATACACATACACATACACATACACATACACATACACATACACATACACATACACATACACATACACATACACATACACATACACATACACATACACATACACATACACATACACATACACATACACATACACATACACATACACATACACATACACATACACATACACATACACATACACATACACATACACATACACATACACATACACATACACATACACATACACATACACATACACATACACATACACATACACATACACATACACATACACATACACATACACGTACACATGCACATACACATACACATACACATACACATACACATACCCATAGCCATACACATACACATACACATACACATACACATACACATACACATACACATACACATACACATACACATACCCATACACATACACATACTCATACACATACACATACACATACCCATACACATATACACATACACATACACATACACATACACATACACATACACATACACATACACATACACATACACATACACATACACATACACATACACATACACATACACATACACATACACATACACATACACATACACATGCACATACACATACACATACACATACACATACACATGCACATACACATACACATACACATACACATACACATACACATACACATACACATACACATGCACATACACATACACATACACATACACATACACATACACATACACATACACATACACATACACATACACATACACATACACATACACATACACATACACATACACATACACATACACATACACATACACATACACATACACATACACATACACATACACATACACATACACATACACATACACATACACATACACATACACATACATCATACACATACACATACACATACCCATACACATATACACATACACATACACATACACATACACATACACATACACATACACATACACATACACATACACATACACATACACATACACATACACATACACATACACATACACATACACATACACATACACATACACATACACATACACATACACATACACATACACATACACATACACATACACATACACATACACATACACATACACATACACATACACATACACATACACATACACATACACATACACATACACATACACATACACATGCACATACACATACACATACACATACGAATACACATACACGTACACATACACGTACACATACACGTACACATACACGTACACATACACGTACACATACACATACACATACACATACACATACACATACACATACACATACACATGCACATACACATACACATACACATACGAATACACATACACGTACACATACACGTACACATACACGTACACATACACGTACACATACACATACACATACACATACACATACAGATACACATACAGATACACATTCACGTACACATACACGTACACATACACGTACACATACACATACACATACACATACACATACACATACACATACACATACACCTACACAGACACATACAACACATACACATACACATACACATACACATACACATACACATACACATACACATACACATACACATACACATACACATACACATACACATACACATACACATACACATACACATACACATACACATACACATACACATACACATACACATACACATACACATACACATACACATACACATACACATACACATACACATACACATACACATACACATACACATACACATACACATACACATACACATACACATACACATACACATACACATACACATGCACATACACATGCACATACACATACACATACACATACACATACACATACACATACACATACACATACACATACACATAAACATAAACATACACATACACATACACATACACATACACATACACATACACATACACATACACATAAACATACACATACACATACACATACACATGCACATACACATACACATGCACATACACATACACATACACATACACATACACATACACATACACATACACATACACATACACATACACATACACATACACATACACATACACATACACATCCACATCCACATACACATA
>CM035416.1:29274867-29299867 GCA_020310875.1 Ceratopteris richardii
GTACACATACACATACACATACACATACACATACACATACACATACACATACAGATACACATACAGATACACATACACGTACACATACACGTACACATACACGTACACATACACATACACATATACATACACATACACATACACATACACCTACACATACACATACATACACATACACATACACATACACATACACATACACATACACATACACATACACATACACATACACATACACATACACATACACATACACATACACATACACATACACATACACATACACATACACATACACATACACATACACATACACATACACATACACATACACATACACATACACATACACATACACATACACATACACATACACATACACATACACATACACATACACATACACATACACATACACATACACATACACATACACATACACATACACATACACATACACATACACATACACATACACATACACATACACATACACATACACATACACATACACATACACATACACATACACATACACATACACATACACATACACATACACATACACATACACATACACATACACATACACATACACATACACATACACATACACATACACATACACATACACATACACATACACATACACATACACATACACATACACATACACATACACATACACATACCATACATACACATACATACACATACACATACACATACACATACACATAACAGTACACATACACATACAAGTACACATACACATACAAGTACACATACACATACACATACACATACAAGTACACATACACATACACATACACATACACATACACATACACATACACATACACATACACATACACATACACATACACATACACATACACATACACATACACATACACATACACATACACATACACATACACATACACATACACATACACATACACATACACATACACATACACATACACATACACATACACATACACATCACATACACATACACATACACATACACATACACATAACAACATACACATACACATACACATCACATACACATACACATACACATACACATACACACATACACATACACATACACATACACATCCACATACACATACACATACACATACACATCACATACACATACACATACACATACACAACACATACACATACACATACACATACACATACACATACACATACACATACACATACACATACACATACACATACACATACACATACACATACACATACACATACACATACACATACACATACACATACACATACACATACACATACACATACACATACACATACACATACACATACACATACACATACACATACACATACACATACACATACACATAAACATACACATACACATACACATACACATACACATACACATACACATACACATACACATACACATACACATACACATACACATACACATACACATACACATACACATACACATACACATACACATACACATACACATACACATACACATACACATACACATACACATACACATACACATACACATACACATACACATACACATACACATACACATACACATACACATACACATACACATACACATACACATACACATACACATACACATACACATACACATACACATACACATACACATACACATACACATACACATACACATACACATACACATACACATACACATACACATACACATACACATACACATACACATACACATACACATACACATACACATACACATACACATACACATACACATACACATACACATACACATACACATACACATACACATACACATACACATACACATACACATACACATACACATACACATACACATACACATACACATACACATACACATACACATACACATACACATACACATACACATACACATACACATACACATACACATACACATACACATACACATACACATACACACACATACACATACACATACACATACACATACACATACACATTACACATACACCATACACATACCCATACACATACACATATACACATACACATACACATACACATACACATACACATACACATACACATACACATACACATACACATACACATACACATACACATACACATACACATACACATACACAACCATACACATACACATACCATACACATACACATACACATACACATACCATACCTACACATACACATACACATACACATACACATACACATACACATACACATACACTATACACATACCATACAATAAACATACACATACACATACACATACCCACATACACATACACATACACATACACATACACTACACATCCACATACACATACACATACACATACCATACACATACACATACACATACACATACACATACCATACACATACACATACACATACACATACACATACACATACACATGCACATACACATACACATACACATACACATACACATACACATACACATACACATACACATACCATACACATACACATACACATACCATACACATACCATACACATACACATACACATACACATACACATACACATACACATACACATGCCATACACATACACATACACATACACATACACATACACATACACATACACATACACATACACATACCATACACATACACATACACATACACATACACATAACATACATACACATACACATACACATACACATACACATACACATACACATACACATACACATACACATACACATACACATACACATACACATACACATACACATACACATACACATACACATACACATACACATACCATACACATACACATACACATACACATACACATACACATACACTACACATACACATACACATACACATACACATACACATACCATACACATACACATACACATACAGCATACATACCATACACATACTCGTGCACATACACGTACAGGTACATGTACACGATACTCGTACACATACACGTATAGGTACACGTACACGTACACGTACACGTACACGTACACGTACACGTACACGTACACGTACACGTACACGTATACGTACACGTACACGTACACGTACACGTAAATGTACACGTACACGTACACGTACACGTACACATACACGTACACGTACACGTACACGTACACGTACACGTACATGTGTAACGTACACGTACATGTAACATACACGTACAGGTACACTTACACGTACACGTACACGTAACGTACACGTACATGTAACATACACGTACAGGTACACTTACACGTACACGTACATGTAACGTACACGTACATGTAACATACACGTAGAGGTACACTTACACGTACACGTACACACACACATACATACACATACACATACACACACACATACATACACATACACATACACATACACATACACATACACATACACATACACATACACAAACATACACATACACGTACACGTACACGTACACGTACACATACACATACACATACACGTACACGTACATGTACGCGTACACGTGCACGTGCACGCGTACACGTACATGCGCACGTGTACACGTACACGCATACGAGCACGCGTACGCGTACGCGTACACGCACATGCGCACGCGTACGCGTACACGCACACGCGCACGCGTACGCGTACACGCTTACGCGTACGCGTACGCTATCGTAGAGGGGTGTGAAGGGAGGCTGACGTTCATCTACAAGAATCACGCTAACCTAACCGTGTGACTGCACGCAGGGTGCTTCTAAGTATGCCTAGGGCCTTCGGTTGATTTTTCAGTTTAGGATAGTTAAAAACTATAGGTTTCTAATATATTTGAGTGCAAAATAAGAACTAATTATTTAGACTAGGGACCGTAAGGACGAGTGTTTCTATAATGTTCTATAACTTCTAATTGATAAGACATAACTAAGTTCTCGTTTGTAATTTTATCTTTAATAAAATCAACTTCTTCATTCTCAATTTGATTTGCGTTAGGTTTTCTAACTAAATTAGGTGGGAATAAGTCTGTCTTGTCCTCTGGTTCTGGCAACACTATGGTAATTAAAGGTAAAATTCTAGAAAGAAGACGATCGTAATCTATCGTGTGCAAAGTTTCGTTAACTACTTTATCTTTAATAATTTCAACTTCTATATTTTCGTTATTATTTGAACTATCAATTGAAGACGGAAGTAATGTTCCTATTATTAAGTTTTCTAATTCTTGATTCTTAATATCAAAATCGTTTGTAGATACTAGTTTAGAACTACTTGTAGATCCTATCTCTTTAGACATGCGAAAATAAAAAGTAAAGATCTCAATTAATTTTCAGAGAAATAGTATGGAGAATTTCAAAATCAAGTTATTTAAGCCTATACAAATCTTAATTATATTGAAAAGTGGAAGTGCTAGAAATCTTTAGGATTTAAGCCGGTACAAAAGCTAATCTTAAGTGCTAATACAATTCTCTTCATAGATAATCCTATACAACTTAATAAAAAATTTTCAAATATCGTAATTTTGTGATCTTGAAATCTCGTATGCTTGTGTTCTCGTATGCTCCTTTGTAATCTCTTCAATGATCTGTAAGAAGACATTAGGAAAATCATAAGTATGGTTTTAATTAGCCTAAAACACTCATTAATCTAATTATGTTTTTAATGCATAAGTAAACACACCTATTTAACTCATGCACACATATACTTCTACTTACATTCATATGCATATGCATTAATTCTAATATGCACATGCACTCACATACAACTCATGCTTTATCACTCATGCATGCATATACTCCTAACATACATGCATATGTAAAACATCTACTTACATATAAGCAAACACACTTTTGTTTACATGCAAACATACATTATACAACACTTCAACATTTCTCATGCATACATGCATATCATCATATACTCATGCAAACATATGCATACACATGCATTTCACTTCACAACTTATGTATTCAATCATGCATGTATACACATGCATACAATCATTCCTAAAGTCATGCATACGTATGAACATACACATGCATACATGTCCACTTACATAAATGCACATGCACATACATAACATACATGAATATGTACTTACTCATGCACATGCATAATCACACATGCATACTCATGCATTCATAAATATACATGCATGCTCACACTCATGCATAATCATGCATTCATGCAACAAACATGCATACATACTCACATACTATACATATACATATTAACATCACATGCACACATGCATGTATCCATTTATTCCTAATCATGCATAACAAAACAGTAGTCTACTCTCTCTCTCTCTCTCCATGCTCATTGCTGATGGATAACGAATCTATGCTGAAGCATAGTTTGCCATCGATGCCTTCAAAGTCTAGACTTTGACCCAAGTTTGTCTTAAGTGAATATAATGATGACTTGCAGAGCAGATAATCAGAATTTTCAGAGAGGACAAGGAAAATAACAGGTAATAAAATATTCATAGCGGAACTTGTGATGTAGTCAAACCACCGTTCAGAATCCAAAATTGAGGCTATGCCTACAAACTCTATCAAAAGTTTTCTTTTGCCCTCAACCTTTCCAATTTTTGCCCCATATTCTGGCACTTTGATCCATATGATCTGTTCAACTGATATCCAGAAGTGTCAGGGGGGTCTGAAACAGAATGCAGCTCAGTATTACTGTCGCCTTTCTTAAACATGCATTCCAAAAATCGTATGCCTCTATCTCTCTCTCTCTCTCCTGGCTACATCGCACGCCACTTATCTGCCTCCACCTCTGTTTGTGCGAGTGATCCTCTCTCTGCGCGGCACAACAACTAACAACACTGCTGCTCGCATCTCTCTCTGCCATTGAGTATAACTCCTATGATTGAGTATACCTCCCCCATGGTTGATCCACTGCGAATTTCAAAAGGAAAATCATTCCAAAGACGTACTTTGCATATGTTTATTTCAGAACGCATCTACTGCGCATTGGACCCGATCAAATAGGGTGATAAGCTTGCACATAGAATAGTAAAAATGCATATACATCAAGCCATGCCTAGGCGCCCTGTAGACATGTCCATGGAAGAAAACTAATATGTAAAGCAGCATCTCTCTCTCTCTGATATGCACCAGCCATCGATAGTCTCTGGTTCTGTTGCATTCCAAACCGTCCATCTCTCTAATTTTAGGAACAGAAAAGGAACGAGAGAGAGCCACGTGATCTTAGTCCTTGTGCACATCTGCTGCAGCGATGAATCTTTCAAGCAGAGGGTAAAGGTAGAGAACAACGTAGCAAGCTTAGCATAACGAACTGCAAGCAAAGAGCTGTGGCATGCCATCTCTCCCTCTCTTCCACTATCTTGCAGACAGCAGATCACACAGATCGTTCACCACCAATGACTTCCTCTCTCTCATTTGTAGATGTGTAAGCCAAAAAAGGCCCCGAATCTCTGTATATCTAGCGATCGTATGACTCTCTATCAATCCTGCAATGCCATGCTTCTCTCTCTCACTCTCTCTCTCTCTCTCTCACAACTCAAGCGTAGAATTCGTACCTGTAAGAAGACATTAGATCCGACTAAAAAAAAGATCTTATATATATAGAAGCTAAAAAAAACTACGTGTGCATGTTAGTTTAGAAGTTAGTATTAGTTAACTAGATAGTCTAACTAGATAACTAACTAGTTTAACTAGTTTAATTTTCATGCAAACTAACTTCTAACTAACATGTTCACTTAGTTAACTAATACACATAACTTATTTCTATAAAAAATCATTATTTATTTATTAATAATCACCTACACACGTTAAAATTAATTTATTGTTAAAATTTATTTGCATTATTTATTAAACCAAATCACTTTATATAAATCGAAGATATATTAATTAATCTTTTACATGTATATTTATTTATATAATAAATATTTATCTATTTACTTATATATATAATAAACGTATATATATATATATATATATATATATATATATATATATATATATATATATATATATATATATATATATATTAATCTATATAATTTTTAATGTTCTTGAATCATGTATAAGCTCATTAGGGTAAATGTACATGAAGATGCACATTTAAAGCTTACATAACATGGGTTTAATCATATGGTGCACATTTATTAAACCTTATAAATCTAATCACATAGGCACATCTTCAATCATATCAACATATATACACATATATGCTTACATAAGAAAAGCCAAATAAATCTTAGGTTTAGTTGAATTCCCATACGTCATAGAACTCCATATATATATTCATAGGCACATGAACACATACATAAGTCTGTATATTCTCATAAACATTGCTACACAACCTTAAAAACATAAGTTCATACAAATGAACATTTATGAATGCACATATACATGATAAAAAAACAAAATGAAGAATAAGAGTAAGAATCAATTATGCTTTCATTCTACATAAAATTTCTTCTTTTTCCTGCAGGTTCCCAAGGAAAGCATTAGTCATTTTAAACCAATGCATTAAAAATATATGAGAGAGAGGCATTAACTGATTGACTTTCAATCAAAATATTTTTATTTTTCTATACGACAATTCAAGTGAGGAAATCCTTCCGACATCAGCCCCCACCAAACCTGCACATCGCCCTCGATGGGCCAACCTGCAGTTCAAAAGGAAAGCAGTATCAAATTCTTTAAAAAATATATATATATTTCTTAAACTATTTTTAAACTTATATGAAATATGCTCCTAAAGGTAAGTATATCTTCTGATAGTTAAGAAAAACCTTTTAAAATTATGCAAACTTGAATCATAGACGTTTTTGTTCAATGCATGAAATTGAAAACAAGTTTTAGAAAGTCCCATAGAAATCAATCAGACAGTTGTGGTACTTGCTCTTCTATTAACCCGTTCAAAAGTAATAAATATTCTATATAAATGGTCTATCCCTGATTCCCTAGCCACTCGCCATAAGATGCATCTAACTAATTCCTCTATAGCATAAATCCGCCTCATATTGCCCGTATAGAATTTCAGAAGTGGTTTCGAGACCACAACTGAAACATGATAACTTTTTTCTTTTCTTTTCTTTCTTTTTATTTTCTTTTTTTTTTTAATTTTTCTTTTTCTCATCTTGCAGTAGCCATTAATATACTGCTTGATGTCCTCATTTTTCTCTTTTCTTAATTTTCTTCGCAACTTTTTTGTTTAAGGGGAAAGGCTTAACCCCTAATCAGAGCAGAGGTTCTAGAGGAATGCTATATTGGAAACTAGGATCTCATTAGCTAAATGGTTTGGAAGTTAAGGAAGTCTACCTATATAAAATAAACTTACTTCTACAAGGAATCACAAGTTAAGTGTTCCCTCTCCTATCCTTATGAAAGCTATAGGGTCTCTAATTCTTATCTTCTATTCATACATATCCCTACTTCAGTTTTAAATTCATTGTTTCATAATTTTAAAATCTTCCATTCCTATCAGAAGGATGTACATATCTACACATGAAATGCATCAATAAAAAATCATATTAACAACTAGAAAATAAGTAAAGTTTAGAACTCTTTCACCTGATCATTTTTATTCTTCTTCATCGTCGTCCTCCAAGAAGTCTTCGTCCAATTCGAACTTACTGCTTTCTCTTCTTTTAAACAGCTTGATTCTTTTTCCTGCAATCAAATTTCTTAACACAGAACCATCAAATTCACGTAATTTATATGTACCTGTTTCATAAACTGAAACAACAACGTAAGGTCTGAACCAACGTTTAGTTAGTTTCTGACGTGCATCGTATTGAGTATCAAATGTACTATCATATACAAGCACCCAGTCACCACTTTCTATTGGTTCCGGTCTTAGTCTATGTTTCTTATCAAAATATAATTTATTTTTCAATCTAGATGTTTTTAATTTTTTTATTGCTTCTTTAAGATTTTCATTTCCTTGTTTTAATTGCTTAATTCTAAATGCTAATAAGTCCTCTCTTGAAATGTTATCTTTCCAACCTAAATTCATCCAATTAATTATCTGAGTATGAATGGGAAATAATGGTTTCTGACAATACATGAGTTCAGCTGGCATAAAACCAGTTGTTCTCGTGTATGTCATGCGATCAGCCCAAAGAGCAAATGGGAGATATTTTGGCCATTGACCAATATCTCCATGGCAAGCTTTCGAAATAGCCTTCACTATGGAAGGATGCCCTCGTTCAATTTTACCATTCGCTTCTGGGTTATAGGCAGTGGTAAGAGACAATCGAATCCCATGTTGTGCAAAGAATTCTCTCGCCTCTCTCGCATCTAACTCACCTCTATCCGCTACTACTTTTTCTATATATCCAAATCAGGATAATACTTCTTCTAAAAGGAATACGCATACATTATAAGTAGTATTGGAATGAAGCGCTCTACCCCCGAGTCAAATCCTCTCGCACAAGAACGATATATCTCATGCCATCATTGCTTTTAGGCATGGTCACAAGGTCTACTACCCACTTGTAATGGATACAAGGTGGATAGGTCGGGTGAAGGGGATCTCTATGTTACCGTTAGTGTCCATGTGAAAGGCCAAATGGCCACTTGTGTATGTTCTTTAATAAAACATATAGTGGCTTGGTCAGTCACAGACTGTAAGTTCGACCGCATTTGGAAGACCTAAGAAGTCTGTCTTCGTGCTCCCTGTGTACTGCGTTTTCTGCGTATTCTACAAATTTTGTGCGGAGTACTGTGTGTGGCGTCAAGAGCTCGGTTTTCTACTCCGAGCATATCGTCGTGGAGCTCTCGAGAAGGAGAGTGTAGTGTGGTGCATCGCCATCGAAATACTTCACTGGTATCAGAGCAGTTCGAGGCAAAAAGCTTTGTTCCTTTTGTGCGAGCGAAGCGAGCACCCCGCCCCCCAGGCTTTCGACTAAGGCGGCGACCAAGGCATACCTTGTCATCCGAGTCACCGAAGTCACCGTTGGCGCCGTTGGCTGCGCGCGAGGGAGGACCTCAACGATCAAGGAATATAGAGGTTCCCAGTACTTCCCGGGAGGTCACCCATCCCAGTACTGTTCCCCCCAGAGCTCGCTTAACCGTGGCAATCTCTTGCCACTAAGCTACACTCTTGTGGTGTTTGAAGAAGGGGAAAGACTAAGGTTGACATTACCTTGAACAAGTTTTGGTCCCTCAAAGCTTCATTTTTGCTTTTAAAGCCTATTTCTGAAGCAATTTTGGGGTGTTTTTGGAGCCATTTCGGAGTACTTTCGCACGTAGTTCTCTTCACACAGGTCCAAGAACATCAAGAAGAGTGTTCCTTGTACTTCTCAGACAATAAATATCAACCTTTGGGGCTGTATTTTCAGCCACATGTAAAACTACAGGTTTCTTGAGGGGTTTTCAGTTTTGGTGGGAGCAGTCGCTGCAAATTTATGCAGGTTTTAAAGCCTAAAACATCAGAGTTGACAGACACTTGGAGGTGTTATTGGCTAGTTTTTGGGCTGTGTATTCAGCCTTTCAGTGTCATTTTACTGCATATATTGAGCACATACACACCATGTACGCTTCTGTGGATACCGCTTATGTACGTCCATGTGGGCATTGATATAGCGGTTACGTTCTTTGCATAAAGCCTTTTACGTTTGATAAAGAGGGTCGTGGTGAGGCTTTCTTAACTGGGAGACACCCAGATGTCGGGGTCTCTTCGGTGATGCAGGTGGAAGACTTACCCAGCCTCGCCATAGGAGATGTATGATAGTTGTTCATAGGTGCTCGATAAGCCTAATTGGCTTCTATTGGGTAACTGATTATATACAGTGGAGTCAGTGATTCACTATGCAAGTAGACATGTCAGTACTTGCAGTTTTATGATACTTTGACATTGGTCATATGCTAATTTTGCAAAGGATACTCTGGCAAAATTTTTCCAGATTTCTGGTTTAGTCAACTATATAGTGGTCAATTTACTCATTGATACACTTATTTGTTGGTGTTTGGACTCTTCTAGCTCCATTATCATTCTATTCAGTTCTCTACGATCATGGCATCAGAGGTCTCAGGCACATCCAGTGGATCAGGGTCTAGTGCTAGCGTTCTGAGGAGGAACTATAACTTGCAGGGCAAAGACCATTTTGAGATCCGAAAATTTGATGGCACAAACTTTGCTCTATGGAAGAATCAGATTAAAGATGTGCTGATTCAAAGAAGGCAATGGAAGCCAGTAAATGGGATTTCAAAGAAGCCTGCTGACATGGATGAAGATGATTGGGATGAGTTAGATGAAATCGCCAAGTCTACCATTCGCTTGCACCTAGCAGATAATGTTTACTTTACAGTATTAGACTGTTAAAGTGCAGAGGAGCTTTGGAAGAAGTTATGCAATACATATGAAAAAGAGACGGCATCAAATAAAGTATATCTGATGAGAAAATTATACGACCTTTGTATGAAGGACACAGATAGTGTTGCTTCTCATCTAAATGAGTTTGATGCCATATTCTCCCAGTTACAGGCTCAGAAAATGGATATGGACAATGAAATGAAAGCAGTATTACTGTTATGCACCCTGCCATCATCATGGGATACATTTTGCACAGCTATTAGCAATAGTGCACCAGGTGGTAAACTCGTCTATGATGAGATATGTGGAGCACTCTTGAGTGAGGAGATTCGTAGAAAATCTATGGTTGGCACTCAGAGTGGAGATGCATATAATGTTCGTGATTCTTACCAAGGAAAGAATCAACACCGTGGCAGGAGCAAGAACAAGGAAAAGAATGGTCAACGGAATAAGAGTAGAAGTAAATCAAGGAAGAGGGATATTGAATGCCATTATTGTCATAAGAAAGGACACATGAAGAAAGACTGTTATGCATTAAAGAATGCTAAAGGTAAAGGACAGAATGTTGATGGGCATGTTAAACAGTTACCTGCACCATCTACTTCGACTGTGAAGATTGAAGAAATTAATGCTATTTCTGATGATGCTGATGTGTTGACACTTGATAGTACTGTGCCATCTGAGGCACTTATGGCTGATTCTCTTTCCCACACCTGGCTGCTAGATTCTGGTGCTTCTTTCCATGTGACACCACATAGAGAATGGTTCTCTAATTATGCAGCAAAGTCTCTTGGTACCGTGAGACTTGGTGACTCTTACCAGTGTGATGTTGTGGGGATGGGAGATGTGGTTGTGCAGT
Source organism: Ceratopteris richardii (assembly GCA_020310875.1). Classification (NCBI taxonomy): domain Eukaryota; kingdom Viridiplantae; phylum Streptophyta; class Polypodiopsida; order Polypodiales; family Pteridaceae; genus Ceratopteris; species Ceratopteris richardii. Next base: position 29,287,094 of record CM035416.1, read on the forward strand.
TCATTGACGGTTCAAAATTTACTATGCATAATGTACGCCATGTACCTCAGTTATCACGCAGTTTGATGTCAGTTGGTCAACTTGATGACCTTGGTTACAAGGTGGTCTTCTATGCTCAGTCCTTTCGTATATCAAAGGGCAATATGGTTATTGCAAAAGGAAGCAAAGTTGGCTCACTTTACCCTTTATTTGTATCACAGAAAGAACACTTGTTAGCTATTACTGAACAGCCTATGGCTTGTATTTGGCATGGTCGTTTGGGCCATATATCTCGTAGTGGAATGGAAAATCTTTCTCGTTCTGGCTACTTACCTGTGTTATCTTTCTCTGATTTTTCATTTTGTGAGCATTGTCAATATGGAAAGCAAACCAGAAATGTGCATAAAACGCACATTGACTCTTCAATTCAGCCTTTAGATCTTGTTCATACAGATGTGTGTGGTCCTATGCCCACTAGGTCCTTAGGTGGTTCTCTTTACTTTGTCACTTTCATAGATGATGCTACTAGAAAAGTCTGGGTATATCCTATCAAATCGAAGGATGATGTATTTCCTACTTTCAGAAAATGGCTTGCTTCAGTTGAGACTGAAAAAGGAACTAAGCTTAAGGCTTTACGTTCAGATAATGGGGGTGAGTATACCTCACATGAATTCAGCCTTTTCTGTCAGTGTGGAGGGATTCGTAGAGAGTTTACAGCTCCTTATACCCCAGTACAAAATGGTGTAGCTGAGAGGATGAATAGAACTATTCAAGATAGAGTAGTCTCTATGTTGCATCATGCAAACCTCTCACAAGGTTTTTGGGCAGAAGCAGTATTGACTGCAGTTCATGTGATTAACCTTTCACCTAGTACTGCCAAAGGTCTGAAAGTGGCACAAGAGTTATGGACAGGGAAACCACCATATTATGATCATCTTCGAGTTTTTGGGTGTGAAGCATATGTTCATATACCCAAGAATCTTAGACAGAAGTTGGACCATAAGTCAAAGAAATGCATTTTTATTGGATATGGTCGAGAAGGAAAATTTGGATATCGCTTATGGGATCCTGAAACACGGTCAGTGATCAGAAGTAGTGATGTCATTTTTAATGAGTCTAAGATGCATAAACAGCCGATTAAGGAGGTTGAAGTGAGAAGAGTGGTGTTTGAGGATACTAGTCCTCCGGTTAGCATGCATAAAAATGCTACACATAGGGATGTTCAAGAGAATGTCCATTCAGATCAGTCTGCACATGTTCCTGTTCAGCAACCATTGAGACGTTCTGCACGTGTCTCATATCCACCTGATAGATATGTTCCAGGTTTAGATTTTGTTATGCTAACAGATGCCGGTGAGCCCTCTTGCTACAAAGAGGCTATGCAGATAGAGGATCATGTCAAGTGGGAGCGTGCCATGAAGAGTGAGTTGGATTCTATTCACAAGAATGGTACTTGGGACTTAGTACCTTTGCCAAAGGGCAGGAAAGCTTTACCATGTAAATGGGTATATAAGCTGAAATTCACATCAGATAGTGCTTCTCCAAAATATAAAGCACGACTTGTTGCAAAGGGTTTTAAGCAACAACATGGTGTTGATTTTGAGGAAATCTTCTCTCCAGTGGTCAAGATGACTACTTTGCGCATGTTGCTTGGATTCGTTGCAATGGAGGACTTAGAGCTAGTCCAAATGGATGTGAAAACAGCTTTCTTGCATGGAGATCTTACAGATGAGATCTATATGGAACAACCAGAGGGTTATGTAGTTCCTGGCAAGGAAAGTCTAGTTTGTAAGCTCAAGAAGAGCTTGTATGGACTTAAACAGTCTCCTAGACAATGGTACCAAAAGTTTGATGCTTTTATGAAGTCCCAAGGCTATTCTCGGAGCAATGAGGATCATTGTCTCTACACAAAGAGATGTTCTGATGGCAGCTTGATATGCTTGATACTTTACGTCGATGATATGTTGATTGCTGGGAAGTCCTCTTATGATTTGTCAATTCTCAAAAAGAAGTTGAGTCAGACATTTGATATGAAGGATTTGGGGGATGCCAAACATATTCTTGGCATGCGCATCACTCGTGATAGGAGTAAAAGATGCATATACTTGTCTCAAAGTGAGTACATATCCAAAGTACTTCATCGATTTAATATGCAGGGTGGAAAGGCATTGAGTACACCTTTACGCACATATGTGAAATTGAGCAAGGATGACTGCCCCAAATCAGATGAGGAAAAGGAATTCATGACCAAAATTCCCTATCAGTCTGCTGTTGGTAGTCTCATGTATGCTATGGTAGCTACGAGACCAGACATTGCATTTGCAGTGGGAGTTGTGAGCAGATATATGTCTAATCCTGGCAAGAAACATTGGGAAGCGGTCAAAATGATTTTGAGATATCTGAGTGGCACTAAGGACAAGTGTCTATGCTTAGGTAGAGGGAAAGCATCCATTATTGGTTACACAGATTCTGACTATGCTGGTTGTGTAGACAATCGTAAGTCTACATCAAGGTACATTTTTCATTTTGCTGGAGGTGCTATCTCTTGGAGATCTCGTCTTCAAGAATGTACAGCTGTTTCCACCACAGAAGCAGAGTATGTTGCAGCAAGTGAGGCATGTAAGGAAGCATTGTGGCTTTCTCGTCTTGCTTGTGATATGGGTTTGCCTCAGCATGTACCTCACTTGCTCAGTGATAGTCAGAGTGCCATTGCTTTGGCTAAGAATCCGGTCTATCATGCAAAGACCAAGCACATTGAGGTGAGGTATCACTTCATTAGAGATTGCTTAGCCACTGAGAGCATTATTCTTGAGAAGGTTCACACTCGAGATAATGTTGCAGATGCTTTGACTAAAGCTCTACCACAGGATAGCTTTCGACACTGTTGTCACTTGATGGGGGTTACTTGATTCTTGATCTTACGTAGTCACTTGTATACTGTGTAACATGCCCATTAGGTGGGAGGTATAGTTTGTATACTTACACTCAGGTATTCTTTATCATTCTTTCTTTTTTCTCCCATAGTTACTCTAGCCATATTGGCCTTTAGTGGGAGATTGTTACCGTTAGTGTCCATGTGAAAGGCCAAATGGCCACCGGACACTTCTTTGTATATGTTCTTTAATAAAACATATAGTGGCCTGGTCAGTCACAGACTGTAAGTTCGACCGCATTTGGAAGACCTAAGAAGTCTGTCTTCGTGCTCCCTCTGTACTGCGTTTTCTGCGTATTCTACAAATTCTGTGCGGAGTACTGTGTGTGGCGTCAGGAGCTCGGTTTTCTACTCCGAGCATATCGTCGTGGAGCTCTCGAGAAGGAGAGTGTAGTGTGGTGCATCGCCATCGAAATACTTCACTCTATGCTTGACAGAGGAGTGTAACTGGCACGTACTATAAGTGCTCACAAATTCTTTAATAGTTACATACATTCTCGGCCACCAGTAGCTTTCCCTAATCTTTTCATACGTAGCTACAAAGCCTTTATGACCAGCCCAAAGGCTTTCGTGCATCTCTTGCATAACTTTCACTTGAAAAACCTTCAAACCTAGTACTCTTTGAGGGTTTCAAACCTTTCCTCTAGCATGTCTCCAAAGATATCCATCTTTCAAGAAGAAGTTGAAAGACTTCTTCCTAATGTTCCGGAATCGATTTGAAGACCAGCTTGGGGAAGGCTGAAATGAACTCAGATAGTTTTCTATATTTCGCCACTCTCCTTCATAATCGCACTCTCTAAATCTCTCATACGTATAGGTAGATGTTTCATAATTTATTAAATTAATATGATTATTTAATGCTTCACTATCATTGTCGAATTTTGCTCTTGAAAGCATATCAGCAACGGTGTTATGTTTTTCGGCTATATGAACAAAAGCAAGATTAATGAATTTAATATAGGCTATCCATCGTAGCATAGCTATATCCGGAGACGAACAATTAGCTATTAAACCTATTAATGGAAGACAATCGGTCTCTACTATTACATTAGCTCCTATAAAGTATTCTTTATCTGTTTTTAAAGCTGTAACTAATCCCCATAATTCTCTCTTAATTTGCGGGTAATTCTTTTGAGTATCATGAAGAATCTTTGCTCCAAAGCGAACTGCATACCTTTGCTCCTTCTTATCATCCTGCCCAATGACCCAGCCTATACCAATAGGACTAGTGTCAACGGTTAGGATTACAAGCTTATTTCCTGTATAGTCAATACGTTTCAAAACAGGAGCCTTGATAAGCAATTGCTTTAGACGCTTCATAGTTCTGGAATGCTCATCAGTCCAAAAGAATTTCTTTCTTTTTCTCAATAAATTATAAAGCGGATTCGCTACATGAGCAAAGTGAGGGATCCAGATGACATAGAAAACACATGCACCTAGGAATCTCTTTACTTCATTTACATTGCGACATTTCTTAGAAATCCTACTAATGGCATCAACTTTTGCTGGATAGGGTCTACGACCATAATGGCCACATAAATGTCCAACTATTAGCACTTCATTAACACCAAAAGTTGATTTCTCTAAGGAGAAAGTTAGTCCAACCTCTTCAAATCTTTCAGATATCTTTTCACAATCTGAAATATGGCTGGAAACAAACTTTCTACAACCAGATGAATCTAAACTTTCATCCTTTTCTTTTTCCACACACCCTTTTATTGGAATGTCATCAATAAAAGGCATCGTCACTTTTGGGATAAAGTCATGTAGGACCAGATTCATAGCATTCATCATGTGGGCCACATAATTCGTGGCTCCTTGTGGTAAAGTACACATACGTACTAACCCCAAAGGAGTCTTCATCGTGGTCACATCTCGACTCTCAATTGCTAATTGAAACTGATCATACCCTGAATACAGGTCTCCCATTGAATAGATGGAGTGACCAGCAAATGCCTCGGCAAACTCATCTACAATGGGTCCCGTTCCTACATTCCTAATAGTGACTTTATTCACAGGCTATCCTGAATAAAGCGTAGCTTCCCACTCTTTTTCGGTACCGTGAACCACCTATTAGAGTATGGTGCTGAGGATGGTTCCAAGATTCTCATGGCAATCTTCTCCTTTAACAATTTCATTAGCTCAGGTAAATGAGCTTTTGGGACTGGAATCGGACGAAGATTCCAAGGAATATGCGGTACTGTAAAAATAATCATTGGAGCTACTAACTTTGGGTCTGCACATCCTATCTCATGTGGGAATAAAAAAAAGCTTTACCATGATGAACAATCATCTTAGTAAACTGCTCTTTTTCAATTTGAGAAAGAAATTCATCACCGAATTTAATAAACTTTGATCTCTAAGAATAGGATCATTTGATACTCGACGAAGTATGTCATGACTATCTTTGGGTAAGGGTTGAGCTATAGGCTTTATTTTCTTTTCTACAGTTTTGTATTTAGTTTCTATGCTAACTTCATGTTCTAGGATAAATTCATTAATAATCTCATACTCTTGAATAGAGTTGAGAATTACTAGATTTGATTCAAAATTTTCATGAGAAACACTTTCTAGCTCTTCTAATAGAGTGGAACTTTTTGATAATTCAATTAATCCAGTTTGTCTGAAATATTTTTCAGTTTGTTTTCTAAATGTTTTTGGAAGGTTTTCACTAGTAATATAATGCAAACTAGTTGTAGGAGTACAAATTAGATAATTTTCAAATTTATGTTCACTGATAGGCGAGACATCAAAACAACGTCCACTATTGTCTCGCTCAATAGTGGAGTCTAGCAGAAATTTTGATCATAGTACGCTCCATATTCTCTTACAGTCAGTGGATCATTACATACATGACTGATCGAGTCAATAGGATTTCTTCTTAAGCTCTTTCTATTTCTAGTATGGTTTGGGCAAACCGTCATAACTTGCAAAGAATCCTTCCCTGATTTGGATCGAATTCTTGCATACGCTGATCCGTCGTTCATTGCCTTTGTTTCCATCCTCATTTTAGCTATAAATGGCTGTCCAAGAATCACTTCATATGAACAATTTTCTTGAACGAAGAAGTGAAACTCTTCTCGAACACCACCTATCATAATAGGCACATTCGCACATGCACCCAACAAAATACCAGAGCCATTGTCAGCTGTTCTCATCCGCCAACCGTGCTCTTTATCGATAGGCCATCTAAATTTATCAAAGAACTTCTTTGAAATAACGTTTATCTCTGACCCTGAGTCAATGAGAGCCAAAGCTAAACAAGAATCCTTTTCATCACCGATTCTAATCTTTACTTCTGGTGTGCCTCATGCCTAGAAGGTAGAATTGTATTTACTCTCACTCTTTAACATTTCTTCATCAGGTTGTATGGGTCCTAGAAAATTTCTATTTACACTTCCTGTTGTAAATTCTTCATCATTCTCATAATCACTTTCACTCAATGTAACTGCATCATTCATAGCTAGGGTTTCTTCTGCCACGTCTTGCATGTCCTTGTCTTGTGGCAAGGGAAAGCGTCTTCTTCTAATAAGTCCAATAAAACTGTCCTTGAATTCTGGTTTCACTATGGAAAACACTTGCTCAAGTGACATCGTTACTTGACTTTTTATAAGAATCTCATTTAAAATCTCCCTAGCATCATTTTTCTTTTCGAGCTCAGAAATCATAATAGTACGTGGATCTCTTCTTCCCTTTTTCTTTCCTTTCTCTTCATTCTGCTTTTGATCTTCTTTATTTTCAGGTTTAGAGGTTTCCAATTTCTTTTGTTCTTCTTGCAATTGAACATTTTCATCAGTCGGCTTTTTGCCTTCCTTTATCATTTTCCTCTTCTCTTCTTGAGATAAATTCGATTCATCAAATTGAAATTTTTTATCAGTTTTCTTTTTTTGTTGTCTCGTTTGTCTCCTAATTACCCTTCTATCACCTTCTTCTACATCATCCTGTTGATCTTCTCTTCTCCGTTTTTCCTCAACATTAGCAATGTGAGAAAAGACAGAGGATTGTTCTACAGGAGATTTCCATGCGGTCTTGTACATTATCTCGTCTCTAGCTCGTACCAGTGCCTCTATTGAATATGGATTTTGGCTAGGCATTGAAGAAGGCCTATCCTCGACCGGCTCTAGTCTTGCAGCCGAAGTACTGGCAGTTGCATCTGAGACTGTTAAATTTTCGTAAAGCTTTTTCATCCCGCCTTTGCCCCAATTGATAGACAAAGGAAGACGTGACCTAAAGTCACACAGTCTTCTATCTATTTCAACGACTAATTGATTCACCTTATCACTTTTTAACTCTTCACAAGCAAATGATGCGTGTTCCAGACTATCACACCAAACACAACGCTTCATGCCAGTCCCTCTTCTCTCATTAGTTCTTTGAAAAGGTGGTTGTACAGCAACCTGAGGAGTCTGCTGTGGTACTGGCTGAAAAACTGGTTGTGGTGGAACATATTGAGGCATAACTTGTTGATTAGGCAGTACTTGCCTTGCACCACTACTGCTAGCCCCTGGATCATTAGCTCATAGAATAAAATTGTTTATTTAAGTTAGCAACGTCTTTTGAAAGAGATGATTGCATGTTCATGACATTCTCCATCTGTTTACATAAAATATCCAATTGAAATTCTATGGGAGCTTTAGTAGCAGTTGCATTATTAGCCGTAGCCGTAGTAGTAGGCATTGGCATATCAACTTGCCTTATAGCAAGAGTTTCTCTAGGCTGCGAAGCATTAGGTTTAGCATACAAAATTGTTTGCCTTTGCTTCATTTGAGCAACAGCCTCTATCTCTTTTTTGACTTTCTCCCAGTCATCAGTTAGCCCATACCTTTTTCCTGGCTCCTCTATTCGTCTTTCAATTTCAGCCCTATCTTCAGGATTAAGTATCTTAAGTAATATATAATTACATCTGGATTTATAGCATTTCTATCATCTTCAGGAAGTTGAGCCAGACGTCTCATAAACTCACCGTGAAGATGAGTTAAAGACTCATTGCTCTTAACAGTGTTTAACCACCGCAAAAAACCTTCTCGACTGTGCTGGCTAAAATCCTCGAGGCAGAACATTTTATGAAGTTCCTTTCTAAATTCCTCCCAAGTTTTTTCAGCGTGTTCTTGTATAGATTCTAGAATTGAACTAGAAACTACACGTCCAAAGTATTTAACTAGCACATCTTCAGGTAATCCCTGGATTTGCACTTTCTCATCAAATGCATCCAGGTATTCTGTAATGTTTAATCCGGTAAATTTTCCTTTTTCTTTTAGAATAGCTTGGACTGTACGTGTCCCTTGCTTTTCTATCATCATGTTCCTAAACATCTCCTCCATCTTGCGTTCTTGATAACGTTTCGAATAGAGAAGAAGTTCCCTAATAGCCGGATCTAATTGCTCTCTAAATTGTCTAAATCTATCACTAGTTGATAAAGCCAGGGATGGCTTTACCCTAGTCCTAGGCTTTACTAATTCTAATCTTCTTTTCTAAAGTCTATTTGATTTCTTTAACCTAAATTTTGTCTTATCTCTAATATTTACTCTTTTTGAATTTAAGTTTTTTAGAGATTTTTTAAAGTTTTTAACCTTTTTCAATTTTAAAGGGTTTTTTAATAAGATAATTTTTATAAAATAGTTTTTCTTGATTTAAGTTTTTTAGTTTACTATTAATTTCTTCTTTGAAAAAAAAAAGCATTAACTATAAGTCAAAAGAAACCTAAATTTAAACTATTTTTATGCTATAAGCTTTCTTTTTATGCAATGAAACAAACAATCTTTCTTTTTCAAAACTTAAAATCTTTTCTTTTTAATGATGCAAAAATAATGGCTTTTCCTAAAATGCAGATATTTAAATGCTTTAAGTAAAAATTATATTTCCTAAATACAAAAGAAAAATTCAAATACTCTTTAAATGCGAATATGAAAGTGCTTGGATCCTAAGTGCAGATAAAAACAACTTTTCTTTTAAAGTGATGTGTATAAACTAAAACTAAAGAAAATAAACACCTTACTTGATGATATCTTTGCTGAAGAGGTTCAAAAGTAAACGTTAAAACAATCTAAAACACAAAATTTATCTTGATTCTCTTTGAATGTTGAGGGGGAGGGTTCGAAACGACGAAGCTCCACCAGTTGGAAATCCTTCTTCCACGGTTTTATCACAGCTTTAATCTTCAATTTTCCTGTAGACGAGGAAGAAGATAAAATTAAAAATTTTAAATTAAAACTGAAAATGCGACATAAATCCTAGGCACACTCGCGTCACGCTTCACGTCGGGTTCACCAAAAGCTGTCATAGAGGGGTGTGAAGGGAGGCTGACGTTCATCTACAAGAATCATGCTAACCTAACCGTGTGACTGCATGCAGGGTGCTTCTAAGTATGCCTAGGGCCTTCGGTTGATTTTTCAGTTTAGGATAGTTAAAAACTGTAGGTTTCTAATATATTCGAGTGCAAAATAAGAACTAATTATTTAGACTAGGGACCATAAGGATGAGCGTTTCTATAATGTTCTATAGCTTCTAATTGATAAGACATAACTAAGTTCTCGTTTGTAATTTTATCTTTAATAAGATCAACTTCTTTGTTCTCAATTTGATTTGGGTTAGGTTTTCTAACTAAATTAGGTGGGAATAAGTCTATCTTGTCCTCCGATTCTGGCAACACTATGGTAATTAAAGGTAAAATTCTAGAAAGAAGACGATCGTAATCTATCGTGTGCAAAGTTTCGTTAACTACTTTATCTTTAATAATTTCAACTTCTATATTTTCGTTATTATTTGAACTATCAATTGAAGACGGAAGTAATGTTCCTATTATTAAGTTTTCTAATTCTTGATTCTTAATATCAGAATCGTTTGTAGATACTAGTTTAGAACTACTTGTAGATCCTATCTCTTTAGACATGCGAAAATAAAAAGTAAAGATCTCAATTAATTTTCAGAGAAACAGTATGGAGAATTTCAAAATCAAGTTATTTAAGCCTATACAAATCTTAATTATATCAAAAAGTGGAAGTGCTAGAAATCTATAGGATTTAAGCCGATACAAAAGATAATCTTAAGTGCTAATACAATTCTCTTAATAGATAATCCTATACAACTTAATAAACAATTTTCAAATATCATAATTTTGTGATCTTGAAATCTCGTATGCTTGTGTTCTCGTATGATCCTTTGTAATCTCTTCAATGATCTGTAAGAAGACATTAGGAAAATCATAAGTATGGTTTTAATTAGCCTAAAACACTCATTAATCTAATTATGTTTTTAATGCATAAGTAAACACACCTATTTAACTCATGCACACATATACTTCTACTTACATTCATATGCATATGCATTAATTCTAATATGCACATGCACTCACATACAACTCATGCTTTATCACTCATGCATGCATATACTCCTAACATACATGCATATGTAAAACATCTACTTACATATATGCAAACACACTTTTGTTTACATGCAAACATACATTATACAACACTTCAACATTTCTCATGCATACATGCATATCATCATATACTCATGCAAACATATGCATGCTACACATGCATACACATGCATTTCACTTCACAACTTATGTATTCATTCATGCATGTATACACATGCATACAATCATTCCTAAACTCATGCATACATATGAACATTACACATGCATACATGTCCACTTACATAAATGCACATGCACATACATAACATACATGAATATGTACTTACTCATGCACATGCATAATCACACATGCATAATCATGCATTCATAAATATACATGCATGCTCACACTCATGCATACTCATGCATTCATGCAACAAACATGCATACATACTCACATACTATACATATACATATTAACATCACATGCACACATGCATGTATCCATTTATTCCTAATCATGCATAACAAAACAGTAGTCTACTCTCTCTCTCTCTCTCCATGCTCATTGCTGATGGATAACGAATCTATGCCGAAGCATAGTTTGCCATCGATGCCTTCAAAGTCTAGACTTTCACCCAAGTTTGTCTTAAGTGAATATAATGATGACTTGCAGAGCACATAATCAGAATTTTTAGAGAGGACAAGGAAAATAGCAGGTAATAAAATATTCATAGCGGAACTTGTGATGTAGTCAAACCACCATTCGGAATCCAAAATTGAGGCTATGCCTACAAACTCTATCAAAAGTTTTCTTTTGCCCTCAGCCTTTCCAATTTTCGCCCCATATTCTGGCACTTTGATCCATATGATCTATTCAACTGATATCCAGAAGTGTCAGGGGGGTCTGAGATAGAATGCAGCTCAGTATTATTGTCGCCTTTCTTAAACATGCGTTCCAAAAATCCTATGCCTCTCTCTCTCTCTCTCTCTCTCTCTCTCTCTCTCTCTCTCCTGGCTACAACGCACGCCACTTATCTGCCTCCACCTCTGTTTGTGCGAGTGATCCTCTCTCTGCGCGGCACAACAACTAACAGCACTGCTGCTCGCATCTCTCTTTGCCATTGAGTATAACTCCTATGATTGAGTATACCTACCCCATGGTTGATCCACTGCGAATTTCAAAAGGAAAATCATTCCAAAGACGTACTTTGCATACGTTCATTTCAGAACGCATCTACTGCGCATTGGACCCGATGAAACAGGGTGATAAGCTTGCACATAGAATAGTAAAAATGCATATACATCAAGCCATGCCTAGGCGCCCTGTAGACATGTCCATGGAAGAAAACTAATATGTAAAGCAGCATCTCTCTCTCTCTGATATGCACCAGCCACCGACAGTCTCTGGTTCTGTTGCATTCCAAACCGTCCATCTCTCTAATTTTAGGAACAGAAAAGGAACGAAAGAGAGCCACATGATCTTAGTCCTTGTGCACATCTGCTGCAGCGATGAATCTTTCAAGCAGAGGGTAAAGGTAGAGAACAACGTAGCAAGCTTAGCATAACGAACTGCAAGCAAAGAGCTGTGGCATGCCATCTCTCCCTCTCTTCCACTATCTTGTAGATAGCAGATCACACAGATCGTTCACCACCAATGACTATAACTCTCTATCAATCCTGCAATGCCATGCTTCTCTCTCTCACTCTCTCTCTCTCTCTCACAACTCAAGCGCAGAAATCGTACCTGTAAGAAGACATTAGATCCGACTAAAAAAAAGATCTTATATATATAGAAGCTAAAAAAAACTACGTGTGCATGTTAGTTTAGAAGTTAGTATTAGTTAACTAGATAGTCTAGCTAGATAACTAACTAGTTTAACTAGTTTAATTTTCATGCAAACTAACCTCTAACTAACACGTTCACTTAGTTAACTAATACACATAACTTATTTCTATAAAAAATCATTATTTATTTATTAATAATCACCTACACACGTTAAAATTAATTTATTGTTAAAATTTATTTTCATTATTTATTAAACCAAATCACTTTATATAAATCGAAGATATATTAATTAATCTTTTACATGTATATTTATTTATATCATAAATATTTATCTATTTACTTATATATATAATAAACGTATATATACTACACATATATATATATATATATATATATTAATCTATATAATTTTTAATGTTCTTGAATCATGTATAAGCTCATTAGGGTAAATGTACATGAAGATGCACATTTAAAGCTTACATAACATGGGTTTAATCATATGGTGCACATTTATTAAACCTTATAAATCTAATCACATAGGCACATCTTCAATCATATCAACATATATACACATATATACTTACATAAGAAAAGCCAAATAAACCTTAGGTTTAGTTGAATTCCCATACGTCATAGAACTCCATATATATATTCATAGGCACATGAACACATACATAAGTCTGTATATTCTCATAAACATTGCTACACAACCTT
>CM035416.1:29307367-29322367 GCA_020310875.1 Ceratopteris richardii
TGCATGGATCGCTTGTTCTACTGCGAATAGATGTAGCAAATGTGTGGGTCTGGGAATGAAAATTTCGGAATGGTATTCCCAGAATCCCGTAGAGAACATTTCCTCAAATGTCTGCTTGAAGCATGCGGGCAAGTACTTTATTCGTGCATGCCAAGCAAAGATGATAGTGACCGAGGGGGTTTGGCTCATGTCGTAGACTAAATCCTTGTTGCCTTGAGAGAATCCAGGGGCAGAGATGTATGGAGCTTGGACATTCCGAAAGGTTTTGAAGACAATGGTCATGAGCTCGAATATCTTCATACACATTTTCGCTGCTATGTCGGGTACATTATTTAGACGCGTGGACCAGTGCCGAATTGTTGATATCATGTAGGCTACGGTTGGGGTCCCTCGAGGTGGAGCAAAATATGGGTAGTTAACCCAAGCCGAGCATTCTTTATTGTTGCGTACCTTGATTGCAAATGCTTGCTAGGATCTGCGACGTACCACTGGACAATAGCATGGATTATACTTGATATATAGTGGCATGGTTGCCCAGGTACTCATCATCTCTGGGTAATCGGTGAGTAGACGTGCACGCCAATTAGTTTGGAAGATCGAGCCAGCACATGCATCTGTCGGTAAATCCCCTATCTCAAATTGAGTGGCGAATGTGGGCTCCTTCCCTGTATGTCTTTTGACTTCTGCATTATAATCATGTAGTAAGACAAAATAAGGCATGTATTGCGACTCTCATGTTGTGATTAACCGTTGATGGGATAAATTTTGAAAGTAGGAAGACCGAAGGACAGTTTCTTCCATATTTGTGAGAGATTGCATTTGCACGGCCACACGATCATCATGTGTCTTACCCACTTTCTCGACCCTTTTGACCCAATCTGGAACTTGAATTTGTAACGTGTCTTGTCCTTCTTCTGTAGTTCGACCACCAGGCGTCGGCATAGGCTCGTATGGCTCTTCATAGCTGTCATCGACGGGGATTTCCACTACTGTTTCTGGTTCTGGTTCTTCAATGGGCGAGGGTGGCTGTTCATATGGTAAGAGGCGTGCTTGGAGTTCTGCCACCTGTTTCCGGAGGGTCTCCATTTCGAGGGTTGCAAGATTACCGGCTCCTGTTGAGCGGTGGGGACACTGGCTATCTGTTTCTTTAGATCTGCACATTCAGTCTCTAACTTTTCATATGACTCTAAGAAATTTGCATGCTCCTCAAGTAAGATGCGAATGTCTTCCGATGGGACTGCTCTATATCTGGTAGGGCTAATGGTTGCTCCTACGGTTCCTTCCATAGCCGCTTCAAAGTTGTCTTGGTTTTGTTGTTGAAGTCGTTTGTTCTCTTCTAGTGCTGCGGCCATATGCTTCCTTAATAGCCCAATGTTGCGTCTGAGTGTAGCGTTAGAGATCATTTGCGCTTGAAGCACTGTTTCTAGTTCCTTGACTGCTTGGTCATCTACGGTTGATGTCTTTGATTCCAATTCGGAGTGAGCCTGTTGTAGTGTGGTATGCTCGGTTAGGAGCGTTTGGTAGTCAGCTTCAAGAGTGGTGACTCTAGCTTGCAGACGTTGAGATTCTGCCTGGAGGGCAGTAGTGCGTTCTTCCAGTTGATGGTATTCTTGTCGTAGTTGATGTGCACACTGAAGTAATGTGTTGAACGTGCTATTTACATTATGAGATGCAAGGGGAAAAGTTTGAAATGCAGGGGAGGTGGGAATGGGCAGGGGGGTAGTAAATGCTGTGTGTGCCAATGATGTGAGTGGTGAGGTGGGGGGTAAGGGAGGGGAAGATGGTGGAATCGTGGGGAGAGGTGCAGTGGTTGGTGAAATGTCCATTGGGTCAGACACGGTGGTGTGTACACGGGCTACCATGTAGGTGGGTATGGTAGGTGAAGTGAGTGTGGTGTTCGTGTAAATTGATGTCGTTGCGAACATCGGAGAAATGTGCCTCAGAAACATTGGAGAGCAGATGAACTGCTCCACAAAGATCGGGTATTGGGGTGGTGCGGTCAGGTTGAAAGAGGTGTAGGGGCCAGATGGGAAGTGAGGGTCATGGAATGGAGGTACCTGTATTGGGGAATAGGTAGGGAAGCACAGGGTGCCTTCTGTGGGTGCTGGGTTTCCAACTACACTCGGAATTATGGGATGGCCAGTCATGGGTTCAGAGGATAGAAGGGACGAAGTGTACAAGGGATTGGTGACGAAGGAGAAGAGGGTGTCTTGTGAGGTGGGTTCTCGAAATGAAAATGATTTGAATGAGGATGGGTTATAAGTGAAGGTAGAGGTGATGACTGTCGTTTCTTCCATGGTGGGAGGTGGTGGTGGGCGTGGAGAAGGTGGTGATGGAGGATGCTGGGGTGAGATGGGTGATGTCTGAACGAAGGTTTCGACAGAGAGGTCAGTGGTGGTTGTGGGGGTGGCTGTTGTCTCAATGGGTACTTCTTGTTCTGTGACGGGTATCTTGATAGTCTTACCTGCTCGTGGTAACGTGTCCACTCTGCGTTTGTCGTACCTTACGGACTGGCGGACTGCGGTGTGGACAGCCTCCGGAACTCCTAAAGAGTCTGACACTAATTTGAGGGTGTCAATGAAGTGTTGGTCCACCCCTTCATCTGATAGCGTTTCTTGCATCAAAGCTTGACCTGATACAAGAGAGAGTTGATGCCTTTCTTGTACTGCTTTGATTGTGTCGTATAGCCTTCGTAGTTGAGCTGTATATGCTGGTGCACCTACAAGTTCTGGCACTTCTTGTTGCTCCTCTTGATGCTCTTGATCATAATCCTCCTCATCATCCTCCTGTTCTTCATCTCCGTCATCCTCTGCATCCACTTCAACAGGTGTGACAGGTGCTTGGGAGGTTGTGGCCTGCGTTTGCACGTTTTCCGCGTGTTGTGCCTCTTCTGCCTCCAACTCTACATCTTGTAATAATTGTTCAAAATCTTCATTAGTGAGTTCTTCCAAAGGAGCACCACTAGGAAATTCAAGATCGGTTGGGATGGGCGGAAATATCAAGGTGGAACCATCGGTGCTGCGTCTTGGAAGTCGGAGTGTGAATGGTCGGACCCTTCGGGGTGGAGGGGTGACGTCTGGTGTTAGGGTGGCTCCACGTGGTTGAGCACATGGGACTTGGACAGTGCCTCTCATCTTCTTAGAAGGGGGTCCAGTGGATGTCCTGCCTCTAAACTGCTCTACCCGATTCCACATTAGGGCCCGTTGGATCGGAATGTCGTAAGCCAAACACCTATAAATGATTCTTGTCAGAGCAGAGCAACCATATAAAACCTGTTTCCGCGGCCATCGTTTGTGAGCTAGGTGTATCTGATCAATTATCCAGTGGGGTAAGTTGATGGTGAGGCTCTGTGTCTCTGCCAGATACAAGCTAAACCAAATCTTTTTGGGCGGCATGGTGAATCTATCTTGTGCAGGAAAAGCAAAGTGTTGCATGCACATGCGAAGGTGTATTGCAATATTAGGCATCATGGATACCATGTCCTTGAGTTTGGTGAGACTTCGATTCTTCATGTAATCCGGTACTAGGGTTTCCTTCTCTGTAGGAATATGCATTCCGCGCATATCTAGAGCCTCTCTCACCAAATTGTTTGATAGCCTGAACCTCTTGAGCTCATTCCCCTTTGTCAGAGATGGAATCACAAATGAGCTTGCACCTTTTGGGTTCTGGTTTGGAGTCAAGGTGTTGATGAGATAGTAGCATCGCATGAAGTCAGGTTTTGGGAGTCGTGCACTGAAATAGGCACTCAATCCTGCCTTTTCCCATATCGGACGTAGACCTTCTGCATTTTGTAATTTCTCAAACTCTCTTGTAAAGAAATGGTATTTGCCTTGCTTTCCATTGAAGTCCAACTCTGATTCCCATAGATACGTTCCTTCACCCAAGGGTCCTGCCACCTTAGTAAACCAGTGGGAAGTCTTTCCTACGGGCATGGTGTGGCCACGCGGAGGGTCCGCAATAGGTATGATTTTGGCGGCCTGCAATTCTTCTGGTCTTTCATTTGTCTCAGGCAAAACGGGTAAACTGTCTAAGTCCACCACTTGCGGGCTTGTTTCTGTGTGAGAACTAGTTCCTGCTGCCTCAGCCATGTTGAAAACTTCGCAGCTGGTTCTGTGAGAATATATGAATAAATGTTAACATTGCAATGGACACAAAAATGACACGGTGTCCCCTGTTACAACATTAACTTAAAGTTCGGGAGTGGTTAGAGGTTAATAGGTGCTCGGTGCTAGTGTGTGTAGTTAGGAATTTGGTAGGCCTACGAGCTAAGCGGAATGATGTGAAGTGAGAGTGAAGCGGTTAGTAGGCGGTCATGGATTTACAATTGGGATCCGGGGGTTTGTTACAAGTCTTGGGCTGCCAAATGCAGTGGATGGGTTTTGCTCTTGGTTCTGTAGAGGCTCTCGAGAGCTTTATAGGTGTGTCAGCTTGGAAGTGAGGCCTTTTAGGGACCCATTTACAAGTGATTCTGTTCGTGCTCATGGGCCTTGGTGTTGAAAATGAGTGGATGTAGGCTGTGCGAGTGAATGGATCATGCTCTGTAGGGTGTGTTCTTGGTGTAGCTATTTGAGCCCGCAAACAAGCCTTAGGCACCCAAATTTGTCTTGATTGTGGGCTGGCCTTCATCGACTTCTTGGGCACCCAAATAGACTTCACGTTAGTAGATGAGCTTCTGAAAGACTTCTTATTATTATCGGGTTGTTGGTCACTAATAAGAGGCTTTGCCCGTGTGGTTGGCTTAAGTGCAATCGGGTGTTCGCCTTTCCGCACCCACACTTGTTTCACTTGCTGAGACATTTTGCTGCGCAGGTACTTTTGATTTCCAACATAGGTAGTACTCTGCTTCTTCTTCCTTTGATCCACCTTTGGTTGCCACCTCCCTCTGGCCTTTGGAAAAGAAGGGAGTTTCGTTGCATCCCTGACTCCTTTTTTGCAACCATCATTCCTCTGCAACACATAGATTTGGACAAGAACAACATGGTCATCTTCATGTGTACTCCTGGAAGGACCAGGAGTCTGTGCCTTTCCTAGTTCCTTGAGTGCTCCATTATCTAACTCTACTGTAATTCGACTATGATTTACCCATACCTGAAGAAGTCCACTTCTTAGGTTTAAGTTGACTGCTTGGTCATAGATCCAGTCTTGACCCAAGACAAGGGGTTCCGTGAGGTCCTCATCTTGACACACTAGTACTTTAACTGTCATTGCCTCATCATGAATGTAGAGGGGAAGTTCCACCTCGCCCATGCAAGGGGTTTCCACGCCTCCCAATCCTATGAGATATGCTTCCACAGGATTGACATTTAATTGCAACTCTTGACAGTAAGACAATTTAACAGCACTAGTGGCTGCACGTGAGTCAATCAAGGCTCTTATGGTCCTTGCACTCTTTCCTTGTCCTATATCTAAGGTTATGAAAGGACGTCGATCAGTTATCCTATGTGAGCTTGTTCCTGCGACTTCACACATTGCCATATGATATCCTTGATCTGCATAATCAGTTGTTCTAGGCTGATCTCGGCCTAGCCGTCGCAATTTCATCCTCCGTATGCGCTCTAGGGCTTCTGCTTGAGCTTCTTCTCGCATTCGCTTTTCTTCCTCTTTGCGTTTCTTAGCAGTGTTGAGTCGGCTGAGCATTTCCTCCGTGAGGGGTTCTTGATACAACTTGACTCTGCAACCGCTAATATAGTTTGGGAGAACATCACCCTCTAACGTGGCTAGTTGTACTGCTCCGCTTGTGGAGATCCTATTGATGATCATAGGTCCGTAGCCTCTCTTTTCTAGCTTCCTTGCGTGTTGTTTCAGTGTGTAGACTAGAACTAGGTCTCCTGCTTTCAAGCCCTTATCCTTCACATGGGCATCAAAGTATGCCTTCTGCCTCTTCTTAGCTGCATAAATTCCTGCAGCTGCTCTCAGTCTTGTTTCTCCTAATCGTTCAAGGTCAAAGATCCTCGAGGAGAGCTCATGACCTGTCCATTCGTGCTCTTGTGCTACTCTCAATGTAGGAATCAAGAAGTCCAAGGGTAGCACAGCGTTTTGGCCAAATACCATCTGAAAGGGGGTGGCTTGGAGTACCGTTTTGTAGGCAACTCGATACGCCCAAACAGCATGGTGTAGCTGTTTGTCCCAATCAGAGCGTTTCGTGTTCACTAATTTTGTCAGTACATTGCATAAGATCTTATTGGTGCTCTCAGCTTGTCCATTAGCTTGAGGGTGATAGGGGGCAGACTTCTTGTGTATTACCAAGAATTCTTGGAGTAGATTCTCAATCACTTCGTTCAAGAAGTGAGTGCCTCTATCACTTACAAGCTCTATAGGTAGCCCATATCTTGTGAATACATTCTCAAACAAGAATTTAGCAGTTGTTTGAGCATCGTTCTTCGTCGTGGCTTTTACCTCTACCCACTTAGTTAGATAGTCTGTTGCAACAATGATGTATTCTGCATGAGAACCCTTAGCTGGGGGATTAATAGGACCTACGAAGTCTATTCCCCACTTAGAGAATGCACGTCCACCCATCATAGGTTTCAGTGGCATCTCATCTTTTCGTATAGGGTACTGAGTTCTCTGACAGACATCACATCGCTTCACATAGGTATGTGCATCCATGTGAAGGGTAGGCCACTAGAAGCCCGCAAATAGTATCGCCTTCATCACCCGATCTAGTCCAAAGTGTCCTCCTGCTACACCTTGGTGAGCAGTTTCCAAGATCTTAAGATATTCACTCTCATGGACACACAGTCTCAGGTAACCATCTTTACCACGCTTGTATAGATTATCACCAATGAGTGAGTAATCCAGGGCTTCTTGTTCTAAACTCCTTTTCCTCGCCAGAGTCATGTCTGGAGGGAAAGTTTTCGTCCTCAGGAAGGATACTAGTGGTTCACTCCAATCTGACACAATGGATACTTGATAAAGAGTGGCGTGTTCCACAGGTGGTTTAGTGCAACAGATTGGGCATTCCTTGCACAACTTTTGGACATCCGCTTCCATAGTTGGCCAATGCACTCCGAATCTCTTTAGAGTCTGTAAAGTTCGTTGCTTTGAATGGTGTTGCTCTAGTGCACCTACATGTGCTAATTGCAACCATTTAGCGTACTCATCCTCTTCTACGCAACAAGCCAAGATCCCTTGATCTGTGTGCTTATACATACTTCCAGCCATGATGTGGTACTTTTGGGCTTTTACAACCTCTTTATTCCGTGTGTTCACCGCTGGGTGATTAGGCCCGTACGTCAATACTGGTACCAATGGCTTAGCCCACTGTGGTACGACTTCCAAATTAAACAAGTAAGCATCAGGAAGGTCATCTGATACTCCTTGTGGGGCTTCTCCCGACGTGAGCCTAGAGAGATGATCTGCTCTTAAATGAGTCCTCCCTTTCCTTACCATAGCCTCAAAATCATATTCCATTAGCAAGAGAAACCATCTCACTAATCTTCCTGTATTGCATGGCTTGTTTACGAGATATAGCAATGCTTGATGATCAGTAAAAAATTTAAACTTATTTGCAAGCAAATAGTGTCTAAATTTCTTAACTGCATATACCATGCCTAAACCTTCTCTTTCCGTAGTGGTGTAATTTCGTTCAGCTGCATTCAATTGTCTACTAGCGTAGGCAATTGGAAGATCCATATTACCTTCACTAGTAGGTTGAGCAAGCACACACCCAATGGCATAATTGGATGCATCCACATGAACATGGAATGGTTTATTCCAATCTGGTGTGGTCAAGATTGGTGCTGAACATAATCTTCGTTTAAGCTCCTGGAAGGAATTCTCACATTCATCCGTCCACTCAAAGTTAGTCAGAAGTCCATACATGGGCTTTGCAATGACAGCATACATGTGTATAAATCGTCGGTAATACCCACAATGCCCCATGAAAGCTTGTACTTCCTTGACATTTTTTGGCCTAGGTAGCTCTGCTATAGCTCTCACTTTCTCTTCATCAGTGGATATGCCATTCTTTGACACTATGTGTCCTAGAATCTTGCCTTGTCTGACCATGAAAACACATTTTTCTGGGTTCAGGCAGACTTGATATTCTCTACACTTGTCAAAGATTTGTCTGAGTTCAGGAATATGGGTTTGTCTAATGTTGGAATGAGCACAAAGATCATCAACATAGACCTCTAAATTCTTCCTCAAGAACTCTTTAAATACATGGCACATTAGTCCCTGGAAGGTAGCTGGTGCGTTGGTAAGCCCAAATGGCATTACTCTAAAGGCAAAAATGCCCCATTCTGTGGCAAAGGCCGTCTTATGTTGATCCTCTGGAGCTATGGCTACTTGATTGTAACCCAAAAATCCATCAAGGAAGCTATAGACTTCCTTGCCTGCCACTCTTTCTAAGAGAAGTTCTGTGATGGGAAGCGGATAGTTATCCCGAATAGTGGCTGCATTAACCTTCTTCAAGTTAATGCATACGCGCAGCTTTCCATTTTTCTTGGGCACCACAACGATGGGGGATACCCACTCAGTGTGCTCAATTTCGTAGATAAATCCAGCTTCAACCAGTCTATCTATCTCTTCTTTGATCTTAGCAGCGTAATTATCGTTATATGTATAGGGCTTTTGCTTAGAGGGTTTGGCATCTGAAGTCATGGGGATGGTGTGTGAGCATATGTCCGTGTCAACACCCTTCAAATCCTTGTAACTCCAAGCGAATACATCTCTGTATTCTCTTAGCAAGGCAATTAACGCATGCTCTTCTTCCTCTGTTAGGTCATGGCCTATGTATGTGCATCTCTCCTCTCCTTCTTCTAGGGCCACTACTATTTTCTTGGTGGTTTCTTTGTTATCATAGGCCTCTCCTGATTGTGCCTCTCTTTTCGGCATTCTGATCACGACTCTCCTGTCATCTATCTCATACTTTTTAAAATTCTCTGGGACCTCAAACAAAGATTCTCCCTCTTCTGGTGAGACTTCTCTCTTCTTTCGTTTCTTCCCATCTTCCTTCGGGGTCACATGTGTTGCTAATCTTACATCATTTGTAATCTCTCCATGCCTCTAGGGTTGAAATTCTACTTCATGGAAGTATTCTTCATCTGATGCAAATGGTGGGTCCATAATGATTGACTCTAGATCGGAGTCACTTGCATCCTCAAATGCATCAGGGCTAGGTTCGCATTCTTCTAGAACTACCTCTCCCATGATTGGCTCTATGGAGAAGACTGAAATGTCATAGCCATCCTCATCACAGTGAGGTGTCCATTGTTCTTCATTGATGGCTACGTCCATTGTTGCTAAAATTTCTGCCCAGCCATGGGGTTCGAATTCCTCATCAGGAAAGACTACAGGTGCATAGGCTGGGTCTTGGATTGATCTATGGGTTTCTTTCGCACCTACCTCTCTGGCTTTCTCTCTCTTCTCTTCCTCTACTGCTACCTTGCACATCCATAAGTGGGTGTCTTCATGCATCCATGAGGATTCTGATCCTATGGAGTGCACCGATTCCGTATCATCTTTTGCTCTATGGATGGGATTCCATTGGATAGGAGGGACATCTCTATGAGAGTAATCCTTGAGATTGACTTTGGTCGTAACACCTAAGTGTTGCAGGTACAAAGAATTGGTTCCCCAGTCCTATACCACTTGCAACTGTCGCATAAATGGTCTTCCCAAAATCATCTCATAGGCATGATTTTTGCTGAAGTCAAATATGGCAAATGTATGTTCAAACTCGACACCACAAGTGGTGAGAGTTATTCCTTCTAGCAATCCTAAGGGTCTCTCAATATGACCATCTGCCATCTGCAATTTCATTCTCGTTGGCCTGAGTGCTGGCTTGCCCCAGCGCTTCCATAGGGAAGTGGTAGCAATTGCAACTCCTGCGCCTGAGTCCAAAATTGCCTTGGTGGTGTAGTCCTGGTAGGTAATGGGAAGATAGGTATTACCTTCTTCACCTTCACACATATCTCCTATCTTATCCAAGGGTATTTCTGGCACTGTCCTATGTGATCCTACCTGGGAACGAGGTTTTGCTATCTCTGGTACTTGTTTGGCTACATGTTTCCATAATTCAGGTCTAACCTTGAGTAGCTCTTCTAACTTGAGATTGCACTGCACTTTAGTGTTTTTCACTACCTCTGTGTTCCTAGGTAAGACTGAGTCCTCATTTCGTACCATGACCGTGGGTGCTCTCATACAAGTAGACTTAGATTCCCATGGGCCTGTGAAGTGGGGTAATTCTTGTAGAGAGTTAGACTCAAAGTCTAGTCTGTCCTGAGAGTGGGTGCTCTCCTGCTCCTCATAAATGGATGGGATGTCTTGTGGGAACTGATCGTGTGCATCATCCACAAGTTCAATAGGAGGAGGGACTTCACTCTCTTTAGCCCATTTGTCTTCTTGAATCTCGCGTAGGAATTCTGGTGTGAATCGATTCATAGAAGATGATGTGTCTGGCTCCGTAGAGTTAGGCACATAGGCTTCAGGCACATAAGCTTCCTGAGCAGGAATGCTTAATCTTTCACTTGCCTTGTCCTTGTGTTGAGAGGCGGGTTCCTTTTCTGATTGTGCAATCAGCTTCTCTATTCTTTCTAACAGTCCATCAAAGTGCAACTGTGTCTTCGCTGAACTAGAGATGTTAAATAGGCGACTGGCCTCAAACATGGTCTGAGCCAATTCCACCATTTTGGCACAAATTTTGGTTCGTTCTAACTCTAGTTCTGCTCTTGGGTAACACTTTTCATGGTCAGTTACAGTTGGCCCTTCTTGGATTCTGGCCTGATATGCTTTAGGCATCATATTAAGGTCTTCGGGAGTGGGATCAGCTAATACTGATCCTGCTTGGGGTGGTGGGTGGGTTACGTGGGGTGTATTAGAGGGTGGAGGGATGGAGGGTGATGGGGATGGTAGCGGTGGGATTGTGTGAGAGTGCGGTTGGGATGTGATCTCTATGATTTTGGCCTTGGTTTCTCGTAGACTTTCCTCAAGTTCACTCATCTTCTTTGCCCATTGCCTTTTCATACGTTCACGGCTATCTCTCCAAGCTCTAGTCCTTTTCTTGGTTATGCTCTCAGTTTCACTAGCTGTTGGGCTCTTTTCCTGGTCTACCCCTTGGTTTTGCTGCAACGCTTGAGCTCTAGTGACTACCTGTACGGGAGCAGTGGAAGTGACACTTCCTGTGGAATCTACTACTAACCCAATAACGTTGATAGGCGTGATTTTTGGCATATTATTGGGGTTCTTTGGGCAATCTCGTAAGAGATGCTCTTTTCCACAATCTTGGCAAAAGCCTTGGATCGTCACTGACTGGGGTTGAGTAGGTGGAGGTAAGGGGCAATCACGAATGAGGTGATCTCCTTGGCATCTGTAACACGGTCCTCTTGGGAATGGAGGTCTTACTTGCCTAGGTTGAGGCCTAGGGTTGGGGTTTGCATACATGACGTTTGTGTAATTTGACTCCCAACTAGGTTCACTCGGTTCTTCACTATAGTAGGACTCACCATGTTCAGGAGATTGCATGTAGTAAGCCTGGGGACTATCAACATGTGTAGAATGAAAGCTATGGTCACTGGGATCACTTTCAGAAAGCAGTGGTGTTACAGGGACTATAGCTCTATTTAGGTTTTCTTCTGCAACAGCATACTTTACCGGAATCACATTGGCTGGAGCTGGGGGTTGTTGTGCTAGCACCGGTTGAGGTCTTTGTTGGTTTTGATATTGTGGTTGATAATTTTGTTGTGGCCTGCCATATGGCTGTGGAGGGTACTGGTTCTGGTATCTTCCCTGTGGTGGATAGGGTTGAGGATAGGTTTGCCTAACTGTTTGCTTATTGTAGGGGCAATCTTGTGCGGTGTGATTGGTGTACCTCCGTTCTATGGTGCAGTACTGGCTACTAGGATTTACTTGGGGCTGAGCCATAATGGGACATACATTCGCCATGTGGTCGCCACCACAAGTATAGCACCTTTTCACAGGGGCAAACCTTGGGATTTGTTTGCTAGTTACCCCTAATTTCTGAGCTACTTTCTCTGCAAGTTCCTCAATTGATGTGGCTTGCGTGGAAGAGAGGCTAGAGGCACTATCTGAATCTTTGTATATCTTGGAAAGCTCTAAGTCCTCCCCTAGGTTATCCTCAATGTCAATACACATGCGTACACACTCTTCTATGGTCCTAGGGTCCTTCAAGTACACATATGATCTTAATTTGGTACTTAGCAACCCGTCCAAGAATAAAGCCACTTGCTTGGCTGGTGTGGGTAACTCCGAAACAGGGCATCTTTCTAAGTATTTCCTAAACCTTCTTCCTGCAAGTCTCACGGTTTCTTGAGGGGTTTGCTTGAAGCTGTGAATCAATGAGGAGGTATTGTGTCTTATGCCACTCTTAGAGAACTCTACAATGAAAGCCTCTAGGAGTTGGTCTATACATCTGAATTGTCGCTCATCCAATGGCTGAAACCATGTAAGTGCTGTGTTCCTAAGGGTTAGACCGAAGGCATTGTACTACGTGAATAGATCCTCCACTTGTTCAGCTCTCAAGACTTGCTTGAACTCCGCCACATGATCATAGGGATCTCCTGTGCCATCAAAGTAATTCTTCATGGACTTAACTAGCTGGGTCGGTCTCAAAGTTCTTGTGTGCTCTCTAGGTCTCGGCAGAGGAAATCCATCCACATTTCTTTGGTTCCTGTGAGCTCTAAGTATCTCAGGTTCTACTCTATTCGTCTCCGTCCTCGTTCTTTCTCTGCCCACTGGGTTGGCACAGCTTACTTCTGGTCTATCTCTACTTCTGTCTCTTTGCATTCCATGAGCTTGGGATGTTCCAGCTCCAGGGTGACCATAGGATACATTCGATCTTGGTTGGGGAAACACGAATTCACCCTTCCAAGTGTAAACATGCCCATCATGTCCTGTCACCACAAAGATCCTCTCTGAAGCGTGATCTAAGTAGGTCACTCTTCCTGGGCTATCAGGGTCCTTAAACTCATAGATCATGATTGTTCCTATATCAGTTGGCTGATTAGATTTATACCTCCAAAAGGCTTCGTCAGTCTCTCGATTGAGGAGCAAATCTATGCTCTTATTATCCTGGGGAATCCATTCCGGTGTGATAATCCTAGTGAGAACCGATTTACCTCGAGGGGTTCTAGGTTCTGTCCCCATGTTTCCTTGCTCCAGGTCACCTAAGTCTGCTTCGGGGATCACATCTCCAAATTCGTCCGTCCTATCTGGGTGACTGGTGACTACATATATGGTTCCTTGTTTGTCCAAGTATGCTCCGTTTTCGAACTTGACAGCTGGGTGCTCTAGTCCAATGGATTGATCAGGATTCTTAATCTGTACTACAGATCTTCCTAAGCCGTCCTCATAGATGCTGGCACCTAACCGGTTGGTCCTAAGGTATTCCAGCTGTGTTTTGTAAGGGCCTTCTACCCTGTACAAGTAAGGCACTCCTGAACTTCCCGTAGGTCTGTCCATGCC
This sequence comes from Ceratopteris richardii, assembly GCA_020310875.1. Lineage (NCBI taxonomy): Eukaryota > Viridiplantae > Streptophyta > Polypodiopsida > Polypodiales > Pteridaceae > Ceratopteris > Ceratopteris richardii. The sequence continues at coordinate 29,320,796 of CM035416.1, forward strand.
TTGAGACATCTCTGACTCACTGGTCTCAGAGCTAGGGTAGTACGAGTGGTGGCTCAACTGCTGGGCCCAAGACCTAGCAGTGTGGTTAACACTAGCCTCTGAAGACCTAAGGCTTTGTCTCTCCCTTACTAGATGTCGTCCTGATCTAAGGTTCATATGCCTATCTAAGGAGCCCAATTCTTTGCCCAGAGTACAACCTCGTTGCTGGTTACTTTATATTAGTCGCTTGGTCCTTTTTAGTTATTTCTCGTGCTTAAGGTCTTGTCTGACATTACGTCGTCAGGAATACTTGAATGTTCTTCGTGCTTTCAGGTTGATCGTTCCACGTTAGGTTCTTTTCCTTTATGTTATCGACAGTACAGAGATTAGGTTTTTAGCTTGAACTTGAGTTTTTAGTTAGTCTTCAACTTGATACCTGCCTATCGTTGCCCTGACTTACTCCTACCTCTCGTCGTTCTTAGCCTAAACTATGAATTGACAGAGGGGGTTAAAAGTTTCCAACCTTTTGTTTCCTGCTTGGTTGCCCTTGAGTGCCCAGGAAGTGTGTTCCCAAGCTTGCACTTAAACTTGCTTAGAACGCCTTTCGATGCTCTCAAAGGATCTGTAAAAGTTCCAAAGTTAGCTTAAAGATTTAAATTCCAAAGACAGAACCAAGTATTTTCATTCCTGTAGCACAAACACAAACTTGCATAGTGATTTTTAAGAAAACAATTCTAAAGACCTCTGACTTTGACCCCCCTGGGTATGGTCAACTTCAAAATTCCCTCTCTGGAAATCCACGCATTACCTTTATAAAAAACAGTTGAGGGCGTGTAGTATATGCCACAAACTTGCCAACAAGCCCTAGAGCTCAAAAAATTGATTTCGTATGAAGAGGTTATGACTGTTCAGGGTTTAGGGGGTTAAGACAAGATTCAATCAGGATCACTCTGCAACAGGTTTTCCCCAGGTTTTCCCCAAGTTGTTTTCCTAAGGCTTCCTAATGTGCTCTAGAGTAAAATGTTTATGCCCAAAATTAGCCCAACTCTTCAATTATCAAACCCTAAAAAATTTGGGTAGAATTGGCTGTCAATCGCGATGGACAAGGCTGTCAATCACGATGGACACGGCTGTCAATCGCGATGGACAGAGGGTTCAGTCAATCGCGATGGACAGAGGGTTCAGTCAATCGCGATGGACACTCAATCAATCGCGATGGACAGGCTATCGGTCGCGATGGACAGGGAATTCAGTCGATCGCGATGGACAGAGGGTTCAGTCAATCGCGATGGACACTCAATCAATTGCGATGGACAGGCTATCGGTCGCGATGGACAGGGAATTCAGTCGATCGCGATGGACAGAGGGTTCAGTCAATCGCGATGGACACTCAATCAATCGCGATGGACAGGCTATCGGTCGCGATGGACAGGGAATTCAGTCGATCGCGATGGACAGAGGGTTCAGTCAATCGCGATGGACACTCAATCAATCGCGATGGACTGGGGTATCAATCGCGATGGACAGGGGTATCAATCGCGATGGACAGGCTGTCAATCGCGATGGACAGAGCTGTCAATCGCGATGGACTGA
>CM035416.1:29337367-29359867 GCA_020310875.1 Ceratopteris richardii
TGCTTTTGCTGGGTGATGTCTGTCGGGTGGCCAACTGCCTTAGCAAATCATCTCTCTCTTTTTCTAAGGCGGCATGCGCCTCCATTAGATCTGCATGAGTTTCTAACACCACTTTCATATTCTCAGAGGGAATTGCTTTGAATCGCTCTGGGTCAATCTCCTATGGGGAACCCTCCATGGCCGCCTCCAAATTTTCTTCGTTCTGTTTTTGCAATCATTTATTCTCCTCTAGCGCTGTAGACATATGCTTACGTAGGAGGCCCAAGTTCCGTCGAAGCTTAAGGGTCTCCGTGATCTGAGAATGTAGCATCTCGTCCATGTGTCGTCGTTCTTCATCATCTCCTTGGGGTGGGTTGGCTACTAATTGTGCATATTGTTCCTGTAATGTCACGTGCTGCTGTTGTAGTAGATGCTTCTGCTCTTCAAGATCCATACATCGTGCTTGGAGATCTGCGTGGCTTCGGAAGAGCCTTGTATGTTGGTTGTCAAGGTGTTGGTAGTGTTGCTGAAGTTGGGACATGCATTGATGCATATTATTAAATACATTATTAAGAGGAATGGTGGGAGAAATGGTGTTGAATGCAGAGGGGAAGGGAAAGGGAAAGGGAATTGTGGATGCAGTACTGGAGAAGGGTGAGGGGGGAGGTGGGGGAATGGGAGATTGTGGGTAAATGGGGGGTGGGAGAGGTGCAGAGGTGGGTGACACCTCCATGAAAGTGGAGGCCGTGGTGGGAGTGACTGTGAACATGGGGATTGTGGCTGCGGTAAGAGTTGTGAACGTGTATAGAGGTGTGTGTAATTGTGAACTCCCAGGAAGGGTTATCGGAGTAGTGGGGTTTACCGTGGCTGTGGTTAGACTTATGTTTTCAGTGGAAACAGAGTATGTGGGTTGACTGATGGTTTGTGCGTCGGTGTGTGTAGTGGGTTCGGAGGTGGTGACAGTAGAGGTTACAGTGGTAGAGGGAGGTGAATGGGGTGGATGTGGGGGAGAAGGTGGCAAGGGAGGTGATGGAGGTGCACTCGATGTGTGGGCTTCCTCGGTGTCGTGAACAGTGTGTGCTGTGCCCGTGGTTGTGGGGGTGCCTTGTGGTCCTGATCCTAATACATTCATTCGTTTTCCCGTTCGTGGGGGGCGTCTGCCATATCTTTTCTCTGTCCTTCGTGATTGCGCTAGTGCAGTATGCACCGTTTCAGGTACTCCCAAAGCGTCCGATATCATTTCCAGGGTGGCACGGTATTGCTCGTCCACACCTTCCTCCTCCAGAATCTGGTTCATGAGGGCTTTACCTGCAGCTAATGATAGCCTGTGTTGCTCTTGGACTCGGTTCATCGTATCGTAGAGCTTCTTTAATGCGTTAGTATAGGCGAGGGCACCTTCCAGTACTTGTAGGGCTTCCTGATCATACTCTTGTTCTTCTACTTCTGAGTGTCCACCCTGTGCCTCCTCATGTGCTTCTTCTTCATCGTCCGAATTGACTACGTCCGGATGGCTGGGCTGGGCTTGGTCTGGGGCAGTTTGCTGTCCACCAGCTTGCTCTGCTTCAACTTCCGCATTTACAGTGTCGATGATTCTAGCAACTTCTTCGTCCGTTAGATCCTCCAGAGTGAACCCATGCGGGAATTCCAGATCAGTCGGTACTGGTGGAAACACAAGGCTAGGGCCATCTGTGCTGTGCCTGGGTAACCTGATAGTAAATGGTTGCACTCGTCGGGGGAGTCTTGGGGTTGTTTCAGGCATTAGGGTTGCACCGCGAGCTTGTGCACAAGGCATCTGGATAGCGCCTCTCATCTTCTTTGAGGGAGGCCCTACAGCTGACAATCTGCGTTGAAACTCCTGTGCTCTGGACCAAATGAGAGCCCTCTGCACCGGTACATCATATGCGAGACATCTGTATACAATTCTTGTAAGTGCACAGCAACCATACAGCACAGACTTTTGCTTCTTATACCATCTCTGATGAGCCATATGAATTTGGTCGATAATCGAGTGGGGCATATTGATGGTCAAATCAAAAGCATCCGCCAGGTAGAGGCTAAACTAGATCTTTTTGGGAGGCATCGTGAACCTTTCCTGTGCGGGGAATGCGAAGTGTTGCATGACCATGCGTAAGTGAATGGCGATCGTAGGTGTCATCGCAACCATGTCCTTCAACTTCGTCAGATTCCTGTTCTTCATATTATCTGGAACCATAGTCTCTTTTTCTGTTGGAATATGCATACCTTTCATATCGAGTGCTTCTCTTACCAAGTTGATAGTAAAGCGGAAACGCTTCAGCTCGTTGCCCCTTGTGAGTGATGGGAGCACAAAGGAGCTGTATCCTTTCTTGTCTTTGCTGGGAGTGAGGGTACTAATTAAATATGAGCACCTTAGAAAATCTGGCTTTGGTAGTTGGAACTTGAAGTAATCATAAAGCCCGGCCTTCTTCCATATCGACTTCAGTCCTTCATTATTCTGTAGCTTTTCAAACTCCCTGGTGAAGAAATGGTATCTGCCCCAACGTCCATTGAATTCTACCTCGGACTCCCACATGTATGTGCCTTCACCCAGAGGTCCAGCAACGTCACTGAACCAGTGTGAGGTTTTGCCCACCGGCATTGTGTGACCCTGTGGAGGATTCTGAATTGGTATGGCATGTAATGCCCGTAATGCCACTGATCTTTCTTTTAATTCCTCCTCGACCGGAAGGCTTTCGATGTCCACCACTTGGGGGCTGGTGCCTGCCTGGGAGCTAGTTCCTACCGTATCTGCCATTTTACTTCTTGCTGCCTGTCTCTGTGAGAATATACAAACATGTGTTAACATTGTACAGGACAAGGGAGGACCGTTGTTGTTCCCATTACAATATTAACATGAGGGTCGGGAGCGAATAATGGGTTAGTAAGTGCTCAGTGCGAGTGTGTGTGCGGTTAGTCGTTCGGTAGACCTAAGAGTTAAGTGGAATGATGTAATGTGATAGTGATGTGGTTAGTAAGTTATCATGGATTTACAAATGGGGTCTGGGGGTTTGTTACAAGTCTGAGGCTGCCAATTGCAGTGGGTGGGACTCGTTCTTTGTTTCGTAGAGACTCTAGAGAGCTTTATGGGTGTATCAACTTGAAAATGAGGCCTTTTAGGGACCCATTTACAAGCGATTAGGTTCGTGCACATGGGCCTTGGTGTGTTCTTGAGTGTTGAAAACGAATGAATGCTGGCTGTGCGAGTGAATGGGTTACGCTGTATAGGTTGTGGCGTCAGCGTAGCTATTTGCGCCCGCAAGCAAGTCTTAGGCACCCAAATTTGTCTTGATTGTGGACTAGCCTTCATCGACTTCTTGGGCACCCAAATAGATTTCACGTTAGCAGAAGAATTTTTGAAGGACTTCTTATTGGTGTAGTGTTGTTGGTTACTAGTAAGAAGCTTTGCCCGTATGGTTGACTTGAGTGCAACCGGGTGTTCGCCTTTCCGCACCCACACTTGGTTTACTTTCTGGGACATTCTGCTGCGCAGGTACTTTTGATTTCCGGCATAGGTAGTACTCTACTTCTTCTACCTTTGATCCACCTTTGGTTGCTGCCTCCTTCTGGCCTTTGGAAAAGAAGGGAGTTCAGTTGCATCCCAGACTCCTTTTCTGAGAATATCATTCCTCTGCAACACATAGTTTTGGACAAGAACAACATGGTCATCTTCATGTGTACCCCTGGAGGGACCAGGAGTCTGTGCCTTTCCTAATTCCTTGAGTGCTCCATTATCTAACTCTACTGTAATTCGACTATGATTGACCCAAACCTGAAGAAGTCCACTTCTTAGGTTTAAGTTGACTGCTTGGTCATAGATCCAGTCTTGACCCAAGACAAGGGGTTCAGTGAGATCCTCGTCTTGACACACTAGTACTTTAACTGTCATTGCCTCATCATGAATGTAGAGGGGAAGTTCCACCTCGCCCATGCAAGGGGTTTCCACGCCTCCCAATCCTATGAGATATGCTTCCACAGGATTGACAGTTAACTGCAACTCTTGACAGTAAGACAATTTAACAGCACTAGTGGCTGCACCGGAGTCAATCAAGGCTCTTACGGTCCTTGCACTCTTTCCTTGTCCTATATCTAGGGTTATGAAAGGACGTCGATCAATTATCCTATGCGAGCTTGTTCCTGCAACTTCACACATGGCCATAGGATATCCTTGATCTGCATAGTCATTCGTTCTAAGTTGATCTCTACCTTGCCTTCGTAACTTCATCCTTCTGATGCGTTCTAAAGCTTCTGCTTGAGCTTCTTCTCGAACTCGCTTTTCTTCCTCTTTGCGTTTTTTTGCAGTGTTGAGTCGGCTAAGCATTTCCTCTGTGAGGGGTTCTTGATACAACTTGACTCTGCAACCGCTAATATAGTTTGGGAGAACATCACCCTCTAATGTGGCTAGTTGTACTGCTCCACTCGTGGAAATCCTATTGATGATCATAGGTCCGTAGCCTCTCTTTTCTAGCTTCCTCGCGTGTTGTTTCAATGTATAGACTAAGACTAGATCTCCTTCTTTCAAGCCTTTATCCTTCACATGGGCATCGAAGTATGCCTTCTGTCTCTTCTTGGCTGCATATATTCCTGCAGCGGCTCTCAGTCTTGTTTCCCCTAGTCGTTCAAGGTCAAAGATCCTAGAGGAGAGCTCATGACCTGTCCATTCGTGCTCTTGTGCTACTCTCAATGTAGGAATCAAGAAGTCCAAGGGTAGCACAACGTTTTGGCCGAATACCATCTGAAAGGGGGTGGCTTGGAGTACCGTTTTGTAGGCAACTCGGTATGCCCAAACAGCATAGTGTAGCTGTTTGTCCCAATCAGAGCGTTTAGTGTTCACTAATTTCGTTAGTACATTACATAAGATCTTATTAGTGCTCTCAGCTTGTCCATTAGCTTGAGGGTGATAGGGGGCAGACTTCTTGTGTATTACCAAGAATTCTTGGAGTAGATTTTCAATCACTTCGTTCAAGAAGTGAGTGCCTCTATCACTTACAAGCTCTATAGGTAGCCCATATCTTGTGAATACATTCTCAAACAAGAATTTAGCAGTTGTCTGAGCGTCATTCTTTGTCGTAGCCTTTACCTCTACCCACTTAGTTAGATAGTCTGTTGCAACAATGATGTATTCCGCATGAGAACCCTTAGCTGGGGGATTAATAGGACCTACGAAGTCTATTCCCCACTTAGAGAATGCACGTCCACCCATCATAGGTTTCAGTGGCATCTCATCTTTGCGTATAGGATACTGAGTCCTCTGACAGACATCACACCGTTTCACATAGTGCATCCATGTGAAGGGTAGGCCACCAGAAGCCCGCAAATAGTATTGCCTTGATCACACGGTCTGGTCCAAAGTGTCCTCCTGCTACACCTTGGTGAGCAGTTTCCAAGATCTTAAGATATTCACTTTCATGGACACATAGCCTCAGGTAACCATCTTTACCACGCTTATATAGATTATCACCAATGAGTGAGTAATCTAGGGCTTCTTGTTCTAAACTCTTCTTCCTAGCCAGAGTCATGTCTGGAGGGAATGTTTTCGTCCTCAGGAAGGATACTAGAGGTTCACTCCAATCTGGCACAATGGATACTTGATAAAGAGTGGTGTGTTCCACAGGTGGTTTAGTGCAACAGATTGGGCATTCCTTGCACAACTTTTGGACATCCGCTTCCATAGTCGGCCAATGCACTCCGAGTCTCTTTAGAGTCTGTAAAGTTCGTTGCTTTGAGTAGTGTTGCTCTAACGCACCTACATGTGCTAATTGCAACCATTTAGTGTACTCATCCTCTTCTACGCAACAAGCCAAGATCCCTTGATCTGTGTGCTTGTACATACTTCCTGCCAAGATGTGTACTTTTGGGCTTTTACAACCTCTTTATTCCGTGTGTTTACTACTGGATGGTTAGGCCCGTATGTCAATACTGGTACCAATGGCTTAGCCCACTGCGGCACCACTTCCAAATTAAACAGGCAAGCATCAGGAAGGTCATCTGATACTCCTTGTGGAGCTTCTCCCGATGTGAGCCTAGAGAGATGATCTGCTCTCAAGTGAGTCCTCCCTTTCCTTACCACAACCTCAAAATCATATTCCATTAGCAAGAGAAACCATCTCACTAATCTTCCAGTATTGCATGGCTTGTTTACGAGGTATAGCAATGCCTGATGATCAGTAAAAAATTTAAACTTATTTGCAAGCAAATAGTGTCTAAATTTCTTAACTGCTCAGGGATATGGGTTTGTCTAATGTTGGAATGAGCACAAAGATCATCAACATAGACTTCTAAGTTCTTCCTCAGGAACTCTTTAAACACATGGCACATCAACCTCTGGAAGGTGGCTGGTGCATTGGTAAGCCCAAATGGCATTACTCTAAAGGCAAATATGCCCCATTCTGTGGCAAAGGCCGTCTTATGCTGATCCTCTGGAGCTATGGCTACTTGATTGTAACCCGAAAATCCATCAAGGAAGCTGTAGACTTCCTTGCCTGCCACTCTTTCTAAGAGATGTTCTGTGATGGGAAGTGGATAGTTATCTCGAATTGTGGCTGCATTAACCTTTTTCAAGTTAATGCATACGCGCAACTTTCCATTTTTCTTGGGCACCACTACGATGGGGGATACCCATTCGGTGTGCTCAATTTCATAGATAAATCCAGCTTCAACCAGTCTATCTATCTCTTCTTTGATCTTAGCAGCGTAATTATCGTTATATGTGTAGGGTTTTTGCTTAGAGGGTTTAGCATCTGAGGTCATGGGGATGGTGTGTGAGCATATGTCGGGGTCAACGCCTTTCAAATCCTTGTAACTCCAAGCGAATACATCTCTGTATTCTCTTAGCAAGGCAATTAATGCATGTTCTCCTTCTTCTGTTAGGTCATGGCCTATGTACGTGCATCTCTCCTCTCCTTCTTCTAGGGCCACTACTATTTTCTTGGTAGTTTCTTTGTTATCATAGGCCTCTCCTACTTGTGCCTCTCGTTTAGGCATTCTTATCATGACTTTCCTGTCATCTATCTCATACTTCTTAAAATTTTCTGGGACCTCAAACAAAGATTCTTCTTCCTCTGGTGTGACAGATTTCTTCTTTCTTTTCTTTCCTTCTTCCTTCGTGGTCATATGTGTGGCTAGCCTGATATCAATTGTAAGCTCTTCATGCCTCTGGGGTTGAAATTCTACTTCATAGAAGTATTCCTCATCTGATGCAAAAGGTGGGTCCATGATGATTGACTCGAGATCGGAGTCACTTGCATCCTCGAATGCATCAGGGCTAGGTTCGCATTCTTCTAGAACTGCCTCTCCCATGATTGGCTCTATGGAGAAGACTGAAATGTCATAACCATCCTCATCACAGTGAGGTGTCCATTGTTCCTCATTGATGGCTACGTCCATTGTTGCTAAGATTTCTGCCCAGCCATGGGGTTCAAATTCCTCGTCAGGAAAGACTACAGGTGCATAGGCTGGGTCTTGAATGGGTCTATGAGTTTTGTTTGCACCTATTTCTCTAGCCTTTTCTCTCTTCTCTTCCTCTACTGCTACTTTGCACATCCATAAGTGGGTGTCTTCATGCATCCATGAGGATCCTGACCCTATGGAATGCACAGATTCCGTATCATCTTTGGCTCTATGGATGGGATTCCACTGGATAGGAGGTACATCTCTATGAGAGTAATCTTTGAGATTTACTTTGGTTGTAACACCTAAGTGTTGCAGGTACAAAGAATTGGTTCCCCAATCCTGTACCACTTGCAACTGTCGCATAAATGGTCTTCCCAAAATCATCTCATAGGCATGATTTTTGCTAAAGTCACATATAGCAAATGTATGCTCGAACTCAACACCACATGTAGTGAGAGTTATGCCTTCTAGCAATCCCAAGGGTTTTTCAATATGACCATCGGCCATCTGCAATTTCATTCTCGTTGGCCTGAGTGCTGGCTTGCCCCAATGCTTCCAAAGGGAAGTAGTGGCAATTGCAACTCCTGCACCTGAGTCCAAAATTGCCTTGGTGGTGTACTCCTGGTAGGTGATGGGAAGATAGGTGTTCCCTTCTTCACCTTCACACATATCTCCTATCTTATCCAAGGGAATTTCTGGCACTGTCTTCTGGGATCCTACCCGGGAACGTGGTTCTGCAACTTCAGTTACTTGACTGGCTACATATTTCCGCGCTTTTGGTCTATCCTTAGGCAGTTCTTCCAAAGTGAGATCGCGCTGCGCCTTGGTGTTCTTTACTACCTCCGTGTTCCTTGATATGATTGAGTCGTCGTTCCTTACCATGACTGTGGGTGCTCTCATACACGTGGACTTTGCTTCCCATGGGCCTGTGAAGTGGGGTAGCTCTTGTATGGAATTGGACTCAAAGTCCAATCTCTCGTGAGACTGAGTACTCTCATGCTCCCCGTAAATAGATGGGATGTCTTGTGGGAATTGGTCGTGTGCTTCATCCACAAGTTCAAAGGGAGGGGCGACTTCACTTTCGTTGTCCCATTTGTCTTCTTGAATCTCTCGTAGGAAGTCTGGTGCAAACCGATTCATAGAAGAAGAAGTGTCTGGCTCCGTAGAATTAGGCACATAAGCAACCTGGGAAGGAGGGCTTATTCTATCGTTGGCTCTCTCCTTGTTCTCATAGATGGCTGGAGCACAAGCTTCCTGGGGAGGATTACTTATTCTATTACTTTTCCGAACAGGCTCATACGCTCCCTGAGAAGGAATGAAGGCAACCTGTGGAGGTACGTAAGCTTTCGAGGGAGGCTCATCTGCCTTTTGGGGGGAAAGATAAGCTTCTTGAGGAGGCACATGGGCTTCCTGAAGAGGCTGGCTTATCCGCTCCCGTGCCCTTTCCTTTCTTTGAGGGGCAGGTTCCTTTTCTGATTGTGCAATTAGCCTCTCTATTCTTTCTAGCAGTGGACCATCGAAGTGTAACTGCGTCTTAGCTGAGCTAGAGATGTTAAAGAGGCGGCTAGCTTCGAACATGGCTTGAGCCAATTCCACCATCTTAGCACAAATTTTAGTTCGTTCAAGCTCTAGCTCGGCTCTAGGGTAGCATTTTTCATGATCGGTTATGGTTGGCCCTTCTTGGATTCTGGCCTGATATGCTTTAAGCATCATGTTTAGGTCCTCGGGAGTGGGATCTGCTAGGACTGATCCTACTTTGGTGGGTGGTGGAGTTGTATGAGGCGGGTTCGAAGGTGGCTGGTCGGATGGCGATGGGAATGGTGGTGGTGGGGTAGTGTGAGAGGGAGTTTGAGATGTGAGTTCAGTTATCCTGGCTTTGGTTTCTCTTATGCTTTCCTCAAGTTCACTCATCTTTTTAGCCCATTGTCTTTTCATTCTTTCCCGACTATCTTTCCAAGCTCTAGTCCTTTTCTTGGTTATGCTCTCTGTTTCACTTGCCTCTGGGCCCTTTTCCTGGCTTGCCTCTTGGTTTTGCTGCAATGCCTGAGCTCTAGTGACTACTTGTACTGGTGCAGTGGGAGTGACACTTCCTGAGGAATCTACAACCAACCCAATCACATTGATAGGAGTGATTTTTGGCATATTATTGGGGTTCTTTGGGCAATCTCGTAAGAGATGCTCTTTTCCACAATCTTGGCAAAAGCCTTGGATCGTCACTGACTGGGGTTGTGTAGGTGGAGGTAAGGGGAAATCACGAATGAGGTGATCTCCTTGGCATCTGTAGCATGGTCCTCTTGGGAATGGAGTTCTTACTTGCCTAGGTTGAGGCCTAGGGTTGGGGTTTGCATACATGACATTCGTGTAATCTGACTCCCAACTTATTTCATTTGGCTCTTCACTATAGTAGGACTCACCATGTTCAGGAGACTGCATGTAGTAGGCCTGGGGACTATCAACATGTGTAGAGTCAAAGCTATGGTCACTGGGATCACTTTCTGAGATCAATGGGGTTACTGGTACTATGGCCCTATTCAGGTTTTCTTCTGCAGCTGTATACTTTACAGGGATTACATTAGCGGGGTTTGGAGGCTGTTGAGCTAGCACCGGTTGGGGTCTTTGTTGGGCCTGATATTGTGGTTGGTAGGTTTGTTGGGGTCTAGCATATTGTGGTGGTGGATTTTGATTCTGGTATCTGCCTTGTTGGTAGGGCTGAAGGTAGGTTTGTCTGACCGCTTGCTTGTTGTAAGGACAGTCTTGTGCTGTGTGATTTGTGTAGAACGAATAAGGTCTTGTCTGATATTACGTCGTCGGAATACTTGAGTTTTCTTCGTGCTTTTAGGTTGATCGTTCCACGTTAGGTTCTTTTTCTTTATGTTATCGACAGTACAGAGATTAGGTTTTTCGCTTGAACTTGAGTTTTTAGGTAGTCTTCAACTTGATACCTGCCTATCGTCGCTCTGACTTACTCCTACCTCTCGTCGTTCTTAGCCTAAACTATGAATTGACAGAGGGGGTTAAAAGTTTCCAACCTTTTGTTTCCTGCTTGGTTGCCCTTGAGTGCCCAGGAAGTGTGTTCCCAAGCTTGCACTTACACTTGCTTAGAACGCCTTTCGATGCTCTCAATAGATCTGTAAGAGTTCCAAAGTTAGCTTATAGATTTAAATTCTAAAGACAGAACCAATGATTTTCATTCCTGTAGCACAAACACAAACTTGCATAGTGATTTTTAAGAAAACAATCCTAAAGACCCCCTGACTTTGATCCCCCTGGGTATGGTCAACTTTTCCAACAAGCCCTAGAGCTCAAAAAATTGATTTCGTATGAAAAAGTTATGACTGTTCAGGGTTTAGGGGGTTAAAACAAGATTCAATCTGGCCGACAGATCCTAGGATTTTCTCCAAATCACAAGTGTAGGAACCTCCCAAAATGCTAATAGATTGACTATTTTGCCCCAAAATTATCCCAAATTTTGAACAAAATCAAACCCTAATTTTTGGCCGAAAAGCCTGTCAATCGCGATCGACAGTGTCAATCGCGATCGAGAGAGTCGATCGTGGCTGTCAATCGCGATTGACGGTATCAATCGCGATCGACATGTTTTCCGGATTTTTCACCGAAATTTCAATCAATCGGGGGCCTATCAGTCGCGATGGACACGTGGCAACGCGCAAAAGTCAATCAATCGTTGAATTTCAGTCGGTCGCGATCGACATCGCGACCGTGTCAATCGCGACTGACAGAGGTGTCGGTCGTGGCTGTCGATCATGATTGACGGTATCAATCGCGATTGACAGGGTCCTACGTGGCAATCTGTCGGTCGTGAGGTCTGTCGGTCGCGATTGACAGGGTCTGTCGGGCGCGATTGACAGGGTCTGTCGGTCGCGATTGACAGAGGCTGTCGGTCGCGATTGACAGAGGCTGTCGGTCGCGATTGACAGAAAACCTTGGAATTTTTCTACTGTTTTTAATGTTTAGGATGTGCTCCTTGTGCTTGTTCTAGTGGTGCACTCAATTTTTTGAAAAACCAAAAATTTCTGTCAGTCGCGATCGACAGAGGCCTGCGACCGCGAGACAGTTTCTGAGTTTTCCATACTTGCGTAGGAAGCTGGGGATGGTGATTCAGCAAGGTCCTGCAAAAAGCTCAAGAAACATGCAAGAAAACACACATGCAATGTCGCTCTCTCGCTCTCTCTCACAAGTGAAATGAGGGAAATGAGGTGGAGATGGTGATATTATCAAAAACTGAAAATTTTCGCGAAGATGGAGATGGAGGTGGGAGATGGTGATGAAGATGGTGAAGACGGTAAAAGAAAATCGATGAGAGTGAAGAAAATACCTACAACTCCAACGCGTCAACTCTACGTCTTACCATCACACGCTCGTCCTCAAATCTCGATCCCCGGCAACGGTGCCAAAATTTGGTGTAGCTCAGTGATGAGTAGCACCTCCTTTAATGTCAATCCGGGAAGACGTGAGGATGGTATGAAGACCTCGAGCAAGTGGCAGCACCAGTGCGTGAGTGAGAAGCACACTAGCATGCACACACATACACACACACACGCACACACGGCAAGACAAAGAGTGAGAATCAATGGAGTTCTTAGATTACTTTCAAAAGCTCTTACAAGTTTGTTTCAATTAAAATCTACCCTCAAAAATGAGCTCTCTAGCTCCTTTTATAGTTTTTGACTAGCTTTGGCCTTGTTCAGACCTAGTGTCCGGCCTAGTTAAAAATTAGGTTCCAGGGCTTATTTGAGGGCTCAAACGAGATCTAAAAAATACGAAAATTGGCAGGTAGATACTTCTAAAGCTCCTCAAGCTCAAGGACTCCTTGGCTTGCACAAAATGGAGCTACAAAAAGATGAAATGGTATTTACAATGGTGTTTAGTGATGAGAATCACTTTTAATTGGTGTAGAGGTTTTGAAGAATTAAGGTTGCCTTAGTGCTAAATCTGCGTGAATGCTCATACGTGCTTCTTCCTGAAGAAAATTATTGGCCTATTTGCCAGATCTTCGTTGACTCCCTTGTCTGCTTGTGCCTTCTCTCCCTTCTGACTCTCTTCTCTGACTGCCATGTCTCGTTAGTCCTTCAGTCCCTTGTCCGCTGCTAACACACACACATACACATACACATACACACACATACACTTACACACACATACACATGCACACACACACATACACATGCACACACACACATACACATAGACAGACACATACACATACACACAGACATACACATACACACAGATACACATACACACAAACATACACATACAAACACACATACAAATACACACACACATACACATACACATACACATACACATACACATACACATACACATACACATACACATACACATACACATACACATACACATACACATACACATACACATACTCATACACATACACATACACATACACATACACATACACATACACATACACATACACATACACATACACATACACATACACATACACATACACATACACATACACATACACATACACATACACATACACATACACATACACATACACATACACATACACATACACATACACATACACATACACATACAACTTTTGTAGAGAGCCTTTGCTTTTATTATCTGAAATTGCAGTCTACAATAACCCTTATTCTAACCACTAATTTTCTAAATGTTTCCAACAATAAAAACCTGTACGCGGGTTTATTTAGAGACTATATGAATAATAAATTGAATTATTGATGTCCGCGCGTTCATGCCTTTTGCACCCTCGCGAGTCTTCAACCTCTATATCAAAAACATCAAAACATATTAATACATTAATAAATTAACACTACAACAATTCCTTGTTCAACACATTCGATATCTCCTAACATGCCCCTTAATTGAAAAAGGAACTGATGTCATTTGATAAAATAAAAATAAACATGGATGCCTAGTCACATGTTCCATCACTGAGTGAATATAAGCATGTCCCATATAAAGACACATGCATGGAAATGTTCATGGAGGAGTTAGAGTAATGTGTTTGTGTATGATATGCATAAATTAAGTGGTCATAATGGGGTGTTAATCGTGTTTTATGTATCCATTGACATTTTTCAATAGAGTGATTTTTGTACTTAACTAAATATCGATGATATTGAGTACTTGTGCGTGTAATAGTGACATCATGATCGATTATTTTCTCAAGAACCAAGATTTTAGATTGTGCTTCAATTAGAGGAGGGTCATCAAGAAGTGCAGTGAGTGGTAAAGTTCCTTCAAATGGTTTAAGTAAACTAATATGAACAGAGTTATGTATATTCCAATGAGATGGTATATCTACTCTAAATGAATTATCATTAATTTTTTGTATAATGCAAAACGATCCATAATGGCATGGTGCAAGTGTAATTCTAGGATGCTCCAAAATATTTTTGAGATGTCTTTTAATAATACGCAACCATACAAGATCATTTTCCTTGCATTCCTTGGCTAATCATTTTGTATTGATATTACATGTATATCGCTCTTGACTTTTCCTAATGTGCTCGTGAACATTGTGAAGTATAGAATGAGCCATTTGAATGTTGATTTCGGTGAGTGACATCGGAGTGGGAAGCTTTTTGCCATAAAAAATTTCAAAAGGTGCACGACCAGTAGTGGTGTGTGTGGTGTTATTGTAAGAAAATTGAACCAATGGCAACTTTTCATACCTGTTACTAGGATTATCTAATGAATAACGATGCAACAAATCAAGAATAGTATTGTTTGTAGCCTCACTTTGTCCATTACTTTCAGGATGAAATGCAAAGCTAAAATCTATTTTAGAACCAAAATGTTGAAATAAGGCAACCCAAAAATGATTAGAAAATCTAACATACGATCACATAACATTACTTTAGGAAATCCATGATGTGGGAAAATGCATTTAATCAATAATTTTGTAGCTTGAGGTGCAGATAAAGTTTTTCTACAAGGAACAAAATATGCATATTTACTAAACCTATCAAGTATTGTCCAAATCATATCATTATGTGATGGAGTGATAGAAAGACCTATGATAAAATCCATTGAGATTTGTTCCCATGGTTTGTTCAGAATGGGAAGTGGCATTAATAATCCAAATGGTTTACTATGATGACATTTTACATGCTAACATACACTGCATTAAGAAACATAATGTGCAATATCTTTTTCCATGCATGGCCAAAAGAAGAAATATTTGCAAGCAAAAATGGTGCTATGTATGCTTGTATGACCCATGTACGATGGTTCACACATTTCTTTGATGAAAAAATCTTTAAAAGCTTGGATTATGCACAATCTATGTTGAAAATAAAGTAAGCCATGATGAAATGTATATTGTTCATCAGATAAAGGTGCAACAATGTTGAAGTCATGCCATGTATGTAAGAAATACAAATCAAATGCATAAGTGGAAATCATTTCTTGAAAGGAATGAATTTGGATGGCAGAAATATTATGCAAAACAATAGAATGTGAAGGAAAATGGCTAAGAGCATCAACTACAACATTAGCTTTACCACCTTGATATTGGATCATAGGTTGGAAATTCTGAATGAATGAAGCCCATTTAAGATGTCGATCAGAGATTAAGGCCTGTTTCAATAAATGCTTAATATCCCATTGATCGGTTTTGATTAAGACCCAAGAGCCCATAAGATATTGTTTCCAAATTCTCAAAGCATGCACAATCGCTGAAAATTCTTTATGATATGTACTATAATTCTTTTCTTAGGGCTTAAGCTTCCTACTCTCAAATGCAATGGGATGATCATTTTGCATTTAAACAACACCTATTCCTGAACCACTAGCATAAGTAACGACATGAAAGGGTTGTGAAAAACTAGGTAATTGTAAACCAGGTGCATGTGAAAGTGCATGTTTGAGTTTTTCAAAGGATTGTTGTTGGGTAAGTCCCCATGCAAACTTTATTTTCTTTTTCAATGACAAGGTAAGAGGCAATGCTAAATAAGAAAAATTTCGAACAAATGTCCTATAGAAACTAGCCAACCTAAGAAAAAATGAACATCATCGAGTGATTGTGGTGTAGGCCATTCTACTATCACTTTAATCTTTTTTGGATCCACATGCACACCTTCACTTGAAATAATGTCCTAAATATTCTAGCTTACATTGAAAGAAGTAACTCTTTTCAGGATTAGCATAAAGTGTGTTCTTTTGTAGTAAATGAAAAACTGTTTTAAGATACTTCTCATGCTCACTATCATGCTTACTGTAAACAAGTATATCATTGAATAATACAAGAACAAAAGCTTGGTAATCAAGAATAATGTTGTTCATCATTCGTGCAAATGTAACATGGTCATTAGTAAGTCCAAAGGGCATTACCATAAATTCATGATGGCCGTTTTGAGTTCTAAATGAAATCTTAAAAATATCGCTTTGTGTCATACGTATCTGATGGTAACCCGATTTAAGATCAAATTTACTAAAGATATGAGCTCCTTGTAATTTATCTAAAAGATCATATATTCAAGGAATAGGGTATCTATTCTTTATTCTGATCTTGTTAAGGGCTCTATAATCAATGCATATTTGATAAGTGTTGTTCTCCTTCTCTACTAAGAGAATTGGTGCTCCAAATGGGGAAGAACTAGGCCTTATAAGTACCTTCTATAATAGGTCTTTTACTTGGTTTTCTATTTCGTTTTGGTGTCGTGGTCCATGCGTATAAGGTGCTTTATGAGGAGAGGAACTACCAGGAATTAAGTCTATGCTATGGTCAAAGGATCGTTGTGATGGTGGTAGTTCAGAGGGATAATCGGACATAAAGCAGTCCTTATAAGTAGTCATGAAAGGTTTATGTGGATCGAGGTGTATGAGTATAATCATTTATGACATTGGAAAAAACAATGCATGAATTGAATCCTTTCCTAAATGTACGTTTTACTTGAGTATGACTAATCAATGGAAATGGCTAGAAATTAGGCCAGGCAGACAAAGTAATGATTTGACCTTTAAATTCAAAGTTAAAGGTATGTGTATGGTAGTCAATGTTTGGGTTATAATGATGACAAAAAGGCATATGGAGTATAACATTGTAAGATTGCAAAGGTGCAATTAAAAATGTCTTAGCATCTACATATGGGCCTATGCTAATCATAACATTTTGCACCTCTCATGTCACATTATAATGACTACCTTGAAATGCAGCTTTCATTTTATACAAGGGAGAAAATGTTTTGAATTTAAGTTCTCGTACTAATAAATGTGAAATGAAATCATGTGAACTGCCATCATCATGTAAAATATTAACTAGTTTTTTGTTGATACTACACTGCATGCAAAGTAAAGAATGAATTGAGATATCATTACCCAAGGTACTTAAGTCCTTCTCCAATGCTTCCTCTATCCAAAGAGGAGGAATTTCTTCATTATGGGCCTCCATGTTATGCAATTGATTCGCAGTTGGTTTCATGTGAAGAGGTTGTAATCGACACTTTGTTTTTGTATGTCCATGTTTACCACAATTCCTATTGATATATTTAGGTAGTGATGTGGGTGAACACACTAGGACTGCCGGGGCACTTTTTTCCCTCTTTAGGAGGTTTTTTTCCCCCGGCTTGTATATACTCCTATTTCCCTAATGGGCTACTTATCTTTGTACATTCTCTAGTTATACATTCAATAATGTGTGCTGTGCTCCAAACTTCTTCTTCTTCCTTGTGCTGTTCATGTGCTTCTGCAGATGTCTATCTCCAACAATTGGTAGCAGAGTGGGTTGTCGGTTCATCCAGGGCACCATTGACACTCCTCTATTTGCAATCTCAGAATCACACAAATTTTGGTGAGCTTGTTTGGCCTTCAAATGCACTATCGTAGTGCTTGTGCAGGCTATTTAGTCTTTTTGTGCCAAAGGTATATACTAGTTTTTGTTCGCCAGTATAAGCATCTCAAAGTCTGCTACAGGTCTAGCAAAATTTGTTTGGGCAGTCTTGTTCAACTTTTTGAGATATCCTCAATTTTCTGCATCAAGGTATTTTAGTCATTGGCCATGGCAGGTCCTATCACACGTGCAACTGTTACAACTGCAGGTACTGAAGCTGATGTAGAAGGTATCGAAGATGATGATATTCTGCATATTCTTATTCGTGCTACAGTTTTTGCTGCATGTACTGCAGAGCAGATTCACTAGGATGGCAGAGATGCCCAAGCACATGCATTGATAGCTTTGTCTTCCAAATGTGCCATTATTCCTTACATTCTCTCTTGTAGAACAACTAAGGATGCTTAGGATACAATGTGGTGTAGGAATGAGGCTCGTGTTGCTTACCTTTGAAAACAATTGGACAGTGAGCACATGAATGAAGGTGATCCTATGAACAGTTTCCTAATGAAGATCAAAGAGTTGAAGGAACAGTTGATTTCTGCTGATGAGGTTATACCAGATAGCTCACTTGTGCAAATCCTTCTGAATGGTCTTCCTGATTCATATCAGAGTTTTGCTTCTACTCTTCGGTTGATGATGAAAGGCACTCCAAATGCCTTATCATTTGAGGAGTTAGTCTCTATTCTGTTGCAGGAAGATCAGTCCAGGCAGAATAGGTCCATTATGCGAGTTGCAGATCAAGCTTTCCTGACTAGTCAGAAGGGCAAAGGAAAATGGAGCTCTTCAACTATATGCTAATTTTGCATATTCGAAGAAGGAAGATAAAGATGAGAAGAAATCAGAAAAGTAGAAATTGTCTTGTAAGTACTGTAAAGGGAATGATCATATCATAAAGAACTGTCCAAAACTGGCTGCTAAAGAGGCAAAGAAGAAAGAGGCTGGAATGGTTGTTATAGAGGCCTCTACACGAAAAACATAGTCTGCTAATCTTGCACAAGAAGAAGAATGGGCATTTACTACTGTCTGCAATTTTGACCCATCTTCTCATGAGTAGTACATGTCTGCAATAGACTCAGATGTTTTGTATTTTGATAGTGGGGCGACCAAACATATTACCTCTTAGTGCAGTTTCTTCTCTTCACTTCAGCCTGCCCCTATAGGGAATACTGTTACATGGGCCAACAACTCCTCTTATCCTGTTATGGGAGCTGGTAAGATCATTTTGACTACTACTGATGATAGTTATTTCACTTTGTCAGATGCTTTATTTGTGCCAGGTATCAAGAACAACCTTTTAGCAGTTTCTGCATTAGCCAAGATTGGCTCGGTTGTGAAATTTGTTGATGACAGGTGTACAATTCATGATATGTGAAATGGCGATGTGATTATTGCTTCTGGCATTTTATGTTGTGGGTTGTATAAGCTCATAGACTATGAAAGATGTGTAAATGATTTGGCATGTGCAGTAAATGATTCTCAGGCTATGTGAGATGCAAAGCTTTGGCATGCACACTTTGGTCATCTGAATTTTGCTAGTTTGCTATGCCTGTAGAAATCTGAAATGGTGTCCTCTTTGCCCAAAATTGAGGCACCTGGAAAACATGTTTGTGAAGGCTATATTTTGGGCAAAATGCAACGTTCATCCTTTCCAAAAGATGGTTCATTTTGGGCTACTTAGAAATTGCAGCTTGTACATAGTGATGTCTGTGGTCCTATGCAGACACCTTCTTTTGGGAAGTATCTTTACTTCGTGACTTTCATCAATGTCAGGCATGCATACGTATATCCATTGAAGGAAAAGTCTGAAGTGTTCATGTGCTTCAAACAATTTTTGGTTTTGGCTGAAAATGTGTTAGCATGTAAAATGGGCACCCTCTGTTCTGATCGAGGGGGGGAATATATGTCTTCTGATTTTAATGCATTTCTGGTTGAACATGGGATAATACACCAATATAGAGTGCCATATACACCTCAACAAAATGGAGTTGCTGAACGAAAGAATAGGTCACTCATGGAGATGGTGAGGTGTATGGTCAAGAGTTAGGCTTTACCACATAGTTTCTGGCTTGAGGCTATCATGTGTGCAACATATGTACTGAACAGGTGTTCCACTAAAGTGCTCTAGTCTATCACTCCATATGAAGCTTGGCATGATCGCAAGCCATCTGTTGCTCATCTTTGTGTTTTTGGTTGTTTGACATATTTATTAGTGCTTGAACAACATCACTGAAAATTGGATGATAAAGTAGTAAAATGTATTTTTGTGGGATATAGTTCAAAAAGTAAAGACTATCGTCAATATCATCCATAGACTAAACACATTCTGGTTAGCCGTGATGTTGTTTTTGTGAAAGATGCTGTTCAAACATTTCTTTCATGTACTAAGAAGACATCTGTTAGCTCCCAAGACATGTATGATACTTTGCTGCCTCTTTTTATAGGTGGACAATCTAGTGCTGGTCCTAATGAGGCAACTTGTCAGCCTTTGCAGGTTTCATGTGATGATGCAGATCATTCCATTTTTTATGTAGATTTACATGATGCACTTATTGATGAGAGAGCTGATATTGAGTAGGCAAGAACTATGCCAAAATGGCTAGTGCAGACCTTGCGTGAAAGAAAATTAGATGCACCTCTATCATATCGTACTTGTTCAGGCTCTCATAGTGCCTCTTTTGCATCAAATTGCTATGCTATGGTTGCATCTAGTCTTTGTGATGAGACTGAGCCTGTTTTGTTTGATAAAGCACAAAATTCAAAAAATTGGATGGCTGCTATGCAATCTGAATATGATGCAATAATGAAGAATGGTACTTGGTTTTTATGTGACTTGCCTCCTGGCAAGAAGGCCATTGGCACTAAGTGGTATACAAGCAGAAGCATAAACCAAATGGTACAGTTGACAGGTATAAGGCTAGGCTTGTTGCAAAGGGTTATGCATAGGAAAGAGGCATTGATTTTGATGAGACCTTTGCACTTACATGCCGTATGACTACTGTTTGTGCACTCGCAGTTCATCATGGTTGGAATGTACATCAGTTGGACATTAAAACAACATTTCTGAATGGTGACTTGCATGAAGAAGTGTATGTTTTTCAGCCCCGTGGCTTTGTGCAGAAAGGGCATGAAAACCAGGTGTGCACGTTAAAGAAGGCATTATATGGTTTAAAGCAAGCACCACGTGCTTGGTATGAGAAGATACATGCCTATCTCATTGCACATTGTTTTGAGAACAGTCCAACTGAAAGCCCCTTATATGTTAAGCGTGCTAATGATGTGCTTATAATCATTGTTGTCTATGTTGATGACATGCTGCTCACTGGTCCTATTGAGAAGCATATTGCTGATTTGCATGCCTCATTTGAGATGTTTGATTTGGGGCATTTGCATCACTATTTGGGCATTCAATTTATGCAAGTTGATGGTGGAATGGCTTTGTGTCAAACGATTTGACACATTATGGCAGCATTTTGGCCTTCAAGACTGTAAGCCTATTGCCACTCCTATGGAGACAGGTTTATGATTGAGTCTTCATAATGTTGGAGATGCATTTGACGTTGTTCTCTATCAACAAGCTGTTGGATGCTTGATTTACTTATGCATTACTTGGCCATATATTCAGTTTGTTGTATCATAGATGAGCACGTTTATGCATTGCCCAGGAGTCAAGCATTGGCAGGCAGTTAAGCGCATCTCTCGCTATTTGAGTGGTTCTCAGCTACTTAGGTTGTTTTATCCCAAAGGGATCACTACCACCAGATTTGCATGCTTTTTTTGACTCTAATTGGGCTGGTTGCTATGACACTCATGTGTCCACTAGTGGCTTTTGCTTCATGGTTGGTAGCTCATGTATATCTTGGTTGAGCAAGAAGCAACCTACTATGACCACTTCTAGTTGTGAGGCTGAGTATAGGGAAACTTTCACAGCGACTGTTGAGTGTGTGTGGCTCAGATGCCTTATGGCTGATTTGGGTGTTGGTCAGACTTCAACCACCACCGTCTTCACTGACACTCAGAGCGCATTGGCAATTGCAAGGAACCCTGTGTTCCATGCTCGCACTAAGCACATGGAGGTGCATTATCACTATGTCAGGGAGAGGTTCTCTGCTGGGGAGATCAACTTGGCATATGTGCCCAGATAGGAGAACATTGTAGACTTTTTCAGGAAGGCTTTGCCTAGGGAGAAGTTTGAAGCTTTCCGCAAAGCTTTGGGCTTACTTCCTTTTCTGGAGTGATTTCCACATAGTTTGGCACTTCCTTATATCAGTGCCAACTCCTTGTTCACCGCATCACTCCCAAGGGGGATTTGTTGATATATTTAGGTAGTGATGTGTGTGAACACACTAGGACCGTTGGGGCAGTTTCTTCCCTCTTTAGGAGGTTTTTTTCCCCCGGCTTGTATATATTCCTACTGCCCTAATGGGATACTTATCTTTGTACATTCTCTAGTAGTACATTTAGTATTGTGTGTTGTGCTCCAATATTCTTCTTCTTCCTTGTGTTGTTCGTATGCTTCCGCATACGCCTAACTCCAGCAATTCTAACCAGTGATACATGGTCGCTTCTGTTGGGCATCCATCACTGAAGGTTGGAGGGTAGGTGGTTTGGTAGGTTGGAGAGATGAAGCAACAGGTGGAGTTGAGTAATTGTATTGTGGAGGACGTGGAAAACAAGAGTAAGATGGGGCATTAAAATTACACTTCATAGGAAATGTGGGTTTAACAAAAAGTGGTCGCTGATGTGGTTATTGCAGATGGGTCGACTTGGTTATGGACTGGAATTCCTTCTCTGCATCAAAGGCAAAAGAGATAGCCTCGTTAAGAGTTGTAGGCTGTAGGGTGTGAAGCTTAGCTTGGATTCCCACCTCCAAATGCAAGCTATCCTCTGATACATCCCATTCAGCATATGTTTCATCAATACTAAAATTGTCAAACTGTGACAACCATGAAAGAACCAAAGGGCCATCATTACAGCCATCAAACCGTAGAAATTGATACTTTTTAACACCAATCTTGGAATGCATGCCATATGATTCGGCATAGATAATAGCTTTTACCACCCTCGTAAGGTTATCTTCATCAGATTGCATCTTCTGGAGTACTTCTTCATGTTTTTGGATCTCGTTCTCAGCGCTTCAAAGCTTGTGCCACAGGAGCTCAAGTTATTTCTCGAGTGTTGCCTCGAGTAGAGGTGACTCATCAAAATCCTCCATGGTGTTCGTAGGGTCCATGAGTATGTAGAGAACAAAACCTTTT